>JAOXNO010000052.1:10769323-10822517 GCA_028565335.1 Limnodromus scolopaceus
ACAGGTAGTACAGAAGTAAACAACTTGTGGACAGTTAAATAATCTGGAAGATGAGTGTGTATTACAAGTTTTTCAATGTCATAATAGAATTCACCAATTGTTCAAGTAAAAATAATTATTCAACAGTAGTGCATAAAAAGTTAGAAGGGTGGGGGCAGAAGATCAGAGGAAAAATAAATGACAAGATGATAGATAATTTCAAGTGGGTTAGGGTGAGATAAGAAGGGTAAAAAAACACGGGGTAAGAAAAGCAAATAGGACTTTCATGACATTATGCCTAACCATGTATATAATATGCTTGGGTATTTTATGTTAAGCTTGTGTTTTATCTTTTCTTTCTCAGTCACATAGAAAAAATTACAACATGGCAAGATCCTCGAAAAACTATGAACCAACCGCTGAACCACATGAGCCACCATCCTGCAGCTACTTCCACACCAGTACCACAGAGGTCTATGGCAATGTCTCAGCCAAATCTTGGTGAGTATGGATGTCATCTCTATGGTGAAAACACAAGAGAGCACCACCTTTTACTAATTTGTTGGCAAAAGTA
The DNA here is from genome assembly GCA_028565335.1 of Limnodromus scolopaceus. Taxonomy (NCBI): domain Eukaryota; kingdom Metazoa; phylum Chordata; class Aves; order Charadriiformes; family Scolopacidae; genus Limnodromus; species Limnodromus scolopaceus. Next base: position 10,769,877 of record JAOXNO010000052.1, read on the forward strand.
ATTTTTGCTTCAAGACGGCTAGCTCTGATTCTGCTATTGGGTCTAACAGTATGTTCTCCGCTTCCTTTTCTTATTTTTCCCTCTGTAGTGGGCAGCAAGTGAATTCGTACTGTTTGAGGTGAAGTTCTATCATCTCATGCATTTTATTTTAGAGCCTCTGTGACAAATTTTTGATGTAGTATTGAACACAGAAAAATAAGCTCTTCCTGTGCTTTGTCATTCAGAGGTGATGTAAAACCTCTACAAGCCCACCATGTAATTTTCAAAGTTTACTGAGCAAAGTGCTGTTAGGTAATCTGTCTGCAGTCCTTCCTGGGTTTCTTCAGGTCGGAGATTGTAGCTAGTTTGTTTACTTATGATGGTGGGGTTTTTTGTGTAGTTAGGTTCTGCACTGGAAGCTACCTGCAAGATATTAATAAGTCTATTTTGCAGTATGAATTACCCAGACTTACTATAAATAGTAAGCCAGAAATGAGCCTTAGTGAAAATAAAGCTGTGAAAATTCTGAGAATTGCAAAGAAAAGATGTAAATGGAAGAAAACGTTCTCATGTATAACTGAGAACTTCAAATAATCCCCTTCAAATAATTTCACTTCTGCAGCTTTAACTTTTATACTGCTCAAGAAAATGAGGAACTGATAGGTCAGCTTACAGGCTCAAGATCACAAAACTATGTCAAAACACAGTCTGGATTCTTGTTCAGGTTAATTTTTGATAAGTTGATCTCATGATTACATGATTATTCATTTGCAGTGTGGTTCATCAGTGCTGTTCACATACCAAGAAAAAGGTAAACATTTGGCTGCCAATGGTTACCAATAGCAGTAATGCAATATACCTATTTACTTTTGTCTTAAATTTATAATAAAATTCCTAGGCTGTCCCCTGAGGTAACTAACTTCAGTTCTTCTGCCTTTCTCTCAACAGCTGCTCTGTTTGAATATACTCAGTAGAAGGTGTTGGTTATGTTGTGTGGTTTAGTGGACAGTAGCAAATTGTATCATGAGAGTGGGTATCGTAAGAAGAGACATGAGTAAAATCCGAAAGGTTTAGGGTATACTTCAGTGTGTCATACTACATGGTAAAACTAACAATCGCTCTGTGCATGTCACTTCAAACCACAGCTGTGTTTAGGTCAGTCTGTTTATAGCAATTCTGAAATGGCCAAGAGGTAAGAATAGGACAGTGGGGTTTTTTGTTCATACCAACTCCTCGGATTATGTTGACATCTGTTACATTCTCTCTAATTAAAAAACAAAGGAGGTACCATAAATCATGACAGTGTACAGCAGGCTTCCTGCCCCCTCCTCCCTTTTGTCAGTGGAAGTGAATCAAAGCCAAATCCTGTACTGAAATATAGTATACTGAATTTTAGAGGAAGGCCTCTTTCTTGATACAAAGGATAAGAAATAAAAGCATACACCTAATTAAGAGTCTGTTCTTGAAGGGACTTAGGTGCCCAACAGGGGCATTTCCACAGACTTCAAAATATGTCACAGCAAATACAAACTATATTTCACTCAGTACCCTTCTCATTTATAGATGAGATTCCAGGCTCAAGGCCAGGCTGGATGAGGCTTTGAGCAGCCTGGTCTAATGGTTGGTGTCCCTGGCCATGACAGGGGGTTTGGAACAAGTTGATCTTTAAGGTCTCTTCCAACCCAAACCATTCTATGATTCCACTTTTTCATAGGTATTTATACAGTACTTGGCATAGTGGTTCAGATCTGTGGCTGAATTTCCTGAACAGCCCACTAGAAATAGTATGTAAAAATTTCCACAGTGTCCATGTTGATTTAATTGAGAAAATATTTTGTCAAAAATGTTTTGGTGAACTGTTTCTTACTCTGGTGGCTTTCAAAAGGCGTGCTGTGACAGTTTGAGAGCAAGCAAATCTGTTTGTACAGCTGAGTAGCGCTTTCAGCACCATATTATTAAATTCAGCACCACAGTCCGCAGTTTTCCAATCCACCTGTTTGAACACACCAAATGTGATGCTATTTTATTTTAAAATATATTAAAAATATTTAATCTAGAAACTGTATATATATACACAGAGAAATTACTAATTTGTAATAATCTGAAAAAAACACAGTAGTGTCTGAATACTTCATGTGACAGTTTAAAATAGTTCCCAGTACTAAAGTAGAATGTCTGTATTTTGAAATTATCTTGGCCAAAAGGAACGGCCATGCTGCTCTTTTGTGATGTTAACAGTGTTACTGCTAAACCTGCTTTCGTGGGTCAGCTCAGACATCGAAGTGAGCAATTAGTTGGTCTGGCAGTCAGATTTCTAAGCCAGAAGTGATTGTGCCAACATCTTAACAGACATCAGAGGAGAAATGGAAACTGGATACCAAGTTAAGCCACTCTTCTGGCCATAATTTTGTAACTTTTTAGCAAATGAAGTCTATGCATTTATCTTGCCGTAGTGTTTTTTGGTACTGTAGGGATTGAAAGAAGTTTTTCTTTTGAAGATGTGCCACTTAAAAGGATTTAAGTATTCCAGGTCTGCATACTGGTCTGCACTTCCAATTACTAACACATGTGTTTTCCTTGCTGTGCTTCTTATGAAGAGATGGAAAATATGGTCTGTTCAGTACAGCTTGTTGCTTTGGTTTATAAACTCCTTTCAGCAATATTTGCCGGGAAGGGTACAAAGGCACTTATAAACATTCTATCAAAAGCACAGAGTGTGACTAAGTGATACCAAATCGTAGTATGCCTATGCCTGAGACACAGGGAAACACACAGTGAAAGTCGATTGAAATTAGTAGACATACCTTAAAAATCTGATGGTTTTTTCTACCTTTTTTTTTTTTTTTTCTTCCTGTGGTTTTATGTTGTCTGTTTATGAGCTACGCATACTGGTTTTCCAATAACTTCAGCAGTGTTAGTGTTCTCACATTTTGTTGTTGGAATGCAACAGGGAAACTGATAAGCCTCTGACTGAAGACAACCAGAAACACTGTATTTCTTGCATCTTCATAAGTGCTTCATTAATCCCATTTACTTTGGTGCTGAATCTGCATACGCATTAGTTTTCTGCCCATTCTGAAACATAGGCTTGTTCAGCTGATTGATAAAGTATTAACTATCTGTTGCCAGTCAACTCTATTATTGTGCTAGAATCAAAGACTGTATGTGGAAGGAGGGGTATTTGTACACCCTTATTTTAGGCATCTAACCTAGGTCCCTGAATTAGGAGACCAAGCTCCTGGACTTCCTGTGAAGCAAAGAAAAGAGAGTGCAGTTGCAGTGCACCTAAGTTAATGGTCAAACTACTGACTGACTTAAATGATGAAATTGTTTGCTGGAAGGGCTTAAGTCCGAGCTAGGGAAGCTGTTCTGCCTTAATGACAATCATGGGTGTAAGAAGATTGTGGAGGATGGTTTTTAGCTATGTGTAGCAAGACTTAGAGGGAAAATTAGATCCTTATAAAAGTCTCTTTTGCAACACTTTTTAATTAAATGCTGCTTGTTGTGTAGTCTTTCTCTGTCCTACATGATGCAACACTCAAAACCATTGTTATTTTCATCCTCTTCCTTCAAACTGTTTTAAAGACATTTCTTTTGTGATTGTACCGTTCATCCAGTTGGTGAGCAAAATCTGGTCTTCATTTAAATGTTTTTCAATTTTACAGTTTGCAACTTAATTTGACTTAAAATAGTCATACCCTCTGATAGTATTTATGTTTTCTATATAAATTAGCTTGAATTTATATGTGTAAGTTCCTTAAAAAGCTCGTATGAAAAGAACTGACTTTACACAAAATCTGAGAGGACCTTCTGGGCAAAGTGGCCTACATTATGGTACAGTCGGTTGTAGAATTTAGGCCTTACAGCAAATACCAGTTGCAGACTGCAGGGCATGGTTATTCTAGGTCCTGTGTGAATGACTAAGCTGTGTGTTAAGTAGTGCCCAGAATTTGGTGGTTTGAGAGTTTTGGGCACTCTGCCGCTTTGTAAAATGCCTTTGAGTTTATTTGGGTGTGGATAGGGGTTTTCAGTTTATCTAACTAGAACCTGTGGGTAGAATGTGTGTTTGGTCTAACTAAACTCACTCAAGCCCAACCAGGCTGGACGTCCCTGGTGCTCCCTAGTGCCTGGCTACCACTGTCATCTTTGCCTCTCTCTTCAGAGTGGGCATTCCATCGTCAACGATAACAGAAACACATACCTGGTTTTACCATTTCGTGTTTTCCACTTCTGGTGCACAAGAGAACTTGTGTCACTCACCAGAATTTGCATAGAGATGGGATTGATGGGTGGAAAGGCTTCTAAAAGCTGCAATCATGTATGAGCTGGATGTCAGGGAGGAACTGATGAGGAGTGAAGCAAAGAGACGAGCAGAGCCATATTTGTGTAGATCCCATATGCATTAGAGCTGAGCCATCTTCTCTGACTCTTTTTTTCCCTCATAATCTTTTATTTTCCATATAAGTTTGGACAAGATGATCTTTCAAGGTCCCTTCCAACCTGGACTGTTTTGTGATGATGGTTGATAACTTGATAATTTTCTAACTTGTAAATCATTATCGTAGTGCATAGTATCTATTGGTCCAGCTAATCCTGCCTTCAGAAGATGTACCTGGATCACTCTTAATTCTGAATGCTGACATAACACCTTGTAAGTTCTCTCAGGTTCTTTCAAGATGAATTCATTAATATGTATATATGCAGGGAAAAAAATTACAAAGATGCTTAATGTCATAATTCTGTAGGTTTCCAGTGTACCCATATTCTATCTGCATCTGGACCAGATTGTACTAATCCATCTCTGTGCTGCTGTTTTTCTGTCAGTTATCTGCTAATGGCATCGTCAGAAGGGTATTGTAAGAAACTATGAACTCATTCAGATGTACTGCATTGAGGGACCGCTGCTAGAAAGCAAGTAACGATGTTATGAGCTTGCAAAGAGAAAGATGCCTATTCTGACATAAGGAAAGATGCTAGATGAGTTTTCACACGTGGCTGAGGGTTGGGGCCTTGCAAAATTTAAGGTTGTAGTCATCACAGAATAATCCAGGTGAGAAGGGGCTTTCGGAGATCTCTAACCCAAACTTCTGCTCAAAGCAATCAGCTAAGAGCCTACAGAGGATGGAAGCAAGGACAAGTAGCCTGGGAAGAAAACAGAGCAATTGTCCAAGCAGCCAGGGATCAGGTTGGAAAGCTAAAGCCCTGATAGAGTTAAATCTGGCCAGGGATGTCAAGGGCAACAAGAAAAACTTCTGTAGGTATGTTGGTGATAAAAGGAAGATTAGGAAAAATGTCAGCCCACTCCAGAAGTAAAGGGGAGGCCTGGTCACCCAGGACATGGAGAAGGCTGAGGTACTCAAATGACTTTTTGCCTCAGTCTTCACCAGGAGGTGCTCTAGCCACAGTGCCCAAATCGCAGAAGGCAAAGGCAGGGACCAGGAGAATGAGGAACCACCCACTGTAGGAGAACATCAAGACCATCTAAGGAACCTGAAGGTGCACAAGTCAATGGGACTTGATGAGATGTGTTCACGGGTCCTGAGGGAACTGACAGATGAAGTTGCTAAACCACTGTCCATCATATTTGAGAAGTCATGGCAGTCCAGTGAAGTTCCCGCCGACTGGAAAAGGAGAAACATAACCCTTGTTTTTATAAAGAGCAAAAAGGAAGAACCAGGCAAGTACAGCCTAGTCAGTCTCACCTCGGTGCCTGGCAAGATCATGGAGCAGATGCTCCTGGAAACTTTGTTAAGGCACACGGAAAACAAGGAGGGGACTGGTGATAGTCAACATGGCTTTACTAGGCGCAAATCGTGCCTGACAAATTTTGTGGCCTTCTACAGGGGGTCACGGCATTGGTGGATAAGGAAAGACCAACTAGCATCATCTGCCTGGACTTGTTCAAAGCATTTGACACACTCCCGCATTACATTCTTGTCTCTAAATTGGAGAGACATGGATTTGATGGGTGGACTTGATGAGTAAGGAACTGGCTGAATGTTCGCACTCAAAGAGTTGCAGTCAATAGCTCGATGTCCAAGTGTGGTGTTCCTCAGGGATTGATACTGGGACCAGTGCTGTTTAACATCTTTGTCGGTGACATGGGCAGTGGAATTGAGTGTACCTTCAGCAAGTTTGCCAACAACACCAAGCTGTGTGGTGTGCTCGACATGCTGGAGGGAAGGGAGGCCATCCAGAGGGACTTGGACAGGCTTGAGAGGTGGGCCTGTGCAAACCTCATGAAGTTCAACAAGTCCAAGTGCAAGGTCTGGCACGTGGGTCAGGGCAATCCCAAGCACAAATACAGGCTGGGTGGAGAATGGATTGAGAGCAGTCCTGAGGAGAAGGGCTTGGGGGTGTTCGTTGATGAGAAGCAGCATTTTTTCCTACTGAAGAAGACAAAGCTCCTTAAGGTTAGAAGCTTGCTCAGTCAATATCTGCCAGCAGGCATGACCCAAGTGACACAAGCAGAATAGTTTTAACTATTAAATACACTGGTTCTCTAAGGTGAAAGACATTATGTATTACACAATAGAATTTAACGTGGAGAGCCTCTTACACTCACAACTGTTTGTGTTGTATCTACATTGACCCGTGAATCTGAAAAGTTTAGCTTTCAGCTGTATTGCTAATGGTAATTTAATTGGGTCTGGATACAACTGGGGGTTATGGCACTTTGCCTCTGCTTTCATTTTTTTTAATCAGCCAGGAAATCCAACCAATAAAACAATGCAATAATCCTGTCTTAAGAGCAATAAACACATGAACCAAAGTTTCCATATCCTGCCATGATAAAAGAGGTGTAGCCGCTATTGTTTGAGGATGATAAAATGCAGTTGTGGTTACCATGTCAAAGTGAGTCTCTGGAGATAAGAACACAGAAGCTCCCAAAGTCTTTAAAAACAGGTGGTGTGTAGGTGAGTGTTCACTGACATACATGAAATGGTCTAGATTTTGCAAGGCTTGGTTTGCATTGGCTGGAAATTTGGCTACAAACACGTAACATTGAGGAACATGTTTTTCCCTTGGTGTAGCTCATACCCTCGCACCACCTGCACAGTGGAAAGGCTTCCTGTTCCAGGTCATTTTTAATTACTGGATATCCTGAAAGAAGTGGACATAATTCAGTTGTGGTCAATGTGAATAATTTTGGCACCTGCTTCTGGTTAATGAAATAATACAGGAGAGCTGAAAGCGTTGTACAGGACTTGTACATTCAGTGGGAATGAGAATTTTATGACACAGCTCTGTAAAAGAACAGGGTGGGGTTTTTTTTATTTTCAGTTAAAACCTCTAGGAAGTAATTTATCAGGAGATTTCAAACTGAATCATTTACTTATGGACGTTTATTAAGAACAGTGGTTAATAGTTCCAGACACTTAATAGGAATTAACTTCAGTATCAGGTAAATTAAATCCAGAGATCTCAAGGGACACACACCTTTAAAAAAGCAACTATCTAGTAAATCTGAAATTTTAAAGATTAACGTGTTCAGAAGAGATGCTGGTATGCTTTCAAAATCTATTAATTTTAACACAAATTCCTGTTTGTGTAAGTATTCCTCTTCAAGGTTAGTAATCCAAACATGGCCCAATGCAAGAGTGGAGTGGCATTTTCAGACTTCCGAAGTGAGTGAAATGCAAAAACTGAAGATGCATGAAACAAAAGTAAAAATAATTTAATAAATATTTTAAATAATAATGGTCATTGGTAATTGGTCATTAGTGTTAAAGCTGTCTTTCCAGTCAAGCTGCCCCCACCTGTTATTTTTTGTTATTGATGTATTTTTAAAAGTGCTTACAGAGTAAATCTAATCTTTTAAATAACTTCCTGCTAACTCATAGCTTTGATGCTGCACCTGCAGGTAGTTCGTTTGTTTTTTTTTTAAATTGAATCATTGAAGACAGGAAAGATTAGTTAAATGTGAGTATCACAGAACTTAACACAACAGTTTAAACTGTTGAGAAATTTCTGTATAGCTATTTTCAGCCCAGAAATCTGAATAAAGGAGTCTCTGTGCACTGGGATAGTACAACTTTTTGGTTTAATACTTTACAGATTTTTGGAACAAAATGCACCAGAACTGAAAAGCAGCATTTTTTGCTGACCTTGTTGGAAGGCTAATGCTGTTTCTGGGAAATAAGTGAAACAAGCAGTTCTTTGTTGGCAGAAGCAGAGAGAGAAAAGGAGGGGAGCCTAGTCTTTTTTTCTTCACAATGTCGTGACTAAGTCAAAACTGTAATATGGCTGGGTTTGTTCTCTTTTTCTTTTTCTTTTTTTTTAAACTCTATAGACATTTGTTTTTCATCAGACTGTGTTGCATGACACCTGACACTGGCCAGTTCATATGAATTAGGCTCTGGGCTGCCTATTAAACAGCGTAGAGAAAAAGATCCTCAGTTGCATCCAGACACTTCTGACACTAAAATAATAAAAGTTGGTACAATCAGTTCAATGCATATGTCAGAAACAATTTACACTTGCATGTTTTGGCCTCTGCAACTTGCAGGGTCTCTTCCCAACAAAATAATCCTTGCTTAGTATATATCCAGCAAAGCCATCAACAGAAAGGTCTCCTACAATGTCAGAAAACCTAATTCACTAGAATATCATTATTAATTTAAAAGCAAACAAAAGCATTAAAATACTTATTTTCATTTTTCATCAAACTGGAAAAAGAAAATTACATAGGTCTAACTTGAGATGTGAACTAAATAGTTGTAATCCCATGGACTGTAATGAAGTTGTGGCCACATAGTCCAGGTTTGGAACTTCACTCTACATTTTTACTTGCTTTCATTTGAGCTGGAAGATTGTGTAATGGCTGTTTATTGAAGAGACTTACTTTATTTTGCAAAATAAATTTGTTTTTCCCCAAGAGAACTGAATTCAAGGCCACCCTGAGTCTGTCTGCTAGAATAGTGAGTATGTGCATCTGAACAGAAAGTATTGTACAGAACCATATAGTTTATATCTAAAATGCTATGCATTCACCCTGGATTTGTACTGGATGTTGAGAGATGTTAGTTGTTTGTCTTAAATAAGTATGTTTTAATTAGAATAAATTACTTAGGGTGGTGTGATTTATGCTGTTTGCCCAGCCTTACTTTGCAGGAATAGCTAGGTTTGCTGAAGCCTTTAGATCACAATGGAGTTAATTTTCTTAGTAATTTTCCTAGCAGCTAATACAGTGCTGTGTTTAGTCTTTTAGTATGAGGAAAATGTCGATAACACACTGATATTTTGGTAGTGTTTTCCCTAAGTCTGGGACTTTTCAGTTCCCCACGTTCTGCCAGAGAGCACAGGTGCACAAGAAGCCTAAACCAGATGATAAGGAGGCGACAACCCTCAGCAGAGACTGCAAATCAACATGATAAGAGCAGTCAATGGCCAGCCTGGGCACAGAGAGAGAATCCAATAAGGTATTAGAAGACCCCAGACCAAAAATCACCATTGCACTAAAAGATAAGTGAAGAGCGCGTGAGGGGTGGGTGTAGAGGTGGCAAAGGTATCGTTGCCCAGGGATTTCTTTGTTCAGGGTCCCTCTCTGGAGACAGCCAGCTCAGGCTGACCCTGCTGCTGTACCTTTCCGTTAAATGATTTATTTTTATAAAATCCAATGCTTGAGACGCTGCTGCAGGAAGCCAAGGATAGAGCCTGAAGAAGGAAGGAGCGCCCCTGAGAGTAAGCGTGTATGTGTTTGTGCAGAGTGGGAAAGGGGCACCCGTTGGCTCAAGTATTCCAGCAGCCACTAGGTTTGCAGGGAATGTGGTAAGAGCATTTATCATTGATGGACTTTGTTTACATTCTTTGACCTGGACATTTCTTAAGGTCTTCTGATTTTCTCAGGTGAGAATTTCTCAGAGATAATAGCTCTTGATGTAGGAAGCTGCAGTTTTCAGTATAAGTCTGTCTGCATTCCAGTAGTAAAGTCTTCTTTCTGTTGAGAGCGTTATGCAGAGAATCCCAAATCTGAAATGGTCTCATAATGATCCTCTCAAAGTTGGTGCTAATACAATTCCACAAAATGAAGTGGGTGCTTCTGCTCTGTGGGTTCCAGAATACTTCTTGAGAATTCATGTTGGATGACACTTCGGCATCTCTGTGCTGTATTCTCCAGAACAACTGATTCTGAAAACATGTCGCAAAGATGGTTTAGGTATGCCTACATGCTTTCCACAAGGTCCAGAAGGATTTATCAGTGTGGGCTTTGCACCACCTACAGGTAATGAAGCTGCTTCTAGACCCACAGTGGCCCTGGATACAGCACAGGACTAATTCATGGCTGTTGGATGCAGCTAGTACTGATCTGTGTAAGTAATAAAACTAATCTGTACTCTGAACATTCCATATAGTTAATGTTTTGGAAATTCACAGTATTTCACTCCTGGCTTATCTGGAGGATATTGATGCTGAATGCTATCCATAGCACCACCAACAGGAAGAACTTTTGCCTTGGGTAAATCAGAAGCCCATACAGTGCATTTGGATTGCTGAATATAAGAAGTACTGGACTTGCTTGTGCTATTGCAGACTTCTTCACTGAAAATGACTGATACTGACTATCACTACATTTACACGTTCTGACCTAAAGGGTATCTCTGGCAGCAAAATTTTTAAAGTGATTCTGTTCCTTACAGTCTTTGGACTGTTGTGTACAATCTGGGAATTTTTACCACTCTCTTTCTGTGTTTACCAAACTGCATTCTCTTTTTTAATCCACAGCTCCTTTAGCTGGAGCCGATACACTTGTTTAGCGCTACTGGCTGTTACTGTTTTCATTTTCCCACATGTTTTGGTTAGATTTTCCCTGGTACTTGAAGACATTTTGCTAACAGCTATACTGTTTTCTTGAGAGCCACAGTCATGCTTTGTATGAATGTTTCCTGTCTTGAATCAGGGACTCTTAATGTATCTAAGATTACCCATAAGTTCCTATCTCTGTAGCGTATCTTCTGCATCTGTATTACTTTTGGTGATTATTCCTGGTAATATTGTCCCATTCATTTTTGTACACTTTTCCCAGTGAGATAATAAAATCCTTCCACCCTTTTCTCATCTCTATCTTCTGTGGTCAGTTCTGTACACAAAGTGAGATCTTTATATTGCTGATTTTTTGCAAAGTATTGGCTTGCACAGCTGCAGCAGTGGTGCTCTTATGCAGGCAACAGGTCTTTGCCCTTTTTTCTTGTCCTCTGCCTCCTCAGGAGTACATTCTGCTCCCCTCTTTTGTCCTGGAGAATGCATTGCTTAGTGTTACGCCCCGGTCGCGGGCAAGCGAGCCTGTGTGCACATTCACACACAACCTTGGGCTCAAGAATTTCGGAGTGTGAGGCCAGTGAGGCAGCTGGTTTCCTGCACAACAAGGAGAGTGGTGGGGAACTGAGCAAGCAGGGAAGCATAACACATATGGAGGGTTTTTCTGCTGCCTGTGGGTATTTGCTAGTGCACAAACTATGTGGATTTTTTTTAGTGCCCAAATGGCCTACCATAGGCCAAGAACTGTGGTAAGGAAAGGGGCAGTGGCTGCAGAGTGACTGAGGGGGAAAGGAGACAGCACTCCATCTTCCGTGCACAGCACATCTTTGGCCTCGTGGGCTATCCTGTGGAAGTGTTTTAAACTGGAGATGATGCGCTGCATTTCATGTGGCCCAGGCTTCAGGAAGGTGGTGGGCAGTGCCTTTCTAAAGGCCGGGGGGGCCATCTGGACAGGCTTTTTTACAGAGGACGCGTTCCACGTGCTATCACATGGGAACTGCTGGTGTAGAAAAGCCCTAAAACTTAACACATTATCTGAAGGCTGGCTCATAATAATTTTATAGCTTCTCAGTGGAACCAGTGCAAGAGAGTACTTGCAAATCTGCCATGATTTAATTACTCTTCAGCCAGTTCCCTGTCAGCTGTTTTATTACTGTACTTGTAACATCTTGACCCTTGGGATATATTTTTAGAGCAGCTGAATGCAGCAGTTGTTGTGGGAAGTGCTGCAGAACGCCCCAGTTTTTGGTTTCATTTTGTTTTCTGAAATAGATACAAAAAAACGAATTGCCGAATAGCTTCATGTTTTATATTATTTTTATTTCTGGCTAATAACTGTTTTGAGGGAGTTTGGATTAACTTAATGTACATTATGTGTGTGCATGCACCCACCCAAAAACTAGATTTGACTTCACAAAAGTATACCACACATGTCCTAAATTTGCTTATGGGACATTATCATGATTGTACTCAAACATAATTCAAGTGGATTGATGAAGCTGATAGGACAAACACCTGGACTTTAGCATCTGTGTATTTATAAACTGGTTTTGAATTGTATTTAAAAAAGTAAAACTATGTTACCACTATGTCAATTTAATGCTGCATTTTAAGTTAGACTTTATCATAAACGTACTCTGTCCAGATACCTTGACAAAACTTGTTTGAAGGCATAGATACTCGACCTCTCTATGCTTAATGTTTCTGAATCTATCCAGTTTGGGCTGCTATGAAGGTAAGTGGCTGGTATGTAAACTGAATGGAGAGTTGCCCGAATCCCATTTTTTTTTTTGAAGCAGTGTATGCTGGAGAAAGATGTGGTGTCAGCGAGTTCAAATGACCTTCAGTAAGTTTGTGTCTAAGACCCAAATCAATGATTCTTTAAAGCCATTCCAATTAGTGGTAGTTTTGAACATAGCTTTTTTTCTCTGGACCTGTGTCCGGAGATGTAGACCTCCAAACCTCTGAGGAGAATGGCACTGACTGAAAGAGGAGCAGAGCCAAATAATGCAGGTGCTGGAATTGGCTGAGGGTGGTTAATACCCACTCCTTTGCCTTCTGTGCATCTCCTGCATTGAAACTTGTAAAATTTTGCTGTAGCTATAGCTTTATCAAACCCACATCATGTAAATAACTTATTTTGGAAGTGGAATGGATTTTTTTTTGTTGTTTCTTAGAAATATGATCACATACTTATGGCATACTTGACTTGTAGGAGATTCAGTGTGATGTAATTTCTATGCTCCTCATGTCAAGGTGAAGGAATGCTTACATCACTCATTGTAGTTCCTTGATGGTATGTAACAACGGATAGCATTGCTTGAGAGAAAAGTAGTTTAATCCAAGATACAGAGTTCATAGGTCCAAAATAGTCTCTGTCCCCATGAGAAGAAATGACTTGGAGGGGACCATAGCTCAGGAAGAAGTGTTCCTCAGCATTTTCCTACTGTCTTGTTCTTTGCCTTCTTGCATATATAATTTCAGCTGTGGTGGCAGATCAGCTGCTGAAGAAGAAGGAAATATTTTATATAGCAAAGACAACAAATAGCCATGACAAACAGTGCTACAACTCACACCCTACCCCTACGTGTATCCCAGACACACCGTACAGGCTACTAATCTTTACTTTAGAATCTTTACTTTGGATGATGGAGAACTTACTATATTGTGATAATCCTTCAGCCAGCCTGAATTCTTAGCATGGTTGTTCTATTCACTCAACCATTGACATGCCAAAAATGTAAGCACATGCTTATACGCATGAGAAGAGTTAAATTCCTGCCTAAGTGCTTGTGGTCCTGGCAATTTAAGACGAGATTCTCACTGATATGATCTATATAATTGTATTTATAATATTTCTTACTTATTTTAATATTAATAAGACTAGACTCACTGCATCTTAAAATGTGGTTCCATGTATTGTTTTCCTATTGTGATTTCTGTACTCAACTCTCATTCCTACCTTTCCCCTTTTGGCACCGCGGCTCCCTAACCTTTCTGGGGTTTTACCACTGAGGAGTTACTGATCAGTGCTGGCTTTGCTCCACTTCTCCTGCAACCAGCTTATTTTTCCCACTTGGACTCCTATGTTGGTTGCATAAAAGCATTTTCATGGCTACCCAGTTACTTTTGCTAGGAACTGGTCTAGCCAGAAAATATCTTGTTTTTATCCCCAGGCAATTTTTAGTTTGCTGTGTGGCCACAGAAATGCTTTTGCCAGCTCAGTGAAGGGGTAGCATGTGGGCAGGAACAAGCAGCCTGGGTGTGGAAGAGGTGATAAATGGCAACACTCTGGTTTCATGTGGAAGCGTGATGTCATTTGTGTGGATACAGCTGTCGGCGGACCACACATAAACTGAATCCGTGAAAAGGTTATATTACTGCAGGGCTGCTTTTAACTGGGATTATTTCTTGAGCTGGGTTTGCCACTGAAGCTAAAATATCCTGCAGCTGCACTCGCAAATGGTTCCATAGTCTTTACATGCTGGACCTGGGTGATACTGGATCACCCGGGAGGAAAAATTTGATTCAGATCTGATGTGAGCAAGCGTAAATATTTATGTCAAACAAAGAAGGGCAAAGCTTATGCTGGCCTGGTGCTCGTGTACCAGTGTGGCCTAGAGCTTACTCCAGTTGCAGAAAGAGAAGACAGTACCTGATTTGGCAGAAAGCTGGTGAGCATAAAGTCAACCTTTCAAAAATTTTTTAACTTGGAACTGGCAGAGTGAGTTAAGTTCAGCATTTTGCATTGCACGGATATCATGCGTTTGATCCAGGCTGTAAAATCATCAACCCATTTCTTTCAGTGCACATTCCAACAGTGCTTACTGTACCACGTCCTTCAAGGTCAGACACGGACACAGCATAAATGTATTCTGGTCCAAGAAGGATAGAACCGAGTTGAGATTTCAGTTCTCATGTGGTAAGAACGATGAATGAAAGATAAAAAGGAAGATACAAATCTTAGTCCGTTGGACAGAAAAATATTCTATCTCTTCTAGACAATATTTTAGTATCTGAAGTGTTCCTGTTAAAAGATAGGAGCTTTGGTAATTGTGCTGCTTCCCCATTAGTGAAGGAATCCTTGCAAAAATGTCAATTAACTTTTAAAGCAGCGCGTGGATGCCACTTGTAGTCCACACTGACTTTAGGTACTGCATGTGTTTTTTACTGGAAATGTGAAGGCAGGGAAGGAAAAGAAGGAACTGTTCACTCTGTGGTTCAGTAAAGGTATTAGGTTGCATTGCTGGGAACTGATACATTTTACTCAAAAATGAGGTACAAGCAGAGATTATGCAGTTTCCCCTCTTTGTCTCACTTTCCTCCTGTTTTTTCCAAGCCTGTTCCTAAGAGGGAAACATTTCTAGAGAGGAGGGGTGGCTGCTCTGTTTCCATGGCCAAGTGATACCTGCTGTCAGAGGTGCCAAATGATTATTTTAGCTTTGTGGCATGATTACCACAGTGACAGTGGGGCTACACAAAGACTTTCGGTTCTTTCATAACAGTTTTCTGATTAAAAATGCCCATCCAACAGAGAATTCTTCTCTGATTTATAGTTTCTGAGTTTGACAAGAAAAGATTATGTTGATTTAAGTAACATTAACAGTCTAAGCAACATTAACTGTCTGAGCAGCAGCCTTAAGTCTGCGAGTGAAAGGGTTTGGCTGGTTTACACGGGTATAAATCAGGTTTGCTGGCAGGTCCCGTTCCTCACCTGCCATCTGTGGAGTTATTCCCCAGATGCACCTTTAGAACACCTACTGAAGGTGGGGAGTTAATGGGTCATTTCCAAATCTGAATACCCTAACAGATAAGGTTTCAGTTGTAAGTCAAATATGCAAAAGACTAATTTGGTTTTCTTTGTAAGACATTAACTATAAATATGGTGCTTGCCTATCCAGAACTCATGAGAAGAGTTACAAATGCCTCTGTTGTATTAAATCAGGTCTAGCATCAGACACCTTAATCTCTAATTTATTAGATCTTTTTCATTTGTAAATGAAACCATGAATTGTAAATTCAGGGTTACCTGATTTAGGTAACTCCTGAGAGGAGTTATGAACTTGGCATCTTTTTTGGATTAATTTTATACAGGCTTGCATTTAAGAACTCATTAAACTTGATTCTTGCCTAATGTAGCTGTTTAAAGCAGCAGTGAATTTAGGCAGTTCTTTCTGTACAAGATTGCTAAAGACTTTTGCTGAGTTTGATAATGAAACTGGTATAACGTATTAGTAACTTGCAATTACGCTATTTTGCTATTCATCGTCATTCTCATGCTGTGCGCTCAGATATCCAACTCACTGCATCCTGAATGACTGAGGCCATTTGGAAAAAAGGGCAGTGTTTGTTCAAAAGAGACAAAGGCATCTGTCAAGAACAGTTAGCAGTGATTCTCACTGCTTTGCTTTTTTATTTATGAATGTGGTACAGATTCAATTTAATTATCTTTTCCTTGCATTTCACCTGCTTTGAAAATGTGAAAGTATTTTAAGGATATTAGGGAAAGATGTAGCTTCTGATAGTTCCTGGTGTCTTTTTATTGCACTGCTTTTCTGACTTCTGACAGTCCAGCTTGTTGCTGGATCTCATTAGATGCACTTCTTCTCTGCAGTTACAGTTCTCAAGCTGCTTTTCATTACTGTAATGTGTGAGTGCCTGTGAGGTAAGGAGTGCTTAAAACACTTCTGCGAGATATAAGAATAATATTAACCCTCATTTATAGATGAGTACACAGAACTGTGGCTCATCCATGATAATACAGGAAGGCTGCAGCCTGCCAGGCAACAGGACTTCCTACGAGGTTTGCTGCTTAACTGGAACATGTCTCATCTGCATGTCATTGGAAAAAGTGTGTATCTCCTTCACAGTGGTGGAAGACACACAGTGCTCATTATTTATGCTGGTAATTATTTTTACAATAATTAATTGAAATGTATCAATAAAGAAAATGTTAAGATTGAAACCATTTTTACTAGCTTAGTGCATATTACAGGCACACATCTGTAGAGGAATTTTCAGTTTAAAAAACTTACATGTCATTTACTATGTATTATTAGGTAAATATTTGAACATGCCAGGCTGAATATAAGTATTATGTATTATAAGTATTCATGTTTTATGCATGTATGAAATACTAAAAAATAATTTATTAAGCAGTTACTAGCACCAGATCTTGCCAGATCCAGTACTTATCTCTGTCATTTGAAAAATAGTAATTCTAATAACGCTATACTGTAAATGCGCAACGTGTTCCAGTCCCTCTATTATCTTAAAGTACAAATCTATTCAACCATCCGTGATTTATTTTCTTTCCTGCAGTCATGAATCACCAGCACCAAATAGCACCCAGCACAGCCATGTCGCAGCAGAGCCGTCCTCCCCAGGCCCCACAGCCAGGGCTGCTGAACCTGCCCAGTGCACTGACCACGCAGCAGCAGCAGCAGCAGAAGTTGAGGCTCCAGAGAATCCAGATGGAGAGGGAGCGAATTAGGATGCGTCAGGAAGAGCTACTGCGACAGGTAACGCCAAGGATACTCTTTTCTTTTATTCAAGAGCCTTTAGTTCAATGCATCCAAATTTTTGCCAGGTGCAGTTAGTAGCTCTGTTACTTTATGTCCAGATTAACAGTTGTTTTAGGTAAGGGTAACCAAAAAGCTGTTATAAACAGATCATTTCATTTTTTCCTCTAGCATTGAACAGAACACAAAATGGCCATTTGTCAGGAGTTACAGACCTGGTGTGTCTTTCTTACCAACTGTAATAGTAGTGTAAGGACCAAATTCTGTTCTGCATCTGTTTATAACTCTAGAGCAACTGTCATTGATTAATTCCCAGTTTAATTTGGTTTGCATAGTAGACCATGTTCATGCTTCACTGAAGATAAAGGCAGAACATACAGAGTTGTTGACTCTGATCCCAACACTGTAACTTGCACCCTTTGCCTTTGAATTAAGATAAAATCACGTTCATATCTTACATGAATACCTCTGATTTGAAGACTTTCCATAGATGGTTCTTTGTGGATGTTTTGTTTATTGTTCTCTTTCTTAAGTTTCAGCTCTATATAATGACTCATATTGTACAAAATAGATACGTAACTTCCTTTACCCTGCCTTAAGGAAATTCAAAGTTTTAACAATTGTGTTTCTTCTGTTATGGACAACTCCACTGGTGGTCATGTGTTTTGCCTGGCATATTAATCAGCTTCCTTAGAGAAAATAAATAATCTATTTCTCTCGGGAACAGTGTGAACAAAGTACATTTTATCAAGAATAACACCATTGGTGACATTGCAAATGCTGCAGTTACAGTTCTGAGTACCTTTAAAAATGGTAACTTTCACAAAATCACAGAATCATAAACTGGTTGAGGTTGCCAGGGACCTCTGGAGTCGTCATCTCCAGCCCCTTGCTCAAGCAGGGCCACCCAGAGCCGGTTGCCCAGGACCATGTCCAGGTGGGTTTTGAATATCTCCAAGATGAAGACTCCACCACCTCCCCGGCCAACCTATGCCAGTGCTTGGTCTTCCTCACAGTGACAGAGTGTTTCCTAATGTCCAGAGGGGCCCTCCTGTTTGTCAGTGTGTGCCCATGGCCTCTGGTTCTGTCACTGGGCACCACTGGGAAGAGCTTGGCTCTGTCTTTTGCCTCCTCCCTGCAGGGGTTCATCCACATTGATGAGATCCCCCTGAGCCTTCTCCTCCCCAGGCTGAACAGCCCCAGCTCTCTCAGCCGTTCCTCACAGGAAAAGCAGCTGGCTCACATTGTTCCTGGCCTTCCTGGTGTCACGTAGGTAGTCATAGAAGCCCCTCTTGTTGGTTTTGACTCCCCTGCCCAGATTGAGTTCCAGCTGGGCTTGAGCTTTCCTGACCTCATCCCTGCGAGCTCAGACAATGTTTCTGTATTCCTCCCAGGTTATCCATTCTTATGTCGATCCTCTGTGGAAATAACAATTTTGCGGAATTAATATTTCATGCCTTCAGTCCTTTTGCCTTTGGGGTTGTACCATAATTTGTGGTTATTTTAGGGTAACGTTTGTTTATACTGTATTTAGAAATACAGTGTGAAATTTCTTTGCAGCAGGTAGAAGCATTTTGTGACTGGGCTATTGACACTGATTGGCTGAAGTTGGCTGATGATTCATTAGAGAATTTTAAGTTGCTGTAATGTTTTGAAATGTTAGTGTAAAATGCAAAATGAAGCCTAAGAAAAATCCTCACAACTAGATGCCCTCTCAGAAGGAGTAGGAGAGTATATGGCATAGGTTGACAAGCCACAAGTAAGTGAGGAGTGATGCACTTTTTCTTTGAAGTCTGACTGAGAGAAAACACGTTAGTGATGAAAACAGACTGGAACATCTCAGTGACCTCTGGAAGACTTCGTGGGTAGCAAAGAAAGGGACACATCCATCTTTAAAACCCTTAGGTCTGAAATAGAGATCTGGAGGCAGAAGGGAGATGTGCTCACAAAGGATTTGTCATCTTTTAGAGGCAGCAGTCATGAAAACCTCAAATTAATGGCCAGCTTTTTGGTTTTCTCTCTGCAACCTTTGAATGTTGGTTTTGCTAAATATGTTGGGTTATGTTTGTGGGGTTTTTTAAACATAGTATATCAGTAAAATTAATGGAAGAAAAGGTGTTTAATATTTGTAGTGATTTAGACTTCGAGGTGCTCTTTTTCCATGCTTTTATTTCAGAAAAATAATTTTTAATTATATTTTACCAAAATATCTCTTTTAAAAAAGTAATATACTTATTACAATCACTCACCAAATCAAAGGTTATTAGAATTGTATTGAAAGTGCTTTTTTTTTCTTCATATACAGAAAATGCAGTTTGATGTGGGTCTTTATACTTATACAGACTTCTAACAATAAGAATATGACTGTACTTTTCTCCCATGTACAAACTATATATAAGTCAAATTTCTCTCCGGCTACACCATCGGAACCTTAGTAACTTCATCTTGTGCAGACTGAAAGAGCAAATGTAGGATGAATGTACATATTACCATATAGTAGGCTTTTGTGAAAGAGAGATTGATAATGAAATGCAAATGGCTGTATGGTGAGTAGAATCGCAAAAACATTAGTGAGAGTATTTGTAAAAACACTTTTCAACAATGTATTTGCTTCATTTATATTTTTTACACCTTCCTCTAAATATGCTTAAGAACTTAAAAAACTAATTGCTTAACAAAAGCAATTAACAAAAATTCATTAATACATTTTGAAACTGTACAGCACCATCTAGCTGCATTTGAAAAAAAAAAAAAGCATTAAAATGATGTACTTTTATAGCTCCTGCAGCAACATTGGCTGTCTTTGCATGTGATTATTCCCAGGGTATTTAGGTGAATATATGTACGTGCTCAAAGTAAAGCAAGTGCTCCGTGCTCTTGCTGAACAGGCATGAAAGGCAGATATGATTCTGAATTTTTTTACCTGCTCATGTCAGGGCTGAGTCTGGAAGCTGTATGGAGACCAGCAGCTTGTGCCCATGTTTAATTTCCATTACCCTTAATTTTTGGGAGTTACATTATGATACCTCACCTGTGTGTGCAGAACTATGTTCAAGGTGGTGGTCTCTCACCTGCGCAGAGATCTCAGATCTTTTTGCATACCTTCTCCTTTGCCGTCAGGAGCTCAGAACATAATAGAGATGGGTGTGGGAAGAGAGCGGAGATATCTGGTATGAGCTTAGTCATAACTGTCAATGTGCCGATAACGTGTTTAGCTATTTTTACTCTCTTTGGCTCTATTCTTGCTTCAGGACAAGAGCAAATTAAGCTTCAAAACAGTTGTGCCATTAGCCCAAGGTTTCCCTGCTCTGCTGACTGTGTTTTACTTTGAAACTAATACAGGCGCAACACTCTGCAGCTGTGCTGTACTTAATCAAGCCTTCAATTCATTGCACCCAGTACCACACTGTACCTACGGTGCTTTTTTGAGCTCCATGTTGTATAAAGCAGGACAGTATCACTTTGCATTACGGAAGTTTGCAGAACTGGTGTAGCTCTTAGAGAACAACCTATTTCCCTCCCACCCCGGGAAAGCAGGATGCAAAATCCATCCTTTCTAAGAGAACTTTGTGAACTCCTGCCAGTAACCTGGGTACCCCTGAGCCCTGGCAGCTGGCAAGAACAGACAAATCCGTCCGGAGTCGTCAGTGTTCAAGTACAGCTACTCCTGCCCTGACCCTTCACTGCTGCTTCTGCCTTTCTAGCCTAACCTGCCTAAGGGGAAAATGCTGAGTAAGTGTGCATGCTGGTGCCAGCAGCTGTGAGGAGGCGCCGAGTGTTTCAGAGGGGAAGAATTCTTCTGGTGGGTCACAAACCTCCTCCTTTCAGCCTGGCAGCAGCTGCTGCATCCCCACCGCCATTCCTGGCTGCAGCTGCTGGGCTGGAACAGCACACCCATCCGGGAGGAACACACACTTCTGGAAGCTCCCTGCATGGGGAATTCGTTTCTGTCTTTGTCGTCTTCTTCATTTAGTTGGTAAAGCCTCTAGAACTGCAAACTGAGCATGTGTGAGAAGGGCGGCATTTCAGAAAACCAGTATGACAGCTTCTATTTAAATGTTTCCTTACTCAGTTTACTCATTCTGGAAGAAGTTAATTTTCTTTCCTACTGATCTGTTTTTGTCAGCTTTCCAAAGGAAAAGGGAGAATCTGCTTGCGGCTCACAAGCTTTTCTACAGGTGCATGACTTTTCCTTCATAGATTTTCTTTGATGCTGCTCTCTGGTAGAACAGTTGGTTGTCAGCCTCTGTCATCTCTGGTTAATCGTTATTATCAACTTTAATATTTTTCTGGGCAGCATATTTTTAGTTCAATTTTTCTCTTTCATGAGCAGGGAGCTCGGCAAGCCCTCACCTACTCCCTCCCTCCCCGCCCCCCCCCAAACACACACAGTCCCCAACAAGTCGACACACTGATTTGTACTGTATGATCCATTGAGAAGTTGCTGAACAGAAAAGATTTTCCACCACCTCATACAGGCAGGAAATTGTCAGGCTTATGTTTGATACAGTAGAGTTGTATTGGGCAATACAAGTGAATTTAAATCTGATAATTGAAAAAAAATGGCTTGACAGTTGGCAAGAAATTATTAAGATGATTGTCCAAAACAGAAAAACAGGAAAGTTGTCTAGTCCAACTCCCCTGCTTTAGTCAAGGTCAACTACAGCAGGTTGCTCAGGATGGAGACTCCAGAGCCTCCCTGGGAAACCTGTTCCAATGTTCCATCACCTTTATGGCATAAAAGGGTGGGATTGGGGCTGTATTTTTAGTGCACTAACACATCTTCCTTTTCTTCTCTCCTCCTTTCTCTTTCTGTATTTCTTTCCTCCTGGCTATCTTTTCTCTTTTTCTTTCTTGCTGTCTTTCCAGTATTAGCCTTGTTTATGTTGCTGCAGTTGCTATTCTTTTATTTAAAAAAATACTTTCAGTATCTTCATGTAGACAGTTAAAAAAGGTGGTTTGCCCATTTTCTGAGGTTTGTACATTTTCACAGGCTCCAGCTTGTTTAATCATAAATAGAAACATCACCATTAGGATTGTCACTTGGCAAATGTAGTGACATGCATGTGCTCTCATAAATAAGCTATTGAGAGTCTTCAAATGATTCTTAACACTTATGAAATAATTACACCATCTATTATAAATTACTATTTATCAATGAATATATATTAATAATTTGATTATAAAGGAAACATTACATTAACGGGCACCAATATATGTTAATTCCCAATGAGGAACTGTTACATTACTCATAAAGAGACCAGACCAGTCCTCTTCAAAACGAAATCAATAGAAAACAGAGTAAAACATCATATTGTAGCCTCAAAAACATATTCATCTTTTCTGTACTTGGGAGAATGAATGATTCAGTGGAGAAAAGTTTTCTACAAGGATTGAAATTAAATATTTCCTTTGCTTATTTCATAAAAAAGTAAGGTTGAGAAAACTAAGTAATAAACAGGTACAGCTTTATTATTTTAAGGTCTTAGCTTATTTGTTTGGCACATCCCTGTGGAGCCAAACAACCTTTGCAGAGACCTCCGTACCACTAGATGTCATCATTGTTTCACAGACATAATGCTAGAAGAATTCATCTTTCAGGAAGAGTTCTGAAACAAGTTTCCTTTGGCTCTCATTGCTCGTTTGTCATCCTAAAGATGCTGTACATGAGACAGGTCATTAGGCAAATGCTTCTTAATGGACAGAGGGTTCATTCTAAAGATTATTGGGTCAAAGTCTTGGTTCCAGTGATTTTCTTCTAACATGTTCAGTACTTTAAGGTTGCAAATATATATGTATTATATATACATATTTATACATTATTATATCTGTATACATACATTATTATGTATACATACATAATAATACATACATAATACATACATTATTATATCTGTATAGCAAATTATGCCATCTCATAATAACCCATATAGTTTCAGTGCTTGATTTTGCTCTCTTTTACACCAGTTTAAACTGAGAGCAATTTCATGAAGGTAACCTGTTAGAAACAGCTACATGGCAGATTGAATTTGAGTCTGTAGGTTTTAAACTGCTTTATTATTGCTACTCCAGCTCTCACAGAACTTGGCCTCACTGAACAGTCAACTGGAATTGTAAGGTCAGCGTTACAGAGCTCTGGTTTGCGTGTGCAAACCCTCAGCTGGAGAGAGCTGGACCATGAAGCGTGGACAGACCATCAGTGCTCAGCTTCAGTGTGCAGGGCTGTCGGTGTTTCGCGATGAGGTGGCGCACAAGGTGTCCAAAGTTATAACAGAGGTAGTTAAATTTTGTAGGGGTTATCTTCGTGCCTAGCAAGGCTGTAGAGGAGCAGCCGTTCTGCGGGCAGTGGTGGCTGTTGAAGGTGTGACCTGCCCCTGGCTCCCTGCCACTGCCCTCCCTGGGGCTGCCAACGTGACAGCTCCGCCGGTAAAGCCAATTGTACACGCACTTGGTGATCAGTGTCATGCAGAAAGCGTGAGGCTGATTTGAACAGGCAAACAGGCTCTGGTTTAGTGTGAAGCTGATTAGAAAGTCCTCAAACACATCTGCCAGCTGGGTCTGGCTTCCAGCTGTGGCAGTAACACAGAGGTAAATTCTGCAGCTTTTTGAGCCAGCACAGGTGGGTATGAAAGATGCCATCTGTCTACATGGTGATTTTCTTCACACCAGTGTAAACGGTCATCAGTTACATTGTTTAGAACTACTTACCTAAACAAGAAGACCTGTATATATTACATGTTCACTTGTTGCAAGACTGCAGTATTTCTGAGCTATTGCAATAACCCTTCCCTTATATTTTTTTGCCTTTTCAGGAAGCTGCTCTATGCAGACAACTTCCCATGGACTCAGAAAGCATGGCCCCCGTTCAGACAGCTGTGAATACCCCTGCCATGACACAAGACATGAGGCCTATTACAAATAATGGGTCTGATCCTTTCTTGAACAGGCAAGTTCATGTCCTCTTCATTAGGTGATTGGTTCTGTTGCCTTCTTCATGCTTTTAAAGTTGTCTCTCTCAAGTTGTTTCTATATCATCTTCTTTTGTACTTACTGTGAACAGGGGTTACTGCTGAGGGGCTGACCTGAAATCTTTTAGTTTATACATCAAGAAGTAATCTTAGAAAAATCAAACAAATGGTAACAGGTGGTTTTAAATTGTACTGCAGGTGTATGTAGAAGACTAGGTAGAATAGGTACATTATCTAAATATAAATAAACTCAAATTTTTTAGGCTATCAGAACTGCTTTTGTGTGGAGAGTTACATATTCATGTGTGTATTTCAAAATTTAAGAATGGTCCCCCTTCAGTTGCTTATATAGTTGGTCTGATGCGACATGACCGCATTAGTGGTCAACAGTTGAGAATGTGGCTTAATGACTTGGTATTTAATATGTAACCTACTGTCCTGTCTTTTTTTTCAAACACCATGATCAGGGACTCTGTCTAACAGAACATCTTTACTGAAGCTTTTTCATGTTTCAATTTATAGTGGGCCATACCATTCCAGGGAACAGAGTACAGACAGTGGCTTGGGATTAGGATGCTACAGTATACCAACGACTCCTGAAGATTTCCTCAGCAATGTGGATGAGATGGATACAGGTAGAATACTCTGATTTAGCTTAAACTGTAATGATATTAATAACTTTGTGTTGTAACTAGTAATGTTTTGTAATTGCATAACTGAACAATAATCTCTCACTTTCCCATGAGAGAACAGATTGAGACTGTGGGGGAAAATGCCTAAAAGGTACTTAGAGCTTATAAGGTTCTTAGCTTTAACTTAGGTCCAGATTCTACCCTTTTACCTTAGACTGATATTAAACAAAATAAGTAAAAGATGGAAAATGTGAGCCTTAATTTGTGTTTTCATACCATAGTGCAAAGTAGGAGGAGTAAAAATCTGGTCTTAGCTTGCATTCTTGGTACAAATCACCGCATTTTCTATCTCTGGGAAGTCAGTCTCTTTAGTAAGTCTCTTACAATGGCAAGGTTGGATTTGCCTTCAAACAGAATGTATTGAGCTAGTTTAAGTTTTGGTATGTATTTTTATACCAGTATCCTCATGTTATTTAAAATACTGAAATAAGTTACTAGGAAATCAGCAATTTTTTTTTCCAGATAGTGAAATTCTCAGCAGTTCTTTACCTGAGCTTCCTTTTAAAGCCATCAAAAATTGCAGAGAGTGAAAGGTTTCTCCATTAAAGATTTTCATGCTTGTTATTAGTAATTTATTGAAAAATGATATAATATTGCAGAGCTAGATTGCTGTAAGTATTTTTTCAATTTTAACTTTTAAATTTCACTTTTTTTTAATTCTGCCCCATAGACAGCATTCACCCTTGCGCAGAGAGCAGGATGGAGGGTTTACATAAGACTTGGTTGCATTGCTCCCTGTGCAGACTAGTGAACTCTGAACAATCCTGTTTCCCAAGAGGAAGGTCAGAGGCTGATTACTTGGAGCACTGCTGGAAAGGGCCTTTTGTGCTTTTGAGAGCAAAGCAAGGATATGAAATTAACTCTTACAAGAATATGCATTCTGCAAGAAATGTGGTTTTGAGGTAATGGTTCTAGAGGATAGAAATGCTCACAAGTGCTTATAGGAGAGGGGTAGTCTCATTTTTATTATTAATTGTGTTGTTTTAAATTACCCACAAGAAGAGTTTAGTATTTCAAAAGTCCTTCTTTCCTTTTCCTAGGAGAAACTATAGCACAGACAACCATGAACATAAATCCACAACAGACGCGCTTCCCCGATTTCCTCGACTGTCTTCCAGGAACAAATGTTGATCTTGGGACTCTGGAGTCAGAAGACTTGATCCCTATTCTCAACGATGTGGAGTCAGTACTCAACAAAAATGAGCCTTTTCTTACCTGGCTGTAATCATTCAATGCTGATTCAGCCTACAATGCAATTCAACATTTCTTTTTCCTCTTGAGATAGAGGTAGAGTATCTGAAAAGCCTCAAGAGATGCAACTTACTGCCTTAATGACTTTTGTTACATCATCTTTATGGTCAGTTTAATCTCTGCCTGGATTTGATTGACACTAACTTAAAGATAAAATACATATATATATATATATATAAAAACATATACACATATATATTTCTTCCTCTTTAAAAAAAAAAAAAAGCACACTACTTTATTACATACCTGTGTACTTTACATATCTGTAAACTTTTTTACCTTTTCAGACCAGGCAGAAATGGTTCACTTTAAGGACAGAAAGTGGGTGGTGTTTGTGCATGTCCCTGACTGGTCTCCTAGGTATTGATTAACATCACAAACCCTTTATGAATCACAAAATGTAGCTACTAGGTGACTTGGTTCCAAACACTGCACAGCATCAGACCATGAGAGCAGCTTTATTACTGTTTTTATGACAATAGTATCAGCATCTTTTTTTTTTATCAACTTAAGCTTTAAAAAATCTTTTTATCTTTCTTAGTAAAAGTGTGCTGTATGGAATATAGATTAAATCTGATCCGTATCAGCCATAATAATTCTCATTATGTATTTTTAAAGGCACAAACAGTACTATTGCAATTTATTTTTTCAGTATATTACTGTATAGCTTTTGGAAAATAAATACTTCCAGTCTGAAAGTACCAGAAATGTTTAGCAACATTTTTACACTACAGTATCGTTGCAAAATAAACCAGACTGGTGCTGAATGCTGCCTTTTAAAAATAAAGCAATGTATTATAAACAAGCATTTTTTTAAAAGATTTTAGATTTTGATGTTTATTATATTAAGCACTACAATTTTGTAACTTAACACATGAACAAACAACTTTTTATATATATAAAATCTGTGGCAAATACCTTAAATGCAAAAACATGCTTTTGAAATCAGGTCTGAAAAATGTGGCACTACTTGTTAATGTCATATGTAGTGGGAAAGTCCCCTTGCTCATACTGTTTTCAGTAATGTTTTTAACTGACAATGTCAAAATACATGTAGTTGTATACATGAAGAAAGATGGTAACTTTATCAGGGCAATGCTAAGGCAGTATTGTAGCTTGTCTGGTAAAGTTGCATAGTTCTTTAGTCTTTCACTTACTGCAGTCGGTGTGCAGGACACAGGGCATGTTCTGTGCGTTGCTACCTGTTGTGTATCCTACAAATGCTTCTTTATCAGAGGTTTGGGACTGAGAAGGCATCAAGGACATTAAGCTTGCAGTTCCCCTGAAATGCAAATGAAGTCCTAAAATTCTTAAATATTTTGAAATTATATTATTTATAATCTATGAATTTAAGCTTTTTATATTGAAAAATATGTGTCTTTTTATGAAAGGCATTAAAACTTTTCTCTGAGCTTAACCCAGGCTACGTAGAGAGGAGGAAGAGACGTAACTCAGTGTTAACGTGTGTTTGCCAGGTCTAATGACACTTAACCAGATCTTACCGATGCACCAGAATATTGATCACTACAGACTTTTTTTCATCTGGTTGGGTGAAGGTAGGTGAAAAGGTCAGAGATGAAGTGATGGGAATATGGAGTAGGTTTGGAAGACACATGATTACGTGACAAATGTAGATCCTTGCTGGGAGGGGAGGCCGCAGATAGAGATACACAGAAAATGAATCACCAGTGTTCAGTAAAAAAGGTAATAGAAGAACCTGATACAATAAACAACCTTGTCAATGATGAACTGCTGGGTGTACATTATATCAGAAGATGGAAAATTAAAAGCACACACACCGAAATTTTGAAAAAAGGGATGGAAGGCAAAGATCTACCATCACAAAGTTGTATTACGTAGGGAAAGGTAGCTCTTTTTATGTTTGTTTGTTTGTGGGTTTTTTTAATAGAAAATGAGATGTGACAGCAGAGTTGTGTCTGCACAGAATTGAATTACTGAATGGGCATTGTGTTCCTTTTATTCTTTTGGAGGGGTTATTTGTTGGGGGGTTTAATTATTTTTGCTAGCGCTAACTGTTGAGATAGCGGAAATTTCTTTTCAACAAACAGGGGACCGGGCAGGGCTGACCAATATTACTGTAATTATGATTAATCTCTCTCTTTTAAGGATTTCTTCAGGTTGTCAGCCTAAATGAAAAAGAGTTGGTCCTAAGGCTTTGTTCTTTAGTGACATGACTGACTTTGGGACGAGAATTGGTGAAATTTTGGCATCTGGTTGTGATGCCAATTTGTAAGGCCAGCCTGTCAGTTTGGCATGCTTGGCCTAACAAACGGAAAGCCATTGGTGCTAGAACAATTCACAGTAGCTGCAGGTCTGAGCTCTAGTATGATTCAGTTGATACTGCTCATCATTAGGTTGTGTTTAGAAAATGCAGTTTGTTCATTTGCTAGTAAGTCTGTACTTATGTAAATATAAATTTTGTCCAAGCAGGTCAGGTTCTCAGCTGGCGTGAGTTAGCTAACCTGTGTTGACTTCTGTTTGGCTACACTGATTTTCATCAACTGAAGGACATACTTCTTACAATGAAAATTGATGGAGTTTTCTAGTAAAGTCACGTAAGATGTTTATCAGAATTGTGAAGCTATAAACTTGATTCATCTTTCATTGGTGTTTCAGGTGGTTAAGTGTCTTGGTTCAAAGACCTTAAAGAGGTAAAAAAATCAGGAACTATGTTTCCATATTACTTCCATAACAAACCATCAGCAGATTTGAAACAAAAATGTGCTGTGTGAAAACATCACTTCGAGTGTAAAACAACTGCCAGAATCTTAGGTCAGATCTTTACGCAGTCGTGAACTAAATCATTGTTAAGTTAAAAGTGATCCTTTACACTGTAAGCTTTTCATTTTTGTAATGGAGAGTATGTATCAGATAAAGTTCAGCAAATCTATTTTTTTAAGGTTCTCTTTTTTTAAAAGTTTCTGACTTTAAATAGGCTTGTGGCAGAACTTTTAAGCATTCAAAGCATATGTAATTCTTCTGAAACTGAATTTATTGCTATCAGTATTTTCCTGTACTGTTTCAGGTTTTGAACATTTACTTTACTAAATGTACACTGTCTACTTATAGTATAAATAAAATAAATGTGCCAGCTGGACAGTTTTACTGTTGACCATTGCTGAGGGTGGCATACATAAGTCTTGGTGATACAAAAGTAATGGGATGCTGTTAATTACAGTTTGTATTCTGGTAATACCGTTAGAATGTAACTTGGGGAGGGACTGGGTTTCAGTTTTTAAGAACAAATGTTGTTTGGGGAAGGGAAGGATTAAAATGTCTATTTTAAATACAGAAAAATTTGGGTGTTCAAATAAACTTGTTTCCTAATATACTACATCCATGTACATGCTAGTACTTTAACTTTTTTATTTACTTTTTTCATTTTGTTATATGATGTGTGTGAGCATTTGTTTTTGATTTTGAATACGTTGCAACAGATTGTATGTATCAAAAGCAGTCAGATCAAACTGTTGTATCCAGGGTTTGATTCTGGTTTTTTCTTTTTTTTTTATTTCTTTGATCTTGTACATGAAAAACAAATATAAATGAGCTTAAAGATCTTGGATGCATATTGGTTTATTAAATTGTTTCTTTCTTTTCTTTGGGGGATTTTAGTATGTGCTTCCCAGGGAACTGTATAACACTGCTTGGAATAAAGGTACAAACATAGTATTCTCTGCAAAAGGCATACATTTTGAATTTAAATGATTAACACTTAGCAAATGAAATGGATTATTTTACCATTATGTTCCAGTTTATTAGTAGTTGTTATGGTCATTAGTGATAGTTACAGTTTTACTCATAGTGCTTCCAACATGCTCCCTAGTGCCACTGTTACTTGTTTCTTTTAGTGGCGCTTCGTAATTCCTTATTCACTAACAGAAATGTTCTGTTATGATTTATTTAATACAGTTACCTCTAAGCAAAAGGGTTAGCATCAAGTCCATTTGCTGTTAAGTTCTGTTTTGGGGACTTAAATAGTGCTTTTGTTTCAGTCTGATCACTTATTCAAGAAGTTTTTTAAATTCTGTATTAAGACATGTTGTCTTTCCTAGGAACAAGCCATGAAACCTAAACATCCTGGGCTTGTATATGAGTATCTGCCCTTTACTGTCATGGTACATAATCACATGGGTGATTTAAGATCCAATGCAACTGCTACTGTTAATTACTTTTAATACTCTTCCCTGAATCACTCCCTTACATAATTTATTCAAATTAATTTTTAGAATGCTTCTAACAATATCTTGCATTTTCATAAAAAAACTCTGGAACCTCCACCAAACAGAAATGCAAAGTGTATTAGCTTGTGCCCCTGTTTTGAGAAATATGTTTGTTAATTCATGGCCTGTTTACTCAGGAATGTTAATCAAGTTTCTTTGGCAGAAACACTGAATGTGAGTTTGTTGATAAAGGTCTTTCAGTTTGTTTCTAAAGATGCCAACTCACGTCTTGGGAGAGAGAGATACCTTCCTCCAAGCTGGCAGTGCTCTGTGCAGATGGCTGCTCCCATGAATTGTTGCCTGAGAGCTGTAATAACACGTCAGGGGGGATTTCCTGAGATTGTGATGTACTGAAACCCCCAGCTGTTTCACAGGAAGCACGTCAATACTCTGCCTTTTCCAGACAACGAGGTAACGTAGCAGTCCCGGTGATGGGCCTTCTCATTTCCCTGCTGGAGTTCAGAAAGCCACTTCAGGCTGCACCAACGGTGTCACGCCTGCAAAGGATTCCTGTGCCTGTGTTTTCTTCTTGGTGAGTGGTGTCCACACCTCTGCTGGGAGTCCCACCTCTCACGCTGCTTTCCATAGAGTTCTGTCAGGAGGGCATCCCAACAATGTTATTTTCAGTGTGGTACTCCAGTTAAAATCTTTCTTGTGCTTTTTTTTCTTCCTGGTCCTCAAAGCTTACTCTTCCCCATGTCATCAGCAATGCCTGTGTCCCTGTTGTGCTTTAACCCCAGCTGGCAGCAAGGACCACGCAGCCACTTGCTTACTCCCCCTTTCCCTTGAGAAGGGAAGGGACAGGGAAAGGGGGGAAAAGCCTCATGGGTTGAGATAAAGACAGTTTAATAGAGCAATAATGGAAAAGGAAAATAATATTACTGGTGCAAGAATATACAAGAGATAAGTTGCAGAGTGAACTGGTTGCCCAGCCCAACCCGAGCAGAGATCGCAGATACCCCCTCCCTGGGCCAACCCCCATTTCTATACTGAGCATGACATCTATGGAATGGAATATTGCCTTGTTCTGTCTATGCTCCTTCCCAGCTTCTATGGGAAGCTGAAAAGAGTTCTTGAAAAGCGTAAACACCGCCTAGCGACAACTAAAATAATATGCATTATTGACGGTCCTTTCACAGCAACCACTAGAAAGAAAATTAACTTTCCCGGATGAAACCCAGACACAGTTAAACTGCGTGTCCTCTCTGCCAAAAGTAATTTGGCAAGAAAAAGCTTCAGAGGTGCTTTAGCTGGGGTTTTATTCATGTCCATCCCTGTGATGCCAGTGTCCGCCCTCTGAGGCAATTACCCAACCCGTACCAACATGACAGAAGAAGTCAACCTCCCAAGCCTCAGGCAGAAGAGGTTGCAGTTTGCTGTCATTTGCCTTGTTGCTGGTTATGCTGTGAGTCATCTAGAAGCTCTGAAGGGGGAGCTGCAGTTGAACTATGGCCAGGGGATGAACATTCAAGATTAGAATGATGTTAGAAAATATCCTTTGCTCTTGGCTGAACAAATTTCTTACTTTGTGTATGTTACTTCCTAATTTTAGAAGAGAAACGTTTGCAAGCAGTTGCCAGTTAAATAACGCATCATTCCCTGACAGGTGACACTGTGCTGTGGTTAATGTGTCATCTTGTTGCAGTCTATTTATTGGAGACAATCCATAAAGAGAGCTCCAACTGTATATAGTCTAGCTGTGCAGGGGCACCAGTTTTGTTAGGCTGAAGTTGAAGTGCGTGGGCTCAAAATCACACATACGCACTCCACATGTTGTACTCTGGGTTGTTAAATCACCTATGTGTTTCTTTTTAGGGAAGCTCTCAGCTGAAATGATGCCACGCAATGTTAGGATTGCGATGCTCTCAGCAGCTTAGTCAAGCAGTCACTGAGCAGCCAGTTTTTATGGGTGAATAATGAAGTGTCAGATAACGTGTGCATCTCAGATTTTACGAACAGTGCTAATATTTTTCTTTTAGGCTGCTAGGATTTCTACATCTGTGTAATAGTTTACATTTGTACATACTAAAACTGAGCATGGTGGGTGTCCAGGCTGGCCAGGACTAGTGGGGTCTGTTACAACACTTTCAGTTCTCCCTGTTTGTGGTTCCTCTCTTAGCATCATCTTTCTGTCCCTGTCTAGCATTGTCCTCTCTGTACCTGTGACTTCTCTCCCAGGAGTACCACTGGCCCCTTAGATCTTTCTCTGTTACAACAATGTGTGATCAGACCCCTCTCCTGGGTTTTACTGGACACTTTGCCCAGTAAAAACACAGAGAGCAATCTCCAGTTACTGCAGAACAGATGCTGGAGATAAGTGTGATTGCCTTGAAATTAAATGGTAGGGGAGAGCCTCATATGTTAACAATAACTAAATAGGTTTAGGAACACTGTTGTTGGCACTTCAAAATGCTAGACCAGCTGAGTTGCTGGTTCCAGTTTGTCTATACTTTTTCAGTACACCCCAAGGCCATGGTGCAAATGCAGCCTAGATCCCAAGGTGAAATGTGTGCCTTCCCTCAGTATTTGCTATGTATTAACTGTGTTAGAAACCACCGTGTAGTTGGGCATCTTGGAAGCATTGAACTCATGAGGCACTTGTTGGTTTTGGTTTTAGGTATCATAGCTTCCTGTCTGTTATTTCTTATCCCAAGTCTCCCACAAAGATTTATTAATATATCAAAATTGTACACTATGCAGCTACCCGTCCCTTTGTTGAATGCTGATGAGAAACATTCCACGTTCCCAAAGGCTTCATATAAATAAAACAAGACAAATGTGAGATAAGGTGCAGGACAGCTGGTAACCAGTGATGAAAGAATAGATGGGAGATGATTGCATCAGTGGGTGGTGATATAAAGGGTACTCTCAAATTCCCTAGCAATGCTGCAGAACAGGTGGGAAAGACAGCTGTTTCTCAAACGTTTTTTTAATAATCTCTTTTATCATCTTGCACAATGTATTACTGAGGCCAATTTGCTTTTCTTAATGTAACTCTTAGTACCTAAATCTAGCTGTTTAACATTTGTGCATATTGTTCGCCAGCTTTTAGTGTTTCTGAATACTTTAAGTTCTTCAGATATCTCTGGCATAATTACAGACTACATAAAATACATTTTCTGAAAGCACAGGCTACAGAATCAGTATTTCTGGAGGAAAATTTTAGGGAAGAGATGTGGCAAATACATTGATGATCTACAAGTCTGGAGACATCCAGGCTGGCAATCTGGTTTGTGAAAATTTGTTTTTAGGAATTTCTTAAGAGGCATATCAGTTGATCTGAATCCCTGAAATTTCTCCAATCCCTCGTATTTCCTTCTTGATTTCTTTGGGAAATAATTTTTTCTTCTTACGTTTTTTAAGACTGGTTCTTTCTAAAAAGTATTTTTGCCTTTCAACTCTCTTTTTCCTTTCGTATCTCTTTCATAGCACTGTGCCAAACATAGCTAAATTGAACTTCTGCAAAAAGATGAATGAAGCTTTTGCACTCATGTATGGATTGGAAGCTTTAAGAAGAGGAGTTATGAGCTACTCGACTGAATAGAAATTGTAACCTGTGTTGAAGTCACCAGTCCAGTGTTCAGCTTCTGGAAAGTTGTAGGAGAAGCTTGCAGGAGGACAAGGTGAATACTGAGCTGTGAAAGAACATCAGTTATGATGAAAGAGTGAAAATTTTTTGTTTTGTCAGAGGTGAGGACTGAAACATGATAGGAGTCTCCAAATACATAGAATTTTGCTGGGAAGGGGAAGACTTTTCCATAAGCCCACCAGGAAAAGAACAGTGTTGTGCCAGGGGGTGCATGATTACGTATTAAGAGTCTTCCTAACTTCCAGAACAGTTTGCAGTGTTATAAAATGCTAAAAAGGTGTTGGATCTCTGAACTTAGAGATTTTTAAGAACAGGTGACACAGATGTCTTATGAGGTATTTAAGTGTTGTTTGCACTACCTTTGCATACAAAGGTAGGCTCCAGAGATGCCTCCCAGACCTATTTATCTGTGACTCTAAATCACTGAATCACCCTTGTTAGACAAGAGATCACAGTGGGTTGGTTAGTGAAAAAACTTCAAATAATGGTGAAACAACTACTGTATGAAGAATGGCTAAATATACTAATGCTCTTCAGGCTAAAGAGACAACTGAGAGGAGATATGAGAGAATCTATGAAATTAGGTATCACGGGGAAGGGGGAATAGGACTGGCTGTGTACTCTTTCTTGTAGGCAAGAACTAGGAGGCATCGAACAAAAGGAGCAGGTGGCAGGGTCAGAACAAAGAACGTTCTTCCCACAACATGAAGTTAGACTATAGAAGGCATATTGTGATCCAAGAAACAAGTGGACAGCTTCGTGGAGAAGGAATCCCTCAAGAAGAGTGAAATGCAGAGGTAGAACCTTTAGCTCAGGAGGTCCCTGGAGTACAACAAATGGTAGGCTGGGAAGGTCTCTCTACAAGCTTCCCATGTTCTTCTACTTTCTGTTTTAGGTTTCATCTTCTGTAGCCATATGGTGTTGTTACATTCTCTCTGGTGAGAGTGACTGCAGGAAAATTGATTACAGATGAGTGGAGAAGCCAGACTCCCATCATGCTGAGAAATGGCTGTGAAGTAGCCTTTCTCACAAAATTCCTGGTGTAGAGTAGGGTATTGTGGTGTCCAAGATGACTCATAACACCTCAGACTAGGGATCTGCAGCACTCTGTGCTCTGGCTTTTACTTTGACCCTCCACTTACCTGCACAGCAGTGCTCTTGAATGCACCCATCTGTCAGGGACAGTCAACAGAAGAGATCTCCATGAATCTCTTCTGTAACAGAGACTCTCTTTGTAGAGAGCATTTTAATCAGCAGGTCTAGAAGAGAGAAGTCCTCACTTTTCCACCTAACGTAAACATGTACTCAAAAAAAGTTAGGCTTGTGATATTTCCATGTGATAAACCTCCAAAGAAAATAGACACAGCTACTTTAAAACTGAGCTTGTACCAGCAGCATTTGGCGATCCCCAGTTGGAAAGCTGACTCAGGAGAGAAAATATTTTGCCTGAGAATACCCTCTTTTTCAAAGGAAACTGTTTTACAAAATAATTATGAATGTGAGAGTTGTATTTAATTTATTTATTCCATAATGAGGGGTTTCAGGAAGGCTAGAAAGGGAGTCAGGGCTTCATAACGTTAGTGGGGAGGAGGTGCCCTTCATTCTCATCTTCTTAGCCAGAGACGATGCATTGTAGGGCTGCTTTATGGAATGGTTGCTAAAGGGAGCCTCCCAAGACAAGGGAATATTCATATTTGTATTCTTTAGACAGTTCCATCTCCCTGGAAGAATAAAAATATGAAGGTAATTTAGTGACTAATATTCCTTTCAAAGGTTTTTATTTTATTTTAGATTATATTTATTACATATTTTATATATATTTATTTTATATATTTATATTTTTATATATTTATTTTATATATATATTTATTTTATTTTATATTATATTATAAAAGCCTTTCAAAGGTTTTTATTTTTTCCCAGTGGCTATGGGAAGCTGTCAGATAAACACCGTAATATGGGCTGAGATCTTATTTTCAGCACCTGACAACACTGTAGGGTTTCAGGTGTACTTTAGAAACCATAATCATGGTACTGAATGAAGGCTAGTTTAGTTTGTCAGACTGTCAGCTAGTCAGGTATATAATGGAACTGTCATCAATACACAAAATAATGAAAGAAAACCATCAGATGCTCACCCCACAGCATCCACAACATTTGCAGTCCCCGCAGATTGTTCCAAAGAAGCCGTTCACCACCTGAATGCCGCAGAGCACTGCCTGGATCCCACTCATGACGAGCAGCAAGGAGAAGAGGGTCAGGTTCCACGGGACGATGTTTTCGGGGGACTTACACTCGCTCCACAATGTGTGGTTACTGAGGTAATTCCTGGGGGGTAGGGGAGAACAAAACAGTTATGAAGATGCTGTTAGCTCACGAGGAGGGAGGTGTGTGTCTCGTCTGACAAGTTGTCACTGCTGTGATGCTCTCTTAGCTTCAGTACTGTGAGAAAGACTTCCCATTATCACACTGGTGCTACTTATTGAGAATGTGATCCTGTTTGAGTATCTAGATCGATTGAAGCAATTGATTTGAAAAGCCAAGGCACCAGAAAGGAGCAGTCGGAGGCGAGTATGTGTTAGCTACAGTCGAACAGTTTCTGGTATTTTGGGAAGATGACTGAACATCCGTTTGGCCAAGATGTGCCAAGTGGATGTTCTTCCATGCCAATGTCTTCTGGTGAAGGCATTTTTGTTACTGATGGTTGGTTCTCTGCTGGATGGAGCGGTGCTGACACCGGGTGGTATGTCATACACCCGCCAAGTGCACCCCCCCAACCAACGACAGGGCTCCCAAGGTGCTGCACCCGTTGTCAATTTGTCCTGCTCTACTTGGTGACACATTGCACCCTGTTTCCAGTTGGACCTTTGCTGGCTTCAGCCCTGAGTAATGGGATCACCAGGGTTTCATGTCCTTCACACCACCTTTCCGAAAGTGGTAAATATACATGACAGCAAACATGTTTGAGTTGCAGTGTGAGGAACAGACAGCTTACAAATTCCATAACCAAGATAAAGTGACATGTAGATACTAATTATTTGAACACCATCAAATTTTGTTATGTCACTGCTATGGTCTGGGTGGAATTTATCCCCATACACTGCCTATCATCCCAAGAATAACCTAGAATCATAGAATGGTTTGGGTTGGAAGGGACCTTAAAAATCATCTAGTTGCGAACCCCTGCCATGGGCAGGGACACCTCCCACTAGAGCAGGTTGCTCAAAGCCCCATCCAGAAGGCTGTGCATTTCTCTTTATTGGTTCCTTTGAAACTCAGTAGGTTTGATTGTACTTGCTAGTCTTTACATCCATGCTCTTGAACCTTATTTTGTATTGCTATGCATTGCTGGTTCTTCTAAGAGCTTCTGTGTTTTAGACAAACTGTAAAATTCCCATTTTTAGAGAATGGATTTGGAAGTTAAATCACATCACAAAGTTTAAACACGTATAATTTTTTTTTCTGTTTGTCTTGTCTTACCCATTGTCGAAAGGGTAGGTCCAGCCTTTTCCATCGTTACATTTAGGGCCTTTGTTGATGGCTACTGCTGACAAAACAAAGCAGTATGCAGCTCCCAGAAATCCAACTGCAGCAAATATTATAGAAGAAAACATCTGATGAAGAGAAAAAGAATGTTATTTTTGTTCTGATGCTAACACAGTAGGTGGCACTCCTCCCCTTTGGACAGTATTTGTCCACTAGACTTGTTCAAGGTCCTGTGTTTCACTGGAGTGGGTGTCTTTCTCGAGACTGTAAGCAAGACTGAAGTCTTGGACCACTCAAGGCATTAAAAAAATTTCTGCAGAACGCTTTACAAGTTACCTTTGGTATCTTGGTCATATTGGGACCAAGTAATTGTATTTTTTCTTCCTGAGTCTCCCAGGAGGAGGTTTCATATTAGTGTACTTTATCTCCTCACAGGTACTTGTCATCATTAGCTCTAACAGTGCAATTGGAATGGCATGGAAAGGATGTCTTTATTTTTCCGGCTTCCCAGTACAGCATTTTCACATACTCTAATATGTAAGTCAATCGTGCAAAAACTTATGCCCTGCTTCAATTCTGAAGCACTTGTAGCCATAATAGTTTGTAGGTAGGGGTCAAAGTGATAGAGGCGAAAGAAGAAACGAAACGTGATGTCGGGTCTGTGAGCTTTGGTTCGGACCTCATCACGAGACTCTAGCCTTCAGTGCTGACATGCATTTTTATGTTGATATATCTAATGGGACTAACTTAAACATTATGTTTATGTAGTAGACATCATAATAATGGTGTTTCTGCTAACATACAAGAACAAATTCAGTTCTCAGTCATGCTGTGGTAAGGCCACTCGGACTTTTTTAGTATGGTGTACTTAGTACTTATGACTGTATTAATAATCCCAGTTTCTCAGCCAGCTAAGATGAGTTGTCACCAGGGATGGCTGGGCAGGAGGTGGGTCACTTCGTGGGCAGCACCACACATGCACAGTTCAGCTTTCGTATCCCACCAGGAGCCTGGACAGCAGCGCTCACAGCTGGTGGGTCATCCCTGGTGGGTCACCCCCAGGTACAACCATGCCCCCAGTTCTGCTGCCTTACAGTGCAAAATGGTAGTAGTTTGGTAATTGCTGAACTAAGCTATGTTCACTGCCAACAGAAAATTGTTAATACAGTGTGGTGAAGAGTAATAAGTGGCCCTATTTCCCCCCCTGCCCCCAAAGTTCCACCTGCTTTGTTGGGATTGCATGAAGACAGCATCAAAGACAGGGGATTTAGGGAAGGCTCCTTGTTAACCTCACAGCCACGATTCTTTCCCAATTTCTTTTTTCCTTTTTATTTCAGTTGAAAACCTGTTCCTTTATAAAAAAAGTATAATGACCTACTTGAGCCAAACAATCTATTTCAAAAGGACAGACCTTCCTAGTAGAAATATATTTATTTTTTCTCTAATCCCATTTTTAAACTAAAATGCTTGAAATGTTTGCTAATGTCGGAAAGTTTCCATTTGAAAGTCTTCACTTCTAGTGTGAAAGGAAGCTATACATTCAAAGTGGAGCCTGATCTACCTGGCTTTGAGTAGGAGGTTGGATTTGGTGACCTGCTGAGGTCTCTTCCAACCTGAAATTTCCTATGAACCTCTGAGATACTCACAGCCCATTGTGTGCATCTGCAACGAGTTGGGAATGTCGTGCCCAACTGTCAGCATAATTTTAAAAACTTTCAACAAAAAACGGCTAAAGAAATACCTGTTACGCTCTGCAAAACAAAGTGCAGATCTGTCAGAAATTAGTTTTAATTGTGAAAGCAACCACAAGTATCTTGTGACAGCAAAATACAATAAGGCAGAACAGTTGTGATACTTGTGGCACAACATCAGAGGCATAGTACACTTTTTACAGCCTGATATTTCTACCTCCGAGCACTCAGATAAATGGCAAAGCTTTGTGTCCTATGCTCTGGGCAGCATCTGTCTAGTCTCTTGGTGACCGTGAGCAGAAGATACATATATCGTACCAGTAATGATTTAGCTTTTACTTTTTTGCCATGTTTCCTCTCACTTACCGCAAACCTCTTTCCACAGCTCTCATTCCCACAGCATCCACAGCAATCATTGTTCTTAAGGCCCAAAAATACCAAGGCAGGAAAGATCATCTACCAATAACAAAAATACAGTTTGAATTGGGATGAATTCAAATTACATTTGCTTTTAAATATAACAGTTCTATGTCTTTTTTTTTTTCTTATCACTAAATTAAGTTACTTATTGCAAAACTGTTGGATGACTTGTAACGTATTTGTTTACTCTAAAAGAATTTGCAGTGTTGGAACCTGCATTTGAGGTACTGAGGAAACTCAGCAACACAAAGTCATGGTGTGGGTGGGGGGAAGGTGGGAATGTCTGAATTTGTGTACTCACCAATACACCAGATCCCAAGATCCCTCCGAAGTACCAAACCTCATCTGTAATGTGCAGATTGTCCTCAGCCACTTTTCCTCCAGGGAAAAACAACAAGATGTTAGCGAGGGTACATAGCACAGCCAGGGGGATAAGAGTGGTTCCCAGGCACTTGGCACAACCTCCCGTGCACATGCTTGCTTAAAGAAATGCCAAACAATTAAAGGCAGAGGAAAAATCTCTCAGGCGTTCGCAGAGCTGTTTTACGAAAAGGAGCTTCTCGGTGTACTTTAAAAAATCCAGTTTCTGCTGTGCTGTTAGAGGAGCTGAGCCTGTAGAATGCTCCCTTCAGGGTTGTTACTGCAACTGATCAGAAACGCAGTGTGCTGGTTATTTATACGTTCTCGCAGCCGTGATGTCAATTTTTTGAACGTCCGTAAATGAAGTTACGTTCAGTGCAGCCTCTCATTTTACTATGACAACCAATAACCCCTGTTAATATTTTACTAACAATGATGAGACACTTCATTATCTGGGCTTAGGTCATGGGTAGATATCCTTTTTAGTTCTGGATCACCATTTTTACAACACACGGTCGTTCTTCGCACTACAAAATACTTCTTTGTACAGACTGACATGAAAACACAGAATGAATCAGCTGATATTGGTAATGACTGTGTGCAATGAAAAAGTTCTAGTGAATTTTCTTTTTTTTAGGAAAGTTGAGCTAGTCATTCATTATTTGGAAGCACTCAGACAATTTATAGATTTGCAGTTGGCAGGGAATTATTCTGGAGGCAGTGCTTTGCAGCTGGTATCATCTGAATAAATGCAAATGATCAAAAAACATTTCAGTGGACTTGCTCCTTCAGTTGTGTCATTTTGTGTTCTCCCAGGGTAATGTGTTCCCTCAAAGTCCAGCATTTCATCTTTTCTCAGGCAAAATTTCCACTTAAAATGACGCTGTACAGACTCCTGAGCTCCAGCAGAGCCTCACTGGCTTAGCATGCAACATTCTGTTCAAGCAAGCACCTCTTTTAAAGCAGG
Organism: Limnodromus scolopaceus; assembly: GCA_028565335.1. Taxonomy (NCBI): domain Eukaryota; kingdom Metazoa; phylum Chordata; class Aves; order Charadriiformes; family Scolopacidae; genus Limnodromus; species Limnodromus scolopaceus. The sequence goes on from JAOXNO010000052.1 coordinate 10,810,803, forward strand.
CTCTGCAGCTCTTGGGCAGATACTGGATACCTTCTCTTTCATATCGAGACTTGGTGTATTGTCCTGTACAACTTGTGTTAGGATGATTTTCACACCAGTCTTCATTCCTAGCAAATACTGATAGATGCCGTCCCTGTGGAGACATAAGAATTCCCTATATTTTGAGATGGACAACAGTTTCCACTTCGCCCAGGAAATTTTCATTCAAATTTGAAATAAGCCTTCCTTTAAAGACATTTGAGGCTTTGTGTTGATCCATATAGTGGATCTCTGCTGCATCTTCAAAGACAGGCAGCCCAGAAACATCTAACTTTTTACCATTTACAACCACAGAATCCCGTGAAGTACATGATCTCAAACTGTGCAAAGATGTCTTGAAGTGCCCAGAGCTATGGCTTCAGGTTACGTGGCAATGCTGAATAAACTGGGTTTTGCAGCCTCTCTCCTTATAGAAATGACACAGCTGAAAGAAACCCAGGTCAGTGCTCATCTAGAGTAATTCCCTGATCTGGGTCATCACAAGCCACACTGATAATTGTGTGGATACAAGGGGACACCTTGAGCCACCACTGGTGCTCAGAAACGTATTTGGAACCAGAGCCTGGGCCTGTCAGCTTCAGGCATCTCTGCAGAAGCAGAAGGATATAAAACTGTTTTATCAGACTGGAGGGCCAGACCTCATGTTTTTAGGCAAATATCATGTAAGGTGACAGTAGTAGTACTAGAAATCTTATTTAAGTATATATGCAATTCTTGTAGTTGTGAGGTGCAACTGGAAGGGTTGTCAGCTTGTGAGAGGGCTCTCAAATGCCTTTTTTCCTAAAGGTATTGATAGGATTGAACACAGACTGGTACTCTCTCTGGCAGATAGTGTGTTTAGTGTTCTGCTATAAAATAGGAATCGGACTTAAAGAAAATTAGTTACTACTAATTTAGGTGTGGCACTGGGTTCTGAACAGCTAAATTCTGTCTAACTTCAGGAGGAAAGGATCATGGTCTTGCTTTTTTGATTAAAAGATAAAACTATGAAACCCATTTTCATGTCAGACTTAAGACTATATTTTTGAGCTTCATGTTTACTTTAGGGAGCCTGCTCTCAGACAGAGAAAGTTATCACAGTAGGAGATAATCTTTGCAGGTAAAAAAAGCAGCTCACTTACTGTGCACTCACTTGACCTTGAGTGGAGCAATTTCTACAAAAATATCTTACTTTTTCCAAAATGTTCTTTTTTATATTCTAGGAACCAACTGGAAAAATGTTAAAGGCTGTCAGGTTCTTTGATGAGTTCATTGATAATCACGTCTTTCCGGTATGTCTATTATTGATTTAATCAAAATAATTATCTGCGTAGATCATGGGAAGTAGCAAATGCTGGCTGAAAGTTTTTATTATTGAGAATTTATGGAACTCTCAGTATCAGTCACTAAAACAGTTTTTAATGGCTTGGAGGGTAAAAGTCATGCTTAATTTACAGAGGGACAACTAAGGAAAAATAACACTGTGATTCAGATTCCTGTGCAATATATGCCACCTTCCCTGTTAAGAAGTCCCTTTAGATTATGTGTCTCAGAACAACATAGAAAAGACTATGTTGCGAGAAACAAACAAAAAGGTAAACCTGGGCTGAGGTCAAATTGTGTAAAAGCGAAAGAACTAACAAGGCCGGGCTGGATGGGGCTTTGAGCAACCTGCTCTACTGGGAGGTGTCCCGGCCCATGGCAGGGCAGTTAGAACTAGATGATCTTTAAGGTCCCTTCCAACCCAAACCATTCTATGATTCTATGATTCTTTTTGTGTGATGATACTGTATTTCTCAAATGAGCCCCAGATGCTCATAGAAAAGATGGGGGATCTAAAGCCAGTGGGGCTGACAATGATGTTGATGTCCCCAGATCATCTCTGGTTGGAGATGTTGGGTAGATGAGATTTGTTCACTAAAATAATAAGTAGAGCCAAATGAATAAATCTGTCTCACCATTTACCTTTATCTAACCTTGTCTGGGTATGACAACTTAAGGAACAGTATTTTGACGTAATGTGTGAATGATTTAAGATGGAAGTAGGCGTTCTTGGTCTGAAGTATCAAGCTATCAAGTCTGAGTGATAACATGGGTAATGGATCTGGATTATTTGGCTCCTATTGCCAGGAAGCCATGCTTTACAGCAGTACGATGGCTATATTTAGCTTCTCTTCCTGTTTTATGCTCTGTAGAAGACTGTGCTTCAGTATTCTGGAAATCCAGCTGAAAAGCTATAGGGCAGTCAGTAAATACACTGATAGTCTCCTCTGGCTTCGATATCTAAGAAAATCGCAGTGAATCTAGTAAGCTGTTACTTAGAAAGTTTATACTTTGTGTGACTTGTGGCTCTCTTCTCAAAGGTTAGTAACACTGCAACAACATCACTCAGTGTCACTATTACTGATTACGTTCTCTGATAACTGTGAAAACCATTATGATGAGGTGAAAATGTCAGTGTTGGTCAGAAGATGCAGAACCTGGGGCAGGGAATAGGAAAATAAGACATATCTAAATTAGACATGAGCTTTCGGAGGTTATCCCCTTTTACCTCACTTGGGATTTTTAATTCTTAACTTACAATCACCAGTAAAAATCTAAGACTTTGAAAAAGCCTAGAAGGTGGGATGATATTTATAAAAATAAGTGAAGCATCAGGTGGGGACTACAATAAGTCCTAGAATCAGTAGAACTGCAGAATGTTGACATCATCTCTTTGCCCTTTTAAAACAGAGGGCAGGGGAAATAATGATGGGGTCAAACCCATCTCTTTTCCACCTGGACTTATCTAGAACCATGGAATTGATTTTAGTAGAAGTAGATGAGGTTTGTATAGGGATGCGTTTCACATCAGAGTACATCAGATCTACACTTCAGTCCTATTCAACTTGTGACACACAGTTAAGGTGGCTCATGTATAAAAACACCCAGGTGGGAATTTATTTGTTCTTGTAGGCAGCATGTCCTCTTTCTTTTATGATCTGCCTGCTGTACGCTGACTTTGTACAGTGATGTTGCACTTGGCATGAAAGACCTTTTATGAATCACATACCTCAAAGAGAGGTGAACATTTTTTCATATATGTCACGCGTATGACATGCCTGTGTCGTTCATTCAGCTACAGCACATGGAGTTTTCCAAGTGAATTCTGTGAAAGTTTTCACGTCTAACAGTAGCATAGCAGGTCCATAAAATTTGCCATTAAGGTCAGTTCAGCAGCAGTACCTCTCATGTGGCTTTCTGCCTTTAACAAGAACCTGAATCAAAAGGCCTTGCACAAGGCAACATTCTGTTGGATACATACATATTAGAGAATAAAGACAGTTGGGTTTTTTGGTTATTAACTAGTTGATAGGTTAATTCTGTTGCAAGTGCATGTTCATAGTCCAAATTCTTCTTATGTGTCATGAGGTAGTTCTGTAATTGAAATAGTAGATAAACCAGCTGACACAAAGATATGAGACATTATGGACTGATAAAAATACACATCCACAAATCTTAAAAAGTTCTTGGATTGCAGCAGAATGAGAAACACCCATCTATTGATGTCATGCCTGTAGAAACAAAGGTGGAATAAATTACCCTGTTTAACAGGAGCTTGGGAGCTTTATGCAGCAGTATACAGGGAACTGTATCCTGTGTACTACAGATACAGCAGAGACAGAATTGCAGTGATATGACTTAAATGCAAACAACTAATAGCAAAGATACCATGGTGTCCATCTTATATTCTACTAATCAAGAAACAATCCAAAAATGTCCTAATGAAACCCAGCTTTTATCCCATTCCTTATGCTGTTACAGCCTCTGCCATTTCTCCTTTAACTTTTTTTCCAGTTGTGCAAGGAAGCTCCGTCATCTAAGTGACACACAAATAAAATGTCATAGCTTTAAATCCTGGGTGGAAGGAACACTGCAAAGAGTTATGATCAATAGTGAAGGAGGAGATGGCAGTATCACCCTGTATACCTGTCATACACCTCTCTCACTAGTGTAAAATGTTAATAACAATAAAAGCAAACTCTAAACTGCAGTTTTGGATGATCCACCTGAGCACTGTAAAATGAGGTTAGCAGACCAATTAGTAACGTGGAAGGGGACCTGGTTCACAGTTTGTTTAGTGTTGGAGGTGCCATGGACAGAATGTTATCCTTCACTGTTGCCATATGACTATTGCTTACACAACACACCGTGGGTCCCACCTTTCAAAAAATAGTGAATGACTGAATACATGATGTGATTCACATCAGCTCCATACCTCTGGCACCAGGAATTCCCATGGCACTAGGAAACTAAGAACTTATTTAAACAACTCCCCTTCCCTTAAGAGTGTCAGAAGCCCCTGGGATGATGCTAGATGCTCTCTCTACTCTTTAGTTGACCTTTCCTCTGGCAGACTAGTCCATGTAGATGACTTGCCAGAGATCAGAAACCCGCAGACTTTTTCTATTGGACTGTGCCAAAGAGTATGTGTTTCTCTGTATTTGGGGTTAAAATGTTGATTTTGTATTTATTTTGTGATTTCTGGAAACTGCGCTACTCTATGCAAGACTGCAGGAAAGAGTGGATTATAACTGCTCTGATTTTTAATAGCTTTCTTCACTGAAACATTAAATCATGTGAAACCCTGTCGAGAAGGACTTGGGGGTACTGGTGGATGAAAAGCTGGACATGAACCGGCAATGTGCGCTCGCAGCCCAAAAAGCCAGCCGCGTCCTGGGCTGCACCCCCAGCAGTGTGGCCAGCAGGTCAAAGGAGGGGATTAGTAAGACAAATTTTGGCTGGCTTCCCAAGTTTGTATATTATGCAACATGAATGAAGTCTGCAGGTTCTTGGTGGGAAGAGCAGATCTAGTAGAATAGCCTGGACAGTGACAGTGGTTGTTCCCAGTGGACTGGAAAATCCCTGTCAAGCAGGGTGCACTCAGTGCTGTTGGCACAGACGGTTTTAGGAGGAGCCTGTAATTGATGATTCACCAAACAGTTTCTGGGAGTTGTGCTGTATTTTTTTTCTTACTGTCTCATCGTGGTGCCGCTCTTAGTCATTTTGCTAGGAGTAGTGGAGGCTGTGGACAACATAAGCTGTTTGGTATGCGTTTGGAAAGCATGGCCCTTTATATCCCACTCTGCTCAGCTGCTTTGGCCATGTGCTGCTTTGGCCTGTGTCATATCTAACCAGGGAGCTGGATCTACCTGTCCTCCTCCTCATGGAACTGACGCTGTTGGAGACATTGCCATTGATTGTTAGCTGGGCCCCTCAAAGAGAGAGGAGATTCTGGTCACGTGTGTGTGAAAACAACATGTGCATGACCACTGAGGAGAGCATTTTGAAAGGTTCATGCTCATAAATTTAGCATTTCATTCCAAGAACGACAGCTATTATGCGACAGAAAAGCAGACAGAGATACAAATGAAGAAGTCCCGCCTGACAGCACAGTCTTCATATGGTGTTCATTAGGTTGTCAGAGTTAGGCCATATAAGCAGTTTTTGTGGCTTTCTACAGCCTGCTGTTGCTTCTGTGGCAAAGACTCACAACTTGAAAACCCTCCATACTTCACCTGATACGTTAAAGAGACTTTCATGGCATTCCCAGTGGGTAGAAAGCATCTGTAATGTGGCTCCCAGTTGTAGCATAGTGACTCAGTAACGGGCATAGGGGAAATACTGGCTGTAGCTGGAACAAAAGTCTTGCTTATTTTTTTCCCCCCTTCCCTATCAGACTAGAATGTGGCTTTTTTTGCAGTTGTGAATCCTGGCTTGCAGTAAGAAGAAAAGATTTAAATTGTGTTGCATCCAGCACCCTGCCATCCCAATTTACTGAAAGTGGCTCGAAGGCAGGTGCTTCTACTGCGTTCTTGCCAAGCTTTCAAGATGAGCTTCTCATCAGTCCTGCTCTTTCCCTCTCACTCCATTGTCAGTGCCACAGAAGGGTAGCCAGACTCCTCCAGTAAACTATATTCTTATTTATGCTTGGACTTTTTAAACTACTGCCAACCTTCACGTGAGGGTTTAAGTTACATTGACTTGTCAGCAGGGTTGGCTTAAGGGGCAGTGGCATTCAGCTTGAGGTGGAAAACAAACTTCAGATTGACTCAAGTCTTTTTTCCAGGGAAAAACCGAGTGACTTGCTCACTCAGTTCCTCTCAAAGGGGTTCTTCCCTTCCGTTCTAGCCCACATTTTCCAACTCTGGTTATCTATCTGGGAGGAGGACCAGCAAGCCCATTGTCAAGCATTAGCCACAACTGCTTGTCCTGGAATAAATACTCCATTGTGGAGACACTGAGGGCTGGTGACCAGGGTGGAGCCAGTCTTTGGATGTTGTGTCATCCTGTCCTGTTCAACAGCATTTTCCTAGCAATTGTGGAGTCACGATGGAAGGCACTCCTTTCTGGCATGCTTTGGTAGGTTGTTTCTTCCTCTCCTCATGTCCCAAGTCATAGAGAGTCCATGCTGTGCAGAGAAAGGTGAAATGACATATTTTCCTATGGAAAAACAATAGAAATGGAAGGCCACTCAGTTTTGGTAGTTTCAGGAGAATGTAAGCAGTGATGATACATTATCAATTCTTTGCCTGGTTTCTTAAAACACAGACAGGAAGCCATCTGCAAACTACGTAGAGGCTGAGAAATGACAGGAACTGATAATTTGATAGATATAAAGGATAAATATAAATGCAGCTACATGCCCTGTGACTATATATAAACCTGCAGAGTGCATGGTAGCTGATAAATGAAAAAGTTCAGTAATCAGCAGCAGTGAACCTGAAACAGAACCAGGTATAGCATAGATGGTAACTTGAAAAGTAGAGTAAATTATCCTGGATGCAGCATACACTAGTTAACCATCTTTTTCTGGGATAGTCCCCCCAAGATACCACCAGTACTATTACCACAAGAAGTTCCATATTTTTGGTGCCGTGGATTTCTTGCTGATCTTGGTAATCAAATTTTGATTTTGTTCAGACAGATGAACATGGCTTAACATGTATTTTGATTTATCTATTCCATTTTAATTGTAGATAGGTGTGTCTTTATCAGTTCTTGTGTCAATGACTGAACTCATTAGATAGTTATGACCCAAGGTTATAAGTCCTTCATCTTGTTTATTTGCGTAACTGCTTCCGCTGGGATATCTGGAGGGAAGTAGTGATCCTGCCTCCAATTAAGCCAGGGAGGATTTTGCTACAAATTTATGTGTAGGATTGGATTTGCAGTAGCATAGCTGAAACCAGGTCTGTTCAAGCCTCTGCTGCTGCAAGTAAATTTGTGTGTATGTGTGTTTATATATATCTCATATATATGGTGACACACTGAACTCAAGTAAGCAATACAGAAGGAATTCCCTGTATAAAATTCCTCTGGACACACTTAACATGGTCTTGGATTTCTTTTTGTGTTGTGCCATTCCATTGAGGACCAGAGAGGGGCTGGTAAACTGTGGACCAAGTTCCTTCTCTTTGGAGAGAGAACCAAGAAGAATGAGCTGAAAAATGTCTCCCTTCCTGTTACCCCAGTCTTCACTGCAGTGAAGGATTGCATTAATACAAGCTCTCCTTTGGAGAATATGGGGAAAAACCCCAACTCTGACACCAGTGTCATCAACCCAGGCAGACAGAGGGGACAGACCCACTCCACTGATAATTCAGACGGGCCACTCCTGTTCTGTGAAATCCATGGGTACCCAGTGAGATGCTAAAAGAGCGGGGCTCCATAAGCGGGGCTGAGTTTGTGCAAAGTAGAAGCCACAATCACACCCTTATCTACAGCCTTCATATAGGAGAAATTCATTCCCTCTTCACTTCTCTGTCAAACCTGGAGGGTAGCTGTGCGGTCAGGCATGTGAACCCAGAGAAGGGAAAAACGTCTAAGAGAAAACCAGGTATCCTGGGGCTTCCCTGTGACAGTGTTTTCCCGTCCCAGCCCTGGCTACCAGCCTTCCCCTGGGCTCTGAGCATGGGCTGGTAACACCCACGGTTTCCCTAGTACCTTGTTTGTTCTTTGTTCTCTTCCTGACGTTTCTGTTCAGATAAGAGCTCTGTGACAGACGCGGCTTGGCTGAGGTGGTATTTTAAGTTGCACATTGATATCATTGTGAATACAGGAAAACAAAATATGCTAATGCAGAGTATTCAAGAGAAGTGGACTGGAGGGCATGTTAGAACTAAAACAAGCCTGGATCCACGTCCTGTGTGGGCATTTCTGGTATCAATAGCCAGGAGTTGGATATGATTTCAGCTTCCAAGAAAGATCAAATTAATTAGGTAGGTCCTACACTGAGTATCTACAGGTAGATAATTGCCAGCTTAGAGTGGGAGATTCCTCTGCCTCTTTTGGGAATGGAAATAGGTCATATGAAGAAACCTGAACTTTAGTGTCCTATTCCAAGTCAAGTTTTTATTCTATGACATCACTCTGATATCTGATAGCCTTGTCCTTTCTTATTTGAGAAAAATGTTTGAAATAAAGTTTTGATTTCTATTGGTATCAGAAATATGCTTAAGTTTCTGACATTTTCATTTAAAGTGAAATTACACAGAAAATTATTTTACTAATTGGACTTTTACAGCTTTACACTTCTTTGCTCTTTTACTGTTTTGCCGTCATCTTCTGTTACTTTACATTTTACCCACCCCTGCTGCCCATTCACCAGCTTTCCCAAAAATGGCCTTTTCTACATGGAACATCCTCTGTTAAGGTTTTAATAATGCTTTTCCTTCATTCTCCTCGAGGCACACATGGGGACAAAAGTAACTGTCAACCAGTAGCAAAAAGCCATGTGGCCCTTAAGCAATTTCTGACACTTCTCTGATTTATATTACTTTTAAGTAAAAATTATGTAACTGTGTATGTAATGCCTCTTTTTACTACTGTTCTGTGTCTTGAGTCTTGTGATATTTATTTTTATTCCCTTGCAGAAAAGGTGTTTTGTTACATATTAGTCAGAATTGCTTTTTTGTAAACCAGAATGCCTGTAGCAGAAAGCAAAGAACTTCAGTACTGCTGCGGGTCATCCAAGCACCACTGAAACACTTTTAATAATTAGTACTGAGAACTAAAATTCCACCTGAGGTATTTTCCAAAATAGGGGAACAAAGGAATTATTTCCTTAAGGGTTACCTATTTCTGTGGAGGGGTGTATGTACTTTACAGTTTTGCTATGATTTTTTGTCAAATCCCCATAATTAAAAAGATCAAAATTATTTACAGAGGTTATGCAGAGTTTACAGTTCCATATTCTTCCTGTCACCACGAATGCTGAAGGGCACAACTGTCTATCAGGCACTGTCATTCTCTTCCTGAGTATAATTTAGGTTTTCTTCTTCCTCTTGACCTTTCAGAAGCGGGCAAACAGGCAAGCAATGCCTGGGAAAGCATTCCAGTTTCTTCAGGTTTGAGAAACAGATGAATCTACCTCATGTTTTTACCAGATGCTTTTGTTCTTCCAGTGGATGAACGGGTTCTCCTGCCTTGCGGGGGGAGCATCACTGGATGCTTGGCTGTCTGTAACTTCTGTAACTTCTTTCTCAGAGTGACCATTTGTCGCTCACTTACCACGTGTCTTCAGAGCCTGGTAGTGTTCATCCTGACTCAGGATGTTTCTGAAGAGTGCAGTGATACACAGTGTGCCTCCATGTGCATTATCCCCACCAAAACCAGTGATCACCTGTCCGAAAGGAGGGTACTTCTCATTACGGATCATAAATTGCTGATTGTGTAGGGAGGCAGACCAAACAACGACAAGAAGGCTGTCTTTTCTGTGGAAGTGGAACTGGATCATTCCTATTTCCATTTTGGATCAAATTTGAGAGAGTGTTACAGTTTTGAATTTGTTCAAATTTAAGCATTGCCATGGATCATATCTGCCAAGCTGTATGTCTTATGTTCTTGGATGGGATTCTGTACAGCTTTTGATTGACAATCAGAATGCTATTATGTACTGCATTCTTTTTAATCCAGTTGGTGTGAGACTGGGATGCCTAATGCCTCATATTTACCTTACTCATAACTACAAACATGCTTCCAGCTGGCGTGTCCATCTCCCATGCTTATTTCACTGGCAACGTTTGTTAATAATGGGGTCAGAGTCCATGTTTACACTTCATTTCCTCTTCAGTTGTTAGTTTAACTATCCGCTGCTTGAATTCTGTCCAAAAGAGAGATTTTCACGACCGAATAGTATTTTCTTCCATGCTGAGCTCCTCTGATAGGAAGAATCAAGAAGTCCTAAAGGAAGCAGCCAGTTGGAATTTTAGCTTTGGGGTGCCTAGAACTCACAATTGTCACTTTTTTCTTTGTTTTTCCAGAATAAATACAACATTTAATTTTTAGCTACACATTAAGGATCTATGTACCCTGTATGTATTCATTAAGGATCTACATACCCTGTGTGTATCCATGGTTCTCACTGTCTTCTGTGGGAAGCCTTGTTGGAGAAGAAATGCAGAGTTGAGTTGTCTTACTAAAATCTTTCTTCATCCACAATTAAGAGAGTGCATTATTTTGCCCAACATGTCTCAAATTGCTGGTAGCTTGACCTTGCAGTCTGTGTTCTTCCTGTTGTCAGCATTAGGCTCTGTAGACCCCTGGAGCGCTCATCCTTAGGGGCAACATGTGACTACATTTTTGAGACCTTCCCTGCAGTGAATTTATTCCTTAGTTACTGCTGTAGTGGAGAGCAGAATCTGAGGATTTTGCCTTTACACTGTTGTAGTTGTTCATCAATTACTCAGTTAACAAATAAATTAAAAAATGAGGCAGGTCATGCAATAGTAAGTCTGATTTCTCACCAGTTCTGTAAAAGTTTGTATTCTTCTTTGTATGAACCAGTTGAAAATGTATAAAATCTTGGGTGCTTTGTGGATTGCATGCTATTTGTTGACAGCTCCATGCTATCCAAAGATAAGCCCGTGGAGGGAAGGATGTGACGTGCTATTGCTGTTACCAGATTATTACTACTTTTTTTCAGCTTGGATTTCTTGACTAGAGTTTTGGAGGGAGAATAGGACATGCCCCACACCTTCTCCCAATTCTTTGCCCCTCCTGTTCTTCCTTTGCTGTTGCAGCTTTGATAAGCTTACTCTGTTCCTCTTTTCAGAGCGTTCATATGAAGGGTGGTGCGTTTTTCATATTCCTTTCGCCCTCCACCAAATCACCTTGCAATTATGAAATTTGCATTAGGTACAGCAACAAATTGGTTGCTCTGCAAACAGACATCCAGATGGTCTAAGGCATATGAACTGTTTTGTATTACATACTGTTTGTGGCTGGTAATTATTGATTTGTTGTTATCAAATTTGCCAAGCTAGGAGTAGACTTATACTGCTGGTAAAAGTATCCACATGGAACTTCAAATGATCCTTGGCACTGAAAATCTTGCCTCTGGGTATGCTCTGTCCATCCTTATAGCATAATTCTTGTCATTGTCTGTTTAGACAATACTGTTGCTGAATTGTTACTAAACAAAAGGATATTCTTGCTGTTCCTTCATCTAGTTACATCTTCCTTTTTTTGCAGGCAATGTTTGTCCCAGCTTGAAACTGAATTTGTTGTTACTCCCTCATTGAAGGCCCATGTAGTTTTCAGGTATAGTATACTAATGTCCCGTCAAGAGCAGAGTTGGAATATAGAATCATAGAATCATAGAATTGTCCAGGTTGGAAGAGACCCTTGGGATCATCGAGTCCAACCATCTACCCT
>JAOXNO010000052.1:10822617-10849091 GCA_028565335.1 Limnodromus scolopaceus
AGGTCTCTTTCTTCCAGGCAGCTTTCCAGCCACACTTCCCCAAGCCTGTAGCGCTGCATGGGGTTATTGTGGCCCAAATATGTTAACTATTTCACAGATTTGTCTTTTATTATACTCTAAAGTTTCTTTTATTTCCTGAGACTTGACATGGACCACTTAATTTCATTTTGTCAACGTGGTTACTGAAAACATTGATGATGGTTCTTTCTGAAAGAATTTGTCAGTCTGGGTTTCAGAAGTGAAACAAATTTTAAACTTATATTAAATTATACTTATATTAAATTGGATCTTTTTATTTCAAAACAAGCAAGACAAATTTTTATTGCTTTTTCAGGGACAAGTTGTATTCAGACCTTTACTTGTGTGGTCAAAGTCAACACAAATCGTGAATTCCTTTTCACCACTTCAGTTTAAACTCTATCATGAAGTATAAAAAAAAGGGTGCAAGACTGTGTGCTGATGCATTTCTCACTGAAGCGTGGAATATACAAAAAGTGAAGAGCAGCTGTATTTTTCTTTTTGTGTCATTGAGACAATACAAACTACATTTAAAGAGAGGAGAAATGGTTTTACTGTAAATAGGTTAATTAATGGAGGCTTTGCAGCAGCCTCTGTTAAATTGGTTTTATTTCCATGGCAACTCTCTCTGCTTCCTGGATAACTTCGTTTCAGTAAATGCAAGACTGAAGTGAGTGGAAGATAGGCCTTTCTGCGTAGTAATAAGTGGGCAACTACAATAAATTTCCGTATTATGAACAGATAAATATAGGCACTTAACCTTGTTGTGTAGGGAATGTAATGTTACAGGTTGCTGAGAACCAAATGTCAGCAAAAATAAATAGGTAATTGAGAGTGAGAGCCTATTGATAGTGCCAGTTCATCCATGCTAAAAGCACATACAGGATCTTGGCTGTAGGAAACATAATGCATTGCTTTTTTGTTTCCTTTCTTTCTGCTGTGAAATTTTATTGTGTTTACTAGTGTGACTACAGCCAGGTAACTGTTAATCTATTCTATAAAACCCCCTCTTGCTCCTGTTTCTGCTTCAAATTTGAAGTTGGCCACCGTGCAATTAGAAGGCCTAGAGAGAGATTTACCTGGACATGGTTTATTTCAGAGGTATATCATGCATGTGTTTAGGGATTAGTTTTGTTTTTCTGAAGGCATGGAAGTAATCCGGTTTGAATGCAAAAGACTGGATTGTTCCATAAAAATGTAAGAACTGCATATTCAGGGTGGGTTACAAAACTAGTTTGTTTTTTTTTTTTTCAAACAGCAAAATAAAATTCTGATCTTTTTCATATGTGCCTTTTCTCTGAAAACTATGGTGTAGCACGTCTAACAATAATTTATGTGCTCAGACTCAATTTGTTAAACTTTTTTTGTAAATGGTTAAATCTGTGGTCAGAGTTGACTCACCTTCAGTAGATTAGTTATCGCTTGTGTTAATATTTAATGGTATGGTACCAGGCTGTACCCTGTTACTTTCAGAACACTCCCATGTTGTTTTGAGAGATAATGCATCTCCTGCCTCAATACCAGGTATCTATGATATAGTGTGCTGTGTGGCCTCAAAGACCTGGTGCTTCTGTTGCATTTGTCTTTATGTAAAGGCTGTGATGGATCCTGATAGTGCAAATGTTATGAGTCTGAGAGCCTAACTCTGGTCTTGCTCTTAGCGATTAGAAAAAAGTTAGAAATCAATTAGGTGAAAAAAAATAGAAATAATTCTAGTTAGTTATCTGTAACTCATTGTGAAAAATATGCTGACCCTTTTGAAGCTGGCCTGAGGTCAAGGGACTGTAGCAGCCCTTAGATTACATATTTCACTTTTTTTCATGTCGGTGTTTCAAGCTGTCTTTTTCCTACATCTCCCTCTGTCCAAAGTGCCTGAGACCAGCTGTGCCACTGAGATGGGCTGCTTTCTGCTGCTGCTGCTGCCCACCGCTGGTCACCAGAGCCTCGCCTCCCGTTCCTGTGCCATCACCCACGTCCCTGCTCTTTCAACACACTGTAATCTTTCTGCTGGTGAGAGACATAGGTAAGAGAAATACTTAAGAAGGCACCTCTGTGCTGCAGAAACAGAGATCTGAAAAAACACCCCAATAATTTATAGGCTCTTACCCTCCTCGGCAGTTGGCTAAGCTGCTTCAGTTTTCCCCCTTCTCTCTTTGTTATGCTTTTAACACTTTCGCAAGAGGACAGAAAATGCGTTCCCTGTCCAGAGGAGTGCCCTGGACGTCCCCCTGCGCCGGGGCCAGCTGCCAGCCGCCGGGGCCAGCCTGTGGGTGGCCAGAGCTCAGCCTCCTCGCTGGGACCACTGGCAGCGCAGTGTGGCAACTGGCTGGGGTCCACCTGGGCATCCACCACCCCTGGAGGAGGAGGCATGGCACTGGCTTGCTGGCAGCAACGCTCGTGCATCTGTGCAGCGGATCAAGGGACTGATCTGCCTGAAAACTGGTTGGTTGTTGTCTGTGTTTTAATTTCCCCAACTGAATTAGTTTTCATCCACGCTAGTTCCCTGATCCGGTCCAAGCAAGGCCAAAGGAATGCCAGGACTAATATCAGGGAAGAAGCAGGAATATGTAGCTGCAAGTAGAGAACAGGACTGAATTTCCAGCAATGATTAGTTAGATCAGTTTAAGTCAACTGTTAAATTGCACCTTGAGACTGTGAAGCTAACTGCTGTGGTAGTGGACCTCTCCAGGCAGTAACATTAGTCAGTTACATTAAAGTTTTATGGATGGCTATTTTCATTAAGATAACTTTTTTCTAATGATATTCACTTAGCCTCTGTGAGTTTAAGGCAAAACAAGGCAGAGCTGGCTGCAGCTTGTTCTGCACAGGAGGTCTGAATCTGGCCTAATTAGTGAGATGCTTCATCAGGAGGATGTTGCTGACCTTGGTGGAATTCAGCTCCGTTGAAATGAGTGTAGATGAGAGGCAGGTGGATGCAGGAGGGTTGCTGTTGGGAGTGGCTGTGATGGTTCCAGCTCTTGCTTACAAGAGAAATCTGTGTATGTGTTTGCTGCAAATTGTTCCCACTGCTGTTCTGGAAGGTGGGAGTGAAACCCCGTGTTTCTGCTGATGGTGGAAATGTGTAAGTTGTGGTGCTTTCAAGATGCTCTTTCTGTTTCTCTGCTGTTCTGGCTGTCCCTGTGTGCTGTGCAGTGTGCCCCGGGTAAAAACCCATGAGCAGCCCCTTTGCCTGCTGTCCCTCCTGCTCAGCTGGGAGGCAGTCACAGAGCAAACAAGGCCAGGGCAGGATTTTCCTTTTGTCCTTGCCAAAGGGATGGCAGTGGGTGTCCAGCGTGGGGTGGTGGGCTATCCTGGCAGTCTCCCCAAAATGCTATCTGATGTTCCCTGCTCTGGGTAGGGACAGCCTCAAGCCATGGCTCAGAGAAGTTGTACCTTAGCTGGGGTTCCGTAGTCAGACTTGCTCATGGTTAGAATATGTATCAGCATTGGGCTCAACAAAATTCGCGTGAAGTGTGGGTTAGCAGCAGGATACTGCTTTGGAAACTGGCAAAAACTTACTGTGCTGGGGTCTCCTGCCTTATTTTGCCTAAGCTAGGGGTGTTGTTTTGTTTTAATCCTTTTTGAGGTATCTCTCTCTTTCTGTTTTCCCTTCTGGACTACTAGCAGTCTGGGGTGATTTTAGGAACCAAGAATGGACTTACATATCTGGTAGTGAGAGTTTCTTTTAATAGTTTCAAGTTCAATCTGTGTGAATTGATTTTAGTGCTGTATGCTAACTTGTTGGTAGGTAATTACTACATCATTTAGAGCTGGGAATAGCAGTTCTCAAATTAAACCAGGTGTCTTTCTCTACTTTTCATTGGGGGAGATTAATATATATTTTTTTTTTAAATGATGAATTAAATCATCATTAAATCAAAACCTCAGTACGCCTTATAGCTTGGTTGTAGCAAAGTAGGTTCTTTTAGATCATTGCCAGTCTGTGTCGTAATACCATGCCATGTTGTGCTTAATTGACCTGACAGGGGATTCTCCTCGGTCCCTCTGTCATTACTGTATGACCTGGTGCGGGTGCTTCAGTTGCTGTCACGCCCTTGTCTTTTTGAGTAAAAGTATTGTATGCTCTTGCAATGTAATTATCTAGAATAACTCAAAGCTACCTAACCTGCTACATGGTGTCATCTTCATACAATGAGGTCTATATCCAGATTAATCTTTGTATTCTGCTGGTTTTACTGACTTACCAGTCTCTTTAATTTGAGTGTAGAGCTCATCCTGTAAACTTGACAACAGCGTTGAAATGTGCTAAGCCATTTTATATGTGCACGTACATGGTTCTCCAGAACTCAAGAGAGGGAGCAGCTCTGGTTGCATGGATGTTTCATCTTGTGCTTACAGGCAGAACCAGGTGCTCTCAGGCATAGGAGACCTGCACTTTGACTTTGTCAAAACTCGTGGGTTTTAATGGCATGCTTTTCTTATTTTTTTTTGTGTCTGTAAATGGAAGTCACCGATGTGTGTGATTTTTTTTTTTTTTTTTTCCTTAGTGTTTTAATAAACCATTACGCTTCATAGAATGCCATCTGTCAAAGCATCACAAACTAGCATAAACTTTAAATCTCCCCACCTTTCTGAGATACAGACTGCACTCCTTCTTTACAACCAGGCAGAGTTTAAGGAGAATGCTGTCAAACTTGGATTTCTAAAATTAGTCACCTATGATTTCTATTGAGACAACAGAGTAAGTGACCTAAATTTCAAGGTGCTGAATATCCTAATACGCTAATTGAAATCTTTGGGGTTTGGGATGTGAACTGCAACCAGCTCTCAGCGTGAACAGCAATTGGAGTAGTTACATGTTTTTCAAGAAACACTTGTAGCCCTCAAGCAGAAATCTTTCTCTCATTCCCACTACTTTTGCAGGCAGTGATGTTAGTGACTTCTTGGTACCTAGTCTGGCTCCACATTCCCTTGCTGTTTCTGAGCAGTCTCTATGCTGTGCTTTTCTGTCCAAAAACACTGCTGGTTTTACCTGGCTGTAAAGAACCATCTTCTTCAAAGCGAAGGGAGAAATGAGACGCAGCTTATCCAGTTTTTAGGAACCCTGCTCTCTTCAGGACAAGCTCAGATGATGGCCTTCTGTCTGAAGCTTTAACTTGCCAGATGACTTTGTATATCTGCCCTGACTTTGGCACTTGCACAGTGAATGCCAGAGTTCATCGAGGGCTTCCTGTGCTTCTTCAGCCCCGCTGTGCTGACAGTGGTCATTAGTAACACACAGGGGTTGGTTTGTAGATTCAAATGGTGAGAAATCTCTGTTTGGGCTCGATGGCCTATACTCAGTGGTTATCTTCCCCCTGTTCTGAAACCCTAGAAACAGTACTTCCTTAATGGTGGTACACTTTGGTGATGTCTGTAATGATAAGGAGCCAGGTGTTTTGAGAACTGTCGTTAGTCTTTCAAAAGTAACAAATATGGAAGATTTAAGACAAAGACTTAAAAAAAAAAAAATATTGTCCTGGACAACATGCATTTCTGTCACACATACAGCAATTGTTACAATGTAGTCATAATAATGGAAAAAAAAAAACCACAACCAACAAAAAAAAAAGACAACAGAATGTTTAGTTCTACTTGATATTCTAGGGCATATGATACAAAGAGTTTGCTCCTAAGTTATTTTTCAGTTGGAGTGCTTCTACTCAAAAGGTATACATACGATCATATGTATAGGTATACCTCCTAAGTACTACGTATAGGAAAGCAAAGTTGCATTTTTAATTTCTTGCTGATTAGATATTTGAGCTTTGCCTAGCCATACTTCCTAATATTCTTCATACTTCTGAAAACTTGTGTAGCTGTGTTTTATACTGAGGCTGTAAAATAAAATGGTAGTTGGGTTGCAAAATGATGGAAAAAGGGAAGGTTTGTATTCTTGTCACAGAAGAAGTTACTACTTGTGTTGTCTCGGCAGGTAGGTCAGCACACTCTGCACACCCACCTGATGGGCACGGTATCCTGTAACACCATAATGCTCCTTACTCCCGAGAGCAATCATTCTGTCTAATCCAGGGCTTGCAGGAAAAAGTTATTAGTCATTCGTTAAGTGGCACACCCATTGCCTATTTAGAAATATTTTTAGAAAGAGGCAGAAGTCCACAGCATGGCTCACAGAGACTATTATGAAATACGTGGCTATGTGCACACCCATGCCTGTAGCCTTTACTCGAGGAAACATTAATTACATCAATGGGAGTTGTGTCCAAGTTGAGCAATAGAGGACAGACGCTTAGGACTAATGGGCTGTCAGGCTAATGAACTTCCTATTTTCAAAGCAGGAAAATCCATGTACTGAGCAATACTGAAACCAAAACATCCAGGTACATAGCAGCTTTGGAAGCAGGTGTAAAGCTTTACAAGACCTTTGTAGACTTAGCAAGATAATTTGGGTTAGTTCAGTGGTAAAGGAGATGTTTGCTTTAATGCTCAGCAGGTGTGTGTGTGGCATCTGAAACCCAGGATAGGTTTGTACATGCGCCATGCGGAGCCAGAGCGTGGCCTGCCCAGAGGAGGTGTGCTGGAAGAGGAACGAGAAGTGCTTTGTCTGTCTTGATGTGGTCTATGGCTAGACCTGCAAAGGGGCCTCTGAACTGGCACTGGTTCCAACGGGTGTTGGGACACCTGCGCTGGAGCCTTGCGGTGGGGGAAGAGGGGATTCCTCCCTCTGGGGTGGATTTTGCAGCAGCAGGAGGCTGGGAACCTGGTTGCTGGAATATGTTGTTGGCCAGGAGGAGGAGTGGGCCAGTCTTCCCTGTCGAAGGGAAGAGGGGATTTTGGAGGTGGTGGCAAATCAGCATGCAGAGGCACACTTTAAAAGCGGAGCAAACATCGCTACTTTTGGAGCCCAGCTGTAGCAGTTGGGGTGTCCAGTTCTTAACAATAGGTCATTAAAATGCCTCGCCAACATGAGGAAAGCCACAGGCCTTCCTCAGCCTGAGGGGACGTTAAGCCACATCTCTTAATCCATGTGCAACCCCTTATCAGTAGGCTGGTCTTGCTGGGAGTGCCGCCTTCTCCTTCTATGCGCAACCTTGAGTAACAAAAGAGCTCCCGAGCCATGAGGCTGCAGCCTGGGGATCAGCCATCGTCTGATAAATCACAGGTTTAGGTACATGCATATTGGATTTACGTGGCGTCTCGCTTCTGCTGACTCTGCGTCTTGCTCTCTTACGAGCAAGCAGGCTTGCGGTCTAGGCTTTTATTCTTTGACAAGTATTTTACAGATCCTGTGCTGAAGGCACAAGAGGGCTCTTTGTGATTTTATGTGCTTCTCACAAAGGGGATCGACAGGCACGTTTCTACTGCAGGCAGGTTCTGAGCTTTTTTGCCTCTTGGGAATACTAAGCAAAACCAAAGGCCTCAATCTGACCCGAATGCACCAAGTATTAAGTTACTTTCAAGTGCATTGTGAAAAACACATATCTGTAACTAACCCACAGTTGAAATCTATTCTGTGTGAAGGCCCAAGATTTCCCCTCAAGTAGATATATTGGGTTAGCGCTGCAGAGCACTGTGCTAACTTGTAATGCTTATGTCTTATTCTGAAAGATTGAGTTGGAGAGGCAGGGAAAGCCTCTACCTTGCTGTTGGGAGTTTGTGTGTTTGTGTTATGAAGAAGTACCTTCACTCAGTTCATTTGAATATAAATTTCTAAGAATGCTGGTTTTGTTGCTTAAAGCATAGAAAAAAGCTTGCTTTTTTTTTCCTCTCTGTAGTATGTGAATGTTTGGGAAACACCTCCAAAGTTCAACTCTGAAAGTATGATTCAGACAGAGTGAATCTGTAAAAATTTTCAGGCATTTACAGTACAAGTTCATTGAAGCCCAGTCAGAAGGCATGACTTCAAGTAAACTGTACAGTGAATAGTTTTCTACTACTAAATAAAATGTGATTTTATTTGAGAGAGGTTTTCAGTATGAAACTGTTTTCATTTTTACGTTGAAAATACTATGTTTTGCAAGCCACAATATAAACTTCAAAGAAAATCTTCCATATGATTTAACCTATTTTTACAAACAACTTTATACCATTTAATAATTCCTCATAGCTAACTACTGTGCAATGCTGTGAACAATATGATTAAATTAATACCTCGCATAAGTTATGTGAATAATGTCTGGGTACACAGAGCTCTTCGCGCAGTAACACTGGACACTTTAAAACATGTGGTAAATCTCATGCATTTATACTTTCGTTGTTCCTGCTTTCAGACAGGGGTCATAACACAGCTGAGTCTCTGCATGTGGTGGCTGAGGGCGTGAAATGCAGCTTTGCTGATGCCTTCTCAGTCTGTGCTGACCCTGACAAAGGGTACCTAGAAAAAAAGTGTATCCAGATCCTACGCTAAGGAGCATTCTCAACTGATTAACTTTTAAAAGTATTTTCTCTTCCCTTGCACGTATGAATTAGGCATGCTGGTACACCCTGTAGTATGAGGAGGAACTCCGTCACTGCACACTTTAATCTCCTTCTGTACATATGATGGTCATAAGACTTCCTTCAGAATTATTTAGTTTGAAGTACATCTGTCTCTGCTAAATAATTTGGCTCAAAAATTGTTTGTTTTTATAACATTAGTCCATGTATATAGTTGTACTACTTAAAAAATGAAAGGCAGTAGAAAAAGAGCAAATAACAATTGATAAATTGCAGTAAAGACTTATTAGAAACAATAAGTCTGTAGATTTTAAATAAACTAAAAAGTATAGAAATGCAAGAGGTCCATTAATGTCTTACCCTAATTTTAAACAGAAAGCTTCAAGATGTTCAATTTCAAAAATTATTCCATAATGACTAAATGATATTTCCCTCTTGCCTAAGAATAACACTAAAAAATTTTGTTTGGGAGCAGAAAAGAAGGAGGAAGAATTTGGCTCGAACTTTAAATCTTGGTCAGCGTGATCAGAGAATCACACAGGTGCTACGGCACACCCCAGAGTTGTTAAATCTTTGTTTATCTGTAGGTGTCTGTGCCTCTTCACAACTGCTTTCCATCACAGAGGGGCAGCGAATGCAGTATCAGCAGGATCCCTCCCTTAGGCAGAGGAGAGGAGGAGACCTACCGTCAGTCAAAGATGCCTGTAGCTCTAAGAGCTCTGCTGCTTTCTGTGGGAAACGGTCAGCAGGGTTCAGGGTGGTGAGAACTGCAGCAACGTGTGGAGCAGAAAGTGGAAGGTGAACCCAGGGGCAGTTGAAGAGGGCAGTAAAGCTCTTCAAACACACTCCACGTGGCTGTGCTTCCCCTCCAGCACTATTCTTGCTGTTTAATGATTTTTGTTTCATTAGTATGATTGAAAGGCAGAAATGAAATATTGGAGGCTGATGGGGTTTGCAGTCTGGACAAATTCAGTAAGGTCCATGCTCAGCAAGATCTTGTAGCTAAAAATCATCTTCTTGTTTTGTACAATGCCAGACTTACTGAAGGAAAATTAAGAAAGTTCTATGATTACAGTGATTACTCACACACAGGTAGAAATTCATATGTATTTAAGTACCAGGCTGTGTTAGTCTGTTTTTGTGTACTTTAGATAGGTATGTTTACTTTAGTTTATTGGTAGGATTGTGTTTGAACTTAACCAAATATTAGTTATAAAGTTGAAATGCCTTATTGATATAGGCATTACGTGGCTATAAGAGAACTTTAGCACCATCCAGTACTTTGTCTTTCATATGATAACATATGCAATTTCAAAGCGTCTGTCTGAAACCTGGCGTATCTGGTTTATTTCAGATCATGGTTTATACTACCACTTTGGAGTTACTCTGCTTGAATTTCCTCCAGTTCTGTACTAGTGCAAAGGGTCTAGACTAATCCAGCCCTTTGCTTTAATAAAGCAAGTATGGATTAGGATCACATTTTTGTTGTTTCCCTGTATGAACATATCCCCTGGGTCCAGTAGGACAGGTCAAAAGATGGGATGAATTACGTATTGTAGGTATACAGTGGTTTATTTTTAACAGAGCCAGAATTTTTGTGTGCTAAACTGGATTTTTTTCTGCATTTCAAGTACTAAGAAGCCAGTTCTGAAAACGTCTTGCTGTTAGAACTGAGACAGTTTACTTCACTGTGGTGGATCCTCAAGGCAATGCCTGCTCTTCCCCCAAGTGCAAGTGCATGGGCTTTGGCAAAGGACTAGTTCCAGACGGCTGAGGATTTATGCTATCAGTGAGAAGATATTTCCCAATATACCATGTTCTAGTACGTGTGAAGACTCTTTGAGAAGGTGATCAGAGTCCAAACTGTACTGTTCTTGTGGGATAGGATTGTTAATTTTCAGATTTATTTTTTTTAAATACGTATTTCCTGTTCTTGTTAAGCTCTGTCTGACTGAAGGAACTGATTTTTATTTCACACAAAGCCTTCTTTGTGCAGCAGGAGAACAGGGGTGGAGCTCCAGCCTCTTCTGCCTGTGTTCTGGTTCTGTGTAGCAGATACGAGATTCCAGTAGAGGACTGACGAACGCGTGTGGTGGCTGCGTCCAGGAGGCGAGGTTGTCACACCTTCACTAGTCCCACTAGTAGAAATGTCTTAAGTTTCTTGGATCACTGTTTTATAGTCTTTGCACCAGTTAAGCACCCACATGGGAGTCAGATTTGCTCTATTACTTATTTTTTGCTATGGAGAAATTCTTGTCCTCACTCAGTTTCTGTGCTAATCTTCTTGGAAGAATTCTGTTGAGATATATATATATATAGTCCTCTCTTCTTTCCTTCTTTGCTCCCCTTTTACACATCTAAAGGGGTGGCCTGAAAACTTTAAGTATATCAAGTTGTATGGTTCTCTTTTCATCAAATATAATTAACAGTAGGGTTTATTTTTAAATATGAAATGCAGCATAAATTACTGCGTTTAAATATTAAATGCAGCAGAAATTTAATTATTGTTAAAGATCAGTAGTAATATATAAGTTTGGGATAGACAGTAAGTTCTTAAACTTAGTACTTGAGGGGGAAAAAAATCCAAATTGTGCCATGGCAAAAGTTACTCATTCAGAATCCTGAAATATCAAGACTGAGTTACTAATGATAAATTTTGGTAGTATCTATTTGTGTACATTACTTAGCAGTGTACCGTTCAGGCATTTTTATTTGCATCAGTGTAATTTTAACTGAATTAATTGGCCTTATTCTATGAAGAAACTTGTAAAGATAATTACTTCCTGCCAAAAGGGAAAACGACAATACATAGTTCTCTCTATTTGTCTGTTAGCTGGCTAATTCCTATTGATACTTGTAAAAGCCATCATATCTTGCAGGCCGTACAGTGGTTCTTATTCTCCAAAGAATTTGTGCACAATTTAAACAAAAATGTATAGGTAATATATAAACTCTGATATTTAGTCATCACAAATATTCACATCTGTATTTGGGAGACTTAATGCTATTTGAATCAGCCATCCAATTTTTTTAACTCTACAAGGAGAGCTAAATAGTATAAGTACTAATAATAGTACTAAATATTTGGTGTTTTTTTAATAGCTGAAATTGCCTTCACCTCTCGACAAATATAATGTGGCTGATGTTATGTATGAGAAAGCATATAGGAGAGCAATCCACAAGGATGTTTGCGTGTATGCCTACTCTCCAGTTGCAGGAAACTTCATTATAACATTATGTTGTCTGTAACATGTTGTGTAATTTTGAGAAGGAACAGAAGACAACGTCAGCTTTTGATTCTCTATGAAAAATCTGACTTGTGACTTAGCTAAAGAAATTACAGGTGCTACACATCTGTAAGTCATGTTTTATTATAGGATGAGGAGAACTTGAGGCAGTTCATTCAGCAGCTTGGAAGCCGGATTCTATCCATGTGTCTACATTGGTAGCCTGTGGCAGGTAAAAGAGAGAGGCAGAGCTATCCAGATTGGGAGACTGAAAGTAACAACCATAAAGAATTCCTCTATGCTCATTGGATTGTTAGAATTGTAGCTTCCTCACCAGATCAAAAAATGTTCAAGAAGAGTCCTGATTATTGCACTAAAGTTGAGGTACATAAATTCCAGGGTGCACAATGCTTCCTTGGCATGGGTCTGCCGCGTTGTGTGTGGGCAGCAGTTGTCACACTCACTGACGAGAGATTTTTCTGTCCGTATGTCCGAGCTCAGGCAGCAGCTGCAAGAAATAAACTCCTGAATACACATTTCAGTAGCGCTGCAATTGGCTGCAAGTGGCCACGCAGCATGCGGATGCGTGGGAGGGCTGGTGCATTCCTGATGGCTCGCTGTGCGGAGCAGACCGGCTGGCCACTCCACTCCCAAACATTTCACAGGTGTTAAAATGGCAATATATATCCTACAGAAATCCCTCATTTGGGCCATTTGCTTTTCACTGTTTTCCCCTTCCATCTTCAGTTGAAAGTGTACATTACTGTTACGAGGCCAACAGTGACAGCGTATGATGTGAAGTTTAGATATTTTAGCATCAGTTACTTTATGGTGGCCACATCTGTATTTTATATAGGTGTTTGCTCTGCATGTTGCTTTGAAGAAATCATCTAACTGTAGAAATACTATGAGCATGACTTTGTTTGCTGGGCTTTCTTTTTCCTTCTAATTTTGACAGACATGCAGCTCGAAATAGGCTCCTTCAGAGATGCAAGTGGCCACAGTTAGTTGTGGGCATGTCTGCCTTGATAGTCCCCATTAACCATCAGTATCTGCTGGTGTGTACGCCGAGAATCCTCCAGTGACTGTTTTTCTGGCTGCTGCCACCAATCCTACCCACTTCTCAGTACAGTCAGGGTCTCTGTACCCTCTCCAACGTTACAGTCGCTGGCTAGCTGATCAGTCAGCCTTGCTGGCTGCCCTGCACCATTACTGTAAGTTGGGGGTTCTTTCATCAACCTTGTCAAATATAACCAATCTTATCAGTTTGCTTATCTAAGGTATATTATGCTTATGCTTTTTCAGAGCAGGGGAGGTAACCCTCTGTGGGCCACTGAAAATTCCTCATACCACATGGCACTATCAATCCCACCCTTGCCACAGTGCAGACAGTGAGGAGCTCCTGGCCTCCTTCAGGGTGATGGGAGAAGCTGTGCAGCCACAAGGACGGTGCAGGTAACGCTTGCTTTTTGATGGTGTACTGGCAGACAGAAGGCTTTGCTGCTCTTTGTTCTGGAGAGTGTTTCAACTCTTCAGGCAGGATGTAGAAACCCGCAGTCACACCAAGCCCTCCTTCCTTGATCTTTGTTGATTATCACTTAGTCCACTGACCTGTGTTTGAGGGTGTATTTCCTTATTTTCTGGTGTTGAAAAAGAGCCTCTCAGTCTCTTGATTGGCAAATGCTACAAAAAAACTTGCAAAATACTCATGAAAGTAAATTTAACATCCGGAGGTCTAAGAGCTGTGCCCTTCCAAAGGGAAATCTGAGGAGGAAAGTCCTTTCCAGTGATCTGTGCATGTTTTTATTCTGTTTGGTTACCCCTGTGGAATGTGCTAGTGATAAATAGAAAGTGTAAGTGAGAAGTAGGAGAGGATGACGAGCAGGAGCTGTCTGAAGAACTCTTTTACTTCCTCAGACTGCCACGTGAACTCTATAACCACTTCTGTCACTGTTTTTGTGCTTTCCTTAGATGTCCCACATCTTCTCTAGTTTAGTATGCCTGTTGGTCACTTTAAAAAAAAAAAAAAAAAAAAAAAGTAGCTAAAGCAGATCTGGTGAAAAGTTGGCTTAAGCTTAGTCTGCTTTTTGTACGTCTGTTTTGTTCACTACAGTAATCCTCTTCCTGTTTCCCTCCCTTTGTGATGCTCTTAAGGGCTGCAGGAACACCCTTTTTCTTCTACAGCTTTTGTTGTGTCATAAATGAGCACATGCCTTTCCTGTAGAGACTAGAGGTGTTTTAAATAGAACATGAAGGCTCAAGAATAGGATAATATAGGACACAGAAGCAAATTTCTGCTTCTTCAGCCTCTGTTTCCAGCCCTTGACTCTACTGCTAATCAGATGTCTGCACTAAAATTCTACAAGAAAAAAAAATCAGGCCTCCAAATTTGAATTTAAAATAATTTCCACAAAGCCAGATTATGTGGAAAACAGCAGTCTTCCTATGAAGTGTCAAAAAATGTTTTGTGATATTTGTTGTATTGTATACCCTCCACCCTGTTGTAGAACTTTGCTTGCTCTTTTTAAAGGCGCTACTAAATATGTTGGAGTTTGGCATGGATCCTCAACAAGCCTTAGCTGCAGTCTGGCTTTGCTTGAACGCTTCCAAGAGAGGTACAATCTTAGTTTAATGCTTGAAAAATAAATAGGCCAGGAGTTTCCAATTGTAGTGCAGACAGTAGCAGAAGTAACTGAGGGCCATGTAACCAGCAGTTCTCAGCATTACCTGTACATAGCAGAGAAGCGGGGGTGTTCTACTGTACTTGCCTCCTGTTCTTGGGCTTGTTGGTGAATAAGTATTTTGCTGAAATAAAATAAATTTGCTATGAGGTGGCGTGGAAACTCATTCCTGTTGTGATAATCTTTTTACATTCATTGCACATTAATCATCGGCTGAATTAATCAGCAACCCATTTAGTCTGCGTATGAAGACCTATGTAACGGCTTTGTAATTGTAATGGTTCCACAGGACACATTTTAATTTTCCTTCAGCCTTTTGTATGCTCCTGAGTAGCGCTCAATTAGTAAGCCCTATGACTTCAGCTTAGGGCAGAATGTAATTGATCAAAATCTTAGGCGTTGGAGAGTAACACAAAAAAAACCCCAAGGTGTTTTGCTTGACAGGCAAGTGCTATTAAATTGTAGAATCTTACAATGTTTTGGGTTGGAAGGGACCTTAAAGACCATCTAGTTCCTCCCTTTAGGGACTGGAAGGTCACCCTGGAGCTTTCTCCTCTCCAGTATTGTTGACATGGCTGCAGTTTCCCCAAAGACAGTGTCTGCCTTTTTGGAGGAAAGTGTCACCTGAATCACCTCAGATGCAAAGGGAAGGCTGCGATTGGGTTTTTGTTGGGATTAGGTTTTTTGTCCTCGCCTTTAGAGGAAACTTCCAGTATTTTTTTAATTGTTTCCTTTGTGCTTGTGGAGAGTGAAGATTGGGCCTACTTGTCTGCCATGAAGATATGTAAAAGAAGAAAGTTGGTTTACTTTCTTTTTTAACTTACTATGTAGTAGTGCTCTTCCTGAAAGAGCTCTCTTTTGGAACTGATCCTTTTTGGAACTGATCAGCACCTGATCCAAAACCCAGTGCTACTGAAGCCGTTGGGATGTGACTCTGGAGAGGATGCATCAGTTCAGTTCCTATTACTGCAGAGTGAGTTGTGCCCGACTCCTGGGCCATCAGTAGCTGTTGTTACTGGCATTGTCATCTTATGCAGAAGGCAGGTGTGGCCTATTGCTTGAAGATGGTATTTCATGAGCTGTTGTAGAAGATTTGAGAGCCATAGGTCACTGGAGCCAGCGGGCACGACAGAACCTGCCTGCTCATAGCCTGTTAGCACTAGAGGGAGCTGCTGGAAATCTTGGGGCTTTTTGTCTTCCAAGCACTTACAGGAAGTCCTGTGGGTGGGATCTGACCCCTGAGGAGGTGGCTGTGCAGTGGAATACTACTCTGGAATGAACATGTCTACTTCTGCAGCATTCACTTCCACATCGAGGTGCACTGGTGACATCAATACTTTTAGCAGTCATTACAGTTCAAAGGAATATAAAACTCCTAGTTCAGGAACTTAGTCTTTTTCCACCCTCCAAACGAAACTGCAGTTCATTAGAATGTCACAACACATCTGAGTTAAAAGGACCTTATGAGAGGCAAAGCCATGATAAAGCTCTGTACGTAGCCATGGGCAGGTATTTTGTATGTCTAGGCAGAATGGAGTCTCATTTGTACTGTCCCAGTACATTTCCTTAAAAAAAGACTAAGAATTAATTAAAATATAATCAGTTAAATGTTGTTTTCTTCTGCTTTTCTCCATTAAATGTTGCTCAGATTAAAAGGGAGCTTCTGCATTCTGATTTATTCTTTAACTGTAGCTTTTAATTGTTCTTTTTTCAGTTAACAATCTGCTTTAAAAATGTGTGCTTCATCTGTATAGCATTTTTGAGGTCTCAATGTGCCCAGTGGAGGAACATGACCATAAAATAGCTGACTAGAAGACTGACAGCTGGTTTAAGGACCATCTGGCAGCAAAAGTTCAGTGCACTGCGTGCATATTGATAAATGAACTTCAGAGTTCCTGTTCAAATGATGATAGCAAAGGTTGATGGGAGGGTGGGAGTGCAGCTTAGGAAATCTCTTTTTCAAGAGTCTTGTGGTTGTGTCTGATTTGCTGTTCTGGTTGTGATGTATGTGACCCAATTCCTACTGACGCCGAGAGATTTGCAAGCGGATACAGCATGCTGCAGTATCAGTCGCAACAACATGAAAGACGTGTTAATTTTAAACACTAGATTTTGCGTTTTACTGCTATAGAATCAATACATAGACTGTTCCGAGCCAAGCAGTAGTTATCGGATCATTCAGCACGAATAATTTGTAAAGTTTTAAACTGGCATAAACTTACTAATGGCTAATTCCAGAGACAAGACTTCATGAACAGTTAATGAAGCATATGCTCATGAAACAAAATGGGCAATGAAATTTGTTGCTTTCCTATTTCCTTTTTTTTTAGCCTACAGGTCTAAAATATATGGTATGACAGAGTAAATCTTTGTTTTGCTAGATTAGAGGTAAGTAGAAAACTACTCATAGGATCACTATATGGGAAACACAGAGATGCTTAATGATTGACTTCTGTACTACAGGAGCCAAAAACATAATCATGATATTGTTTTGTTCCATGTTCTCCCACCATTTACCACAATTTTAGGGATAGGCTAGAAATACAAAATGCAAACCTGTGTGTAAATACTAAAGTCCAAGGGAAACAAGCATTTGTTACTCATTTTGCATGGCGAAGGTTTCTGCCACACAGGCTGTGGCAGAAATAGAATTTGTCTTATGTCCTACTTTTATCATAATAACACTGTTGCAAGAAGTAATGAATGCAGGCTACATCATGGTTTTTATGTCACCAGAAAACAGTTTTTTGAAGTGGTTTATTTGATTGTGGAATGACCTTACAGCAGTGTTGCCAGTCTAGGGTCAATAATAGTTGTTCTTAAGTAAGGTTTATGGGCTCTTCTTTAGAGAGAAGAATTTCTGTACACTCATTTAGTGGCAGCTCTGCCCTGACTGTAAGCTTTTGAATCTCCAAGCTGGTTGGTTAAGTGTCAAAACTACTTTTGTTGCGTCATGTGCTGACCTAAGGAGGAGCCAGCATATTACTAATACATTAAATCTTCTCTATATGTGTCAATGTGTGTTGTTGCATAAAAGTGTGATCACTCGCTTCAAGCTGACTTCTTCTATGGTTCAGATCAGTTTCTGTCTCAAAGTATTGGCAGAGATAGCAAGTGAGACTATGCATGTGTGTGAGAAGTGATTGATTTCATGTTTGGTGACCTGTCTCATGACAACAGGTGGTTGCTGCTCCTCAGAAGTAGCTCATTACTCCATCCAAAGGCCTGTCATGTAATTAATAAAAGTAATGTGGAAACTTTCTTCTGGCTGTGGCCAGGAGACCATAGACACCAAGGACTTCAAGGGAGTAGTTTCCTCTTGTGACTGCCCAGGTGGAGTTTGCTGGTTGATGTGCCCTGGTGAGGTAATGTGCCTGAGGACTATTGTAGCTACATCATAGTGGTTTTGTGGACGGTGTCACAAACATGAGCACTGAGCATGTCCAATGTCCAATGACTTGGACATTGAGAAATGGATGGTAGCATGGACAGGTGTTGGTCCATTTGACTGAAGGGAAGTCATGGCTGTTCCTAAGGTGACTGGAAGATCTGTCTGAGCAGCTGGCCGAGAGGCATCCCTTCATTCAGCTAACAGGTGACTGCACATTCATCACATGCTCCCAGCAGTTGTCTGAGCTATTATTTGCCTCCAAGAGCAGTACCCTGCTAAACGGTGAGAGAAGAACAAATGAGAACAGCTTAGAAGGGAACACAAGTGTGAGTTCAGACCCTGCATTGATACACACGCATTGTGTTGCCCAGACTTTCCAAAGGCAGCTGTACAGCCCATCCTATTATTTCCCAGGCCGTGTCTCATCTACAGATGTCACGCTGTTACCACACCCTGCCAGTGATGCCACAGGAGGTACTTCCCTCCCGTTTACCTTTTGCCCATGGTGGGTGGGACCAGGAGTTTTGCAAGAAAAGTTAGAATGAGAAACTCTCTGGTAGAAGTTGTAGTGTGTGGGGTCCAAATGGCAACGATATTAGTAAAGCCCCCTTGATTCACATCTGACCCAGTTTCATAATGTAAAACAATTTTATTTGCTTCAAGGCTTTTTTTTTTTTTCTCCTTTAGATCGTTTTCAAGGTAATTGGAGGATGTTTGTCATGTGTCTGTTTCAGCTGTGTCTCTTGAACACTATTGTGTCTTTTAGCAAGCCATGTCTATAGGTGGCTGTAAGGCAGCATAAAGCAGTAGGACTGACTTTTTGGAGTGGTAAAAGAAACTATTGGGAAGGAAGACATGATGCTTTTCAGTAAAGCCTCGTCTATCTTTCCATCTTTCTGGCCTCTTTAATTTAAATCAGGAGATTTCCACCAGTGTTTTCTGAGCAAAGATAAGCAGAAATGTTTGTTGCAAATGTTTTATCCGTTGTCTGGTTATAAGGAATGAGAACCTCTTTAGGTGCTAAAATAGTAAAAAAAAGAGCAATGTTCAGTTTAAGTAGGATTAGCAAGACTAACACTGGGGATTTGACATAGCTGAGCTATAAAAATCTCATTTCCATGAAGGGACTAGCAGCCAGACTGTCTGACCTTCTGACCGTGTGCCAGAGAGCTAAGGAAAGAGGGTTCTGTGGCATCCTCAGGGCACAGGAGCCTTACAGCACACATGTACAACAAGTTCAAATATGGTAGTGTGTCCAGTCAGGGAAACTGAGCCTCTTCTGCGTGACCCTGCTCTTGACAGCATGGGGACTCTGACATGACAGGTCTGGTTCTGCATTTATTTGGCAGCTATCCTTCCCTCCCAACCCCCTCCTTTTCCTCTTTAGTAGAGGGATATGGGGCTTTCCAGGATTACTGTGGGCATTAAAGTATATTGGTGGAGTCCAAAGATCTCTTTTGTGCGGCACTTTTCTTTGCTGTTGCAATCAGTTTCTTCTGTTGATTATGATGAATCACTTTGGGAATCTGGCTTAGGGTGGAGGTGCTAGTTGTGGTGGTAGTTGAAGTCTTTCACCTTTGTAGGAGAAATGCCCACTTTTTGGCATTAGGAAATACTAGTCTAACATCTTTGTGAAAGAAGCAGACTTCTGTCCTGCTGCAGTAGAAGAGCCAAAGCAACAAAGACTATTGATGTGGGGTTTTTTGTTTTATAGAGGGGCTGCTGGATCCTTGGACCCCTTGTGAAATTCAGTTTGGTATTAGATGCCTCACTAATTGGACAAGGCACCTAACGTAGCCACTGCTCTGCCATGAAAGGCCAATGTCCTCCTCCATGTAACACTGTTCTGCTGGCAACCTTTATCCTGCAGAATTGATGATATGGGGATACAAGCCAGTTGCTGCAATTGTTTACAAACCAGCCCCGTCTGCCAGGAGAGGAAATGGAAGTCTTTCACAATGGTGCTACCTGCTGGACCTTCGAGTGTGCTATCAAAACTGCTTCACTGATTGTCTTGTCCTTCCTGCACCACACTGCAATAAGTGCTTCTCAGCCACAGCTGAGGACTAGACATACAGTCTAAAGTTAGGCTTTAGCCTAGGAATAGACTTTTATTGTCATTAATAACACTGGGTAATTGATTGCCTTATAATACATGTTCTTTGTCCAGGACAGGCATCAGAGCTACAGGAATAGTCCTGTGAGAGAGAAGAAGTGGAGTTTCCGATAGGCTGTGGGGAAGCACCTGTGAGTAAGCAATTATCTTACCTCTTTAAGTGCAAACTCTGCAGTTCTTGTATAAAAGACTCAAAACCCCATTCTGGTTTTGTTTACCCTAGTGCACACTCTGCCTCACGGTTCTGCAGCATGTCCCATGTTCCAGTTTGGGTCCTGCTGTTCCTCAGGTTGATGAGAAGCTCATATTTGGTTACTTTCATCATTTCAAACTCCACATGCCCATGATGTGTTCCACTGCTTGCTTTGCCAAGCGGTAAAATGAGGATTTATGAAGCAATCAGACAAGAGAAGGAAACAAGCTCAAGATTTTTGTAGCCTATATGAATATATGGGAGACTGATCTGAACTACTGTTGTGTTCTTTGGGGTGGATTTTTGGTAGTAACTGCAGGCTGCGATGCCCACGCAATGCCCTGCATGCTTGATAATGTACAGAATTGATTTTAAATACAGTTCTTGATATGTGAAATTTTATTACAAATCAAGTGTTTAGAAAACAATTATACAGGTTATAAAGAAAACAGATTTTAACTGCACTTCCCAGTGGCGGTATGTATGGTGTCGTGGTTGGTGGTGGTGGAGGAGTGTGTTATGTGGTGTTTTGTGGGGGGAGTGGTTTGGTGTTTTTAGCTTAACACAATGAAGGGAGTTTTCAGTTGAGCAGCCGTCTCCTTCTGCAGAGGAAACTTGCAGGATGATGTTTATGCTTGATTTAGTCATCAGAGGTGAAGTGCACAATAATGGTAAGCCTATGTTTCTACAATTGGAGGATATTTCTCATAATGAAGGAAGTCTCCAAGGTCAAGAGCTACAATAGCCGGAGAAGTTACATCACAAAGCCACATCTGCACAGGACTCCTCTCTTTCCACCCCCATCCCCACCCCGCTTTCTTTTTGATATCTCTCTCTCTCAGCTTCAGTGTTGCTCACATCACTTGCAGGAATACCATGGATTTGATTTGGACTTCTGTTTACAGTGTTATTTAGCTGTTAAAAAAAAAAAAAAAAAAAAAAAAAAAAAAAAAACCCCCCCCAAAGAAAAAAAAAAAAACCTGAATAAGTACTTTTCCCCCTAAATAACTGGAGAAGTCTCACTGCAATCTTCTAATATCCTGTACATTCCCAAACTTGGTTTGTCTAGCTACTGTTTTTACAATGGGAATTACTTTGTGTTACGATGATGGCAGCAGCAGCACCTCCCAGAACTAGTCCCGGCCTGTGTGTTTCTTAGTTATCTTCATCATATGACAGTAGTGGGCATGGCAGCTCATGCCTCTCTGTTGAGTTGTATCTATGTGAAGAAGGAAGATTTTTGGCTATTTTAGCAAAATTTGCATGAAGGAAAAGAGAGAAGGCTAGATCTTAATTTTTCCAGGTCACTTTGTATCTGCATTTACTATTCAAATTAATCTTACTGGTACAGGTTACACAGTTTAGAAACCCTTGATATAATACATTTCTCTCTGCAATATTTCTTTTTTTGTTTGTTTCTATACATGAAATTTCTGTAAGGACAGTATTTTATAATCTTTTAAAAGCAGTATTTTTCACCAGTGTTTGTTTGGTTTAGCTTTAAAAATAGCTTTTAATCTAAATTCAGCTTGTCTGAATTTGTCAAGAACAAGGACACTCCTTAGAACCTCTCCGTTTTATTTGTTTTCCAACCTCACTCTTATTCCATCAACAGAATAGCAAAGCAATGTGCTTTGCTCTACATACTCCTCATTGCTGTAGACCTTACTCTACTTATACCCAAAACTCTGACTCAGTACTGTTGAAGGCAGCTGAGTCTTTCCCTGGCTTCAGGTTGTTCTGAATCAGTCTATAAACCTAAAAGTCAAAGCTGCTCCTAATAAAGAAAACAAAACTTTTTTTCCTTCAGTTCCTACCAGAACTTGTGTTGTGGTTTGAGCCTGTTGTTCATGTCTAAACACGTTCACGGGTCATCATTCCAAGCATCATGTATTACAGCAAAATTACCGAGTATTCAGTATTTCCTTGATTGCATTGGATTTGACAACAATTAATTACGTTTAGAAAGGGTGGTGGCGTTCTGCCATCCCTGTTCCCTCACTCTGCAATTGGGAATGGTAGTTATGAAGAGGTGTAAACGTCATCCAGGTAACTGGGTAACCCTGAGTATTTAAGGAGGTGAGAATAAAGGCTGATCTTCTTTTAGGTGTGGACAGGTATGAGAGAGGTTGGATTGAACTAGTGAAAGAAGAATTTGTAAAGCTGAGGACATGTGTTTTGCGAGGCGTGCTAGATGTATTGGCTATAAGTTGCTCTTCCTTGCCCTGCTCAGCATCGTGGCCAACATTTTGCTTTATTTTCCCAATGGCGAAACAAGATTTGCTTCAGAGCATCATCTCAGCAAATACGTGGAGTGCCTTCATGGCATTGTAGGTGGAGGTATTTTGGTAAGTAACAAGCTACTGGTTTCTTTCAAGTTTATTGTGGAGCTGCTTGGTATTACTGTTTCTTTACCAGGTACATTAATTTATTGATCAAATATCTTGGCAGCAGGAACCTCTGGAGTTTTATCAAAAGAAATTAGCTATATTACCCCATAGGTATTATTACTTACTATTGGTTATCTTATCTACAACATTATATCACTTTAGAGCTAAGGAAATCATAGGGCTGTTAGGTTCCGGTCCGATTGTTGGTCCGGGAGGATCTAGGTCACAGAGTCCAAATGCAAAACTGGAACGAAGCCTCTCCGGTCATGGTTTGCATTAAGGGTTAAACCATGTATATTGTTACATTTTTGTTATATTATTGAACTATTCTACTTTTAAACATGCCTGGATAACTAACATTTAGTGACAATTCCTTAATTCCTATTATCTGAGATGTCAAAAGTTGTTTCTCTGCCTTAGCTCTTTATTCAGAGGAATTGAGTGGCAGTTATCAAAGCTTTGCATTTGAGTAACAGCAAAGGATGAAGAATTGAGTGTATTCATTGTTAATCTGAAGCTATTATTTTCTACCTTTTCAATTTTGTGGACTGCATTGTAGCATATTTATGTTCCCTGACTCCAGGCTTCCTTTTTCATTCACTTTTAAAAGTCCTCTTAGAAATAGGCTACAGATCTCAAGGTATCTGAAATCACAGGTTGAAAACAATTGCATGACAAGGAGCTCCGTCTTGGGAGAGGTGCTTACAGCTGTGTCACAGCCCCACTGGAACCTAGACTGGGATTTGCAAAGACTGTGTGTAAAGCCCAGAGTAGTATGAGAGCAACCGATGGAACTGCTCCTTGAACACACTTGTTACAGCCTCTGCTGGACCTGCAGCACTGGGGCTCAGCAATGGGTTTGTGTAAGGGCTGATAAGTATGTGACTGTTCAGCTGGATAGTTTTTATTTTAGGGTCTTAAGTAAGTCTTTGCAGTAACACTTTGCTCTTTCTTTACGGTTTTCCAACATACTCCTGACTGTAGAGTCTTTATAAGTACAATCTATTATTAAGTCCTGTTAGTGCTGGTGGGGAGGATACTCTGTTTAAGCAACTCTGCCCCTTCTTGATTTTATGTTAAAGCTCTGGATTATGGATAACTTATGTTTCTTACAGATAGCTTCTGCTTTGTTACTTTGCATTTCTGTCACAGGAAACTAGGTTTGTGAAAACCTAGAAAAAGCTAGATGTCTGTAATGAGATGTTTTCCTGAATTGGGCAAAATATTCCTAGGCTTTCTACTCTAGTCAGACTGGTTTCACACAGGCAGTGATGACTGTTCTTCAGTAACCAGTATCTTGGCAGCAATTGTTTTCTTAACAAAATAATTATGAGAGACTTATCTTGTAGTCCTCATTTGGCAAAAAAGTGAATGCATTATTTTATTTCATTTTTTGCAAAGTATTTTATTGGCAGGATACAGCCTTTAATGTGGACACAACCTCTTAAAGTTGAAGTACTTTAAATTGCAGTAATACTGCAGCAGGCTCTTTATCGGCAGAATCTTTATGTGCTTAAGTGCTGTGTATACACAAAGCAGAAATAGAAGTATACCTGTCCTGGTGTTGGTGCTACTGGTATCAGTAGCGAGATGCCTACTATGTCAAATAAGAGTAAAACTGAGTAATCTGTACAGGCTGCCTCCTGCTCCCCTGCCAAGAAGCGATATAAATGAATGCAATGTGAGGACTGTCTTTTATCTCTGCTGTCTGTGCAACAAAACAGAGCCGTGTGTTTTGTTTGCTCTGTGCCTAGGTACTCATTCCAGCTGCAGTATTCATTGGGCTTCACAACGATGACTGCTGTGGGTGCTTTGGCCGTGGGAGCTGTGGGAAAAGGTGTTCGGTAAGTGAGCCTTCATGCTCCAGCCCCAAATAATCCCAAAGGCAAGACGACGGCTGTCTTGAACATTCGTGTCTCTGTTTCCTGTGCAGATGCTGTCCTCAGTTCTGGCAGCCTTTATTGGGATGCTTGGCTCTGGATACTGCATAATCATTTCAGCACTTGGCTTGTCTCATGGACCTTATTGTTTGACTCAAATAGGAAGAAACTGGGTCTATCCTTTCAATTCTGGAGGGTAAGTTTGTCTGTTCATGAGGACGTTATAATTTCCCCCATGTACACATGATCTTTTTTTCCGGTACCTTTCAGCAATATTCACTAACCAGACAACAAGATCCATTCATAAATTTATGCTTTTAGAACAAAACAGATGGCATCAGTTACTCGTGCTGCTATAGTTTAAAATCAAAGCAATATAAATCCTCTGTCCTACAAATAGGGATCTGAACATATATATAGGTAATAATATCCACATACTACATACTGTTCCTGTCCATGAACCTCTCTAGCACAAAGTATAAAGTTTTAGGACTTTGAGTGATTTACAGGTGGTTGTTTTGGAATTTGTCTTATCATTTGTGTAAGAATCTGTTTTGTGAGGCTTGCTTCTGAAGTTGCTTTGTGTCAGTGCAAACTGGCATAATACCTTCATTAGTAACAATGGCACAGAACCTTTGTCAATGAAACTAGAAAAGGTTTATAAGAATCTTTGCACAATGCAGGGCGGGGAGGGCCAGAATCTCTTAATTATCCCTAATTAGGCTTCTTCAGCAAACCAAGCCTTTGTAGCTGAGTTGTCTGCTATTCCCCATTAATCCCCACAAGTCCTGTAGCCTGGAAGAGGATTTGGGTCAGATCGTGACATACTTTTGCAGTGTCTCTATGGCTGGCAACCTCGAGGTTGTTTCTAGTAACAGTTTATGGCTGATGCCAGATCAGAGATAGTTTGAGTACCAAGAGGCCACATAAAGATCCTTTGCAGCAGAATTTGAATTTTATATTTCCGCTACATCCCTCCCAAGAGGGGTGGAATTCTTCCCTGCCCCCAACTCCTCCAACCATGAGTGAATGTATAAGAACAGAATTCAGTCCTTGCTGAAGGCTCATGAGTGCAGATGTTCTGAAGATGTGGGTGAGGAGGAGCAGCTGGAACACTGCAGTACCCCTCTACACTTCTTCTGTGTTTGGCTCTTCCAGAGCAGGCATGGGAGGGGCCAAAGACAGCAGCACAAGAGAGGAAGTGACCCATTTGCTTCAAATCAGTAATTGCACCCTTTAGAAAAGTCCCAAAAACCTCTGTGGTTTTACAGTTTAGATATTTATTTTAAAAAATCTATATAATTAAGACTTAACAAAAATATGTGGTTGCTAGTTCAATACATTCTTAAACAGAGCAAACTTTACCTGGAATAAACCTCTGCATTTTCTTTTCCCACTGAGAGTGATTGTCCTCGATGCAGTTACAGACTAGACATAATCTGGTTCTAGTATATGGTAAGCATCCCACTCTGTCACAATGTTCATATGCTTTTAATTGTTGTGTACAGGTACTTGTTTGAGTACAACAAGTGGTCTGTGTGTCAAGAACCTTATAACATCGTGCAGTGGAACATCACCCTCTTTTCCATCCTCCTTGTCGTGGGAGGAATAGAGTTCATTCTGTGCTTCATACAGGTCATCAATGGCATTCTTGGAGGATTCTGTGGCTTGTGCTGCAGTCATCAGGAGGTGAGCCGTTTGCTCTTATAACCGTGATTCTCAGATGAATATGAAACACTATTGTTACTAATGTTACTGTGGAGTCTTACTCAGCAGCTATTTTTTAGGTATAATAAGCAACAATTCAGTGTACAACTTTTTTTTTTTTTATAGCCCTGTTGTGTTCAGCGTTTGTGTAGTATTTGACCACAGGCTTTCAGCTGATTCCTCAGCTGTCACAGTGAAGTTAGTCTGCACAGGAGTTGGAAGGCTTTTTTTCCCCTCTATGGCACATAT
Source organism: Limnodromus scolopaceus (assembly GCA_028565335.1). Classification (NCBI taxonomy): domain Eukaryota; kingdom Metazoa; phylum Chordata; class Aves; order Charadriiformes; family Scolopacidae; genus Limnodromus; species Limnodromus scolopaceus. Next base: position 10,848,867 of record JAOXNO010000052.1, read on the forward strand.
GGGTCATCAGCAGTATATAGATGAAACGAATGAAATACAAATCTCCTGGTGGTGGTGGTCTTTGCCACAGCCTAAGCCACTGTTGCATAGTGTGGTGCATTCTTATGGGAGGCTGAATTTCACTGAATTTTTAGAGTTGAAAGGGACGATAGAGATCATCTAGTCCAACTCCCCTGCTGAAGCAGGATTGCCTAGAGCTAGAGCATGTTACTCAGGACGGCATCC
>JAOXNO010000052.1:10849191-10864869 GCA_028565335.1 Limnodromus scolopaceus
ACTAGCCACACTCTTCCCTATGCAGCCCAGGATTCCGTTGGCCTTCCTGGCCACAAGAGCACACTGCTTGCTCATTGCCATTTTGCTGTCTACCAGGACCCCCAGATCTTTCTCTTCAGAACTTGTCTCCAGCAGATCTTGTCTCCAACAGGCTGCGTGTTCTAACTGTATTGCTTTAGACTTGTATTTTGCTCACAGCAACTCATAGACTACTGAGAATATGCCAGATGTAAGGAAAACTGCAGCATCCTGGCCTTGCTTAATAAAAACAGGTCAAGAGAAGGAATTAAATTGTACATAGGTAACAAAAGCTGCAGATGGATCTGAAGGGTTTTTTGAAGGTGGGTGTTTTTTGAGTGAGGAAGGGGAATTTCCTCCAAATTTCTTTAGCCTCTTGGTAAACAGTATGAGCATGTTGTTAAAATCAGTATCATAATGGTAGTTTGGAATTGCAGTGGGTTAAGGTATGAACCAGATGTGGTTTAAATCACACACACATTACGGCTAAGAATGTGGTTCACATTTTTAATTGACACAGTTGAATGTTGGGGCTCTTTCAAAGCTCTTACTGTCTCCTCACTCCTGTCATCCATGCTGTAACTGCGGTACAAAAGAGCCATGCTATGGTTTGTCTAAACGTGGTCAGGTTAATTTGAGCTCTTGTAGTTGGACATAATGTTAACATTCTTCCCCTTAATATCTGTTTCTTTCTTTTTGTTCCCCCCACAGACATACGCTTGCTAGAAACCTGATAATGCGTTGACGTTGGTGCATGTGTGTGGTGTATTGAATATTCTATGGTTTGTTTTTGATTTTTTTTTTGTGTGTTGTTTTTTTTTTAATATTCCATGCATACTAAAATGCACATTGGTTGTCAAACTGTCCTGTTGCCATCAATTTAGCTGACTTGGGACCAGCCTTTATTGTTGGAGTCATATGCAGGTTTTCCACTAACCTGCCTGTGTCTAAAGGCAATATGTACCCTGAATTTCTTCAGTTCATCTCATCTTAGAACAGGCAAACACCTGAACACGTCACTAAAGATGTTTTTGTGTGATTTTTTTTTTTTTTTTTTTCCCCCCCTTTTTACTGACACAACAGCTCTGTACTTCATGCTGCTTTCCCAACAAAGTTGCACTTCCATTCTGATGTAGTAATGAAGACAAACCCAATCTAGTCTGGCCTGGATATAAATGAATACTCAGCTGGAGCAGAAAAAAAAAAAAAAATGGCAGTGAAATGTGGATGATTGAGGGCAGATAGATCCACTTCACCTCTTCAGGATTTTTCTGAACTTCTCCTGTATTTCACAAATAAAGATTTGTATTCAAAATACCCAGCAGGTGTCAGTGATTCCTTCCCTGCCCATGCTGAAATGCTGCTTTCCTGGTCTTGGAGTCAAGGACCGTGGTGGCATGAGAACATGGACATGAAGTAGTCGGGTGATAACATACTTTTCCTCTCCAGCAAGCTCTGTCAGAGTTGGAACTGCTTCACTCTTTGGTTTAGAACATTTAGCGGAGCCAGGCAACTGTGCGCCAGCGAGGACAGTTCAGGGACAGCTCTGTGTCAGATACAGCTCCGTATGGGGAGTCCGAGTCCTGGCTCTGGGCAAGCAGTTCATTGCCGTGGGCCACTCCAGGGGCTGGAGGGAGGCTCGCACACCACTGAGCCTCAGCCCTGGCCCTTCTGCTGCCCTCCCAAGGAGGGTTACCTGTCAGAGTCTAGAGATAAAAAAATACCTGGGGCTGGGTCCTGTTTTTTACCTCACTCAGCAGACCCCCAGGCGCAGCAGTGTTCAGAAAATAATAGTTCAAATTCAGGTCAGCAGCAAGAGATTAACCTGAAATATTTGACTTCACCAGTAAGCAGCCTGGAGGCACTATTTTAAGATCCTGTGCAAGCACCTCTGAAGTGTGGCTTGTAGCATATTGCAGAAAATGTTCTATCACAAGGTGAAGTAAATCTGAATGATGTGCTGCCAACAGCATTGCTGGCAAGGTCAGTATGCTACTGGCAATGGCACTTTTCAAGTGAAAAACAAAATGTGGCATGCCATTTATTTCAAAGAAATGAGGCTGATTACTGTTACTGCTCAATTTTGGAATCTATCAGTTAATGTTGTCTTGGAAAACAGGCAAGTTATTTTCTGTTTATGGGAGAAAAAGAATTTCCCATGGGTGTCAGTGTGTAGTTAGTACTATTTATAAATAGGAGGGTGGTCTTTAAAGGTAGCCAGAAACTTGAGGAGTGTCTCAGGCTGTCCTCAGCCAAGTCTGCCCATTACAAATATGTATTTGAAAAAAAGAAATTAACTGTGAAAACAAAATTGCACACCCCCATAGCAACAGAAGAACTCGCAGACAGGAAAAGTTTGTGTTTAGAATCTCAGGATATCTACTTCTTGCAATACAATTTATTGATATGTAAATACATAGAAGTAGCTGAGGGCAGCCTTTAATAGTGTTTCTGATCGTTGTATTTATCCCTGTCTTGCCCTGCTATGCGAGGGAGGAGAATATGCACATGCATATACACACACCAAATTCCTTGCTGCTGTGCCATATGGTGTCTTTGTATGTGAAGAAGCAGCATTTGAAAAAGGATCTGCAAGTTTAAATTAAGTGTAGAGTGAGAGGAGGAAAAGAGGATCTTGATGGAACAGGGTATAATTCCCATGCAATTTACGGATATTATTTTTTGCCTTGCTTGTATAATTATTTGTCTTTCTGGTACACACAACTAATTAAAGAACTGAAAGAATTTTGGCAAGTCCAGTGGACAGGATGATTAGGCTAGAGTTTAGAATGATAACGTTACCTCAGATCCACGTCGCAGTAACGCACAGCATTGCTACTCACTGCTTATGCTGTCATTTTAAAAAAGGCCAGTTGAATTCCTTTATTGCCTGATGCGAAAAACAGCATTTTGGGAGCTTGATCGGTTACATGGTGGAGAAATGGTTGCTTTAGGTTAAATTCCTTTCAGTTAGCTGAGAAATCACTCATCCAGAGTAAACATGGCTTTTCGGTAATGGGCTTGGCATCAACGCATGGGTATTGACAGCAACAGGAAAGCAGTTCTTGCAACACTTAATGAGATATTTGAGAAACTGGCTGCCAGGTTTGCTTAATACTTAGTATAAAACGGTTGCTTCCTTGCCTAGCAGTATAGTGAGCCAGCAGAAAGCACACCTTGATTTGGTATTTGCAGAGTTCGACTTAAATACAAAATAAGTCATGACACAGACTGCTGTACTGCAGAATAAATGCCGTTTCAGGTGTCATTTTCCAAGTAAGTTTCTTCTAATCAGAACAGATTACTATGGGGTGTAGCAGCAAATCTGATTATAAACTAAGCTGCTTGCGAATAATTTTGGCCTTTGCTTTTAGAAAAAAAAAATATTTCAGCCTATTGCACGATCTCTGAGTTTTGTAGTGAAAAAATCAGTCCTGGGTGTGCGATGTACCTGCTTTTAATTCAGCTGTTTTCTCTGTAAGGTGCAGTGGTGATGATGTGGGCTCTGTCCATGCCTGTGAGCCTGCAAGGCTCACTAATTGCCACTAATTTTGATTAGAGGGAAGGCTGAAAAAAGTGTCTGTAGCGATTAGGAGTAAAACAAGAAATATGGGAAGATCCTTGGAGTAAAGCCTGAGGACTTTGAAATGAAACCTCCTAGAAAAAGAAGGGAAGAGGGAAACAAGGGAGAGTCACAGCAGAGAATGGGTGATCTCATTTGAAGCAATCGGAAGGAATTACTTACAATGTGCAGCCTGAACAGCTTTTATGAGATCATGAGAGAGGCCTCGTGTGTGCAGAGCCGAAAACAGCTCATGAGGAAACAGAAGGAAAATATGCCATGACATCATTGCTTCTAAAATCAGCTTTCTTGCTTTCGGTAGAGCCCTAATTTTTTTGTTCTCTGACTACAACTTTCCTATTGAGTAAACCCGGAGCTCCTTCTTGAGTTCCTTTTCTGATGAGTCACAGGGGCATGGAAAGAAGGCTTGGGTCGTGCTGTGAGCATTCAAACAGCTCTGGCTCTGTGTTACTGGGGGGGGATGTTTAGTGGCTTAGGGAATGATGACACATGAAAATGGGGAAACTGTCTGGCTTTGGCTTTGGCTTTGGCTTTGCACAGTGCAAAACAGCAGGCATTTCAAAAAACAGCCAGACCTTTTGTCCTGTGCAAGAAGTCACGTGTACTTAGGTCAGATCCGTAGCTATGCATACTCAGCTGTAAGCACAGAGTAGAACAACTGGAGGAACAGCAGGATTTAATTCATGAAACGGGTCAGCCGCATAAGGCTGTAGAAAAGAGTAATTTATTGAAGTGTGGGAGTAAGAAACTACCTGGCAGTTTCTAACCAGTGTTATTTGGGCTTCTGTACTCTGCAAAGTGGCTGAGACTCAGCATGGTATTTCTGGGAGGCTGCCCCAAGTTAGCAGCAAGTGTTGGGTCACCCGTAGGGTTCAATCTACCAAGCTCTGGCATTAATTATCTGTAGCGTGAGGCAACGTGAGGCTTTCTGTACAGAGACTGGACACACTTATCATTTGACAGCCCCCTTCCCCATGTAAGGTAGAAAAAATGTTGAGCTGCCCTTAAGACTGAATAAGCTGCCTCATGTCACAGCACATCTGCATCGTAATCATGTTTTCGGGAGGAGCGCGTTTCTAGGCAGTCACTAGGAAATGAGATTGCTGAAGTTCCTTCCCGAGTCCGACTTCTAGGCATATTTCATTTGGAAGATCACAAAGGAGGATCTTTTAGAAGGGAAACTGCTGCTTAAAGACACATGCTTAGAGAGGACAATGAGTTTAGACAGCGATATTCATCTATTGTTCTGCTAAGTGTTAAGCACTTCTCCATCTCTGGAATCACACCAGTCACCCGGTTCCTGTCAATATGAAATGACTGAATCAAACTGAGGCGGTCAAACCACTTTTCATATTTTAACCCTTGTAATCTTTTTGTCAGCTTAGAAGAGCAAAACTTCTAAACTTCTGGAGAGATGGCTTTAGAGGCATGTGGAAGCTGTTTGAGCTGTCTGCTGATACCTCTTGCACTTTGGAGTATTGTTGTTAACATCCTATTATACTTCCCTAATGGGAAACCTTCATATGCTGCCAGTTACCAGCTTCCCAACTACGTCTGGTACTTTGAAGGGATCTGTTTCTCAGGTGTGATGGTAAGTGTTGATTCTACGGCTTTTTAACAAACTGCATTCTACTGCAAATAATACTGGATTACTGTGCAGGCTATGTAATTGTTCTGTCCAAGAGAATATGGATTACTTTGACAAAACCACTGCAGGCCGAAAAACTCAATCAAACTGAAAAAAAAATATGAACATACTGAATGACGTGCTATGTATACTATTTAATTTCATATAAGTGATTTTGCAGGTTTGATTGTTTTGAGGTTTGGGGGTTTTTTGCTGACTTTCCGTTTACGTTTAATTTATGCTTGTATTATGGAGGCAGGCACTATGTTGATTTAATCCTCTATGAAGGTTGTGTTAGAGCTCTTTTACCAAAACAAAAGGAAACAAAAACTGAAAAAGCTGCCCATAACTGTTCAGATGTTTTTAAGAGCTGTATGCAGTCCAGAATTTAGAGGACTGGATACAGTTCACAATGCATCAAGTGCCACTGCTGTTAGACTGGGTACTGAAGAATGTCTCTTTGTGATTAGCATAGTAGGATTTTTCTCCATTACATTTGTAATATGCACATCTGCAGTAATAAACACAGAGCTGCCCACTGCTCATGCTGTCACTATGTTCATAAAGAACAGCAGCCTCAGGGACAGAAAGCAGTTTTGTAATAAAAGTGCATGCATGCAATCAGCATTTAAAAAGGTGTCATCTGCATAAATAATGTGTTTTTATGAAGGTGCTGAACTGGGAGAGTTATTAAAACATGAGACATCCTTTTGAAATCATGTATTCTTCCTAAAGCAGAAAAAATACCCTAGTCTTTTCTAGCAGAGGAAAAAACTATCAGGTAGAGAATTTGAACAGAAAAGCAGAGTTGAAAATTTGAGAAAAAGTTACATGCAACAGCACAAATACTTTTGAAGTATTTTTAGCCTTAGAATTATTACCAATTTATTAAAAATATATGTATTATCCTGTTACAAAGGCAGCAGGGCAGCAGCATGTGAGAGAACAGTGCTGTGCTTCAGAAACACTTCCTTTTCATATTTCCCCCTTCAAGCCAGTGCCTCCTTGAGTGGTAGCTTGTGGTTCTGGAGTCCAAATCTTAGTTATTGAAATGATTCTAGTATCAGGTTTTAATAATCCAGTAGTCTGAGAAAAGCAATATGGATACTTGACAGAGAAAGCAAATAAAAGTCCAGGAGAATTTAACAAAAAGCTTGTACTACTGACTTTTTCTGGCATAACTGTGTTGGTAAGAAAGGCAATACCTTGATCTGTGTAATTGGGTCAGCGAGAAGCTGTTGAACAGATGTGGTTGTATCAATAGAACATCTTATTGGTCGTTGGTTTTGATTCTTTTACTTGTGAACTTGGTTTTATTCTTTCAGTGTCACTGGTATAGCTGTGCCCATGCTAGTAACACATGGCTGTGATGGGAGACACCGTACCCTTCCAAATGTGAGAAATAAGGACAGTGACAGCCTAGTAACATCAGTCCAGTTCCATGATGTGCCTTGAGTAATTGTGCTTTCCTGCTGAACAGCTTTAAACTCTCAACAGAGCATTACAGATGCGGTCCCTCCCTTCCATAGGCAAAGGAGACTTTGGCTTAATATCTGCAGTCATTTCGCTGACCCTGTCATGTCTCTCCTTATAGATCCTTCTGTTGGCAGTAATTCTAATAGCGCTGGAGGGAAGCATGTTCTACCGGTGCTGCCAGAGTGAGAGCTGCAACAAAACCTACAGGGTGAGTCTGTCTTCTGTTTTCGTGTATCTTCGTTAGTGTTTGTTCTGCCTGCCTTCCTGCTCCTGTGTCTCCAGCACATCCTTCCCCTCTCCGCTGCTGTTTCCGCTTCCTTTCGCAGAGAAGGGCTCCAGGCTGGGTTGAGGGTCACAGAAAGCGTAGCTCCTTCCTTCTGATGCCTAAGCAGGATGGAAAAAACATTTTAAAAAATCAGTGTAAAATAAAATAAGAATGTAGAAGGCCTGAGAGTTTCAATGAAGCGCCCCAGCTAAACGGCTTCATCCCCTTGCTTGTATTATTTGGAAGTTATTTTTTCCCATAACAACTCAATGTAGGCTATCTGGAATGCAAACATGTTTCATGCGTGGTTGTGTTCCTCTAGCATTTTGGGAAACCATTTTGCAAAAATGCAAGTTTTTAAAAAAAAATAAATGCCCAAACAATATTTAACTGAGAGTTGTGAAACTGTCTTAAACTCCGTCTTAATCTTTATTTTGTATGTGTATGTTTACTATTCTTTACCTGGTATTTTTCTTTAAGAATATTGACGTTTGGGACAATCAAATGTGAAACTCAACCCCGAGGAAGTAGCTAGGCAGGCAGAATGACTGTATTTGCTGTGGAAACTGTCCCCACACAGTAATATTTTTCTCTCTTTGCTTCAGAGTTTCATTTCAATTGTGCTCGCCCTGCTTGGAGTTGCTTTCTCTGGATACAGTTTCATCATTTTTAGCCTGGGGTTGATCCAAGGCCCCTTCTGCAATTCCTCAGGTGGATGGGATTATATCTTCAAAGACACGGCTGGAGGGTAAGAAACAACAGTTTAACTCTTCTGGAAGAAATTGTTCATCAAAACTATAGTCAGACAAAGTCTGTCAGAGTTTTACACAAAATGACTCTTTAACACAAGGCCTATATTGACAAATAAGGTTTTTCAACTTCTTAATTAACACAGGAATCCTCAAAGGGCATTTGCCTCCTGTAAGGAAAGATTAAATATAAGAATCTTTGTACTGACCAGACCTGGAGGTGCATCTAGCTAAGTGTCGTTTATCTGGTGGTGATCACAGTCGTATGTGTAGTAAAGATTCTAAGATTAGAGTGAAAGCAGATGGATACTTTCTCAGAATAGTCTCTTCAACTCCTCAAGTTTTCGGTTCAAAGATTATACGTGGCATTTTAATATTTAATAACTCCGTAGGTTTCTCTTTAACTTCCAAAGCTCAATGAAGCCTGTGGTTTGACCACTGGTCGTTTTTGCATATAGCTGCTGTATCTCATAAAACACCTAAGCAAGACAGACAAAGTGTTGTCCGTGTCCCAGCCTCCCTAGAGGCATGAAAGGTTTGATTCAGATCTGTAACCCGAGGCTGCTTTTGCAAGATTTTACATTCTCCCTTTAAAAGATCAAAGTTTTATAAGATTTGAATATTTCAAGTCATATAATGCCAAGCTCTTCCAGCTGTATTTGAATGCACTGGGGTTTACATTTGTCAGAGGATCACAAACAAGTTCCTTCAGCATCCAACAGGAATTAGTTCCTAAGATGTGGCCTTCTCTGACTTAAGTCAGCTTTATTTTAGAACACTGAAGTGCATCCTGCAATCTCTTGCTATGTGTCAGCAGCATTGCCATCCCATTTGGGAGTACAAAATTGAGAGTTTGTGTTCAACGTAAAGGACCAGCTGCAGCATGATGTACTCCAGATTTGGCTCAAAGCATCTTAGTTATGAATGTTTAGAAAAAAAAAGCAACTGACACTGAACAAGTGAGTCTAACAAAGGTTCTTGCAGCTAACCTCTGGGCTATAACATGTCTCACAGTTAAAAGGGCACGTCGGATGTGCACATTATGATCCTCAAAGATGCAAAGAATGGCTCCAGAACAACTGGGAACTGCACATGGTGACGCTTCAGCTCTGCTGTTTAGGCTGCATGCCCTGGTTAGGATGATGGCTTTGGGATGTCCATGGTAATAATATCAGCTGGACTTAACCTACCACTGAAATTAAATCAACAAAAGGGAAATTCCCGTTTTAAACTTGGCTTCTGACATTTGAAAAAAAAAAAAAAAAGGCAGTGTCTTTCTAACACCTGGGTGTCTACCAGGGAAACTAATGAAGCAGATGTATTCGATGAAAATAAGTCTTTTCACTCAGTTGAGTTTGACAGACCATTGAGGGAGTTATGCTGGTGTAATGAAAGACTAGAGTCTGGCTCCTAAACTCAAAGCATATAAAGCCCAATACACTTTTTCTATGTATTGTAGGTAAAATAATGTGTATTGAAGTTGAATTGCACCCACCACATTTAATCTGCTTCACACTGTTTCTCTAATAGGTACCTCACGGATTACTCTTCTTGGTCTCGGTGCACCGAACCTGCCAACGTGGTGGAGTGGAACGTCATTTTACTCTCTGTTCTGATAGCTCTTAGTGGACTGCAGCTGATCATCTGTTTTCTCAAAGTGGCTGCTGAGTTGAAACGGACACTCTGTGGGACCTATTCTGGTTTTGTTCAAGTAGAAAAATAGCTGAGGTAATTTCTTCAGCGTTTCCAAGTTGGTTTAGCTTCTGCAACTTCTCTCAGCTGAGGACCTACCCTTTTGGTTTATGCATTGTCTATGCTACTGTGTTTTTATTATCAGAGGATATGTACTGATAGATCTATTGCGTTTGATTCATCTGCTAATTCCTTGTGGTATAGAGAGACTGGTGATTGCTCTCTCTGACCCTTAAGGCTAGGACTGAGAAGAAAAGAACGTGGCTGGGAATTCAGCCCTGATGCTGAGTCTGTTACTCCTATGCAGAGGTTTCTGAGCACCTTTCTTCTAGCATTCAATTTAAAGTCATTCTTACCAATGCATGGGTTTCACAGCAAACAGAAAGAAGACACAAGAGGTAATATGTAGCAGTCATGATCTAGGCATCGGTTTTTACAGTTTTTTCAGTAGGTTGTTGGAACAATAACTGAGGGCTTTGCTTTGGGCAGAAGAGTTGGTTGCAACCCCAGAGCTGCTAACCTGCACACTGGTGTGGAGTGGTGGGGGTTAGTGTGGCATTCAGTTCCCCCAGCTTGGGGAGGCAGGGTGAAATCAGACATGTTTATCCCTCCTTGTCCACCTGCATTGGGGTCAGGGAGCCCTCAGGGTTATGTAGCCAACAATCTCAGTGATGACAGCACCTTGGAGAAAGATTTCTAATTAGGAAAAGCTGCAGCCCCCAAAAGCATGAATGAACACACGTACACATACTTATATATGTGCATCTGGCCACGCAGAGAGTAGGATTAGTTCTGTTGTGTAGGTAGGATGGTCGTGCCTCTGCAGCACGAAGCCTCCTGAGCAGTGCTGGTCACCCGGGGCAGAGGAGCTGCAGGTGCTCTTGGGCAAGCAGGCAGGGGAGCAATTCTTGTAGGAATGTACTGTTACAGGAACCTACAATAAGGTCAAGGCCTGAGGCAATTTCTCTCAACACATTCCCCTTTCCAGTGAAAGAGCCTCATCAGCCCCAGCCCAGCCTCCAGTGCTGTCCAAACCCATGCTGCCTGCTTGTCCCCTGGTCGCCTCTACAGCCCTGCCTGTGTGTTGGGTTTAGATTGGATGTGCACGTCAAACAGTCAAACAACTTCCATATTAACTTGAGCTGAAAAAAAGAGGACAATTACTTCCTTCCTTTTTTATTTGCAGGCCGGGATTCTCTGAAAATGGCAAGGAAATCTTCACTGCTTCTCCCCCACCCCCCAGAAAAAGAACAAAATGGCTTCTCCAACACTTACAGTGGTGGATTTGGGTGCTGCAAAGACAAATGAAACCCTTGTCTTAAATCTTTGTCTTTCAAGCCTGTTTCTCTTGGATGAAGTTACTTGAACATCTACATTTTTCTAGTTACTTTCTAGCCCATCTGTTTGTCCCTGACATTGACTCTCCATTTTTTACCCTCCAGCTTATTCTGATAATAGGGAGGTTTGAATACCATGGAACTGCTTTTTGTATTGAAATCACCTTTGTTTGAATAAACTGCTGTAGAACTGCTTTTATGCTCTCCTATTTGTTTAGAACATTGGAATATTTGTTGGGAGGATTCAAAGGGCCTGATTCAAAGCCCAGTATGTCAGGAGGGGCTGTTCCCTTGAGAATTAGTGCACTGGATGAAGCCATGATTTCTAAATGAATAAATTTTAGTTACAGGCAAACCATGATGGTCACGAAAGGCAGCAGCCTGTCTTGCTCGGTCTCTTGGAAGTTCTTAACTGCACAAAGCAATTAAGGAAAAAAAGCCTATTTAGAAAGGCATCCAGGCCTGGTTGAAAGGTAAGATACACAACTCTGAAATCAGAGGTGCTAATTAGCACATGTTGACAGCTGCACTGTGTTTCTTTTTATTTTATACTCAGGCAAACTTTTGGGTTTTTTGATCAAGTATTATGTGACTTGAGCAAATATATGAGGGAACCTTTTTAGCACCCAGTTGTAGCTTATTAATGCTCTTCTGAATACCCTGACCCTACTGCAATGGAAAGCTAATGTTCTTGACAATAATAATCAGATGAAAAAGAATAATCTCTTTATTTTTAAAATTACAGCTAAAATATCTTTTTAATTCCTCCAAGTATTATGATTTAATTCCCAGTGGAAATTCAGGCACTCACAATAAAGTGGGCATATGGCTCATGTGCAGCTGCATGGGCAACGTTTGGCTGTATTCTTCACTCTGGTTTTGTGAGAATGAACACCCGGAGGAATGTGCAGTATGTACTTCGGACTTGCAGTAATGCCTGTATCCCTATTACATCAGAACTAGTGGGATTCAGCTTTATCAACATCTAAAATTAAACACTGTTAGAACTGTGAACCATTCAATAAGTGGCAGCTGTGGGTAAGATATTTAGAAAAAATAGAGCATGTCAGTCATCTAATTCTGTTTCAAGACAATATTGAGATTTTGCCTTGATATTCCTTTATGAAGTTGAAGAACTCATCTAAAGTTTTTATTGCTTAGTTTCTATTAAGTTGCAAGAAGTAATAAAGAAATGAATGATATTTAAGAATGGGGCTGGTCTTTGGGAGGCTATTCAAGGTGGCATGGATGTTCAGAGATGCGTAATAATAAGGCATGATTACAAAATAGGGACTGTTTGCAACTGCACATTTGCTTTTCCTTGGGCCTAAATATACGTCATATCATATATTTACTTAAATTATAATCCCACATTCTTATGGATTTATGGGTATTGTTTTTGGACAGAGGGAAAAAAAAACAATGTTAACAATCAACTTGTACTCCTACCAAATGTCTTGGAGAATCTTGCTGATTTCATGCCTGCAATCCATGGAGCTGTTTATTTTGAAAGTCTTAGAAAGAGTTGAAAAAAGGGTTTGGTTATTTGGATAAAAATCTATATGTGTGGGGTAGATATTCAAAGCAGAAACCCCCTGGAACTGTTCCTGAAGCGAATGGCACCATTTCACTGAGGAAAGCAAGCAAACAGGGTGTTTTATTCAGACTCCAGCTCAGCCATGGGGAAAATACAGGCTTATCTTTAGGCAAACAATCTATTGAGATAGATTTTTTGCTATGGTGGATAAGAGCAATGAAATACCTTAAAGTCACACCTGGGAACTCTTAACCCTTTATCTTGCTCCTGTATGTGTCCTTTCCACTTTTCAATAACTTGCCTCTGATCATGGAAAATCTTGAGCTTGGCAGACAGGAGACAAAAAGAACAGTATGTAGTTTGACAGCTTTTTCCATAGCAGTGTTATTAGTGGCTGTACCTAACTACTCGCAAAGCTTGGCTGGTCTTTGATTAATTTTTTTTTTTTTTGTGATTGTGTCTTGTGAATTTATATTTCTACTTTATCACAGGCTGATGTCTCCTATTTAGGCAGCTTAAATCAAAGAAAGAGATGCGTTATTTAGTTGTTGTTGGGCGTATTGATTCTGCAGCCCTCTTTATCCATAATCCAGATACTGGCATTTCCATTGCCACAGCCAGACTCAACCATGACTTGATGGCTCAGCTTTTAAAGGGGCAGTTTGTTAATTTGAAATTGGTGGTGAGAATTCTAAAGGCTAACAGTGAGTTGCACTTACAACTTGTTTCACGCAGGGCTTTTGGATGTAAGGCAAAGTTAATCTTGATCTAATCAACCTTATCTCTCTCTACAAGTACCTGAAAGGAGGTTGTAGCGAGATGAGGGTTGGTCTCTTCTCCCAACTAACAAAAGGACATGGCGTCAAGTTGCACAAGGAGACATTTAGATTGGATATTAGGAACAATTTCTTCACCCAAAGGATTGTCAAGGATCAGAACAGGCTGCCCAGGGAAGTGGTGGAGTCGCCATCCCTGGAGATATATTGAAAAGACGTTTAGATGTGGTGCTGAGGGACATGGTTTAGTAGTGGACTTGGCAGTCCTAGGTTAATGGTTGGACTCAATGATTTTAAAGGTCTTTCTCAACCTAAATGATTCTATGATTTAAGTCCTGAATTAATCCTAAATACAATGTCTCTAATAAGAGATGCTATGATCCATGCCTGGTAGCAAAACCAATATTCCTGTAAGGAGTATTAACTGCTTGAAATCCAGCTGCGACCAGTGACTGATGGTGGTGGTTGAGGCGACATGACCATCTGGACCTCCATCTGCAGAATACAGACCTCACCCCAAGAACAGCCGAGAAGTGGGCCATAGAGTCAGGACAAAGCTCACAATGTGCTTGCCTACAAGAAACCCTTTTTGGGGTTTCTTCTGAAACTTCCTGAACTTGAAGTGCATGTGCCCCTTGCTGAAATCCACCCATAAAATATCCTGGGCACACCTGGAAGAAAGCTGCAGATCTGAGTTTATAAATTTCTGTGAGTGAGGAGTAAATGCTGAAACCTGGAAGCAAGAGTTCGAGGATTATTTGTTCCTCACAGCCAATGCATTTTGCCAGAGCAAGCGACTTTTTTGTCAGAATATTCCATTTTTTGTTTGTTTGGGTTTGGGTTTTCTTTTTCCTCAAGGAAAATTTTTTCAAGTAAAAAATCAGCTTTATACTTTCAGTGCAATTTTGAGGACTTTCAGGACAGTCATATCATTTCAGCATCCTCAGTGTGAGAAATGAGGTATTGTGGTTTAAAACAATGAGATGATATTCATGACACCAGACTCATAGTTTAACCAATTAAATTAGGTGTTCAGTCCTTTTAGACCCTGTCCACCCGAGAAGACAGGTTTCTGATCTTCAAACACCCTCTGAAGATAATAACGCAGCCTTGGGGAACTGAGTCACCTCTGTCAGTTATTTGAGGTCCTTAAGTGAAAGATAAAAGGAGTGTGCTCAGGCACATGAATATCCTAAAGTTTGGGTGAGGCACAATTAAAAGCTGTATTGGAAAAATCTTGCCTGTCAGAAGTTTTTGTTTTATCTTTTAATAAAAGCAACATCTTTTGCAAATCAAGAAAAACTAATTTAGGGGAATTGAGGGACTAAAGGCAAAGAAATGCTTGTTTTTACCCTCAAATAAATGTGGAGATTTCAAGGATGTGGTTTTTTTTTCCTCTTCCTCAGTCGGATGGAAGTTTGAACAAAAATAGATCAAATAGCTCACATATACATGAACAATTCTGTTAGCTGAGTATTAAGGAATGACTTTGAATTTAAGTAGTACAAAAGGAGATAAACATTTTATTATTTTGACCTCAGTCAATTTACAGATGGGACATATGCAATGTGTACAAGCTGATCTTTCCACTGAACTACTGACCTTCAGCCATGGCAAAGAAAAAAAAAATCCCTGCAGAAATAATTTTGAGCATGTGATGCCAACCTGGGAAACTCCAGAATTTCATCATAGATTCAGTCAGATTTCGAAAACTTGGCTTTGACCACAGTCATTTAGACAGAACCAGAATCCTGCATTTAATGCTGATGTGTAGAAGGTTCCAAAAGCTGAGATCATGAACTTGGGTATTCTGACAGTGCCTGAAATTTTTTATATGAATAGTGATTAAAATTGGTAATTTGTCTGTATACTACAATCTTGGTAAATGAGGTTTAAGATTTGTATGTCATAAAAGGAAACCTGTCATACATTAGTTATGTTCTAAATCTTAGTCCTCTATCCAAAATAATCACAATTTTTCCCACCATTAAGAAGATAGCTTCAAAGAAGATTGTGATTATTACAGATATTTTTAAGTTGCCATACAATGAAAAATGTAATTTAGAATAAGTATGACTGTGTCAGTGCTCAGAGTGCAGAAGAGATTTTTTAAGAATTCTCGAGTGACTGAAGATATATATATATTTTTTAATAGAAGTCTTTATAATTTGCAAGTTTGCGGGTGGCTTTGTAGGTCAAAAGCTTCAGACACAACTGCAATGTAATGGACGGAGGTCCAATTTGTTCTTATTTTTCATTGAGACTGAAAATAGCAGATACATAATGTTTACAGAACTTGAATACAGTGAAAGTGTAGCCTTCTGCACTGGGTAGTACCTTAGATAACGGTAACTTAAGATTATCTTAAGCTTTATACATCTGTTATGCTTTTAATCACTGAAGAATGTGGCTTAGCCTGCCTGGTGATAGACAAGGAGGAAGATAACACAGGGAGTTCATTTTGTGGAATTTCTGAGGCTCATTTCCATTTGGGCTATACTGAAGCTACCTGGACATGAGATGCAAACATCTCCCCCCTCTGCCCGTGAACAGCAGTCCTTTTCATCTCTAGCTATATATATGCTACATTTTGTGCTAAATTGTGTTTCCCAGGGCGC
>JAOXNO010000052.1:10864969-10915394 GCA_028565335.1 Limnodromus scolopaceus
TATATATTTTTTAATAGAAGTCTTTATAATTTGCAAGTTTGCGGGTGGCTTTGTAGGTCAAAAGCTTCAGACACAACCGCAATGTAATGGACGGAGGTCCAATTTGTTCTTATTTTTCATTCTCCCCCCTCCGCCCGTGAACAGCAGTCCTTTTCATCTCTAGCTATATATATGCTACATTTTGTGCTAAATTGTGTTTCCCAGGGCGCTGCGGTGGGTTAGCAGAGCTTATCATAGGCTCGTGGAATGGATTGGGTTGGAAGAGACCTTAAGGATCATTTAGTTCCAACCCCCCTGCCATGGGCAGGGACACCTCTCACTAGCTTCTCCACCTATACCTTGGTGCCCAAGCGCTGCTCTGACACCAGAGCCCTCCCTCAGCCCTCTGTGTCACACCAGTGTGGCCACTGCTGGGCGAGGGGCAGCGACCTGTAGGCTCGGGGCGAGCAAGAGTGAGGGCAGAGCCCGTACCCAGGGGCTGCCTTGCTGCGGCCGTGTCATCGCAGCAACACCGGGGAAAACGCGTGTCATTTACAGCTTTTCACAGGGCACTTCAGAAGTTGCGTTCTTGTGCCACGCTTCACAGAAATCGTGTTCTCAGTAGTGGCAATAGTGAGAGTGATAAACATAGTGAAGAATGTAATTAAGCTTCTGTCTCTGAATCCATGTAAATCTCCAGTGCTTTCAATTCAGCTGCACAGTTTATAATCCGCTAACGGTCTGAAACGGTAATTTGCGTGATAGAAGGTTGGCAGAAATTGAAGAAATTTCTTTGAAGATTAGCTGAACTGACCAGAATCTTTTGTTTACTCTTGACACACAGAGAGGTTGTGCAACGTTTTATTGTGTTCACCAAAGCAAACAGGAGCCAGGAGGGGGGGGTGAGGAGGGGTGGGTGGTGGGAGAGACAAGAACATATAAAGGGAAAAGGCTTGTGCCCCTCCTGGGGTTGTATTTCACCTTTTCCCCGAGGTTTGTGAATGCAAAATGAAGCTATTCTTCCTAAGCTGCTTGCTGGTTTCTTGCTGTTGCCAAGCTGGGGCGGTGAGGAGGGAGTACTACATCGGCATTACGGAGACGGTGTGGAACTACGCGCCTGGCAGTACAGACCTCATCTCTGGACAGCTTTTTGCAGAAGAAGAGTAAGTAAAAGTTTACACGGGTTGAGTTTGATTTTACAGCGTCGTCTGCTTTAGGCACTAGGACCAGAGTGAAAACCTGGTGAAGGCAATGAAGGGAATCCTGTTGGTGCCAGTGGGTTTTCTGTCAGACATACAAGGGATTTTTGATTTTTTTTTCTTGGCTTGCTTGAGAATAGGAATATGCAGGAATTTTTGTGAACATGTTGAAATGAAATGTTTACCAAACAGAGACTAGAAAAGGACCTTTAATGTCTAATGATGTTTAGTTTTGAATGGCTAAGGTGCCAGTGCTGTAGAGAAGACTTTTGCTGTTATGTTTTGAAATGCAGAAGTTTGACACATTTTAACCTTTCCTATCGGGCACAGGTTTCCTTTTCAGACAGTTGTTGGCGGTGGTTATTTCCAGCTGTTGGAGGTGCAACAGCAGAGCTGAGTCCTTCCACCCACGGGGAAGGAGCTGGGTGGCTGGTTACAAGGCAGGAGGGTGCTATGCAGCAAGAGCAAGAAGCAGGGTGAGGATGAGCATGGTGAGGAAGGAGGGAGCGCCCTGAAGATATGAGTAATCAATAAAGGAAACTCAGATATAAAAGTCATCAGAGAAATATTTGAGAGAGAAAAAATGTTCCTTCCTTCTACTTTTTCGGTGCCTTTAAAATGACATAGGACTATACTGAAATAAAAACTGGAGAGAAACCAGAAATCAGAAAAATCTCAAAAATACAGTTCTCATTTAGTCTGTAGATGAGGGATTAGAAAATTTCCTGTTATTTTCTCTGGTGAGAGCTGACAATATCTCAGCCATAATCTGCCACTTCATCAGGCACGAGGCAACACAGACAGCTTCTTTTTTTTTTTTCACTCATAAACTGAGTGACGTGTAAGATGCTGCCAGTGATCCAGCAGTAATTCTGATAACTGACGGGAGCAGGGCATCTTGTCTGAAAATTGCCAAGCAGTGTTGTCATACAACAAGCCACCATCGTTTGCTGCCCTTTGACTGCTTTTCTCAGCTCAGGGGCAACTTGCCGCTTTTCAGTGGCTGCATGGCTGCAATGGAGCTGGTCCCTTTTATTGTGCTTTTCATTTTCACTATCTCTGAGTCTTCCTCTCCTCCTGAACCCTTCAACTGTGAGGCTGTGCTTGTGTGGAGATGGACATTTATAGAGGCAAGAGTGTGGTGTACCTGTTAGAAGGAATACTCTACAATTAAATGGTAGCTGTTTAAACAGCTTAAACAAGAAGAGCCATAAAATATTTGTTAGATTTAGTTTGTGGCTGAAAAGCTTCATGCGCTCAGTCTTCCAATAACTGAGCCTTTGCAACTAAGTTTATGCTTTCCAAGTTTCAAGGAGCTCTGAACTGGCATTTTAATTACACTTCAGATCTGTGCTTGCCAAGGTACAAACAATCCCTTCCCCACACACTCAGACAATGCTCAGCCTTGTGGGAAATACTTCAGATTTTCAGGCAGTCACAATATTGGCTGCTGGGAACACAAAACCAAGTTGGCTTGGTTTCAGGTGAGCAGTCAGGAGGCTGCTGAACTTCAGGCTGTGTTGACCTATCTCCCAGGATTGCCTCCTTCTGGAGTAGGTTTACTTCCACAGCTAGTCCTCCTGAAACGGGCAGGGGAACGTGCAGGAGGATTTGTTGTTAGAGGTTCTAGAGTTTGGGGTAACAGCACCAGCCAGAAGACGTAGCTCCACTGCTTTGAACAGCCAGTGCTGGCAGCTTCTCTCACCATTGTAGCTAGCAAACAGAAACACTTTTTCCACGAAGATAACTCTTCTCAGAGACTAAAATAGCTAATGAAAGGTACCTGACCCTCAGAACAGGCAAAGGTTGGCTCCAAAGCTGTTCCCAGTTAATAGTTGTCAGAGACGTGGTGACCCCTTGCCTGTGGCCGGTGGTGCTTGGGCAGCAGATCAACGATAGCTACAGGGTTCAGAGGTGTTGATACCACCTGTGGGACACACCATCTCCAGAAGTCTCAGTTTAGCTCATGGCTGTTTCCTTGCTAACCAGCCTCTCATTTTTAATATCATTAATTTTAATATAATTAATAATTAATTGAGAGGAGCAATAGTCCAGCAGTTAAGGCACTCGGTGATTGAGGATGTCATTGCTAATTCCCTGCTGTCATGTCACCTGCTTGTATATTCTTGGGCTGAACCTGTAAAAATGAGACATTATCAGGCACTGAGGCTGTGATTCTTCTGCCTCTGTGATGGGTGAGCAAGCTGAGGGCTTGGTCTCACTGATTTCAGCACCCTGCATGTCCCCCCCGCCCCATGCACACACTGGGCATTAGCAGCACCTTGTAGATTTGCTCATGTCCAGACATCTTAAATGTATTTCACAGCTGAAAAGGCTGCTCCTCATTGCAATGGAGCAAGGACTATGCAGTCAACATAATACTGTGATGATGGAAATTACTATTTTTAACAGGCCATGGAAAACTATACAGAAATTTAAGCATGCAAGTACAAAAGTTTTGAGTGATAAGAACTGTAGAATCATAGAATTACCTAGGTTGGAAAGGACTTTTAAGATCATCTAGTCCAACCATCAACCTAACTCTGATAAAAACAAGCAAACAAAAAAACCCCATCACTAAACCATGTCACTAAGCACTATGTCAACCCGTCTTTTGAAAACCTCCAGGGTATATTATTGGCCTTGTCCATGTGGTCTGAAGTTTGCCTGAAATTATATCAAATACCCTTATTTTCAGTGTACAAAATAGACCAAAAAAACCAAAATTCAGGTTGGTGCATAATATCTAATCTCTATCTGGGTGCCCAAGTCCTTACAGTAAGAGACGTATCTACTCCTAAACAGAGATATACTTGTGCACAGCGCTACGGAGGCCTGGTCTTTATTTGACACCCTGCTAATTAACACTGTTCAACTATAAACTGAGTATCTGACACTACGGATATGTTTGTGTATTTTCTTTACAGGCAGGCTGGAGTCTTTCTCAAAAGAGGCCCACATAGGATAGGAAGCACCTACAAGAAGGCTGTGTACACTCAGTACACCAATCATTTATATGATGTGACAGTCGAGAAACCTTCCTGGCTGGGTTTTTTAGGTCCTATCATTAAGGGAGAAGTCGGAGATTCCCTTATTATTCACTTGAAAAACTTTGCTTCCAGAAACTACACACTGCATCCGCATGGTGTAACATACACAAAGGAAAATGAAGGTAAGCTCGAGTCCGTTCTGTGCCAGAATTTATCAAAGGTTAATAATTTCCTGAGTGTCAGTGATGTTCTCTCATCAAAGAGAAGACTTGTCAAGCAAATAAAAATTTAAAACAGGACACAGACAATTTAAAACAGGAGCTAAGATGTTTGATAATTTTTTCAGGAGTGAAATACAAAGCCAAAAGTGGAATTCATAATGAAGACATTTTAGATCAACATTTCGTCTGAAATAAGAATATAAAGATATGCAGGAGATGCAGGTATTGAGGATGTCTAAAGAAAAAAATGATGCTGTTGTGAAGAAGATATTGTTAACAGGATAACTTACAGTTCCAAATTCTTAACACTAAATTTGTATATATTGTGTATAAGGTACACAAGACTTTCTTAAAATGTAGAGGCAGCTACTGCCTCTACATAATAAATCAGTAAGCTGATGTAGTATGCAGCTACATAATAAATCAGTAAGTCTGACACACTTTAGGAGGTATTGTAGGGGTGCTATTGGGATTAGTGATCATTTGCCCTTGCATCGGCTGATGTTGCCACACTCAGGCAATGAGGGATTTTCTGCATCAGACAGCACCAGAATATGGCTGCTGAAAGTTTTATTTAGATCTTAAAAATAGTGTGTGAGTTGTTGAAAATATGATGGTGTCTCAAAAGCAGTCTTTAGAAATTTTTCATTAGAACAATTTATGAAGTATCAGCTTAACTTACTGATATTTTGTTAAGTTTTTCATTACAACTAATATGTGCCTTGATATAGACACGTTCTGTGGGAGCAGAACAGTGTTTTACGGAGCAGTACATGCTCTTTTTGGAACAATGTTTAAATATTTTTTTGTTGCTCTCATTCCAGTGGCACCTATATTCCTTGAGGACATATGCAATATTTTAGAACACTTTCCAAGATTAATATTTAACAAATGTTTCACAAATATTTGAATTGTTATCTTTTCAGCAGAAGTACATTGTGCCCTCCTAATAAATTAAGGACTAAATTTAATGTGCCGTTAATCGAAGCAATCCCATGGAAATCAAAGGCAAATGAAGAGACTTCTGAAGAGAAGGAAAAGATCGGCTCAGCTGATCTTAAAGATTTTTTTTAACCTGTATTTAGGTGTTCAGACTGTGTTACTGCAACATGCAGTCAACTTTAAAGCACGGCAGGTGCTATCCTTGCACCGTATTGTGAATGTGTTGTGTTAATGGTGGCGATGTCACATTCTTCAGGTGCTTTTTACCCTGACAACACCAAAGATTTGCAAAAGAGAGATGACGCTGTGGAGCCTGGAGGCCAGTACACTTACACATGGGACGTGACAGAAGATCAAGGTCCAGCTGAGGGAGATGCAGACTGCATGACCAGGGTTTACCACTCCCACATAGATGCTCCAAGAGATGTTGCCTCAGGGCTTGTTGGGCCTTTAATAATTTGCAGGAAAGGTAAACCATAAATAAATAAGTAACTAAGTAAACAAACACACATGCAAGGTGAATGATAATGCTTATTGATAAATATCAGTGAAATAATTTACTAGAAGAGAAGATTACAGTTAATTTTGAAATAGCAGCTTTTTGTCTTCTCAATGAGCTGCCTTTCAATAATATAGTAAGTAGTTGGATTTTGTTTGTGACAGCAAATGCAATTTGCAGAATACTTTGTCCACAAATCCATATGTGTGAGAAGCATTCATGCTAGTAATGCAAAAGGATGTGTAAATACTGATAGGAGAAACAGATTTACTGTAACCTTATCACATGCAATGTTTATTCTTAGTAAAGTTATTTTATAGTATTGGTTTATCAAAACCAGTTTTTGTTTTCTGAGTGTGTCTGTAAATTTATGTGTACATTTACACTCAAAAAAGTGGCAAAATAAGAAGTAAACTGATACTACACTTAAAAAGACAATGTCAATTGCCAAAGACTTTGACTATACCACTTTCTTTTTCAGGTACAATGAATAAGGGCAATGATGAACACTTTGATGCTGAATTTATCCTTATGTTTACTGTGATGGATGAAAATCTCAGTTGGTATCTAGAGGATAATATCAGGACATACTGTTCTGAGCCTTCCAAAGTTGACAAAGATGACGAGGACTTCCAGGAAAGCAATAAAATGCACTGTGAGAGAACGTTTTATTAATGTTGCTTGTCGTTGATATGATGAAGTAATATTTTCATGTGTTGTCTCTTTTAAAGATGAACTGTAGATAGGTTTTTTTTTTTAAGCAAGGCCTTTTCTTGGAGGATTAATATCCTTTTAAACAAGAAAAAAAATTTAAAGTAATGGCAAGTATTGTACAATCAAACCGTTGGAGTTGTGATATAAAATTCTTGGGGGCCAAGAACCTCTCTACCAGTATCATTTCCCCAGTGCTCTAAACAGAGTTGGGTTGCTTTGTCCTGTTTCTTAGTCCTGAATTCTGTACTATAGTATCACAGTTTAGAGAAACAGTTTTTACTTTGGCTCTGACATGGATTCCAGAATCATGTTGGGAGCTGCTGGTCATGCAGGTAGTTGTCCAGAAGAGGTATGCGTCTGATATTGGCTCACTTTCAGAGGTGTGGAGTTTTGTTTTGAGGCTCTTCCTATTTTGAAAAATAGAGCAATGGTTGTATGACACCTGCTTTTGAAGAAAAGATAAGATCCTAAGTACTGTGATGGTAACTGTAATAAATAACATTTCTTTTAGCAATCAATGGATACATGTACGGATACCTCCCAAACCTCACAATGTGTGTGGAAGATAAGGTGAAATGGCATCTTTTTGGCATGGGTAATGAAGCTGATATCCATGCAGCCTACTTTCATGGACAGACCTTAATAGAAAGGCATCATCGAGTTGACACCATCAACCTCTTCCCAGCCACGTTTATCGATGCTGTCATGATACCAAGGGTTCCCGGGGAATGGCTGCTCAGCTGCCAAGTGAATGACCATATCGAAGGTACAGAATAAATTTCAATGATCAGAATGTTTTCTTTTTACCTTAAGCTAAAAAACAGGTTACTGACTCACTTTAGCCTGACCTGGTTCTACACCAGATGATATCCTCCTCTAGGTAGCAAAACTCACATAGTACTTGAAATGCTTAGAATTGTATTGGGTGGGCTTGAGCATGTAGCCATGGAAGTCAAGGAAATCACTGTCTATAAAGGAAATTGTTATCAATTGGCAGCAAAAGGCAGAGCTGCACTTTTACAAGCCTAAACTTTAAACAAACAATAGCATGATGGTTGCCTCTGACTCAAGGTAATTAATTACAATTTTCTGTTTGCCAGCAAAAAAGTTAGGGCTCATTCCATGTTTGGGGAAGGGGCACAGGACAGGCAGGCTAATTGCCTGCTGGCAAAGACGTGTTCTGGAAAGTGCATTGGCTAATAAGCAGATGATCTGCATTTATCTTCCCTGCATCTTTCTGTATTTCCAGTGTTTGCTAACCATATTAAGTACTTAGAAGCTAATTCTATACTTTTCCATGATTCTATATCCCACTTTTCCATGATCTATATCCCTATAATTGAGCTAGAGAAGTAATTTGTCACAGAAGTGGGAAGGAACACAGAACTCAAAATCATTCTCCAAGATTTGAAAATCCTGGCATAAAAAAATAATATCTTTGACCTGTGGATTCAACTACACGGGGATTGTAAGTTTTGAAATAGCTATCACATTAAGCAGCCTCCTGATGTGGTTGAAGCATCCTGGGCAAGACCTAAATCCTACAAACTGGCCTAGTCTGAGGCTGTAAAAGGGTTCTCTTTATTATTGTGTTTGTATCTCCAGCAAGCAGATTTGCTAACAGACCCTTCTCCTGAGGAGCAGAGACCCAGGAGTTCCACAAGTAAGCTGTTGATTAGATGTAGAGGGAAGATGGTCAGCCTGGCAGCACCTGGCCCTGATTGAAGTGCTAACTAACAGTAGTTTCCACTCCACCCTAACCTTCTCTGTAATACCACGTCAGGTGCAGCTTTACCAGCAGAATGCACTTCACCATACTTGTCTGCCCACTGTAAATACCGTGGTTGTGTTTCTACACCCTGGCTCAGCTGGCTTGCATTCTTTTATATCATTTCTCTTCCTTTTTGTTTGTGATTTGCAAGTCCATCAATGGTATGGGAACTCTCCAGGGAAGAGAAGAGCTAATGGAGGCAGGGAAAGAGAAAACAAAGTGCAATTCCTTACCCCTACTTTTCTCTACCTCCCTGTTTTTTTCCCAGGTGGTATGCAGGCCCTTTTTAAAGTAAAAGATTGTAGGAAATCCACAACAGTTCACAAAGAGAGTACAAAGATAAGACAATACTTCATTGCTGCTGAAGAGATCATCTGGAATTATGGCCCATCTGCAATGAACCATTTTACAGGACAAGAATTAATCGCTGACAGGTAAATGCTTCGAATTAAAGAAGTTTTACTTTCCAAGCAGAATTGATATAAACATGCTAAATAAAGTAGGACATATGGTAGAGCTGACTTTTAAGGAGAATTTCTCATTGTCCTCACTTCTGCTTAAATATTAATGCCAGGATAAATATGAGACCAAATCGGGTCCATTGTTTTTGTTGCAATCTTACTACATGTTTTGTTGTAATGTTAGTAATTTCACTGGGATGAAGATGAATTGTAATGTGGTATGTGGGCAGTGGCCTGTGATGATTTAAGATGGTTGATAATTCTGAGTTAAGAGAACAAAGCTAGGAATTCATGATCATCTCCTCAGCTGATGAAAATCACACTAAAGGCATCTCAGCTAGCAAATGACTTGCACGAGGTAGCTTTGCCCTTTGCTCTTTGTTTACATATTTAAGACCTGCATCAATCCACTGAATAAGTTGGTTCCTCAGACTTTTCTTCTGTGAGTTAAAGAATACTTACCTGCCCCACAAGAGATGAGGCACAGTTCACTGTTTGAATAGAGCTTGTAAAACATTGAAAGGTTCTTTTTTTGAAGAGTAAAAATGTAGACTAAAAAGCATAGGCTAAATCTTACCACTTTCTATTTAGATGCTACATATTCTTGGCATTTGTATCTACTGTGGTTGAATTATTTGTAACTTCTAATAAAAAAAACCCAGTAAACTTCAGGTTTTGAAATGTTGACTGGAAATCATTGTTGATGAGTGTTTAAGCATGCTGGCTTTATAAGGGCCATAGGGCACAGTGTCTTCTTAAAGAGAAGTTAGTGAAGAGTAATGGATTCCTGCACATCCTTGTATGGGACAGACTGCATCTAAATGTGTGGCCAAATCACTCAAAGGAAACCCAAAAGACAAACTCGTAAAATAGAGTTGATGTCCTGACTGCCTTTGTAAAGCTGAGCATTATGACTTAAACTGTTTGCATCTATTCCAATTTCTTTTACACAGTGAATCTCATGTATTTTTTGAACAAAGTGAGACAAGAATTGGCGGCTCGTATAAAAAAGCCATTTACAAAGAATACACAGATGGGTCTTTCACTGAGCATAAAAAAAGACTTGCAGAGGAAGCACATCTTGGACTCTTAGGTAAGATATCTAAAAATATTTCATATTAAAGATTTATGAGAGTAAACTATCACTTCCACTGGCTAGCCAGCAGTGCCCCCTCAGGGCCAAGGGCCCACCTCCTGCAGGTGCTTGTGCCTGTGGCTTTCTCCAAGAGACACCCCAGGGTGTAAGAAAGCTGTTGAAGGCAATGCTGTGGTGGTCCCCAGTTCACCTGTGGAAATATGCCATGGTGTCCGAAGGTCAGGCTCTGGATTATAAAGTCAGGCTAGGCAGGTCTAGCCCTGTTTATAACCTGGCTGCGTCTGGCATGGCTCTGGACTCAGTTTGAGGTTGGTGCCAAGGTCTGTGGGTCCCCTTACAAAGGGAGGAACTGTCCTGCACATCCCTGGGCTTTGTAAGGAACCAGGAATGGAGCACTGCAGTTGCTGCTGGGCTGCTGTGTGATCCGGGCCATGGGCCAGGGAGTGGTTCCATGGCCATGGAGGCCCAGGGGCAGTTCCCCAGGCACGGGGAGAAGCACCCAGCCAGCGACTGCGATAAGCTCATGGTGATCTGTACATCACTTGATAGACGCGTCCTGTGATCTGCCCATGTGCTCTCTCCTAGGCCCTGTTATCAAGGCTGAGGTGGGCGAGAGGATCAGGGTGACCTTCCGGAACAACGCCAGCCGCCCGTTTAGCGTGCAGCCCCATGGTGTGAGTTACCGCAAGAGCGACGAGGGGGCACGGTACGGCGCCGCCTCCAGAGGTGCGCCTGCGGACGGGGATCCTGCGGGCACCGGGGAACAAGCTCCTCCTACCTGCCGGTGTATTAAAGGTGATAAAATAAACATAGGCATAATTCCTAGTGTTGATTTCTACAATAGGTCCCGAGTCTCCAGCCTCTCACGTGAATCCTGGTGCTACGTTTACATACGAGTGGGATGTGCCAGAAGATGTGGGCCCCACAGACCAAGATCCAGACTGTCTAACCTGGCTCTATTACTCAGCGGTGGATGAGGTCAGAGACACCAGTTCTGGCCTTGTGGGCCCTCTCTTGGTGTGCAGGAAAGGAGCTCTGCTTCCTTCTGGGAAACAGGTCAGTCAAAGCGGAAAAAGCGGAAGCATTTGCACCATTGTACCCAAATCTGCTTTCTCTTCCTAAATTGTGCCAGTTGAGGCCTGACACACTCATGGCCGCTCAGCACCATCTCCTCTTCACACCAAGTCTCAGCCATGTGCTGAGGGGAACACGGAAAATGAAGAGAGTGGGTTTGGGGTTTTCTTGTTCGGTTGGGTTTTTTTACTAAAAATAAAAAAGCAAAATCAGTCTGGCTCCAGATAGACAGGTGCTGTGTTGTGAAACCACCATCACAGCAAGCATCACTAGTGCTAGCCTCAGCTAGGATGAGAACGACTAAAAAGAAATAGAGACTTTAAAGACCAAAACACACTTTCATTTCTGGCGGTGGTTCCTGCCGGTAGAAAGAGCATTAGTAGCAGATGTCCAGTCACCAGATCCAGCAATTAGAGATCTTTGAGATTATCAGAATGAAGTCTCAATGTATGCATCTGTCCTACTTTGTGAATTATACTTCTAAGTTATTATACACATAGAATTTTTGCCTGATGTTTTCTGTTTGCTCATTTCTGTTTTCCTATGTGCTCTTTCTTCTCAACAGAAAAATGTGAACATGGAGTTTTTTCTACTTGCCACAGTATTTGATGAGAATCTGAGCTGGTACTTGGATGACAATATTTTGATGTTTACACTAAATCCTAATGAAATTGACAAAGATGATGAGGACTTCCAAGAGTCTAACAAAATGCACTGTAAGCAAATTATTAGCTAGCCAAATACTAATTTCTACAATAAGACACTTACTGTTGTGATCTCATGTTGGAGACTGGGAAGCGGGAGAGTGGCAGAGACATTTCATTCCTTTCCATTGGAAACAAAACCATGTTTGACTGAAATTCAATTTCAGCTAAATGTGGTAGTTCAAAATGTAATGCCAGCTGTTCGGTGTCTTGCTTGGCAGTTGAGCATTTAGCACTGTTAGGTACCACTTGGAGCAGACAGGAGGAGGAATTAGGTCTGTAGCCCATGTGCAACCCCTGTGAATGCAACCAGGCAGCAAGAGAGAACCAACCTCTGCCCTACAGATGATATAGCCGAAAGGAGAATTTTTCTCAGAATCACAGACTGGTTGAGGTTGGCAGGAACCTCTGGAGGTCATCACCTCCGACCCCCTGCTCAAGCAGGGCCACCCAGTGCCGGTTGCCCAGGACCATGTCCAGGTGGGTTTTGAATATCTCCAAGAACGGAGACTCCACCACCTCCCCTGTGCCAGTGCTCGGTCACTCTCACAGAGACAGTGTTTCCTGATGCCCAGTGGGGTCCTCCTGTGTGTCAGTGTATCCCCATGGCCTCTGGTCTTGTCACTGGGCACCACTGGGAAGAGCCTGGCTCTGTCTTTTTTGCCTCCTGCTCCCTGCAGGGGTTCGTACACATTGATGAGATCCCCCCGAGCCTTCTCTTCTTCTTTGCTTCTTTAACAGGGCAGAGCTGAGTTAGTTTCACCTGATCAAATTTTGGTGCTACAGAAATGTCTTCCAAGTTTCATGTGAAAGAACATTTTTATCTTCAGTATGTAGTCCTGCAAATAAGTCCTAATCTTTAAACATATTTGCTCATGCTCTTTCTTAAATTTTGCCTTCGGGCACATTCCTGCTAATTGCAGAACCTTGATACTGAGCATTCGGTGGTACCTGTGAGGCCCAGGCTTTGAAGGTTTTGTACAGGAGCAGATAGAAAAGATTAGTAACTCCAACTAAAAACCACTTCAGGTTGTCTGCACTGTGTGGCTGAGGGGTCTTGCAGGGGATAAAGCAGGATTATTTGTGCATCCTGTACACTTCATGGGTTTTATACTGTAGAAGTTCCAGTTGGTCATCAGCTACTTGTGTTTTAGACATTGAAAAGGAGAACAGTTACAAATTGAACACTTGGTTTTAAAAGTTGTTTTGTTTAACTCTCTAGTTTTGCTGATGTGATAAAGTATTTTATTATTGATACTTTCGTCAGTCTACGGCATCACATTATATCTGGAGTGTGTATTATTTAATCTGTATTGCAGAATTAAGTAATGTGTTAATCAAGGTGGGTTTTGCTTCCTCAAATTTTCTACAGCCATTAATGGTTATATGTACGGAAATCAACCTGGCCTTGAGATGTGCAAAGGAAGTGTGGTTTCCTGGCATCTGATGGGCTTGGGGTCAGAAGTCGATGTCCATGGGATATACTTTTCAGAAAACACATTCGTAACTAAAGGAACAAGAAGGGATACAGCAAATCTGTTTCCACATACATTTCTTACAGCTATTATGAAACCTGATTCTGAAGGTAAATGTCTTGTTTAAAAATCCTGTTACTAGTTTAGAAACTGTTTACCATGAACATTTTACACTTAGAGACAAGATTCAAGTAGCTGACGTTTTGATTATTTGGGTGCTTAAACTATGTACAGCTGTGTTTGAAGGGCAGCAAACTTGTGTCCATAGGACATAAGCTCTTAATGCTAAAGCCTTGATTTTTCTAGCTTCTGTGTATGCTGAATTTTATTACTACAAGTAGCTGTATTACACAGAGAATTTGGATTTTATAAGAGCAATAGTCTGTATCTCAGTCTCTGAACACTAAATCAACATAGGTAATACAATCTTAAGATCTACTAGTAAAAGCTTTTTGTCCTCAAGTCTTTGTTTCTTGTGCAACCTCTAGGAGTTTTTGAAGTGTCGTGCCTGACAACAGATCACTACACAGGGGGCATGAAACAAAATTACCAAGTGAAACAATGCCACTGGTGGAATGTGGATCTATCTATGTATTTGCACGAAAAGACTTACTATATTGCTGCAGTGGAAGTTGAATGGGACTATTCTCCTAACAGGACATGGGAATTTGAGCGACATCTACACCATGAGGAAAGGTACTTTGGAATATACACAAGGGGGAACAAAATGCAAAAGAAGCCAAGGAGGAACTCTCTTCTCCTCTGAACCTTTTCCTCCTCCAGACATTTCTAGACACACTTTCTTTGCACATGCACATAGTGGGCGCTGTCATAGTTCTAAGCACACGTAATGTGGACTATGCTGTTATCAGACTTTTTTCTCCCCACTGTCTCTAGCCCCCCTGATCTCAGCAGAGAATCCATCCCTCACGTTTCCTTTCAGCAAGTCACTTGAGTTCCACAAGTTTTAGTCTTCATGGCAGTTCTACAGAAGTCCCTGAGGGCTCTTTTTTTCAGTATGCAAGTGGCTGGATGACTTCTTGCAATTTGAAATATCTGCCAGGCCGAGCACTCGGCATTCTCTTAAAAACTATATAGACTTGAACTATTTATACTGTTTTTTAACCTCCCAGCTTAACAAGAATGTTTTCATGTTGAAGATACCAGCACTCTATGAGAGAGACTACTGTCTCATTGAGCTGGATTTTTGTTTGATGGTTAATTGACATGCCTGCAAAAGTTGATTTAAAATACATAAAGAAATGTATCACATATTCTTACCTCTACTTTCTTTTTTTTTGCAGCCCTGGCAATCCATTTTTAAATAAAGAAGATAAATTCATTGGCTCAAAATACAGAAAGGTAGTATATCGTGAGTACACTGATTGGACATTCAGCACTCCCAAAAAAAGATCAGAGGAGCAGGAGCACCTGGAAATTCAAGGTAGAGTCATCATGAAGTTCAGTTTTGAAACTGGAAAAAATCCTATCAAACAAAACAAAGGAGATACTATTTGAATAATACTGAGTATAGTTCTACCCACACAAAGTGCCTAAACCTATATGAAATTGCTACTTTCATTATGATGCTTTCCATGCAAGATTACACTGCTTGCTTTACAAGAAAAAAAAAACTTCTGGTTTGCTGCGTGATCACAGGCCAGTATTTTCAAAGTCAGCATAAAACTGGGCAGCAACATCCAAAGTGACTTCCGATATACAGCAGGTGCTTGGAACTTTTGAAACTTAGACCTCTACTTAAATTTGGCGACTCAAGTTGGCGTATCACAGTGAACGACATCATCCACATAGAGTTTTTAGTTGAATTATAAACCAATGTTGTGTGTTTGCACACAAGAATATCTCTCTCTCTCTCTCTGATCTTTTGTAAAACCAAATTAATCTTTCTTTTCAATCCAACAGGGCCGCTGCTTATGTCAAATATTGGAGATAAAATTAGAATAGTTTTTAAGAACTTGGCATCAAGACCTTATTCTATTCATGCCCATGGAGTGAAAACAGACAGCTCTGTTGTTGCTGTGACTAACCCAGGTATCAAAGCATTCTTGGTTATTTCTAGCTGGTAACACTAAGCCTTCTAGTAAGGTTTAGCAAGCTTTCAGTTTAGGATAGCAGGAAAGAGTTTGGTTTTGTTTGTTTATTTGTTTGGTTTTTCCTCAGGTTCTTAAATTTTTGATGCTGATTCTGGCCAATATTTCTACAATTAAAATGGCCCCACTTCCTATTGCTCTGCATCCTGGCCCTTGACAGATCAGTAATTCTTTGATGCAGTGTGGTGTGATTTCACCATGAAACCAAACAAATTTGGCTACACAGGGAGAGCCTAGCTTATGCTGTTATTTCAGAAGTTCCTCTGTGATCTTTACAAAAGATACTTTTTAATTAACTATGGTAAACTGGACAGTGCAGCCACACACACACAAAAATGCTGGCAAGAAGAGTCAGGGATCTGCAGAAGGGAAATAACAATAAGCGAGCCAGAGCTAGTAACTGGGAAGAGGAAGTTTGAGACAAAAGCTGTAAATGGAGCTAACATCTGTTTCAGGGTGACCTCTTATAGGTCAGCACATAGAAAATGTCTAAAATTAATCAATATTTGTTCGACTCAGGTGAAACAAAAACATATGTCTGGAAAATCCCAGAGAGATCTAGTTCTGAGAAAGGAGATCCACACTGCATTGCATGGGCGTACCACTCAACGGTGGACATCATTAAGGTATGTTATTTATATCAATCTAAAGGGTTTTGTTTGTGACTTCAACACAGATGAAGCACACAACAAAAGATGAGTTTGAAACTCTTTCTGCTTTCTCTGCCAAGTCATTCCCCCTATTTCCACACCTTTTGAATTTAAATGTCTCTTGACTAATGCGAGAAAGTCAGGGCAGAATTTGAGAGTCATGGCCCTTCACGCTCTTGCTCCCTGGTTCTGCTGTTGGTACAGATCACCTCCCTCACACTTCATTCTTAAAAGCTAACACTCTAGAGCTTGCTCAGTATCTAACCAGTCATGTGTGGGAAAACTAACATGCAACTGTGGAATGTAAATCTGCCATTTTTGTACAAGCAACCATTAACTTAAGATGACTAATAATTTTTAATAGGAACTAATGTATTCTTTCCTTCATGTCTCAGCAAACACAAATAAAGTGTCAAACATATTCTGAATGGAAACCAAGCTAAAAATCCTAAAACCTAAAAAGAATTTGGAGAAAAAAAGATGAGCAAGAAATTAAAATGGAATGTTTATTTCTAGCAAGAGATGAAAAAGAGGCAATTACTCTTCAGTCTATTGAACTTGGTCCATGGGCAGTATAAAACAGTGAAGAAATAACCTTGTTTGTCTGACAATGGCTACCTTTATTCCTACATACTGACAGATGTAAAAATAGTAAGAGGATTCACGTCTGGCATTAAAAGTGCTTCTGCTTATTTGCAACTTGTAATGATATGATTTTTCATTTGTAATTTCAGGACACTTACAGTGGATTAATAGGTACACTTGTTGTGTGTCATAGACATTATCTGCCATCATTTCATACCAAAAAGAAAGTTCAGTTTGCTCTGCTTTTCATGGTTTTTGATGAAAATGAGTCCTGGTACTTGGATGAAAACATTAAAACCTATTCTACCAACCCACACCTTGTTGACAAAGAGAACGAGGAATTCCTTGAAAGTAATAAAATGCATGGTATGTTTCCCAATTTACTTAATATAGAAACTATGAAATTCTGTATTTGAAAGTACTGCATATAAATTTGACTTTCTCATTGCCTCTGAATTTCAAGTTCCAGGGCAGAAGACCTGTAAAATTTCACTCAATCTATTTGAAAACACTGTTAATGCCACTGAGTGAATTTTTTTTTTTTTAACCTATGAAAGAATGATCCCATGGTGAAATTTTGAGGAGAGAAAGAATAAAAACGAAATTTGAAATTTTGATTTGATGTCAGCAAGCAACTGTTCTGGATGAGGCAATAGAAAGGCAACGTGTATCCTGAAAGCACGTCCGAGTAGAGCTTACCCTTTGCAAAGAAATGCAGATCTTTAAGAACTGCAATATTAGCAATGGGGTATAGTTAAGAACTTTTAACTACATCTTACTTTCTAGTTAAATATGGAATATAATCAGAATAATTTGTAATATGCTGTCCAATTATTTTTGGTTTATGTACCATTCGAAGCCGTTACTTTTGCCTGGTGTTTGCTTTCAAATCTTGTGTTCTGTTAAAGTTTAGAGAGTAACAATACACAAAATCAAATTTTTCTATGTCTTGCTCTTTTCCTCTTTTTAGCCATCAATGGCAAAGTGTTTGGAAATTTACATGGTCTGACTATGCACGTTGGAGATAAAGTAACCTGGTATTTGATGGGAATGGGCAACGAAATAGACATTCACACGGCGCACTTCCACGGCCACAGCTTTGACTATAAGGTAACAGGTCCTTCTTGCTGTGTTAAGAATGAGAGGTAAATCAAATACAAAGGGCTGTAACCTCTGAAAAGTCAGATATACCAATACTAAGCAGGACTTGTAATTTGACCATAGAGTTTTTGTGTCCCAAACCTGTATTGGGTCAACATCCAAGAGACAGAGAATAGCTGCCGGTAGCATTTGCTCACGAGCAACCTCACACGTTGCTTTGACAAGGTAGCTGTGAATTTTCATGGTTGTGGTAAGACAACAGCTGTAGTCTTCCTTCATTTCCACTGAGCTGCTAGTTTATTAAACTTTTAAGCATGAGGTGGATGTACCAAGTGATGCTTCTGTAAAAATGACATACAGTAGAAGTCTTTTCACTCAGCTGTGATTAAAAAGTTTGGTGGGAATACACATAAAACATAGCTTAAACTACTGCCATCTGGTAATGTCATGCTGTTTAACCATTATTTGTTTTTGTCCTGAAGCAAACAGGGGTTTACCGGGCAGATGTCTTTGATCTGTTCCCTGGGACATTTCAGACTGTGGAAATGACCCCGCAGAACCCTGGAACTTGGCTATTGCATTGCCATGTCACTGACCACATCCACGCAGGCATGGAAGCAACCTACACCGTGCTCCCAAAGGAAGGTAGGAGCTTATCAATCTCAGTAACCTTCATTATGTTTAAAGACACAGAATGGGGCTCACAGACAGGCCAGAGTACTTGGAACCAGTTCAGGCATCCAGCAACGTTTCACATTGTAATACTGGTGTCTGGAGGCTAGAACGCTGCAAGCCACCCATCATACTTGCCTCAGTGCTGCTGCTCAGAAAACAGAAGGAGCTAAAGGACTAGGTGTTAACTGACTATTGCTTCTGCTTCCCATCAATGAAATTAAAATGAGAGACTTTTATTTGAAAAGAATTCTTCATGAGACACAGTATTTCTGTACCCAAGAAGTGCCAGTAGTGTCAGATTCCCTCTCATTTTTCATTTAAAACAAAAAGAACAGCTGATAAATAAAGCTGAAGTCATCGCCCCTAACAGTTAAACTACTGAAAAACTAAAATAGTGTTTTCTTCTAAAGGACATGTTTTAGCTTTACAGATACAATTACCTCACTTTAGCAACAGTACCTGTGAAAAAAAATTGAAGAACTTTGAAAGTTCTTGTTTCTACCAAATCAATATAATTTTAAAAGCAACACTTGCCTATACTCAAAAGACAGAGCATAATAGGTGTGCATTAAAGCTAATTGACAGAAAGGGAAGAGTAGGAACATTTCAAAATGTGTGCATGTGTATATAGATACACAACTATATAATGTACATTTATCTATACCAAAAACACAGACTAAAATGTTAAACACAATCTAGTTCTATTTTATAGACCATTCTGACTTACAGAATACATTGTGCCAAACTTGCACAGATAATGAAAAGTTGACTTAAAGTCTGTTTCTGCATCTCTTTCTGTGTACTCTTAACTTGTAGAAAGCAGTGTATCGGCTTTCTCATAATCTGACATGTGAAGTGCATTTTAAAGCTGTTTTTAAATCTAACTCACAGTGTCTAGAAGGTACCGAGATCCACTGCTCTCATTTTGGACTCTGTTGTGCATATGCATAGAATATTCTTTTGATGAAATATGTGTAACAAAAGCTATTTTCCCCCTTACAGACAAACACTCTTTGTTCCTGAGATTATTCAATCAGTTCAAGTGTAACAATACGGCAAGCACACGAGAATGAAAACATTTTACCACAGTGATTCTCCAAGGACTCCCTTCAGTGAAGCATTTCTTGAGAAGTACTACCGCCTGGACCTCCCCCTCTGGTTTTGGAAGATTTCATTTGGTGGCGCACAGCTAACAAAAGAGCCATAGACTGAGACAGATGAACGGATATATCAGCTTATAAGTATCTTTTTCTCTCAATAAAAATAGTATCTTGCAAGGTACACAAATTCTAGGCAATGCCCAATGCAAGTTATTTAACTGCTGAGGAACACAGAAGAGACAAATGAAACGTAATTTCCTTTTTTTTTTTTTTTCAAGTTTGTAAATAATACTGTGTAAGAGCAAAATTTTAGGTATCTATCTGCTGTCACATTTTACAAGTCAGGTATGTTAGGAGTTACTGCTTGGAAAATAGAAACTTTGTTATCACTTTATCTGTAGGTTCACGCTTAAAATATATCTACTGTCATATAATTGAACAGCTAAAAAAATAGTTTTTTAATTTTATCCAGTAGCTTCTTTCAAGACAGTGAATTTAAAAGATGAAGTGGCTGCGGGATCACGGTTGCACAAGATATTTTTGTTTTTCTGTTATGAAAATAATTACAAGACAGACAAAGTTATGCTGAAACAAGCCTGATGAAATTCAGACAGTGAAGGACAGAATTTGGTGACTACTACACCTGAGAGCTTTCCTCTGAATCTCCTTTTGCTGTTGGTTATGTAGTGCAGACCCAGGCAAATTAAGCAGCAGTATTAGTGCATGACTGATGCTGGTCAAAAATGAAAGCAGTAAGAGCAGGTTTCGTCGTGCCATCCAGTTATGGTTTAATAGCCCAACGCCACAGAGGTTAGACCTGTGTTGAATGAGGGAAGGATGCATGAGACAGGCAGGCAAAGCAAAACCTGGGCTTTACAGCTACCAGGACAAAGGACGTTGCTTCTCTGTAACAAGTCTAAATTGCTTCGGCTTTTTTACAGCAGAAAGACTCTACTGAAACCAACATAACCCCTGCTAGTAAATTAGATCATTGATTTTAGCTGTAGCAGGAATCCTACGTACATAAGTTAATGTTTTCTTTTTTTAAAAAAAATATATTTTATTTGCAATGTAGATGATCTCTTCTGACTCACTTCTACAGCTTTAAGTAACATTACAGCTTCAGTGAAAGTGGATTTGATAGAGTCAATGTCAGCTAATTAGGCATTTAGATGGTTATGGTATCATGGAGTCATTTTTTTATTTGCGGTAGATTCTCAAAGAACCAAACTGCTTTCATGAGAAGGTCATAAACATTGTGACAGTTTATTATGATTGAATTCCAGCTGAAGGAACAGAAGGGTATTTTCTCCCAAAAGAAAGACAAACATCAGCATGTGCATGTACAAGTACCTGAGATGCTTACCAAAAAAAAAAACACTAGAAGAAAGCAGAGTTCTCAGCTGGATTTGTGACCCAGTGATACTTCAAGCACTTGTCTACTGCCTGAGCACAACACGAACAGAAAGAAAACAAAAAAGCGCAAGCAAGCAGCAGCCTGTGCCTTCCACTCCCCTTGGGAATACTTCCATTTTTCTTTGATTTATGGCCCTTTTTTGTGAACTGCTAAACGAAAACATTTGCAGTGTAACACTTGCATGGGTATGTAATTAAGACAACAAAGCAGCTGGCTGGTTTTGCCAGCTGGAATTCAAGGGGGGGGCCCAGTAAGCGGGGCCCAGTGCCCCTTGGAAGCATAAGGCACTCTCACTCCTACAGCCAGGCACATGCTGGAGCGTGAACTCCCCAGGTCAGCGCTCCCACCAGCTAACCCAGACCCCAGGTCAGCGCTCCCACCAGCTAACCCAGACCCCAGACCAGCTCCCTGCCTTACTCTCTGTGAACACTGCACGCTCCATCCCTCTCTCCAGTCTGCATTTTTAGCTGCCTTGGCCCTAAGTTCACCCTCATTGAGAACTTGAGGGGGCCCTCCCCAACAGCTGAATAGCTGTGCTTTCACCAGTCCAACCGCCGTCCAGTTCCAGTCTGCTGACTGTGTGGGAGTGTGACAGCATTAGCCTCAAAGCAGATACTTTGCCTCAGACAATAGCTGCCATTCAACAGTTGTCATAAGAGTCCAACTGAGAAATAAGGCGATTTACGTGAGGGGAGTCCCACGGTACCTTACAGGTAGTTCTACTGTTTGTTTCATCTACTTTTCCATTCCAGCACATTCTTTGTATTTGAGTGCACAGGAGGCTTTCCTTGGTTTAGGTCAGCAGCTTCTTCTGGCTGCACTGAAGCAGATGTGGCAGGAAAAATGCTGCAGTTCCATCCTCTGGTAGAAGACTGAGGAAATCCCTTAGTTCCAGCTCCATTGCAACAACTGATAAAGTTTCTGCTCAGAGCCGGGGGAAAAAAAAAAAAAAAAAAAAAAAAAAAAAAAAAAAAATATTTTTCAGGTATTTTGCTTTTAGAACAAGGAAACAAAAAAACCATTACCAACATAATTACTAACTGAAGTAATCAAATTATCTAAATATTGCAACTGTAATGAAATTTGAGACACACCCATTCAGGAACAAATACAACCATAGGAAACCTCAAAAGTAAAATGAAATTATGTCTTAGATTAAAACAATACCTGTGTCTTGACTCAGGTCTACCTGTGGCACTGATGCTTATGAAGTCTGATCTAGTACTTCATGTTTTGTATCAAATGCAAAGGAAGCACTAGAAATCTATACGAGTACCATAACTCAGCACATCTGTAAAATGGGATGTTCTGCGAGCAGTGTCTCCAACCAAGCTGTTTAACATTATGTTCTTAAGCGATTATAGCAGAGTTACTGCATGAAAACTACGTTTCCAAAGAAAAAAAAACACTAGCACTAGAAACTGGAACTTTATGACAGAGCCGGGCAACTGTGCTGCACAATGCAACCCCATGATGCTGCTTTTCTACCCTCGGGCATTACATTGGCAGTTTTTAAAAATATATATAGGCTTTATTCAATCTTCTTATTCTGTCAAAACAAACACACTGGCCCCTCAGCTACACACAATATTATGGACTTACTACAAACTTGTAATAGGACTAGATCAACTTCCAGGGTTGGTTTCTCTACTTCTAGTCGTAACATATTGTGGTTATTTTCAGTCTATGACCTTATCATCAATACACACGTAAACGCCCACTGGATTATCAATAATAGCCTGTTAAGCTGTCATTGCTTAGAACCTTATAGTCATTTAGCCTAAAAAAAACCCCTATTTCTATCTGTTAGTTCCATTTAGTAAGGTTTTTTTTAATGGCGTCTATTCCTGACTTACATAGAAATTCCCACTATTATATGGTCCCCACAATTTACCTGTTTTCAATACAAAATAAATCATGATTTTTATATGCTGCAAGAACCAGACTGTACATTGCAAAATCCTGTGCTAGTGACTAGAAAGCCTCTGACCTGCATCAGCTTTAACCATAGGAAAAAGCCCCCTTTTTTTCCTGAATTACCACATCAGTAGTCCTTCGCCTGAGCAGTATTTAGAATGTTAGATGATGTACAAAGGCTTCTGGAGTTGAGTTGCAATCGACTGATTTACCTTTCAGGGATGAAATAAGAACAGGGCAGTCGTTTCCAGTCAGTCTGGCTCTCTTGCAAAGCTCAGGAAGCAGCTTGTTCCACCACACAGCCTAATCCACAAAAACCCACAACAAAAGTGTAAATTAACAAGGACTGCAATTAAAAGTATGATAGAACCTGCTAAAAATACACTGAACTAAGCTCAGATGTGTACAAATACAGGTAGGTTATGATGAACTCAATTTATATAATGCCCTAAAATGCAGTGGTTTTGCACGTTGTAGTTTCAATTTTCAGTGCAATCTTTTTATACTCGAAAATTTTTTTACACAGTGCCCCCTAGTGCCTTCTATAGATAAACGTATATAAAAGAAAAAAAAAAAATCGCATAATTAACAAGAGTAATGCAGTCAGAAGATTAAGGATCATACCTCCAAACAGCTCCAAGCAAAGTGGTGAACAGCACTACTATAACAACACTGCTCTGTCTCCTGACCTAATCTGTCTACTTCCACCAGCTCTAGTGGTCATTACGTTATGTGTATAATTTTGTTGATAAGACCAAAGAGAAAGGAAGAGGTTTCTTTCCTTTTTCAAATGTGGCATCCGTTTTCTTCCACCTGCATGCACACTCAGTACTGCAGCCTCACATTCAACTCTAACGTCCAAACAGTCAAACTATTTTGAGATCTGAATAAAAAGCACAAATCTGGTTTTGAACAGAGTTCCAGTACAGCCATCTGGCAGATGATCACCTTTGCTGACTCTGGCCAGCAAAACTGCGTACGATTAATGGAGTAGCTGTGACAGGCAATAGAAGTAAACTCCTTTACTCATGGAATGCTGCAATAAAATCAGCTCCAAAATTAAAACTGGATAGAGGTGTAAGGGGGAAAATAGGACATAAAGAACATAATCTTTTCTACTACTGCACCAGTATTGTTCTGATGTTACAAGGTCAGAAGATGCCACTAGAACACAGCAGGAACATATATTTTTGTGACTTTATTTGAAGGACCATGTTCTCTTACCTGTTAGCTTACAACTAAAATTTCATGTTATACCACAGTGTCAAACCATTTAGAACACTGATTAGTGAGAAACTAGCTAGTTTTTCATTCACAGTGGAAAAAGGAACATATTACTCTCCCTTTTTTGACGTACTGTGCCCTCTGAAAAGACTATGCTTTCAATTTACTAGAGTGAATACTATAAGTCACAGAAGAAACTGGAGGGGGGGGAAATCCATTAAAATTAGTGGGGACTGAGTTATGGAATTTAAATGCCAAGCAAGAGGTTCAAAGCAAGCTATTTACTAAGCAATTTACTTTGTCTGAAAGCTGGGCTATTTGATCCATCCAGAGTCAATCTATACACAACAGCACTTTGGTTAGAAAAAACCACAAAACAACAAAACTGAACAACTTTCATTAAAGTAGCTCACCCGATTGTCGTCTTTCAGCTCGTGCTGAGCGTACACCACAGCCACATCAGGACACCTTTCGAGAAGCTGCTCAATGGCTTCCTCATACTTGCCTAGACGGGTACTGCAGAGAACACGGATGGCAAGGCCAACGTTGCCAGCCTCCATTAGCGGCTCCAAGACAGGCAGAACTGAAGTTATATCGATTGACTGACTACATAAAAGAGACTGAAGACAAGAAGAAAAAGTGTTGTTGGAATCTAAGACAAACTTTGCCAAAAAAAATTGCTAACCATAACCTTAGAACAGAAGCCTCCACTTATCAGAATAAATTTGAAATAATATTTCTTTTAATAAATATTACTGCAAACTGAGAAAGCAAGTTTAGAGTGGACTGCAAATATAAATATTGTTATTGACATATCTTGTCAGTAATTTTTAATTCCATCATTTCAATTGGCCTTTTAGTTCAACTTGGAAAACTTGGGGGAGAAGGAAGAGCGGAGTCTGCTAGAGAAAGTTGTTCATACATACATCAGCATTTGCAGAATGGATCTAAGCTGTAAAGAGTAAGATTTAAGGGTTCCATACCTGTAGTTTTGAGATATCTTCATGGTAACCTTTATCAGGTGGAGAGCTCGCTGACATTATGGAAGCTACCCAGGGGAAAATCAACCTGAAATGACTGCAGGAGTTTATCTATACAAGAAAGAATCAAGTTGCAATAAAAGAATTTTTTGTTAGTGGCAGTTCCATGTGAAACCCACCATAAGCAAAGAAACTTTTACTCTCAAA
This sequence comes from Limnodromus scolopaceus, assembly GCA_028565335.1. Classification (NCBI taxonomy): domain Eukaryota; kingdom Metazoa; phylum Chordata; class Aves; order Charadriiformes; family Scolopacidae; genus Limnodromus; species Limnodromus scolopaceus. The sequence goes on from JAOXNO010000052.1 coordinate 10,890,062, forward strand.
CAGCATCTTTTAGAATAGCAGCTACTCTTTCTTCTGGTTTACACAATTCAGTAACAAATAAACTGGAAACTTCTATTTAATTCTGTATTTCAGATTTTCCTTTCAGAATGATTTAAAATTCATCATTCACACATTTTTCTCATTTAATCAGCTTTGTAAAATTGCAAACACTCCACCAGACAAACTCTCATCGTTTCATTTTAGCCCCTATTTCTGTCCCCAACTGAGATTCCTGTTGGCGGTGTATTTACAATTGTCCCCAAAGAGTAGGACTCCCCAGAGCCAGAGATAAACTGTCCAGAATTAAAATACTAAGGATAGTATTTGGATAGATTTTGGAGGAACAATGCAGTCACAAAACTTCCTCTGCCTGGTACTTACCAGATCCTCTGTTGTTTTCAATGGTTTGGTCTTGGGAAGTTCCTGCGTTGATATTCTCCAAACATACTGAGAAGTAAGCCTCAATAAAAGCTCCTGAAGTATTTCTTCCTGAGAGCACACTACAAGAAGAGCTTCCCAGAAATCCACCAAGAGCTGAGGAACAGTGTTTTCACTGTTACTACACAACATCTAAGGACAAAACCATTAGAAGACAGCAAGTTAGCACAGACGATGGTAACTGTTAGAAGCAGAAGTCAAAAGAGACAGGAGGCACAGCTCTTCACTTTTACTAGAAGCAGAATTTTGGCTTTTTGTCTTGATGTATTTCTAATAGATGTGATTCTACATAATACAGTGCTAGGCAAAGTAAGAAGTTTGCGGAATGATTTTAAGGCAGTAAGTTCCAAGCGACCAATTGATTTCTTCTTCAAGATTTACTCCACTGCCAGAAACATCAGCACTGTCAGCAAGTATTTACAGACTGCTAATTTGGAGGACTTTATATATGCCAATAGCCAAGCAGCTGTCTTCAAAAGAAGAATCTAAAGGCCATGGTAAGAGATGCTGTGTAGCTCAGCTGGGTATAATGGCAGGACCCACAAGGGAGATGCTTTCAGGTCTGGTGTGCCAGCTTTTACTTGGCTTTTACTTGGTTTCCAACTGGCTTTAAACAATAACGCTTGTTCTAATTTGAGTTTCATGAGTTGGTATTTCTGATACAGGTCTTTCACAGTACAAAAGTATGTTTCAATCCTAATGACTTCTTCAACAGGAGCTTAAGGAAGTGATTTATCTAAATTCTGTTAAATTTCAGTAGTCTCAGGAAGCTCAATTACTAGGAAGCCATTGAAAGATCTTTGAGATCAAGGCCCTCTCCACTCAAATGACAGGGTCAAAACAAAGAACTTAATGCACTTTTAAAATTTTTTTTTTTTTTGCTTGATTTAACAAATATTTCTTTCCAGAAGGTCCAGATTCTGACTCTGTAGTCATCTATTGTGACTGGAATATATCCAACCCTCATCTCCCCCTTTCTGAAGAAATGCTGACATGTGAGTGAAGAAGCAACCGAGGCTGCTTTGCTTACCCGTAACAACATCACTACGAGAAAAACAGAAGCAAATAATGATCACAGGCCAACCTTGAAAAAGGTATCTGCTTCTTCCAGTTCAAGTTTACTGTTCTCATGTAAAGCCACGGTGGCAGCCACCAGTAAACCAGGCTGCATCTCCTTCAGATAAACAGCAAACTCCGTTGGAGTAACAATTCCTTCCTTACGCTGTCTCAAGAGTTTTGGTTGCCCAATGAAGCCACAAGCCAGTACAGTCTGCAAAGACAGTCAGATAGAAATCAGGGAAAGAATTCAATCTGCATATGATTCAACACAGCAAACTCACTATTTCCTCAAGCAGTGAAGTTTAGACAGATGAAATGAAGGAAAGTCAGGGCAAGGAAATAAACCCTTTCTACAATTTACAGACCAGCTCTCCAGAGACTGAGCTCCAATCCATGTGCCAGAGCAGCAACAGGCTGTTTGCCTGAACACTGCAAGGAACACGCTGTTGAAATCTGGAGTCAGAAAGCAGATGGTGCTGAGTATCATTGTTGAAGCAGCTCTCCACAGCTCCCACCTTGCAATTCGAAAACTGCTAACTTTGAAAGCTCTCCAGAACGTCTCCAACTGAAGCATGATATCTGTCTTTGCAACAGCTGTTCTATATTTTAAGTTTTTAGACCTCCAATATCTCACTCTCGGGAAGAGTCTGTACTTCAAGCTCTGTCACCTTTGAATATTCAACAGTCCTCATCAACCTTAACAAGAAGTAGTTTACAGACTGGTCTCAGGCTAAAAACCACATATAAACATCCATGGCAGAGACTGCTTCACTAACGTTTTTCCCTCATCGATGTGGAATTCCTGCTTTGATAGCACTTAAGTAGGTTCTGATCTGATCTTAATAGGGGTTAAGTGCTTTGGCTCCACATAAGAACAATGGGAAATTGTATACAGAAACTTTAGTTGGTGTGCACCATGGACATTCCACTCCAAGAGCAATTTTATAAGGGCCGTTTGCAAACAGATGGTGTTTTCACGGGCATATCACATATTAATTACAGGTGGAAGGGTGTAAAAATGCTGCTATACAACCCTACTGTACTGCTGAAGAGCACTGGCTCTGCAGAGCTTATTACACCCCAGTAAAGAGCATTTAATTTATCAAGAATTAACAGCTTCAAAACTTTTGCTTATTTGGTAAAGCTTTGCCAAGCTAAGACTACCCTCCCTGCAGAGCAAACAGTACAGACTCAGCATATGCCAGCCCTCGATTCTGCTGTCATTGCTGACACTCAGTGGAGCCTGTACCGCACACCAGGGGCACGGGGAGTGACTGAAAGTCTATTTTACTGTAAGATAGAACTACAAGCCAAACCTACTGACTTGGGCTTTGCAAAGCGTGAATAGTTCATGCTTTCAGCACACTTTACCTCCTTATAGGAGTCCATCTCATGTTCATACATCGTCAGGTCTCCCATTTTCAGAGCCATGAAAGCCTTAGTAAGTGTCAGGACCACTGATGGCATCATCTTTTCTACTTTCTGAAGATACTTCACAGCTGTCAAAGGACATACGTTTGTCATGCAGGGGCTGCAGAGGATGTGCGGCAGCTGCACAGGGTCAGCAACACAGAATATTTGGAGAACTTTATTTGCTGATTCCTATCAAAATAAAAGCCATTTGACAGTTTAGACCTTTCCGGATATACAGTCTTCTATGGCATGTGAAAGTATTGTAGGTTTGGGGGGAGTTTGCTTTGGTTTTTTTTTATGAAACAGACAAGTACAGCTCAGCTATCAAATCACAGTGCCTTTCCCGCCTCCTTCCTCCCTCCTGGTAAAAGTAAAGGATCTCTAACCAGCAGTGATTCAACCCATATTCTGAGGCACTAGAAGAACATCCACCAACACAGTGAATTGGTTTTACCAACCTGTATAATCTGGCAATGTTTAAAGAAACAGTTTGTCTTGTTACAGAAATGGGAGATGAAAGAAATTTGAGGGAGAGCTTTCCTAAAACAGAAGCACCTCCGTCTCTCTCTGCAAGTGGCAACCAGATCATTAGCAACACGCATCATGATGGCCCAGCCCATAATATGCTGCTTGAAAAATCACAAGTGCTGCTTGCTATTTTGTGAAGAAAAATGGGAAAATAGAAAACGTGAAAAAGAGCAACTGCAAAACTAAATAAGCAGCTCAGCATTTTCAAAGGGAATTTAATTAAAATTTGATACACAGTTCTTAAAATAAAAACTAAATCAACAGATTAAGAAAAAAACCTTGTTTCTACCTTACTTAGTTCTTCATTTAAGTCTTCATTAAGAGAGTGAGTTAAGTAGAATACAAGTCCTCTTTCATATGTCTGTATTTCATCACCTTCTGAAACTAGTCTCTTCAAAACTTCAGTCATGGATAAACCCGACATTCTGTAGTACGGCAAAGCAAGGTGGTAATCCTTTGTGTCAAACCTGAAGGCAACAGAGAGGAAGGAAACTAAGAACAAAACAACCAAGGGCAACACTTTTGCCATCACTGTTTGTAAGAAAGAGCTAAAATAATGCATCAAACAAAGTTGCAGACATCAGTATCTGTAAATACATAACTAATGTTCAGTGTGATGTTGTATGGTCAGTAACAACGAAGACAACCAGATACTGCAGAGATTACTAGATTAAGCTGTTTTCATAGGACCTAAAGATTTATATTATACATGCAATACTAACGTAAAACAGCAAAGAATGATGGAATTTCATCTTAAGGTTACATTACTGGAAACAAAAGCCCACCTATATCACTTTGATATCTAAAATGTACCTGCTGTAGCAGTCTCCTAAGGCGGCACAACTTTCTTTGAATGCTGTTAAAAGTTCTTCTTTCTCATCTGATTTCAGGAAACTAGGGTACATTATAGCTGCTCTGACCAGTAAGTGAGCCTCACTTAGAAGATGGATGCAACTCTCGGTTTTTACATTTTCGTAAGTTCTACTATAATCTACCTAGAACAGACACAAGATATTCTTAGGTTGCTGGCAAAAATTAAGAATATACAGGAACAATTCTAATGAGGGCAGCAGCCATTCGAAACTGAATTATGGGCTATTCATGAGAAATACATTATGTTCTATACAGCAAGGACATGCACCAGAGATTAACTAACAGTACTTATTTTTAGTCACCAAATAACAAAAGCAGGAGTTGGGCAATACCATTTCTCTGTAAAGCTGAATGGTTGAAACAGTGTTTATAATATATAAATTCCAACCAGGCTCTGACTCAGAATTTGTTCTGGATTTGATGCTGTCAGCCTTTCTGGAACTAGAGAGAAAAAGAAGAGTTGAGTTGTCAGTGTACAAATAAACACTATGTAGCTAGAAAACCCCACTCACTCGATAATTTAAATGCATAAATATGTTTGCCGGCTAGTAAATGCTTGAGAGTTAAGTTTTGAATTTAAGTCATAATGGCAAATAACAAAATGGGGATAAGCATCTTCATACACCAGGAACAGAATCAAAACCATCCACTACATCTTCTCCCAGGCTTAACACCAGGTAGTATCAGATGCTTACACTAAGTAATGCAAATTAGCTAAGATGTTTACCTACTTTCTGTAAGGACTTACTGCATGTTTGCCCGTGCAGCTCTACTACAGTGTTTGCCAAGGCATGGCATCAAAAAATATTTGAATGCTTTTACTCTAACACTTTGTTACGTGTAATGTAATGCCCTAAGGTCAAAACACTGTAGGAAAACACCAACTCTTTTTCTTCTGTTAGTTTGGGTTTTGGTTATTTACGTCTTTATTTTCAAATGATGGTGTCATACAGACTAGTATGTGTTGAAGTTATGTTCTTTCAGAAGGCAAAAAGCTTATCTTCCTCAAAAGCCAACAATAATCTTTGAAACAACACTACTAGCAGAAGAAACTGTGCTTTATACACAGAAAATTACAGTATTTTGAAATACCATTCTCCTTGATGGGCTTGTCCTCATCTTCTGAGTAACGTCTGTTCTAGACTTTAAGAAATACTGGTTCAAATAACTCTTCAATCAACTATAACTGTCCCACTTTTGTTAATGAACTTGAACTGACTTTAATAAATGTGATTTCTGAATAGCTGTTTTAGAATAGCTGTTCAGCTGTCTTATGAAAAGCCCTCAAAAAAGAATGGGAATAGCAGTTCTCATGGAAATATGTAAGAAGTCACAAATGCCTCTGGCTACATACATGTACAAGAGTATCTTGGGTCAAAGTCTGATCCTTCTTTTGTCATGGGTTACTATAGCGATATTCATAACTTTTCTTGGAAAAAACCCCTAGCCAAATGTAAGACATTCTCATTTTGTTGGCCTGTAGCTTCAATACTCCCACATATTTTTGCTTCTGAAGATAAAGATTTTTTCTTCTCAGTAGCAGGTATGTTCTTAGTAATGTTATTTTAACATTACTTATGAAAGTTAAGTTTTTTTACAATCTTGAGTAACTTACTTTGTTGATTTCAAGCATTTGTGACTCTACCTTCATTTCTTCTGTGTCAGTTAATACAGCAGAATTGGAAAAAAAAAAAAAAAGCTTGATTTCTGTTCCCATGCACTAACTAGGGAATTATTTTCAAACAGTTTTTCCACAGAGGAACCTCTCTGTAACTCCAACACCCACAAATTCAGCACTGTACACAGAGATATAAATGCCACCTCCCCAAAAGACACAAATCCTTACAGCATCCTTCTTGTAGGCTTTCTTCTTTCAGTGATATCTTCTGTGTCCGCCTTAGTCAAAAGAATTATATGGTTTTTGAAATGGCAGATAGCTCTTGGTCCTATAAAAAGCTGCATTCTTAATGTGCAGACATCCAGTGTGACAGGTGGACAAGCCTACAAAGGAAAGTGATTTTTTTGCAATTTCAGTTAGAATGTACGTAGTCTTTAAATTAAAAAAAAAATATACGAAAAAAGGTAACCTTTGTCCAATGACCTGACACTAAAAACATTCACTGGCTTTCCTAACTTTGAGTGCTTCACTTAAACAAGAATAAAAATACTTGGAAACCTATGACGTAAATCATTTAACAAAGGTTAAAAACCAAAAATAATCATTTCACTCTTCAAAGCAACTACACAGTTTTAGCTGTGTTTCAAAATAACTGAGCCTGAGGGAGATGCCTAACATTGAAAACTTCATCCCAAATAGTTTGAACTTGGCCAAGCTGTAAAACATTGCCTGACATGGTTATAAAAGTCTTGATTTAAGTTGCTTATAGAGGCAATTATACATAGAAGTATTATATTTGCTTGACTAACATACCCAGTATTACATCCCTGATATGTTTAATATGCACCTTTCAGTTAAAACTTACCATAATGTCTATACTGGATTAAAAATGGAAAAATGCAACCTCATTTGCCCAGAAATATTCTAAATATAGTTTTAATGAGATAAAATACAATATTAACAAATTAAAACACACAGTGAAGCAAGGCAACACAGCATCATGTGTGTACCCTGCTTTTTGAAGTAACCCCAAAATTTCTAGTAAAGAGGCAGAGGGCTGCAGTGGCGACCAGGAGGCCCTAAACTGCCCTGGGCCAGCCAGAACCACAACCACCCAGCTCTGAAACTGGTGCCAAAAAAAAAAAAAACAAAAAAACCAGCAGGAAAAATAATAACAAATAATAATAAGCCGCATCAGCATCACACTTCAAACTCCACACTGGGGCAAGAAGACCTCTGAGGGAACGTAGCCTGTGGGGAACCCACAGCAGGGCAGGGATGCCCCAGAGGGAATGTGGCCCATGAATGACCCATCCCAGGGCAGGGACAGCCTGGAGGGAATGTGGCCCGTGGATGACCCATCCCAGGACAGGGATGCCCCTGAAGGATTGCAGCCCATGGATGTCCCAGGGCAGAGTGGGTCTGCAGCCTGTGGAGAGCAAGCTGCAGTATGGACATCCATGAGGGACTGCAGCCTGTCGTTATAAGCACACCTCCTCAAGCTTCCTGCTGAGGCAGAAGGCAGCCTGTTGCCTGGCTGGAGGAACTGTGATGGACTGGATGTAACCCACAGTGAAAACACAGAAAGCTGAGACTGGAGAAGGGACAGGGCACATCATGTCGTGTGTTTGTATTCTTTATCTCAGTACCTTTATGGAGAGCAGAGAACATGTGTTCAGCTCTTGAAAATTTTATACTACTTCTACTGTCCCATAGTTTCTTTATGTCCGTCTACATGCCCAAAAGAAATCCTTAAATGCCAACTTAAAATACACTTCAGTCTATCTTTCCTGGTATTTTTATTAATGTATATCCTAATCTTTACAATTCAATAGATTTTTACTGATAAGCGATTTAAGGAAGAGGAAAAGTCTAGACCTCCAAGGATCAAAACCCCTCCTCCTGAAAAACACGCACTGAGTATCTGGTAGCAGACCTGAGTGCCTACACTCCTCCTATAAAAACTGGCTTCTCAAGGACACCTGAGGGAGAGAAACATCATCAGCCGCAACAGGGAAAACTCCGCACCCTTCATTCAGATTTATACAGGAAAGCACGCAATTTAGTTTAAAGTGTAAGTGATTTTATAGCTTTTTGATGTTTTTGAAAACATTTGCTACTAACGGTCCAGAATCTTAAATGGCAATACTAGATTGCTTCATGAGACCATGAAAATACAATATGCCATAGATGGAAGTAAAATATCAATTTTGAATGTTATTTTATTGGTTCCTTCAATAGAAACTAACAGGATTTCAGAAGGAAACATAAGGAAACTAACTGCCATCCTACTATCCCCATTCTTTTAGCTAGATAACAAGAGGCACACCTTCACAGTTGTATCAATATATGGATCCTCATCACGAGCTGCTGCTGCACTGCACCGCACTGTGAAACACTGCAACTTCTCACTAGAGGGAAAGAAGAAACCACAACGGTGAAGTTAAACAATCAACACTTGCAAAAATCAAGTAGCCAAGACCACAGAGAATTGATCTTTTTCCTTCCTAGAAATGGGTCTTGAAGCCTAGGCAGGATGACATGCTGCTCTATCACATGAGCCTACCCAGAGAGTTTCAGGAGGCTATGAAGGGCACATCAGAGGGGAAAAAAATAAATAAAGAAAAACAAATGCAGCAGCATAGAGAAATGTAGTAATACTATCAGCAAAATCATAAATGCGGTACCTTGTAATGACGTGCAGGAACTGTGGAGTAAGAACTGCCTGCTCTGACTTCTCTGAATATTGGTAAGTAGAAATCAGTTCTACTAGCTTCCCAACAGAGTAGAGATATCCAACATGAGGTAAAGAGAAAAAGCAAAAGAGACTCAGTAGTTCTCTCTCATTCTCAGTTTCCTCATGGGCTGCCACAGGACTTCCTAGATGTAACAGTAAGAAAGGCATTTTATACACCTCATAAATCAAAACCTGGCAATTCCTTTGCAAGCCTGATGCCTCAGAGATACTAACAAACCGCCCCGGTCGCAGACTGGTTTTGTTAGTAGCTAGTGAAAAGGAAAAGAACCATATGAAGATCAGTGTACAAGCCAAAGATTTGTATGGCATGTTATCTGGCATCTGGAGGTATTTTTAACAAAACTGCAGATATACCACCGTGTGAAGAAATTCTATAGATGTAACAGCATCTGAGAGCCCTGGCAGATGCATCACAACTAAGCATCCATGGATTGAATGAGCAGCCTGGTCTTAGACAACTGCTTGTGAGCTGGGATGAACACTCATCCAGAGCTGCAGTGCACCAAAATACACGTCCTCGCTTAAGTGAAAGAAAGGCTGGGAATTGCAGAATTTACCTATAAAGCCACTTTGGCATGTAAAGGCTGCGTTCCATTTCTACAGACCAAAAGACACAAAGATACAAGAGAACATAAGGCAGCTGGAGTTAAAAAACAAGTAGCTCATTCTCTTGAGTCAGCTGCAACTTAAAAGAGGCTTTGCTACTTAGCAGACAGACAACAATCTCGAAGGGGGTGAGCAGGCAGGAAAGCTGACTGATAACATAAAGCATTCAGTTTTTCCATGGGTCTCCTGGAGCTTGAGCTAGTGTGTGTTACTGAGCCCCTAAAATCTACCTTCATCCCTTGCAGTTTTAACTAAAGCCTGGCAGAAAGGTAACCTGTATCTTAATGATTACTAAGATTTCCGGTGTTGGCTAATGAGAGGCAGCCTAGTATCTGAGGATAATTTTATGAATGCAATGTAAAAAGTGACTGTTTTGTGACATATTATAAATCAGCAGAGAACTGATAAAAGCTGATTTAGTCTTCCTCTTTTAGTGTGGTGAACTGATATTTTAGTTCAAGGCTTATGCAGAACTTGAAGAAACTTAAAAGACTTTTTTTTGTTAACAGAAGTTCAGTTTAAATCATTGAAAAGGAAGGCAAGATCTTAATTTAAAAACAAATGATAACAGAAACAGTGTACAAAACACAATATACAAAGAAGCCCCTTCCTTTCCCAGGTCTGCCATGACACAGGCCATAACGCACCCACACATATCCATATACCTGTCCGGAACACGGGAAGCAGTTGAAGAGAGTGCAGCTTTGTGTCTTCACAAAAACCAAAAGGCGACTGGTCGGGTGTAAAACATCTAGAGAAAAAAATGCCAGAAGAACAACACGGGATCTCAGTGAGAAATGATCAGAGCTTATAAAAACCCCAGAAGTCAAAATATCAGGATTTTTCTTTCAACAACACGGGAACCACAGCTCATTTTGGTTTCTTGTAGTAAATTAACCGATAAGAGGAAAATGCATTTGTAATACCTGAAAAGCAGATACCGCACTTGGAAGCACTTCGTGTCTTCTGTAGGTAACTCTGTGGATTCCAGTGTGACGGGTATCTCACAAAGCTTACTTTCTTCCCCAAGCAGCTCCACTGGCTTCTGGCATATGATAAACTCATCTAATTCAAGCTGCGAAGTAAGTGCTGAAGGGCCTTCATCTTTTACACCTTAACAATGAAAATGCTGTATTAATTGTCCATTCCATTCCATTTAGCAGTAAGAAAATTATACGACAATATCAATCAAATACTCCAACCACAGCTACCCAGCTAGTGTTGGCTTCCTCAGACCATGAGATTTTGAAAACAGCTAGGCCAGAAGGTGAGAACAATCCTTCATTTAAGCCTCAACAGCCTGAATACCTGAGAGTCAAGATTTCTGAAAGAACAGGTAAAGTGTTCATCGTAAGGCAAGTCCAAGGCAATCTGTCCTGCAAATGGCTGGCCATCAAAAAAAAAAGTAAAAAAAAAATTTGTTAGAGAGGTTTTAAGAAGGAAAAGGCAGATATGATAGAAAGTTGTGGTATCTTAAACTCACTTAAGTTCTGGAAGGCAAATCCTAACAGCAGTCCGGAAGTAATTTGAACTTTTCCGTTTGGTTTTTAGTAATAAGAACAACTAGAGGCAGGATGCCATTATCTGAGTTAAGAACCATCTTCACTCAACGAACATTCGAGTTTGTATTTTCCCTATCTCACAAGTCTTATTTACCTTTAAATTTTTTATAGGTACAGTTTCCATTTCTAAAAGACCATCCTTTCCTTTTTTAAGTTTCTTCAATTATAAATGAAGGATTTTCCTAAGGTTTGTTGGTGTTCATCTGATACCTTTTGGAAAGGTGGGGATTCATTACTTGCAATACATGGGAATGAGACTTACTGAGTGAATCTACTTCTGGGATTTCTAGGATGCTAAAGCAAGCCTCTGAATAAGAGAGAGGACTGATAAGGGAGATTTTGCCGATGCCTTGTTTATGCAGGTTCTGAGCCTATTAACAGTTACAAAAGCGCATACGCATCGCCACAGAAGCATTCTTAAACGTGTAAGCCAGTATGCACGGTCCATTTCAAGGTTCATGCGATGTTTCTTCCGTTTCGCCTCCCACCGGTCCCTTAGATGGAATAATTTTTCTGAACACAGCACACTGAACTACTACCACTTTGATCTGGCCCATGGTGGCACCCCAGAACAGGGACCTAACTCTGTCTGTAGAGGCTGCACTATCCTGAAAGGGTCTGCAGAATGATGGCGTATTTGTTTTAAGTGTTACCTCTAACTGCAGGTGGTACGACTTCCCATGCTGACAGTTCTAAGATGATCTAGAAATATTTCCTGAAGGGCAACGAACTTGTCTGAGCCTACTTTAAGAATAATAGGAATCAGTTTAGAGATTCTTGGAAATAAAAAAAAAATTAGTTTAATTTCTGTACTTACCTCCATCCACAGGCTTTTCTAGTGTGCTAACGCTACGTGCACACTGCTCTGTCCTGTCTGCACTTTGCTGGACCAGTTCCAGTTTCAGGATCAGAACATCCAGCTCCGTTGTTACGGCTATATGTCTGGCGCAAAAGGCAACTTCAGCAGGAATGAGGTTATCAATGTGCAAAATTAAGGAGCGTTCGAAGTCTAGCACAGTCAAATTCTGGTTTATGACCAGGTATTTCAAACAGAAAATGACTAGTTTATTTTTGCAGCCCACAAGAAGATCTCCACTTACAGGACAACATGAAATGCACAGGGGAGGATCTGAAAGTGGCATTTCCACAATCGACATCTGTTCTTTTAAGGTTTCGCTGTATGACTCTTCCATCTTGTGACCAACCATCCGAACACAAACACGAGAACTCCCTGCAGACATGCATCGCCAGTTCACATACGCTCTTAGGAAAGTGGCTTTGCTCTTTTCTTCAATTGTCACCAAATAGTCTCCTTAAAAGAAAGCAGCAGCACTGGTAAGACATTAAAGACTAAATGACACAGTTCTTGAGCTCTTTACCTGCTGTAGTACATTACAAAGAACATCCTAAATTCTCGACTTTTAGAGAAGTTTCCAAAACCACTTTTCACCCATTTTTCTCTAATGAAATCCATGGGTGAAACACACTCCACATACCACTAAAAAAAAGGGCTTGTTAATCTAGGTCAAGCCTAAGTGAATCCACTGCCGGAGCTGGGACTGCAGACAGGGTCTCACCCCCACGAGTGCCCATTAACGAGAAAATGTTGACTTTTCTGAAGCCCGGGGGAAGTCACGGACCCGTCAGGAGCCGCGGGGCCGGCTGGAGCGACCGCCCGCTCCGCACACAGCGAGGGCAGGAGCTCAGGCTCCCACCGCCCCGCGGGACGACGGCAAAACCAGCGCCGCGCTGCCCGGGCACGCCGCACGGGCCCCGCCACCTCCAGCGCCCACACGGCTCCCAGCGCCGGCCCCACAGCGGCCCGGGACAGGCCCGAACGCGGCCTCAGCGCCCGCGCTGGGCCCGCCACCTGCCCCGGCGGGGCCCGCCCGCCTCTCCCCGCAGCCCAGCCGTTGGCTCCCCGGCCGAGCGGCACCGACCTGCCTGGCTGTGCGCCATGCGCAGCACGGGGCCCAGCGTGGCGAAGGAGCCCAGGGGCTCGCAGCGGCCCTGGTCGCCCAGCGCGAAGGCCTCCACCCGGCAGCTGGCCGCCGTGCCGGCCACGAAGAGGACATCGCGGCCGCAGCAGAAGCGGGCGGGTTCCCGCTCGCAGGGCACCACTCGCTGGGACCCGAAGGGGTGCAGGTTGTAAAGCCGCACCATGCTCCCCGCACGGCAGCACAGCCCCGGCCGCCCCCCGCTGTACCCGCCTCCTGGCCAGGGCCGCCCTCGGGCCCGGCCCCCGCCGCGGTACGGGCGGGGCCGGAGCAGCCGCCGGCGGCTGGGGCTTTCCGTCTCCCGGTGCAGAAACAGCGGCGGTTTTGTATCTAAATACAGGCATTTTCTTTAGAAGTCCGTAGGTTGTGCAAACTCGGTGTGCTCTGCGGGCAGCCGTTACAGGGCCTTCTAAAAATGGTTCGTTTCTGGGGTGTCTTTAGCCCACAGAGCCCTTTTTCTCCCTCCTGGTTTTGCAGAACATGTAGGGAAGGGAAAAAACAAAGCCAAACCTGCAAAACCCCGCAACAAAACCCTAAGGGTTTTTCTCCTCTTCAGGACTAAAAAAAACCCTTAAACTAGTGGGTCAGCAGCTTTCACCTGAAGTGTGTCCTATAATTTAACTGCTCCAATAAAGCCACATTCATTTGAACATACTGATAAAACATTAGCATTTTTGTTTGCTAGGCCAACGTAGGAATGTAAAAATGGCAATGCCCTTTTAAAGCAGGTAACAGATCTGCTCTTTTACTTTCCTTTTATCGGAATCAAATGCAGGTGACTGTGTTGGTTAGAAAATTTTATTTTCTCCTCTGCATGTCATCCTCTCCCCCCCCCCCTTTTTTTTTTTAAAGTAACAAGTTTTATGTGATTAGCAAGTAATTAGGTAGTAAGCAGCAGTTCTATTAAAAAGTGCAATGGCATCTACCATAACTGGTCAGGTAAATTACTTCCGTCCAGTATTACTTAGGTTAACAAATTCTGGGGATTTTAATGTAAATCTTCTGTGAAGCCAGCCTTACAGGGAATGTGGCTTTAGGAGAGGTTAAGTTCCTTTGTCTTGTGTAGTCAGACTTGGAATAGTAACGGTGTCCTTAGTGCTACAACAACCCCAAGCAGCAGCGCTCTCCTGCTTGGGAGAAACCAAAAATCAAAGACAGTATGTCTCGGAACAAGTTGTGATCACAGGAAAGTGCACACAATGTCCTGATTTCTTCTATAATTTGCACATGACTAGATGCTACCAAAACCTGCGACCTAAAATGGTCCGTCCTTAATGAGTACATACATAAACAAGAAAAAACCAGAAGGTAGAACCTTTAAACTTTATTTGAAAACAATCGAACAAGCAAACAGGGTTCCTCAATTCTTTTCCTTTTTTTTTTTCTTAAGTTTTCGCAGACTTCAGTTTTCTAAATACTCATCTGCTTCTTCAGCCTCTGCTTCCACTGAGTCTATGCCGACTTCTTCGTAGTCTTTTTCAAGGGCAGCCAGATCTTCCCGGGCTTCAGAAAATTCTCCTTCCTCCATTCCTTCCCCAACATACCAATGCACGAAGGCACGCTTAGCATACATGAGATCAAATTTGTGATCAAGGCGAGCCCACGCTTCAGCAATAGCAGTTGTATTACTCAGCATGCAGACAGCTCGCTGCACCTTGGCGAGGTCACCGCCCGGCACCACAGTCGGAGGCTGGTAATTAATGCCCACCTTCAAGAAAACAAATGAAAATTTTCCTTATGAGTGCTAAGGCTTAAAGACTTATTTCTGTTAACACTTAAAAATCACTACAATTATGAAGAAATAAAATAGCTGCCAGTTACTTTGCACTTCATCAAAACATTTAACAAGGACATCACAACGTTGTAGAATGACTGTTACCACTGAACACTATACAATTCCCAACAATTCAAACATCGGGCACTTAAAAAGCTCTGTACGAACCTTGAATCCAGTTGGGCACCAGTCCACAAACTGAATTGTACGTTTAGTCTTGATAGTAGCGATGGCAGCATTGACGTCTTTGGGAACAACATCACCTCTATATAACATACAGCAGGCCATGTACTTGCCATGGCGAGGGTCGCATTTTACCATCTGGTTGGCAGGTTCAAAGCAAGCGTTGGTGATCTCGGCCACAGATAACTGCTCGTGATAGGCTTTTTCAGCCGAGATGACAGGGGCGTATGTTACCAGGGGGAAATGGATGCGTGGGTATGGAACAAGGTTAGTTTGAAATTCTGTCAGATCTACATTGAGGGCTCCATCAAAACGCAGTGAGGCTGTGATGGATGAAACAATTTGCCCAATTAATCGGTTTAAATTGGTGTAAGTGGGACGTTCAATGTCAAGGTTACGACGACATATATCGTAAATGGCTTCATTATCTACCATGAAGGCGCAGTCTGAGTGCTCTAATGTTGTGTGGGTAGTTAGAATTGAGTTGTAAGGTTCCACCACAGCCGTGGAAACTTGTGGTGCTGGATAAATCGCAAACTCTAGTTTAGATTTTTTTCCATAATCAACAGAGAGCCTTTCCATAAGCAGAGATGCAAACCCTGAACCAGTGCCTCCTCCAAAACTATGAAAGATTAGGAAACCTTGCAGCCCTGTGCACAGATCGGCCTATAATGGGGTGGGGAAAAAGAAAAGGGAGAAAAAAAAAAGTTACTGATGATTTTGGAGAAAACGGTATTAAAATAATTTCTTTCTTAAGTTTCTTAGTTTTAGATTGCTAGAATAAAAAAACCCAGCATTTTTGAAAGGTGGTCATCCTCTTTTCTTGCGTCTTTTACTCAAAAGTACCAGTGCCTCCTCATAACCTTTTCCAAATAAGAATATTTTAATATTTAAAAGTCGCTTATTGTCTTTGATGCCATTTTAATCCTACTCTAAGAAGAGCAGCTGTGCACCACTGTGGCAAATTAGTATAAATTACAGCTGAGTTGCAGCTTTAGAATGTTTATGTTTCCATTCTAGCTTTCAGTAAGTATCATTAGATGTTGAAAACAAGGGTTTTTTTTAATTTTTGTAATTTTAACTAGACAATCACTATTGAATCATATCATCCTACAGGAGTTTCTCACAATGCAATGTCAAGATAAAAAAACTAGAAAAGTAATTAAAATTGCTAAGCGTTCAACCTAAATCTGAGGTTCAGGGTACTAGAAATATTTTGCATGACATATAATGGCATGATTCAAACTGAAAATAACAAACAAAAAAGTATAAGAAGTATTTCAGAGCCTAAAAATTTTAAGTTTTACTGACTGCATTTTTATTTAACTGGGGGGGTGGAGCAAGGAGCTAGTAGTTCTGTTTTAACAATCAACTATGCGCAAAATTCTTAGGGAAAAAACACAGCAAGCCATCATTACAGATAGCTACACAGCTGTATCAACTACTTTAAATACTGACCTGCAGCATGAATTCTTACCAGTTTGCGAATGCGGTCTAGCACTAGATCAACAATCTCTTTTCCAATAGTATAATGGCCTCTGGCATAATTATTGGCTGCATCCTCTTTCCCAGTAATGAGCTGCTCAGGATGGAATAACTGCCTATATGTGCCTGTGCGCACTTCATCTACAAAGAAACAAAATACCACAACATAAATTTGATCTGTTCATTTCTGTGTGCGCTGCCTAGTGATTACACACTAAGCATGCATCTCAAAAGAGTACAGACAGCATCCCTGGCTAAACACAGCTTGTCTGACTGGCCTATAAAGTTGGCACAACATCAGCCCTTTTGCTTAGGGGAAAACATCAGGCACTCACAAAGCAGGATTTGCACCTGAGAACACAGAGATCACTCAAAGAAGTACCGACAAGATTCTGGATAGCAATTAAACAAAACTCTGGATGCAGTGCAGTAGTCTAGAAAGATTATCCAAGCTGTAAAAAAGTTCTGTTGTTTTTCAGATGATGTTACCTGTAGACCATTATTTCATTTCTTCCAAATAATAACCTCAAATGTCAAAACAGCATCCAGACACACATCTTTTACAATCTATAGCATTCTGAGCAAACAGAAAAGACTGCAGGGAATCTGTAGGGGATCTTCCCTTTTACACTGAAGATCTTTACTGTTGGGTACATACCAACTACAGTTGGCTCGAGGTCCACAAACACGGCTCTGGGAACATGTTTACCAGCTCCTGTCTCACTGAAGAAAGTGTTAAATGAATCATCTCCACTTCCCATAGTTTTATCACTTGGCATTTGACCATCAGGCTGGATCCCATGTTCAAGACAATACAATTCCCAACATGCATTGCCAATCTGAACACCAGCCTGACCAACGTGGATGGATATGCATTCACGCTGCAAATTAAAAACAGAACAATGATAACGAGATATGGGGCTACTTGTCTTCTAGATTTTGTTCTCATAACTAGCTACCTGTGGGTTGTATCTTTGTATGATCTTTCTAAGCTGCTGTATTAGTTTAGTTGGAGGTGTCCCTGGCCATGACAGGGGTGTTGCATTCAGATGATCTTTAAGGTCCGTTCCAACCCAAACCATTCTGTGATTCTATGATTCCCTGTCTGCTCTTGAATGAGAATTTAACTGATCAAATTGTCTGTTGCTGGCACAACTCTACTCATCTTAGTTGACCTGGACTGACTTTGAGAATATTGAAAGATCTTAAAGACAACATAGTCTCTACAAACAGATATGGTGAATACAGACTCATCATCCCTTACCATGCCACATGTATATTATATCTTTAACATTCTGCCTAGTCTCTTTTTCACCTTCCTTTAGTTTTGGAAGGCTTCCTTATAAAATATTGCCTTGATTTGTTGCCAAATGATAGACTAGGTAAGCACTGCAATAATCTTTTCTGTACAGGACCACTTGATATGTTTTATTTTACAACCATAGAGAAATATCTAGCCCCTGGCGATTCATACATATTTGTGTTCCTCTTTGAAATCATCTGAGACCCAATCAGATGTCATCTGCCTACGTTTAGTCAGCTCCTTTGATTCTAAGCAACTGCACCATGAATGTTCAATCTCTCAATACCTCAATTTTGTCTTATACCCCGGACAGAAATACACTGTTTTTCTAGCTGACTGTTACAGTGTATCTAGGAAAAAGCAGAGGTGGAAAAGAGAAAGCAGGGTGTCTGGTATGCTCTTTCCTGTTTCTTGACAGCTTCATCAAAGCTTTTATCCTCGATCCCACGTTTTAAACCTCCCGCGCGAAGCGGCTCCCGTGCCTTTCACTAGCGGGGACATCTCCGCGCTTGCTTCCGCCTCAGCCCCGCCCTTCAGCGCCGCGGGCGCGACGTCTACCAACCACCGCCAGCCCCGCCCCCCTCCAGCCTGGCCCGCCTCAGCCGTTGGCTGCCGCTCAGGCTCCTCTCCGCTAATTGGCTACGCTTTCCCGCCCTCCCTGCCGCCCGCCTCGGCCTTATCAGCCCCGCGGCCCCCGCCGGGAACGGGCCTCCCACGTTTTCGTATCGCTAATCGCCGGCCAGCTTCTGTGCCTCGCCCCCCTTGAACTATTAACTCTCTAATACTAATATTATTAATGTAATAATAACAAACTAGCTTCTCCCCGATCCTTTTGCCGCACTGCTACAGCGGGGAGAACTACCTGCAAGCCCGGCCGCAGCACGTGCTGCCACAGCCCCCTCAGACTGCCGCCGCCCTCGCAGCATTCCCAAACGCCCAGCTCTTCCCGTTCCCTTCCCTTTCCTTTTCCTTTTCCTTTCCCTTTCCCTTTTCCCCTTTCCCTCCCCAGCCGCGGGGTCCGCTCCCCACCATGACGCCGCGCTAAGCCCAGCTGGTCCGGCCCACCGCGCCGCCTCCGCCGCCGCCGCCCGTCGAACTGCACCAACCGTCAAGGTCCAACCGCTTCCAGCCTCTCGCGCTCGCGTGCTGCCTCCCCATTGGGTGTAACCCGGGGCGGTCCCGAGGAGAACGGAGACCCCTGATTAGCTGAGGGCGCCTTTCTCCCCCACGTGGGGTGATGATTGCCATTTTCTCTCCCGAAGGCTCGGGAGCTGGGCCGCACGCGGCGGGCAGGGCTCGAGTGACCGGCGCGCCGTCGGGCGCCTTAGCCGAGGGTCCTGAGGTGAGGTCTGGAGGCGGCCTTCGCCGCGCCGGGGCCGGGATTAGAGCCATGGCCATGTGCCGCCTCGCCTGGGGACGGCTGTGAGGCACTGGCTCGGGGCCCTTGTAGAGGCTGGCCGAGGGCTGAGCGTGTCAGGGAGCCGGCGGCCGGGCGAGTGAAGCGGAGTGTCCAGAGCTGCAGTGAGCACGCTCGGCTGTTTCCTGGGGTAGCGGCCGTGCCACGGGGGGGGGGAACATTCCCCTCCTTTTCTTCCCTTTTTCTCCCTTTTCTTTCAAATCGTACTTATCTTTAATTGGCCAGCATATTTCCTGTAATGCTCCCCGTGGGGTATTCCTGCCTGGAGGTTTTTGCTGGGTGGGTACATGAGGCTGGAGTAGGAGCCCAGGTTGGTGCATGAACCGTGGCAAACGCTCTGTGAATTTTTTAACTAGCAGCAGAGAAGATAATTTTTCTGTAGAGTTAGTTCTGCCTAACAGGCCAAAGGAAATCTCACAGAAATCTAGCTAGAAGTCTTCATTTATTTTAACGTACTTCTAGTCAAGGTTGGATAGGAAGGCATTACAATCAAATAGTCTTTTTTTTTTCATCAAGGCTTTTTTTTTTCTTCTTTAACTTGGACATAGCCTTGTACAATAGAAATATTCAATCTAGATTATTATCTTTATGACAGAGTGAATCAAAGTTGAAGAAAACACTTGAGAGAGCTGCCTGAAAGTTGAAATAGGAAAAAAAATTCCATGTTATAAACGTCTAGGTTTTCACGTTCTACTTTTGTATACTTGCTCTGTATCTTAAAAAGGCGGTGCTGAGCAAAAGATGTTCTGTTTCAGGGGTCCGTAAGGCTGGATTTCAGGTTATTGGGGGTAGTTAAGTTCTGTTTGTCCGCAAAATGCAAGCGAGGTATCTGTGGTTCTAGGAGAAAATAAAACCTTTCAAAAGAAACTACAAAACTCAGTAGTGTTTTGTTGATGGGATTTTTTATTTTTTTTTTTAAGATTGAAGCTAGAGTATATTTCTATGAGATAGAGATGAGATGAGATAGAGTTGTTCCAACCCAAGTTTTACACATTTTTTTACATGAGGTTTTCGGTAATTTACAACCTAAACAAAATTTGTTGGCAAAGTTTTAAGGGTAAGTAATTGAAAAGCGGGGGTTTGGTTTCTTTTAGTTGTTTGTGGTTTTTTGTTTTGTTGGTTTTTTTTTCTTACGTTAACCTCCATCTTTAGATAAAACTATAATTTTCCTTTATCTAGCATCCAGTTTTATCCAAGACTGCTGCACAAATCCCTTTTTGACAAAACGTTTCTTCCAATGGACAGCAGTAGCTGCCTCAGTGACTTCATGGAAGTATTTATTTTTAATTATTTAATGGAATGGAACAGCACACTGGAATGGTGGGTGAAAGTATTCAGTTTTTAGCAAGGGAAGGGTTTAAAACTTGTCTTTATTTTTTTTTTAAACGGTAGGCCAATGAAGAAGAAAAATTCTATTGTCCTCCTGCAATGTTGGTTGCAGCAAGTATCTATTTGACTTAAATGGCGGCTCATTTGTTTAGTTTTTGAGAGAAGCTGTGGAACTATGGAGTGGTTTCACTCAAGTGACATGAAAGTATTTTTCAAAAGGCTTTATTCTGCAGGTACATAAATGCTTGTGACTGTCACCGGCCAGAGCAATGGTTAACGAGTTCATACACTAAAAAAAGCATATGGTACATTGCTGAGAACCATTGAAGTATCTATGTATTAGAGGTGCTACTTTCTGAAGCAGATTTTTATTATAAGACTTTCAGAAATCGCATTCTGACAGTCTCACGCCTTTCCCTTTGCATCCTTTATCATTCTCTTGCCGTCTTTGCAAACTCGTCAACGTTTTGGCAGGTGTCCTCCCCCGCTGTGAACGTGTTACTCCAGCGCCGCCCCTCGCAGCCGGGAGGGCGGCCTGAGGCGGCGGAGGCGGGAGGGCGGTGTCCCCGCCCCTCCGCCGTGTCCTCATTGGCCAGCGCCTGGGAGGCCTCCGGCCGGGATTGGTGGTTGCCCGCTGGGGTCCGGCGCGCGGGCTGACGGCCGGGGCGGCGCGCAGCGGGTTCGGCGGGAGCGCGGCTGCCGCCATGTCGTGGAGGCTGCCCAAGTGAGGCGGGGGTGAGGGGGGGGGAGGGTGGCGCGCCGGTCCCGGTCACTGCTGGTCCGTGCCTGTGCTGCGACGGGCCAATCCGTACCGCGCCGGGCCCTGCCTGCGTTCCGCCGCTCCGTGCTGTACCCTGCGGACGGGACGGGCTGAGGTGGCCAAAGTAGATACTCGGAGCCCCCGCCGCCCTGTTCTTGTCCTTGTCGATGCTGGTGCCTAGGCTGTTGGCGCGGCTCGGGCGTTCGGGCAGGGTCCGCTCGGCAAGGGCAGCGGCAAAATGGCGGCCGGCTAACCCCTGGCTGGTTCCGCTGTTGCGGGCTCGGAGCACAGCCTCTCAAACTCTTCCTTCGTTCTGTCAGAGGAAACGGAATTCCGATTATACAGTAGCTTTAGTTCCCATTTGCAAAAGATAAAGGCTCAGTATGCCGAGCTGTGAATAACTGTTACATGGAAACATTACTTTAATTGGCAGTACTCTTAAATTGTTCCAGTGCCCCAGGGAGGTAATTTTGGGATATACCAAAGGTCATGATTATTAGGTATCCGTTGAAATTTGTAGTGAGATTTTATTGTTAGGTATTACTTGATTAAAGCGATTGTTAGTATGTGGATCTTCACTCTGCTATGCCTCAAATGCGTGGCCAGAGCTGGTTCTGTGCCACGAGGCCAGTTACACCTCTGTCTCCACTGAAGGGGCACCGGGCTGACCACACTACACGGTGTAATTACCTGGGTCAGGTTGGAGTAGCTGATTAATGTCCATTAGGAAGCGGTAATAACACATGTCAAGGTGTGATGGTAAGCTTAATAAATGTATTGGGAACAGTTGGTTTAGGATTTTGGCTTTTGTGGATACAGACATGGAATTATACAGAGTTAATCAGTTACAAACAGGGTTTTTTTGACTTTAGTTGAGGAAAACCAGCATTAGGAAAATACATGGAAATTTGGCTGTGGTAGGTATAATTTGAGATGTAACTAAATCTGGAGAATTCTTAATGCTGTTGATAAAGATAATCCTCTGAGGAAAGGTAGGGCAGAATGCACAAATACTGTAGTTTAGTCAGTAGTCAGCTCTTTATAGTAATTGACTTAAACTGATTAATTGGGAATTAAAAAACATCAGACAAAGTTTTCTCCTAATATGTAACTTTTATGTTTCCAGGTAGATACTGTCTTAATAAAGTTGTAAATCTGGGGTTTATAGGTAGCTTTATATCAAAGGGTAAAATAGTTTATGAGGAAATAATAGTTCTATTATTAAAGTAATTGTCCAGTATTTCACACTTTATCATTCTGCAGAAATTCCGCAAGAGGATGCTTTCAACAGAACATTTCCAGAGGAGAGAGAAACTATCCCCGTTTTCCCTCTTCTGACTTTTACTCTAGTCTTGCGTTGGAAGATGTCCTGTCTGTAGGTGACACTTCTGGAGCAGAGGAAGATACAGACTCAGCTATCTTATATGGAACTTTGCGAGGAAGTGTTGTTGGATTACGATACTACCCAGGGATTGTAAGTATGTTTAATTAAATTTCAAAAATTCCCAGAACTCTTGACCAAGTATAATATTAATAGATTTTTTTTTTTTTAACTTGATGTATTTGTCATTTTTTGCGGGAAGTACTTAATCTAAAGTTTTATTTCAAAATTTAGTTACGGTAGCAGGCTTTCAGATCTGGTTTAGTTACTTGGTAGGTCTGCTCACCCCCATAACGCAAAAGAAAAGTGACAGAAAACAAGAAATTAGGTAGGTCTTTGAACGTGGACAAGAAGGGATGTTTATTCCCTTACAAAACGTGTTAGCAGTTGAAGGTAGTTCTTGCTCTTAGATGTCAGCAATTTCTACAGTAATCTTATCAGCTAGCTCTTTTGTAATGCTTTTGTAGACTGACTGAACAGAATGCATTACCAAATTAATCTTTAAGCTTCACAATATTTAAGTAAATGTATATTAGATATTTCTGCCAATAATTTCCAACTAAATGGATGTGTTCTGGTGTTTTTGTTTTGCTTTGTTAGGTTAATAACAATGAAATGGTTGCACTTCAGAGAGAGCCCAATAATCCTTATGATAAAAATGCGGTGAAAGTAAATAATGTGAATGGAGACCAGGTAGGCCATATAAAAAAAGAACTAGCAGCAGCATTGGCAGGCATTATGGACAACAAACTAGCATTAATTGAAGGGTAAGTGTGAAGATTATGCTTTTGGTTTAATAAATGTGAATAATGGAAACTTTGTTGCTACACTAGCAAATTCTGAAAACTCTAAGTGTTGTCTTTTGACAGAAATGACAGCTCTTCATAGTAGGATAAAGGTGCATGTTTTCAGACTCTGTTATTCTATTGAACTACTTGCATACAGCTCATTCTTTCCCATAAATGATAAACGTAGAGACACTGATGAGAGCAAATTCCCTAAAGATTGTTGTGAAACTCTTAAATTTCCTGCATGTGGTGGTTTGTAGAAAAGATTTACACAGTATGAGTACTAACACTGATCTGGAACATTCTGTGCTTCGGTAAAAATAAGTAGTCTGGAGCACCTCTTGCTGAAGAAATAAAAAGTTTTATTCTAAAAATCCGAACAATTAAAAGATTACTGCTGGGTTTTTGGGGTTTTTTTTTCCCTGCTTTTTATCAGGGTTGTCCCTTACGGAGCAAAAAATGCCTTTACCATGCCTGTACAAATGAGCTTTTGGGGAAGAGAAGAGAACAAGGAAGCAGTGCTAGATCAGTTAAAAAAGCACGGATTTAAATTGGCTCCGCCTCTGAAAGGTAAGCCTTGAAGTTTTGGGGTTTTTTTTCCTGTTTAAAATACTCATATTGAATTTGCCACTGTTTGGAAGAAAAGTTTAAGGGCTTGGTCCTCATCATAGTCTTGTCATTCACAAAAATATTTTTAAGCTTAGCTGGGGAATAATGCAGAGTCCACAGCTATTAATTTTAAACTTCATAGGAAGTATACTTTTGTGTCCTGTCTTTTATGTTACCTGCCAGCAATTGGAGGCGTATTTCAGCAACCTCAGATGTATTCTCAATTCCATAAGTTCCTTGACAATCCATAATGATTCCCTGCATTTCTCCAAAGTAAAAAAAAAAAAACCAACCTTTTTTTTTTTAAGAAATACATTAAGCCCTTTCATAGGGTAAGGATTTCAGGGGCAGTGCTGCTTTTTAGCAGAGTGCAAGGATGTGTATCCTACTAGCGAGGTGTGAGCAAATTTTTTCACAGTGAGGGTGACCGAGCCCTGGAACAGGCTGCCCAGGGAGGTCGTGGAGTCCCCTTCTCTGGAGATTTTCAAGACCCGCCTGGATGCAGTCCTGAGTGGCATGCTCTGACATGCTCTGGGTAGTCCTGCCTTGGCAGGGGAGTTGGACTAGATGATCTCTACGGTCCCTTCCAACTCCAAAAAAAAATTCAGTGAAATTCAGTGAAGATTTCATGGTGGGACTAAGTTTACTTTAATTACAACAATTTCTCTAAGCTCCATTTAGAGAGCTGACCTCTAACCCCTTCTCAGGACACCATCACCACTGCAGGGTGAGGTCTCCTGGGCATGAACGAACTGCACTGCTCTTGGAGCAGGGCTATCCCAGCCACACCGGGGCTTTAATCATCTTTCAGAGGGTGTGGGAGGGCAGGGTGGCGAGGAGGGAATTGAGGGAGATGGCACATTGGGGATCCCACCGGCGCAGCGGGCAGGAAAGCTCACCATGCAATCCCCTCCCAGGAAGTCTGGGATCACGTCCTTGTCCACGTAGTCTATCAGCCCCCCCGGGCCCTGGTAGTTATTCCCACTGTAAATGAGGAACTTCTGCCTTGTGTTCTCATTGATAAAGGGACTGACCTGAAATAAAGACCAGACACCACTGTCACTGAGCGACATTAGAGACAACATTTATATCATCTTACACGGAGACCTTAGGTGCTAGTTGAGAAGGCCCCACCAGCAGGAACACAGAGCTTCACAACTCTGAAGCACTTCCCCAGAGAAAGGGGCAACAAATGGAAAATGTACTATATCATCATCTCACAACACTTCCTTTTCATTTACTCCATTTAAAATAAGTTTGCAGTCACTGCACCACATAGAAACCTCACAAGAACATCTCTCTACTGAGGAGAGGCTAAGGGACTTGGCTCTTTTTAGTCTGAAGAAGACTGAGGGGGGATCTGATCAATGCCTACAAATACTTAAAGGGTGGGTGTCAGGAGGATGGGGCCAGTCTTTTTTCAGTGGTGCCCAGGGACAGGACAAGAGGAAA
>JAOXNO010000052.1:10915494-10986555 GCA_028565335.1 Limnodromus scolopaceus
TTGGCAGGGGAGTTGGACTAGATGATCTCTATGGTCCCTTCCAACTCCAAAAAAATTCAGTGAAATTCAGTGAAATAGAGACGAGAGGTCTGAACAAATAAGCTTAGCAGACCAGCCTTGTACCAAAAGCACTCTTGCTTCTGGTGCTACTGGCCTCTGTGGGAGCAGTGGTAGTCAGGAACACGGATGCATGTAGAAGTAAACACTTGTTGTGGGATAGATCTGCTTGACATATAGCAAGATTCCAGTTTTTATCTTACAGGTTCTATTGAGCATAGTTAACAGAAAAAGAGTTTGGAGTAAAAAACCATTTTGTGTTATCAGTCATCATACGGTTACCAAGTCAAACTTCATGTAACACAGCAATTTCTGAGAAACATGGTTGCTCTCTCAAAGGATCCCAACCCGTAGCTCATTGGTGTGAGTCTTACAAAGCTTTGTGGAAAGCCTGTGTGGGACGTTGAAAGTAAAGGAT
Organism: Limnodromus scolopaceus; assembly: GCA_028565335.1. Taxonomy (NCBI): domain Eukaryota; kingdom Metazoa; phylum Chordata; class Aves; order Charadriiformes; family Scolopacidae; genus Limnodromus; species Limnodromus scolopaceus. The sequence continues at coordinate 10,915,970 of JAOXNO010000052.1, forward strand.
AAACTGAGGCTAAAAGATAAGTGGTTAAAGATACTGTCTTACAGCCCACAATCTGATCAACATCGTTACTCATGAGCCAGGTTGAGATTGGGACGTTGTCATACATCTGTGTTTCAAAATACTATCCTTTTAATGACAAGTAGGTTCAGAATGTGGATTTGGATCAAAGTGGATTTCCGGGAGAGCTGGTCCAAGTTATAGCGCTCCGGTTCACGCTGCTGTGCAGTTGACAACTGAACAGGTTTGCATTTCATACTTAAACACTTGGAAGTTGGAATTTTAACAGTGGGGGGTCTTTAACTTTTTCACTAATGAAACTGTGCTTGTGAAGGGAGGTTATGGTTATTCAGTAATTTTTTTACATTGTCGTGGTGGTGAGTTCTTTTCTCAGACTTGGTGCTTTATCAGATAACAAGTATGTTAAGTTCTCAAATGAAAATAAAATCAGACTTATCTTCAGATTTGGCCCAGGGTGGTAGGTGAAGGGTTGGGGGGTGGTTTGTTTTGCATTTTTCTTTTTGTTTGCTCTTTCAAATTAGAGTGCGATAGTTACTTTAGTGAGTGTTGTACAAGGATCTGAATATATTTAGCCACACCTTCTCAAGCTCTTGCTTGTATTGGTGTGTGTTTGTCTTGGAAAAACTGAACTGAATTTTTATATAGCAGTAGCTAACAAACATATTCCAGCAAATCAGGTCTAAAGTGGTAGACCTATCTATGCTGATTACCAAATGACAGGTAATTGTAATTTAATAAAATCGTTGGTTATTTATTGAGGTTATTTTTAATCACAATAACTTTAATGGCTATTTTGTCTTCATTATGCAGCTTAAAAGCGAATTTGACAAATTGTTTGAAGATCTGAAGGAAGATGATAAAAGTTGTGAAATGGAAGGAGCACAGGTATTTCTTAAGCTAGAACCTGTTTTCTATAAAAATATAAATTCTTAAACACTTACATGCATATTTGGCTTTGTCTGGACACTGGAGATATTTGAATTGGAAACAAATTCAGTAGATGCAAAGGACTGTATAAGAAATTTTTTCTTCCAAAAATGGAATGTCTTATTTAATATGGAAATTAATATGCATAATGTATCTCTTTAAATTGCAGGCTGTTGGCACACTCTTGCTTCCCCATCAGAAGCAGGCTTTAGCTTGGATGGTTTCACGTGAGAACAGTAATGATTTGCCACCATTTTGGGAAGAGAGAAATAACTTCTATTACAATATACTTACAAATTTTGCAGAAAAGCAGCGACCTAAAAATGTTCTTGGAGGAATACTGGCTGATGACATGGGACTGGTAATAATAATGTTCGAAATCTTATGCAGAACATGCATGCATATTTCTTGATTGGTTGGTCATTTGGTCTGTTTTAATCTGTGTAAAATATGACATTCTTTTCTGTTATGCAGGGTAAAACTCTTACTACTATTGCATTGATTCTCACAAATTTTAAAGATGGCAAGCCTCTTCCTGTTGAAAAGATCACAAGTGATAAGTGTTATGAGGTAAGATAAGAGAAAAACATTGTTTTAACAGAGTTAATATAGCAGTTAAAAAAAAACGTGCCTAGTAACTTTCTGTATGGTGAACTTTGTATACATTTTGTAGAAAAAGTTATTCAAGTACATCAAATAAGAGGAAGAATTAGGTGAGGTAGGTGGACTGTGTTAGTTCAGAGTGTATAATTGAGATGTAGACTGTGTTATCTTTGGAGTATATGCTTCCGTATACTCTAGGGAAGACTTTATGAAGGCATAAATATTTTCAATGTTGAGGATTATAAATTCTTGCGTTTCTTCTAGATTTTTCCTATAGGCAAGTTATGACTGCACAAATAGAAGTGGTGTTTTTTCTGAAGGTGTGCATGTGCATGTGTAGTTCCTGTGTGGTTTGGAGGAAATGCCTGAAACAACCAAAATAGCAAGCAGAGGGTTTTGGTATAAAGTACACAAATAAAAAAATAAAACTTAGTTTGTATTTTTGCCAAATACTCAAAAAGAGAGGAAGGGAAACTACAGTTAGTGAACTAAGAGCAATGTGCAAACTCTTCTTAGGTGGTGTAGTTCAAGTGCTTTTTTGCTTTTGTTATGATACAGTTTTCAAGATGATAAAATGCACTAAGTGGTAGGATTATGTGATTCATTATGGAATATTCCCTGGCAGTACTAAGGCTGAGGGTTTTTGTTTCATTTTACTGAACTTGTCTAAGTTTAACAAAATAATGCTTTGTGTTTCACTGCAGAATGTTAACTGGGAAGCATTATTAGTGTATTTTCTTTCAAGGGCAGCTGTATAGAGTGCATTTCTCTCCTCTGCCTCTCTACAGTTTCATTGAACTCTGTATGTGGCTACTAAAGAAAAAAGGTCTAGGTTTTTCAGCATCTTTGCATGACCATATGACTTTCCAGTGAGTGAGTTTTTCATGTTTCAGAGCAGTAATTAGTCACTGGCCAGATTAGTATAATAATGTTACTGGCGTTTTTTCCAGTTGCTTCATTATTAATTAAAGAATAAAAGTTTCTGTTCCTCAATAGGAATCTGGCACTAACAGCATGAACAGCGTTGGACGCAGACTGTGTAAAGGTGACCGCAAATCATGAAAAGTCCAGTAATGTTTGCATGATAACTAATGTTATTAGCTGGAGTGCTCTTAGTCTGTAGTCAGTGCTAGTCTTCACAAACTTGACACTGTGTATCTCAGAAGTATTTAAAACATTCCTTTAAAGAAGTTTCAGTTGACATGTGAGAAGATCAAATACCTTGTGAGAAAGTTGCACCCTGTCAGGAGCGTTATTACATCCAAGAAATGGATTCTGGGTTCCTTTTCCTTTCTTTTCCTTCCTTGTAGATGAAACAGGAGGAGTTACGCACCTGTTAGAATCTAGTTTCTTCAAACAGTGAATATTAGTAGTTAAATTGTAATTAGATTCTGTATTAAGTCGCCTTTTTTTTTTTAAAATATTTTAAAGTAATGAGCAAATGACAAATATTTAGAAGGATTTTATCACACCTGTAATTTTCAGGTTGCATTGGGAGAATTTATAGATGTATATGAAAAATTATAGTTGCTCTTAGTGTGTTTTGTAACTCATCACGCTCTTGAAAATGACAGAAGAAATGTATGGGGCTTGAATTAACTTTCCCTTGCTGTCCTCCCATACAAGGAATTTTAATATGCATGGTCTCACTGACAGCCAAGAGAAACAAAAGGGACTGATAAGGAGAGACTGCGTTAGTGTGAACCGCCTCTGGTGAAAGTTATTTTTATCAGTACTCTGGAAGGGACAAAATGCAGACTTTCGTGAGGGTCAATGTGAGTGTCACCAGAAAATCAGAACCTTTACGAAAGCTGAAGTGCTGAGTAGCATCCAAGATGCTTATTTTTTTTTTCCAGAGCATTAAACATTTTAACAAGTATTGTTTGTAGCAGCGAGGAGAGAGCCTGTTTCTACTATTTAAACTGAAGAAGTGATGATAATGTCTTTCAGACCCTTACAGCCCCCCTGCCCCCATTGTTCTACATCAAATTGATGCCTATTTTTTTGTGTCTTTGCAAGTTTTGCCATCTTCTGGATTGTTTTAAACTTTTTTTAGCATTTACAAAAAGTCTTTACTGAAGCTGAAATCTGGAATTCAAGCATGAATTTACTTACCTGAGTTATAGCAAAACTTTTCCTGCAAGCGCTGTTGCTTTCAGTTTTGATATTAACTGTCCTAATGCTTTCTCTTTTTTATGTTTGCTTCTGATAGGCTGTTATTGGCAGGGTTCAGAGGTGATGTTTTCCTCACTATCTGATAGAACACCTCAAAAAAAAAAAAAAAAGCCCCGCAACAAAACAGAATAAATCCCCTGTTATCCCCAAACATCCCTACACCCCCAGTCTGTAACGTTACCGCATTTTTTCTGTTACTGTTGCCATTATTCATTTAGTTCTGGGCAATGTAGAAACTCTTAATAAATAAGGTTTGACCTGTAAAAAAACCTTTACCGTTTAGCATTATTTAAAGCTTCTTTGTAGAACTTTACCCTTACTGTTAACAGTACAAATTGTTTTTTCCTCTTTTTGACAATTTGTTTTTGATCACCTGCAAACAGTAAACATTTTAGAACTTTTTAAATATTTAACATTGTTTTAAGAGTATTTTTATTTTTTATTTGTGATTGTAGTATCAGTAGTACTTGTCACATGCAGAACAGAGGCTGGTTTAAAGGAAGTTTGTACTTGTTCTTGATTGAGTTTTGCTAAAGTAGGTTTGGTAACCAAGCTGAAGGCTATGTATAATTTTCATAAATGCCAATTTCTTCTTTATGAAGCCTCTAGCAATGTGATGGAGCCTGGTGTTTCTAACATAAAAAAGTTTGAAAGTACTTCGCTGAAACACTCAAGTTGTCTTCCAAAAAGGTAGATAGCTGGAGTAATCTTTCTGTTGGTTTGCTACTTAGATTTTGAAAAAAAAATAGTGTTTGTGATTAACCTTAACCTAAAGTGTGTTCCTAGCTCTCTCCTCACCATTCAGTGTGATATACTTCTGTTTACATTTATTGTGTGTTCTGAATCTGTGTTGCACTTTAACACATATTAAAAAAGCATTAACTCATTCTCCGTGGCTTGTGCGACTGCATGCTTGGCTGTCTGCTCCGGTAATAAAGGTGTCTACTAACATCAGTGCGTGGCATCTAAAAAACCGGCTGTGAAATAATCTTTATACTAGTATCAAGTGGGCTTTTAAGGGGTTAAGAAATACTTTGCAGGCACGCTTCTGACAGAGACAGCTTTGAGCTGATGAAGTTGTGAAGCTTACGAATGTGTCTGAACTTTCCTACTGCACTAACCTCTTCCTATAATTGGTGTGAACTTCGGTGATAATCTGTTCCAGATTTTATAGGCTTCATTCACCGTGCACCTTTGTGTTCTGCTTTGAGTTCTGTGCTTTCCCTCGTTCGAAGCCTTCTAAAGAGAAAAAAATTCAAATCACTTTGGTATCTTAGTTGCAATATCAAGTTAATTTGCTTTATGCTCTTGAGATTTAATACATAAATTTAAGCAGTAGTAGAGTTGGTTTGTTGGCAATTTTTTTTTTCTTTTTTAATGTGGATATCTTAGAGATAAAGCCAAGAAACCCAGATACTCAGGAAGCAGTGACTTGGGAGAGTCTGAAGAATGGCTGCCACCACAAACAAAAAGTAAGTTGCTAGGAGATTTTTTTAGGTGGTTACTGTGGCACCTTGTGTCTTCCTTTCTGAAAAGCCAAACTGAAAAGGATTTATAATTAACTGGAAAAAGAATTAACTAAACTGCATGTGGTGTGTTGTTTGTTTTTGTGGGTTTTTTTTGTATTCAAACAAAACTTGAAGCAGAAAATTTTAGAAATTGCTGAATGGGAATGCAGTGTTTTAGCCCTAAGTGTTGTAGTTTATTTCCTTAGCTGAACAACTGGTGGTGTAACAAGCTGTGAGCAGGGTCAGATGGACGGTGAAAAATAGAATTGCCAAGATTTTTAGAATTTTACATAGACTTGTCAGGGCAAGGACTGGGCTTGACCTAGGGCTGGAAAAACAAATTCAAAAAAAATAAGTCCATCTTTTGTGGTAAATACCTGAAATGTGATCATGAAGAGGCAAGAATGCGTGTCATTTATTGAACTAAGTATCTTGCATAGATAAAAATGAGGGGGTACAGGTACTCCGGAGTAAGCAGTTAAGTTTAGGTTGAAGTACTTAGAGTAAAACCTGTGCTAAACTATTTTTTTTTTTAAATGACTAATAAACTGCATTCCTCTGAGGATTCACAACCTGAAATAGATGTATAAGATACTGTCTTTCTGCACACACTCCTGTCAGCGTTCAAGGGGCATATGATCTGGGCGATGCTCTGAGCTGTACTGTTTAGTTTGAGGCAGTCCTGCGAGGAGCAGGGAGTTTGACTCAGTGATCCTTATGGGTCCCTTCCAACTTAAGATACTTTACATTATTGTATTGGAGAGAAGTAATTTGGATTATAGGTAGACTTCTGTGAAATGTGTCATCAAAATAAATGCACACATATGTTCTGTATGGTGTGAAACATCTGTGTTTGGCTTTTTGCAGCAACTTCCTGTCATGTCCAAGAAGACAAAAGCTTTGCATCTGTTCTTCTACCTTCATCTACTTGTTTAAAAAGACAAACAAAGAGAAAAGGTAATGAGGGTATAAACAGATAATATGCATTTCTGAGTTTTCTGAAGCCGAAGCATTATACATACTTGACTTAATAAATAAATTTATGTTTTTGTAAATTGTTTTGCTGTTCAGGTGAAGAAATCTAGAAAGGACTTCAGGGAACCATAAATTTCTTGAACTTCTACTTTGCTCTAAAGTGAGCTGTTATGCCACAAAATATGGCTTCTGTTTTCTCAGGTACTACTACCGTTCAGTCAGTTGAGAAGAAATGCTCTGATGTTGGCCCCAGAGCAACGCTGATTGTATGTCCGCTGTCCGTCCTAAGCAACTGGATTGTAAGTGCTAAGCTCTTAATGTGTAAATGTGATACACGTTCATTACGATCCTGTAGAAATAGTACTCCCTCTAGTCTCTCATGCTAGCAAAAGGTCATGGTTTTCCTTTTTTATGAAATGGAGCTGATTTCACAAGGGAGGCTTATTTGATAGAAATTAAAAAACTGAAGTATTTATTGTAATGCGAGTGCAGTTCCATGAGTAGTGAGCTCACCACTATCAGAGCGAGCTCACTTCCCATTCCTTGGTTTTGACTATGCAGATTCACTTCGGCATTTCTGGAACTTGTGGGAATTAACTCCTTAAACCAGATGAGGAAGGTGGAGGAGAAAGGTCCTTTTTCTGGCATGCTCAGAATAAAATATGATTGTACTTTATTGGTAATGTGTATAATGTTTCATTTGCTAGAGGGGTTCAGTAATTTGGCGATCCTGTTGGTGATCTGTGGGAGTAGGTCTGCTTTTGTCTTCATGACACTTTGAATACAAATATTAGTGGGATGTCTAACTTTCAAGGTATGTTTTATTTGGAAGTTTGTGCTGTCTGTGCTTAGAACATCAATAAGAAAATTAAACAATTTCTTCTTAAGACTGTAGTAAAACATTAAAATCATATAATTGGGAAACATCAAATAGTGTGAAAAAAAAAAAGTACTATTTTTGTCAATTCAAAACTGAAAAAAAGAAAAGACCATGGTGCTTCAGAAATGAAATAATTTTTATTGGCTGTTGAGATTACTGTATGCTGAGTGCTTCACGGAACAAATGTAGGGAATATAAACACTGATTTTAAAATTAATGCTTTGACAATTGTGATGTATTTTATGTTCAAGCTTAGGTTGTTAATCCAGTAAGGGTAAGAAGCTGTAAATGCCCAGTGAAAGAATAAACAAAGAGAATATGAAGGCAGAAAGTGAAAAAGAACATAAAAACTCTTCCAAGCTCTGTTTGGGAGAAACAGTGGATTTTGAAGTGCATATACCATCAGGAAGTGAATTTATACTGTGCAAGAAATAGAGCTAGAGTTATCAGAATGTGATACTATGTCAGTTACTAATGACTGATGTGACTACTTCTGGTCCCTCTTCTCACCTGAGTGGAAAGAGAAAAAGAAACCCAAATTGCTTTTATATGAGTGGATGTAGAATGTCACAGAGCTAGAGGAAGTCATTTTTAGTTAAAGCAGCTTACAAGGATTTTATTCTAACAATCATGTAGTAATGCAGGATCTTTTAGATGACTTTTGACAACTTCTCTTTCAGGACCAGTTTGAACAACATATCCACCAAGATTTTCATGTAAATATTTATGTTTATTACGGTTCTGACCGTAGCAAAGACCCATCAGTTCTTTCAGAACAAGACATCGTACTGACAACATACAACATCTTGGCTACTGATTACGGAGTAAGTAAATGCGGAAAAGTGTTCTTTGAAGTGTTTGGTCTAATGATGGAAGTATATTCAAGTGCTATTGTGGTAGGCAATCAAAAGGTCATAGCTGTAGTTTTGTTTTACGTACTTTCTTATGGGTTTGCTGTATTAGTGAAGAGTTTTGATTGCTCCTGTAGAGAAAATTATTTGACTGCAATTATGACAACTTAAGGAGGAGACTTCTTAAGGATAGAAAAGGATGGCAAGTATGAAAAAAAAAAAAAAAAAAAAATCTGGCATGAGGATCTCGCTTCTGCCTTCCCCTATCAAATTGAAAGAATATGAAGCATATGAAAACATAATTCTGTAGTTGTTGTTGCACATGGGCTGCAACCAGGTAGCTCATTGCATGAGATGTATTTGTAAAGTTATATTTTCATAGAAATTTCATGCATTTTAGAAGCCTGAAGATTACATCTTTAATATAAACTTTTAATTTGCTCTCTGATACATTTTCCATATCTCTGTGTCTTTGAGGCCTTTCTTCTTTTCAGGCTTAGCTTATTTTTGCTGTAGCTTATTCCTCATATTCAAGTATGAGAAGACTGGTAACGTTTTCCAAGAATTGTTAAATCTTGAACAAGGAATGCCTCATTCTTAGTTTTGCTTTTCTGTGCTGATAAATAAACAAGATCCAAATAACTACTATCCATCATTAATTGTGGTATTGTTATAGTTCATCCAAACTGAAAAAAAAAGTATTTTAATTCAAGTAAAAGATTAAACAAACACTGTGTTACAGATCAGAGGTGACAGCCCTTTACACAAAGTCAAGTGGCTGAGAATTGTGTTGGATGAGGGGCACACTATACGAAATCCAAATGCTCAGCAAACTAAAGCTGCCTTAAATCTGGAGGGACACAGAAGATGGATACTTACAGGTAAAATATTTGATAGAAGAAGAAATGCACTGCAGATCGTCTTGGTGTAACACCCTCTTGTGTCTCCCACTTGATGTTTCCACTGGCTTTTTCTAGGAGTTAGACATGTTTAATGTCTGTCTGTCAGATTAATTTGGAATGTTTTTAAACTCATTTTTGGCAGTTAGTTAGATGTGTCTTCTTTTAGTTGTATTTTACCATGTTTGCTTGGTTTTGTGTTTTGATTGGTTTGTTGTTTGTTGTTTTTTGTTTAGTTTTCGTTTTTATTAATTTTGTAGACACAAATTTTTAAAATAACTTTTGATACACAGGTTTGGTGGAAGTACAAGTAAAAAGGGATCTATTTGTGACCTGGCATGTTCTATCTGGTTACAATCTCCCCCTCTTACATACTTATCTGAACCTCAGTAGCTTTTTGAAATGTAGTAGTCATTCTGAAATCTACCTGGGACCATGCAAGCATGTGATCCAATGTAACTTGAAGAAGATAATGATGTAACCACTGCTTTTGAAGCTGAAATGGAGAGATTAACATCCAAATCTTCTAGGACCGAGAGCTGCGGTTTTCTCACTTTTACATATTTAAGTGTTTTGTAATACTTTAATTTAAAAAAAACAAAAACAACGTATTATACTTAATGACATGTCAACCTAGTTATGAGAGGCCTTGTCCAAGATGCGTAGTTTGGAGAAAGCACAAAGCACAAAACTTTCACTTTGACCAAATATTTGTGTTTTTTAGTTTCTTTAAGGTTTTACAATCTTTTTTGTTTGTTTATTTTCTGTTTAGGCACTCCTATTCAGAATTCTGTAAAGGATTTATGGGCTCTTATTTCCTTCTTAAAACTGAAACCCTTTACTGATCGAGAGTGGTGGCAGAGAACAATTCAACGTCCAGTCACAATGGGAGCTCCAGGAGGACTTGGGTATGAAGTGTTCTCAAAGGGTTTGTGAATGAGTATGACTGGCAGTGCTTGGGCAATGGGATGAATTAGTGTTTCACATTTAAAAATGAAACGCGTGTGTCATCAGGTCTTACTTAAATTTTTTTTTTTAGTTCAAATTGATAAATACTAAATAATTCAAATTATTTAATGTTTCAGATTAATTATATTGTACTAGTGTGCTTGGATTTTATACAGAACATGTATTTATGCAATAGAATGAAAAAAAAAAAACCCAGACAACAAACCAACCCCAGCTGGGTAATATATTGTCTATGTATGTGTTTTTAGGCGTTTACAGTCTCTGATTAGGATTATTACCCTTAGAAGAACTAAAACAAGTAAAGTTAAAGGAAAACCAGTTTTGGAGTTACCAGAACGTAAAGTACTTATTCAGTATGTTACACTTACAGAGGAAGAGAAACAAATCTATCAGTCTGTGAAAAAGGAGGGCAAAGCTGCTATTAGCAGGTAAGTAGAAGGCTTTCTTAATCCCGAAAGTTGAAGCTTGATATTGCAAACTTGTGCTTCAGAAGTTTTGGTTATGTCAGCTCTAGTAGCCGAGTGTGTCAGTTTGTACGCCGTAAGCTTACAATTGCGAATAGCATAGCATCTCTTCAGTTCTGAAGAGTGAAATAGAGACTATTGCAGAACTATATATTAGAAGTTCTGTCTTGCAAAAAACAAGGGTACCAGACAGATAAAATTTTTGTCACCATATGTTAGCATTTCTTCTAGTAAAACATGCTACTTGCTAGCGTTTTATGCCTTGTTTCAGAAGGTTTTGAGAAAATATATTCAGACAGGAAAGTGAAAAATCAACTATCATTCTAACAGCTAGACTTGATCACTTGATATCTGTTACTCCAGACTCTGACGTTTCACACTAACGATAAAACTCTTGTTCAGATTTTTCAGTGAAGGGACTGTGCTCGCTCACTATGCTGACGTCCTTGGTGTCCTGCTCCGATTGAGGCAGCTTTGTTGTCATCCTCGTCTTTGTATAAATACATCTTCCTCTAGTTTTTCAGCTGGTGAGTGAATGCGTTTGGTTCCTGTGTTTCTAAAAACAGGACTTGCACTCTGTATTCAAGAACAGAAACACGTTTGTGTTTTCCATGCTTTCTGGCTTCAGCCTTCCTCTTTTCAGCTTGGATTATTGAACTTTTAGCTTTGTTACTTTTATTTTTTTTGTACCATAATATGTTTGAGAAGCGGATGCTTAAGCACATACTCAAATATGAATGAAAGCAATGATGTATGAATAGTTACGAAGGCTTAGAAGCAGGAGTTAATAAGCTTTGACAGCCCATACAGAAATGACCAAAGAGGACCTCTGCAGAGCCAAACGCAGTATGCTTGTTAAAAAGCAGTGTATCTGTTGTTGTAATAATTTACAGAAGTGCTTTTACAGCAAATTTTTTTCTTTGCCTCAGGAGAGAAGATGTAGAGGAGCTTTGGGGAATGGCTTGTAGATTGGTAGCCATGTCAGCAGAACAACTGCCTCTTCAGCAGAATAGGAAACTGTTGACTTTGTTACAGCTGTAAGGAAGGGTGAACACAGAGGACTGAAAGGAGAGTGAGATTTTATTTTTGACAAGCCAGAACTCTACAGCTGCATAATGTTAAAAATTGTATGTGTTTCTTTTTAGAAGAATATAGTCTGTTTGAAATACTCTTAATTTAAGAATTCTCAAATTTAGAGTATTTTGAAAAATCCTGTTTTGAGATGCCGTTGGTATAGATGTGATTCTTCAGGAAACTGGAAGACCAATGAGAGATGGTCAGAATCTTTTTTAGAATGCTTTCATTTATCTTCCTGAAAAATACAGGATGGAGAAATAACTGGATAATTGTTCAAGAATTATTTAGAAATTAATTAGTAATTAGCGTGATTTCAATTTTTACTTAAAATAAATCAATCTTGACTATAAATAGTGTCATCTCCATAGTATTGTTTCTACTTGAACAGCTGCCATATGAAAACTGCTTGTTCCCATTAGGCATTGTGTCATATGTGTACTTAATCACTAAGCATCCAGTAAAAGTTCTCTTGAGTTCTAATTACTATTCCATAATCCAAGTACGATTACTCTTAATTCCCTTTGAAATAGTAGGTCGCAATTTTCTGTAGTATTTGGTAGCTTGTGTTTCTATACATTGTAGGCTATATCCTCATTGTCTATAAGCTATCCTAATTGCATTTTTTTATCAATGGAACTGTGTTGATGTGTGCCAGCTCAGAGTGTTATCTATATAGTAATACCTGGTTTTAAGTATCTTCCTATATTTGCAGATAATAAAACTCCTGAAGAACTGCGTGAGACATTAGTGAATAAAATGAAGTTGGTTCTGAGCTCTGGTTCAGATGAAGAATGTGCAGTTTGTTTGGAATCACTGACTCATCCTGTGATAACACGCTGTGCACATGTGTTTTGTAAGCCTTGTATTTTTGAAGTCATCAGAAGTGAACAGGTTGGTTGTTCTACGGTTACAGTTAATTCTAATAACTATTCAAAAGCAGTGAGCTGGTATCACCAGAAGGCCATCTACCTATTGTTCTTTTAGATCATAAATGGTGAACAGTGTAAGCCATGTTATCAACTGGGTTATCCAGCTGATAGCCAGCTGTATCCTGGGCTGCATCACCAGCAGCGTGGCCAGCAGGTGGAGGAAGGGGATTCTGCCCTTCTGCTCCTCTGAGACCCCCCTGCAGTGCTGTGTCCGGCTCTGGGGCCCACGACATAAGAAGGATGTGGACCTGTTGGAGCAAGTCCACAGGAGGCCACAAAGATGATCAGAGGGCTGAGGTTCTTGATGTGTCTGTAGCAGTCAGTGCCTGTACTCAACCTGCAGGCATACTTAGGCATGCAGAGAAATAAATCAGGTTATGATGTGATGGAACCTGTATTACTTGACTGTACAGTCAAGTAATTTACTATGTCTTGCCTAGAGAGGACCTTGGTATCTGCAGAAGTAGGGCCTTTTTCCCATCCTACATAGTTCCATAGATTGCTTTCATGGTAGTGTAGTCTGAACAGAGGTAGGCGTGGATTCTGCTCTTTTGAAGTTGAACTACCATGAGTTTATAAATCAGAGTGAGTAAGTCTTTCTTATGTTCAAGGTGATTCCTGATTTGAATCCATTCACAAGGAAGTTTTTGCAGCTTTTTCAGAGACTGTTATTTCAGATTCGTCTGTGTTAAAATTGTGTCTCTTGAAGGGATATCTTTATTGTTGCAGTAAATTCACGTATGCAGACTATGATTGTCTGCTTCTTTAACGGGCTAGATGTTCATTCCAGATTAGTAGCCCCCCGTATTCATCTCCTTTGTGAGGTTTGCTTTGCAGTCTGTGTAAAGATACCTTGATTTTGTGGCCAGATTACTGTATAAACTGACCTAATTTTAAAGGGTTGCTCTGTTCACCAGAAGTTTTTTCATGTTCGTCATTTTTGCTTTGCAAAGTTGGGTATTTGTGTGCTGCACACAGTCTTTTGGTAAATTTTCTGAGTAGTCATATGCAAGTGCTGTTGTATAAATTCTAAACTTTGCCTTATCTAGAGTATGCTTGAGAGAAGAAAGCATTCGGTGTTAAACTATGTCTCGTTTCTCATGTCTGTTGGGGGGAAAAAGAGAAGACACTCTGTGTCTGGCCCTGACAAAGCATATTTCATCAGACTGCTATTATTTCTGTGCAGGCTTTGAAGAAAAAGGTGAAAAGGTCATTCTTTCTTTGTAACTAAGAAGGATCTTGTCTTTGAAAGATGGTTTATTTTTCTGGTATTTTAAATAGTCTTCCCGCCTTGCACAAGTATTTGCTTGCTTTTAAATCTTGAGCTGCTTATTTTAACCATAAATATGCCAGAAAGAATACCCCTTTTAGGGAAGGCTGAGCGTTTTGAAAACATGTAGCATTTATGTCACCTGTGTTCTCACAAAATATTTTGATTGTTAGATCAGAAATGACAAAGCAGCATGTTACAAGAATGAATGTACTCCTTCAGGATATTTTTTTTATGAACATCTATATAATGACTTCATAAAGGGTGCTTTGTAAAAGGTGCTCTTTAATACTTTCTATGAATAACTTGATCTAATATGTTTCTTCTAATGTTATTTGGGGTTTTTTGTAGCCAAATGCCAAGTGCCCTCTCTGTAGGAATGAGCTTCGAGTAGAGCAGTTGGTGGAATGTCCCCTAGAAGAGGAAATAGACTCCAGTAACGCAAAGAAGTCTGATCAGGAGTGGATAACCAGTTCAAAGGTACGTTCCATTGTGTTTTACTTGGCTTTTGTTACAGTTTTATAGTGCTCTCTAGAACTCTTATGTAAACAAGCTGAACATACTTTATATATGCATAACATACTTTAAATTATTATTTAAAAGTCTGCACAGCATGTCTAGCCAGCACAGGAGAAAACGCATAATAAAAATCTCATCACTGGCAAATTTTGCAGCAGGAGAACAAGGCAAAAGAAGCACCAGTTTTAATTTGATGCTGGTTAATGTGCAGTACATAGATGTGTATTAATTAAATAAAACTTTTGGTAAAAGAGTTGTTGCTTTGCCTTTTGTTTCTATTTCTGAATATAGAGTAGTTCTATAACCACTGAAACTCTTCAGCACTTAATTTACTTTTTTTACTTTTTGGAAACTAAAAATCTAAATAAATCCTTCTTTCTTAAAACTTGGCTAAAGAATATATATATTCTGCTCTAGAGGGGAAAACTAAATGTGCATCATATGTTCAATATAACGCTTGTCAGATAAACTACTGAGATATTTTTATTTTACTTTGCAGACCTGTTTCTGAAGGTCTGCCACATTGGTTTTTGCTTCACCTTGATTGTACATTTGCTGCCAGAAATTAAATTTTCCTGCCTGTACTTTGAACATATTGAGATTGCTTTTCTGAAACATGAAATCTTTAATTTTAATTTGTAATGCTATTACTGTTCCTTCAAAAGTTGGTTATAAACTTACTCCCTGAAAGTATTTCTGTGGAGACTTAAAAACTAATTTAGGACATTGTGCTCTAGAATAAATTAAGATATCTTAATATTTTTTTTTTGTTTACCTGGTGCAGTTACTTGCATTCTCTAGTTTGTTTCTCTTTAGTTTCTCTTGTCTCTTTACCTCATCATAGCTAAACCTTAAATGAGAAAACTGTCAATGTTCTTCAGATCTAATTCCTTGCTCTTTTTGTTCTCATGTTGGTGTCTCCTTATCCTCTGTCATACCTAGCCAAGGGCCTTGCATAGCTTATTTGCCTGAATATTCCCAGGGGAAGCCTTTCTTGCTTCTTGAGTATGGCTACAGTAGAGCACTTGCCTTGTGGCTGTCTCTTGCATAAGCCTTATTTTTCGGAGTTCCTGTGCTCCATTCCTTTTTTCCATATGGCCTCGAGGTAGGGGATTTGTTGATTGCTGACGGTGGGAAGCTATGTCTGGAAAATGGGTTTGTGAATCCTCTTCCCCAGTTTGTGACCATTAGAAGTGCTCAACCCTTACTTTCCTTTGGAAACTAAAAGAAACCCTACCCACAGAATTTAACATTAGAAGTTTGTTTAAAAGGTATTACTGAACAGTGGTTTCTCAATTGATGTGAACTTTATCAAAGCACCTGTAGGAGTGGAATCTAACCAAGTGAGAATAAACCACATAAGTCTTCGTTTGATTTCAGATCAATGCTCTCATGCATTCTTTGATAGAACTTCGGAGGGATAATCCAAGTGCTAAATGTCTGGTTGTTTCTCAGTTCACAACTTTCCTGTCACTGATAGAAAATCCCTTGAAGTAAGTAGAACTGTCATTTTTAATAAACACGTGCTTTTATGGTATCTTAAAATATCTCAGAATATAGTATCCTTGTGATTTTTAGAACTTCAGAAGAGAAACAAATTACTTAAATGCTTTTTTTTAGTGGAATAAAGCCATGGATCTCATCCTTATTTTTAATGTATCACTTGTTAAATGCAGAGTTTTAAATATGCTTTTCAAAATAGAGGTCAGGATTTTAATGTACTTATTTCCTGTTGCCACAGAAAATGGATTGGTAAATGGAACATTTTTACTTTCTCTTCAGAGAATCGGGGTTTGCCTTTACTCGTTTGGATGGGTCAATGGCACAGAAGAAAAGAGTAGAAGCAATTCAGTGTTTCCAAAGCAGTCAAGCAGGATCCCCAACTGTAATGCTTTTGTCTCTGAAAGCAGGTGGAGTTGGATTAAATCTGACAGCAGCTTCCCGAGTGTTTTTAATGGATCCTGTGAGTAATGTTCATAATGATCTGGCTTAATCTAGGTGAAGCTCCTTTTTGGTGTTTTCCTAAGAGGTAGAAGGAAAGCCCCTCTGAGAATGATGAACACTGATGAGTATCTGTTAAAGGGCAAATAGGGCTTTTCTTCATTTGTTTCCCTGGCATGCTTTTGTTTTAACACAGTATTTTTGTGCTGTCCATCTATTTATTGTAAATGGAAAGAATGCTAGTAGTACTGGTAACAAAGTGGTGCATAGCATTCGATATCTGTTCTTTCTATATTTCTTTCTCTTTCTTTCTGATACTTTTGAATGTGGCTGTTTGTTCTATTTAATAACTTTAAAAGCCATAAAGTGGAATTTCAGGAGCAGTATATTTTTTCTGAGTTATAGTGCAGTGCTACCCTGCTCTAGTCTCTTCTGTTATTTTTGTGAATTTCTTTAGAAATAAAGACATTAGTCTGAGATTGCTTTTTGTGGTTGTAGGAGACTGAGAAAGATGGTGATATCTAAATTTAGGAATTTTTTTCCTTTCAGTAAAACACTCAGGAATGCAAAATTATTTGTAAGGAATAAAAATGTAAATTATATTTATGGATAACAAAATGGTATTCTTAACAGAATTGGTTCATGTCTTGTTGGATCATTGTACAACACAGAAGTTTTTCTGTTCACTTCTTCTCTTCCCCGCTATTTACTTCTCTGCTATGATGTCCTAGTTTTTTGGCAGTTGGAAACTGAGACATAATTCTGCAGTTTGTGCACTTGAAAACAAAACCAAAGTAAATTAAAATAATAGTGTAGCTTTGGACTTGGGCATCTGGTAACATGAATAGTAAAGAAAAAGTGCTAGCTTGGACATCAGGTTAGTGATAATAACTGAAGGAAGACAAAAGCTATTTACTTAATAAACTAAAGGAATGAAATGTGAGTGAGAGGTTGGATAAGTTGCCTTGGAAAAAGGTTTTTGATGAACTGCGATACATCTTCACAAGTATTGTTTCTGTATGTGTTGCATTGAATAGTTGGAAGAGACCTACAACACCATCTAGTTTAACATTTTTTTTAACAATTCTCTGAATAAGAGGTTGTGGAAAGTCCAAGAAAATTTTCATTTTCTGCGAAGATAATTAATAAGAGATAATGCATACACTGTCCTGCAGCAAGCAGTTGTAAGAAAATAAGCTGAACATTGTTAATACTGAGTCATCTACAGTATATAGTTATACCTCACAAACCAAAGCCGAATATAATTGCATCCTTCATACACTGACTTCTCCTCACCCGCTGGTAACCATCCTGTGATGGTAACTGTCCCAAGTGGCAGTGATTACCTACTTGTATTTGATGAAGGGGCAGCGAGTGGGGCCACATGATCCTTTATGATCTCACTTTTGAATGTTCAGTGTTGAATGAGATTCAGTCATGCATTAGCATTCCATGAAGTGAATTAGCAGCAATAATAGGATTTAAGAAGCAGCATTACCCCTGGAGCCAGTGGAGTAACCAGTTTTTCTACTCAAATTCTGTGGATTTGTTGAACTGTAGCTTAGAGTTCTGCATTCTTTCTCTGAGAGGTGTTAGACCACAGTGCAAGGGAGGAACATCTGTCCAACCATAGACTACTTCTCTTTTTTTGAAATTGCTTGCTTGCTTGGTTTTTTTAAAAACAATCATATCTGCTGAATTTTTGCCTCTAGGAAGAAATATGAAGCGTTTCACAAGTATACAGATGTTTTTGAGGCTCAAGTTTCTCCATATTTTCCTATGTAAAATACAGTATTCCTTGTATGTGATATTGCAGAAAGGCATATAGGTATTGCAATTCAGTTTTCATTTGCTGGACTGATGACAGAAGAGGAGTGAGAGCAGTACACTTCGGTCCTCCTTGACTACAGCAGACAGAATGGAATGTGTTTGGGCTAGAGCTTTCCTCAAGACATCATCCTGTTTGTACAGTCAGATTAGTATTAGAACTGTTTGTTGTACATAGTTTGCCAGGAATGTTCATCTTGCAGTGACAGATATATCATAGAATCATAGAAAGGTTTGGGTGGGAAGGGATCTTGAAGATCATCTGATTCTAACACCCCTGCCATGGGCAGGGACACCTTCCACTAGACCAGGTTGCTCAAAGCCCCATCCAACCTTGAACACCTCCAGGATGGGGTGTTCTTCACAGCTTCTCTGGGAACCTGTGCCAGGGTCTAACCACCCTCAGAGTACAGAATTTCTTCTTTATATCTAATCTAAATCTCCCCTCTTTCAGTTTAAAACCATCATCCCTTGTCCTATCACTACATGCCCTTGTAAAAGGTCCCTTTCCAGCTTTCTTACAGGCTCACTTTAGGTACTGGAAGGGGCTATGAGGTGACTGATCTCGATTTGGAAATTGAGCCGTTGACCACTACCTTCCGGATGTGACTGTCCAATCAGTTTCTCATCCACTGAATGTTCCACCCATCATATCCATTTCTCTCCAGATTAGAGAGAAGGCTGTTGTGGGTGGACCATGTCAAAGGCCTTAGAGAGGTCTGGGTAGATGACATCCATAGCTGTTCCTTGTCCACTGATGTAGTCACTCCATCATAGAAGGCCACTAGGTTGGTCAGGCAGGACTTAGTCTTGGTGAAGCCGTGCTGGTTGTCTTGAATCACCTGTCCTGTGTGCTTTAGCATAGCTTCTAGGAATATCTGTTGCATCATCTTCACAGACACAGAGGTGAGGCTGACAGGTCAGTAGTTGCCAGGTCCTCCTTCCTACCTTTGTTAAAATTGAGTGCAGTGTTTCCCTTTTTTGAGTCACCGGGGACTTCACCTGACTGCCATGGCTTTTCAAGTATCATGGAGAATGGCTTGGCAACTACATCAGCCAATTCCCTTGGGACTCTGGGATGTATCTTGTCAGGTCCCATAGAATTGTGTATGTTCAGGTTCCTCAGGTGGTCACAAACCTGATCTTCTCTTATAGTGGGAGGGACTTTGATTCTCCGATCCCTGTCTTGCAGTCCATCCGCTCAAGAGGTGCAGGAAGAGAGGTTGCCATTGAAGACTGAGGCAAAAATGTTGAGTCCCTCAGCCTTCTCCTTGTCCATTGTTACCGGTTTGCTGGTCTTCATTGAGGGGGGTACTCTTTCTTAATGACCTTCCTTTTCTGGCTGACATAGCTGTAGAAGCCTTTGTCATTATTCTTTGTGTCCCTTGCTAAGTTCAGCTCCAGCTGTGCCTTGGCCTTCCTGACCACATCCCTACACAACCTATACTCTTCCCAGGATATCTGTCCCTACTTCCTCTGCCTGTGCATTTGCTTCCTGCTTGTTAGTTTGACCAGCAGGTCTTGACTCAGCTGCTCTGCTCTCTTGCCTTCCTTCATGGATTTCTTATTCCTAGGGATCAAGAGCTCTTGTGATCTATGGAAAGTGTTGTTAAAGATCTGCCAGCTCTGTTCTGGTCACTTGTCCCTGAGGGTGGTTTCCCAGGGGGTCCTGTTGACCAACTCCTTGAAGAGCTGGAAGTTTGCTTTCCTAAAATGCAGGGTCCTGACTTTACTCTTCCCCTGACCCATATTCCTCAGGACTGCGAATTCCACCAGTGCGTGATCACTTGTCCTGGTTTGAGCAACAGGATTAATTTATCTTTCAATAATGTTGCTTTTCAGTAAGGTTTCTTCTAACACTTGGGAAAACTGCACGTTTAGAAGACTGAATTTGTCAATAGGCTCCCCTCGATTGGATGGGCTGTAGTAGACACCGCCCGCAAGGTTCCCTTTGTTGCCTCGGTCTCATCCTGCTCGTGGCTTTTCTTCAGAGACAGCTCTTGTCACTATCTCCATTTCTTGATGTAGATGGCAATACCTTCTTCACCTGTCCCTTCTGAACAGCCTGTAGCCATCAACAGCCGCACTCCAGTCATGGGATTCGTCTCGCCAGGTTTCAGTAATGTCACTTGTTTGGCTGTTATCTTGCAGCTTGATGTCTTAAGTGTGTTTAGGCATCAGAGGTTCTTAGACTGTAAAATTAATATTTTGTGCTAGCCCAGTGCTGTTTTCCAACCCCTTTTATAGAAAGGGGCCGTTAAGAAGAGTTCCTAGATAACTTTCAGCATGTGGGTGACATGGCAAGGTGAGCCTGTTACATGAGACTTGCTTTTCACAGAGACAATACTATTACATTTTAGGTAGATTTAAATACCCATTCTGTGAGAACTAGTAGTAGTATACCTTTAGATAGAAAAACATGCTGGAAAAATGCAGAGGCATTAAATATAAATCCTTATACTTAGTGTTATACCCTAAGCACAAGTAGGAACAGCTACACTACTGTTTTGTGTTCAGCAAGTTTCCTGTTTACCTAACTTGGTGACTATTGCATATGCTAATGGAAATAGACATTATCTTTCTTTTTAAGTCAGGGGACTTAGTCTACTGATAAATAACTGCCTGTGTTCAGCTGGTTTAGGTTTTGCTGTCAGGAAAAGGTTACTGAGGCAGTTAGTATATGCACTGTTTATTTCAGAATTAAAATGATAATGAGGTTGTTTTGGTGTCCCCTAGACTCCTGACAAACTTCATTTTTTAACTCATTTAACTGATCCTGCTTGTTACGAATATATAACCAGAAGTTGTCAAAGCTTTCTTTATAGCAGGATATTTAAGGAGTTAGACATCAGATTGGGCATAATTAATCAGCAAGCAATATTTGTTCAAGAGCTGATGGTGCAATAATTTCTTTGTGATTCCGTGTGCATCTTACTGTGTATTTTGAAGGGAGGTTATTTAACTTGTT
Organism: Limnodromus scolopaceus; assembly: GCA_028565335.1. Taxonomy (NCBI): domain Eukaryota; kingdom Metazoa; phylum Chordata; class Aves; order Charadriiformes; family Scolopacidae; genus Limnodromus; species Limnodromus scolopaceus. Next base: position 10,936,770 of record JAOXNO010000052.1, read on the forward strand.
CTTTGCTGCTACTGATTAGGCTTGGAATCCTGCTGCAGAAGACCAGTGTTTTGACAGATGTCACAGGTTGGGTCAGAAGCATGATGTTGTTATTACAAAGGTGAGTTGAGAAACGATCTATTTGAAGAGTTCCCTGGTTCTGAATAATTAAGTTATTTTCCAAATAGCTTTACTGTATTGTTAAAAGAATTGTAACAATATATGCCTCACCAGCAAACTTAAACTGTAGTGTCATTTTTGAAGTGTGGGTTTTCAGTTGTAAGATTTTTGTTAAATGTAACCTATTTCCCATGAAATAATAATTTTAGAAGTTAGAAGTCCCTGCTGAGCTTTTTGGAGTGACTAAGATGGGGTAGTATTGCTGTTGCCGAGCCTGGCTATTACAGTTTATTCTTTTGAAAGTACGTAAAACACTTTTGCTTTTCTCATAGCAGTTTGTTTAGCAGCAGAAGAGCAACTGGTCCATCTCATAAATATCCAGTCATAAAAACATTACCAGGGAAATTGAAGACAGGCTCTCTTCTATTATAAGTAGCAAAGAAGAAATATTCTTCCAATAAGTATTTTTAAAAAAAGAAAAAAGGCGAAATAATTTAAAATGCCAAGCCTTTTCCTCCAGCCACTTTATACACCTTCCCCCTCGTGTTTTCTTTAAAAGTAATAACAACATAATGTAACCGTGCTGTAGGGTACTCAGCTTTTTAACCTTCCCCCCCCGCCAAAGTACCTAAATTTCTCATCTTAAACTTTAATTAAAATAAGAAATCCCTTCATTTCAGTTGGGCTTTTTTTTCCCCCCTCTGGCAGTTCATTGTGAAGGATTCAGTGGAAGAAAATATGCTGAAAATTCAGAACAAGAAGAGGAAACTTGCAGCAGGAGCCTTTGCTACCAAAAAGCCTTCAGCAAGTGAAGCAAAACAAACTAAAATTAATGAAATTAAGGCTCTAATTGATTTATAGCTTGAAACTGTGGCATTTTATGTAAATAACATTTAATATTTTAGTTAGCGTAATACTGTTCTTCAAGTTACATGCGTTAACTTTTAGTTTCTCTGTCTTTATGGTCAGAACATAAATGCCTCAAATTAATTAGACTAAATTGCTCCTAAATGTTAATTTAGAAATGCACAAACTTGATTTGCACTCCTGAAATCTTTCCAGCGTTCATTTCTTCAAAATGTTGCTTATGTACAATGCTTAAGACTATATTAAAAATCCCTCAAAATAGAAGTCCATATTCATGCATTCTAACTTGCAAGAACTTACTCTCTTTTTTAGAGGTGAAAACATAACAAAAGGTAAATGATGTGCTGTCCTTCAGACAAAACCCTTGAGAAATTAATTAGCTTTATGTTTTCATCTCAAATGTTTGTGATAACCAAACAGATCATCTGGATTTTTATTTTTTTTTTAGAATAGGTGGTCAGTGATCACTCCATAAGGAATTATTATTTTTGCAGACAATGTTCAAGGATGGTATTTAATTGAAAATCCTGGAATATTTTTTTTACTACTTCTGAATAATACACAGGTGCAGCAGGGAGTTCCTCTGATTATTTCCTGTGAGCTAGTAAAAATGAAGTATTTAAATTTGTAAAATACTTTGTTTTAATATTTTTCTTCCTTTAAACAGAATTCCACTGACTTGTAAATGTAAAGGTTTTGTGATTTGGATAAAATGCTAGAATCATAGGCTTGTATTGATAACATGCTTTCCAATACTTCCTATATATATTTTGAACAGTATGATTGTGCTATGTGCAAAGTAGAATATGACCCACTTGTCACTGTGTCAGTTATCTCTTGCAAAATAAATGGAACAAACCAAATTATTTTAATAGCTGCCAGCTTTCTAACAGTCTTCTTGCACTGCTAAGTGCTTCTCCAGTCCCATACATGTCTTAATGGAATGCTGATCTGGATGTGATTCTATGATTCTATGATTTATAGAGTAAGAATTTGGTAAACTACTTGTACTGCAAAGTAATAAACCGCACTGAGGAATCTCAGTTCAATAGTAGTTGAATATTCTTGTCTGTTCCTTCTATCTCTTTCCATTTGGTCCTGGTCTTCTGTTATGTATTTTCTTAACACTATGTTGCCTGTTGCACTGAAAACAGGAGGCAGAGATTGCTATGTTTAGGTCCTGTTTAGATTCGGGAAGTGCATTTGACACCAGAGGAATGGAATCTGATTTGCTTCTAATGCCTCTCACCTTTTCTTATGTCTTGGAATACCAGCCAGCTGATCATAAGATGAATTGCAAACACAGGAAATTGAAAAGGACTAAGAAATAAAGGGACAATATCTGATAATCTGGAGAAACAGTGAGCTAAGGGAAGGAGTGAGAAGGGAATTCAAAATAGGTCACTTAACAAGTTGATGCAGTTCTTGGGGAGCCAGCAACTTAGCTATGGAGAAAAGCGTGTTACAAGTCTGTTAGAGAAGGAATTAAAGAGACATGAATGATGGGAGACAGTGTGAACCTCAGTAACTGGTTGTCACTGGAAAGTTGACAACAGAATAAGAAAACAGAGCTACACCTGATTGAAGTGTTGGGCTTTTGTTTTGGGGTGGTTTTTTTTTCCCCTCACAGACTTTATGTAAATTAAACTTCCTTTGGGTTTTGGGTTTTTGTGGTTCAGGTTCTAAAATAAGCTGGAAAAATAATTCCTGATTATGCATGAGAGATTTGGCCGAGTGTCATTCTTTCTGGTTTCCAAGTTAAAATTCCATGAGGAATAGACCCATTTCAAGGGCTAGCCAAGCTTCATCATTACTTGTGTTAAAATACGCTGACGTTGTGCAGAGTGGCTGAGTTATGATTATGAAAACAATTACTATTATCATTTTTCCTCTACTAGGTGATGGTTTCCATGTTCCAAAGCCAAAAAAACACACACTGGATTTGCTACTAAGCTGTGTGGTTACTTAAGGTCTCTCCCAAAAAAGCCATTAATGCATCCAAGAGAACAGTTAAAGGTCAAAGCTGAGGGGAGAAAAGTACTGTCTCATTTGATGGAGCCGTTCGGTTTACGGGTTGTTAAAAACCATGGTGTTGTGGCTGTTTTCCATGATCTGTAAGTAGTTTTTGGCTGTTGGTATGCTCTAGAAATGAGCTTTGGAATTACAAACTTAACATTTTTAATTCCAAAGACTGGGTTAATAGTCTATCATTCTGGGTTTTATTTACCCCCTGCATAAAATACAGATGTAAATGGGAGCAGTATGTTTCTAAACGAAGAGCAAAAAATGCTTCTAATTGCTCAGATACTTCTAAACTAAGAGTTGCTCTGAGTTGTCACTATCTAAGGAACACCTTAGATTATATGATTTTTTTAAAGGCAAATGCAGTTCCAATAATTAAGTTGCAATCTAAGCAGGGCTATAACTCTTTTGAATAATCTCTTGAGTATAGTGCTTTAATTCAGTTACTGCTTTGAGTAACTACAGTTAGAGCAGAAAATTGATGTATCAGCTGATACTACTCCAAGGGATAAAAAGGGATCTCAACTTTTCTGCAAGTGCTCCCTGCAGTAGTTACAAAGGAAATAGTGGCAGATAATGACATAAAGGTCATTTTATTGAAAATAAGCTGAATAGAGTTTGGTATAGATGTCATATCTTTTGCTTTCCTGGGTCTGTGGGTAAGCACTTGATCATAGTATGAGTCACAGAGGCTAGGACAGAATGGTTTTATAGGTTTTCTTTCTTTACTAACTCTATTTGTTATCCAAAAACATGCAGGTGTTTCATCTTATTCAGCATCTCTCCTTACCTTCTTGTATTAACGTAACAAAGTTTATGTGCTAAACCAGATTTTCAGCCAGGTATAGTCTCATGCTTTTACACTTCCAGTTCTCTCCAGTTAAGCTTAAAAGAAGTAATGTGCCTGTTCTCTACTACATATACAGACAAGGGGAGCAAAAGTAAGACTGTTTTGCTGTCTTCAAAGAGTATTTTACCATTTTCCATAGAGTATTTTGTGAGCATGTAGAACTCCAGTATTTGTACTTGTTGGATAAAGTCTACTTTTATCACTACAGATTGTAACCAGTAATCCCTCCTGCTTTCATGCAACTTCAAACTTACTGTTAAAAAAACACAACACAGCAAAAGAAAAACCCACACAGGAAAAGGTTAGTTACAACTGGGAGCTCAGATGCTATGTACTTTTAAATGGCTACAAGCTACTTTGGTTTGGACCTCATCTTTAGCATTTTTGCTAAATGGTGATCAAGGAATTCTAGAGCAATTAAGTAGTAAAAATAAGCTAAAACAAACTAACTCTCATACCCAGACTATGTCTTCTGCTTTACCAGCAAATGGTGAGAGCTTGTTGACTGCTTATTTTATCTCTAGGTTGAAAGTTTAACACTCTCACTAGCTTCCTGCCAAAACCCTCCTTTATCAGGAAATAATGAAATAATATTTTCTTACTGTTTCTGGACTAGTACAGAGTATAGCTGTCAAAAACGGAACACTAAGTAATTTGGTTCTGTTTAGACTTTTGGCTACAAGATGGAGCTGAAACTTAATACAGATAACAGCTAATCTCCATCTGCCTTCAGCATGCTTTTGTTATTGTGGTATTTGTACTGCTTTTCTGTGTGTCTGAGAATACAATGTGTAGCCTGAGTGTGGCAAAAAAAGCACTTTTGTTTATTCTCTGCACACATGGAAAGAGTAGTTTTCCTTATCAGAGTAGGTACAGTTACCTGAGCAGCTGCTTAGTCCTTCTTTTCCAAAGCAGCATCATCATTGTGTTTAGCAACAAGTTCACAGCGCACAGGGCTTATGTTAGGGATTATGTTTCTTTAGTCACTGAAAGAAAGATGCCCTCTCCCCAAGCTCCATGATGATGCTTATGTGAGTGGCCTCAGCAGGTGCTTCCTCCACTGCCCTGTCCTAGACTTAGGGCAAGCTAATGAAGGGCCTGGCCCTAAACAGCACCCTTGCAAATGACTGTATTCTGTAAATAAGTAGAACTAAAAGCTGGACATTTGCTAATGTTAGCTAGAGTAGCCTTAGCAAAGCTCAAGGGTTATACCTTGGACTGCTTCAGAGCTCCCTTTTTTTTTTTTTGTAATTGCTCAAGAGTTTAGGGAAGCCAGAAATGCATGACAACTTTTTATTTTTGTATCAAGTGCAACATTGCAAGTAACAGATAAAACTCAGTTTACTAGTCCCATAGTGTACAGAACTGAAAAAATGCATTCTGCCATGCTGTAGGCACTGTGCGTAAGAATCTGGTCAAAACTTCAGTGCAATTGTGACTGGAAGAGCAAAGCAGTGCTATTACTGTTACATCTGTATGTATCCCAGTGTCATTAATACATTTTTGGTAAAGCAGAATGGCTACCACTCTAGTGTATGAGCAACCCCATGAATAAGATTTTTACATCTAAAACAGCAAGCAAAGGAACCAATGCTAACCACTTTAATGAGGTGAGGTAACAAACCCGGTTTCAAGGAATATGTTGAGCCAATTGATCACAACAGAAGAAAATTTAAGCTGAAAATACCTGGTTTTATCTAGTAGGGAGAATTGGAAATTGGGCAGTAATAGGTGGCCCAAGGAATTCTGCTTCCTAGCTTTTGCTCATTCTTCATCTGTAGCACTGCAGAGGCCTTCAGCCAAGAAGTTTTTCATCAAGCTACTAGCAAGTGTAACTGACCACCATCTACACCTTTCTAGCTGTTAGTTCTGGAACAAGTCCTTGCATCACCACTGTCTGAGACAGGCATTTCTACTGAAGGTAGGTATCAAGTTTCTTCTTGATGTTGTCAAAGGAATCCACTCCCAAATAGTCAGCTTGGCCCTGTTCCCACCGTTCCTTGCGTTCTTCTGAAGATACGGTTGGTAATGCTGGTGATGATGCTGATACTGATATGTGGGACATTGCCTCTGAAACCTCTGCCTAAAAGGAAAGGCAGAGTGAAAATACAGAAATACTTTGCATAGCTATAGTGGCATAGATAAGGCATAGATTGGGACAACGAAGTAGATGTTCTCATGCGCAGCAGCAAGCATTGCCAATGGGCAGGGACTGTGCAGCTTTCCTAGCAAAATAACAAAGCAGAGTTACAGAAGTTAGCAGGGACAGGGAGGAGGGGAAAAAAAAAAATAAAAATAAAAGTTTAAGTTCTTCATACCTCTCTACAGAAGCCACAAGAGAAAGCCAGAGTATAGACCAAGCCCGATAGCTGCAAATAGTTTGTTAGAAAGATGTAAGATTAACAAGAGAAAGCGCATCTTAAGAGATAAGTAACTTTGGTCTTAGAAAGGTTGAGAACTTAAACTGGCCCATGTACTAAGCTAAGATTATAAAGTCTGCACTCAGATGCAAGCTACTAAACTCTGTGAGTGAGAGCTAAAGTTAGAAGCGTTACTTTGGCTTTGGTAAATATTGGGATTCATCACTGCCAGTCTATAGGAGTATTCATTCTGTAGTTACCCTAGGCTTACCTAGATCTGTTTCACCATGCAAGATCTGTATGTACCTATTGCATGATGCACTGGGGTTCTTCTGCTCAAGAACCTTATTAGCTGCAGCACAGTAAGTGTTACAACCCTTCTCTGTACATATTAAAGAAGTTACTACAGTTAACTCTGGTGCACCATTAGCTGCTTAGATAGTTGGGTTTAGGCAAGCAGACAGCTACATTCAAGACCACTAGAGCATGCTTCTCTGCTGCAGTAGTATTTTTTCCAAGCTTAAAAAGAACAAAACAAAAAACCCTGCATCCCACAAACTACACCACACCCATGCTTTGAGCTGGACAGAAGGAAGGGAAATCAGTGGAATGGTGAAGAACCTGTCATCCATACTTAGTTTCTACAAGAATATTAAGGAACGTACCATGTTTACACCTGTAATACTTTCTTTAACAATTCCATGCTGTTCTAGTAATGGTAAAACATTAGCTGTATAGGTGTCCCACCACATGTTGAGGAATTCTGGGTGAACTATTTTAGGGTCGTCCATGTTGCCTTTTATGCTTTTTGTTCTGGAGTCATATGTGTAATTCCATGGTTTTGTGCTTCCCAGGAAATGCACCACTTTAGTATTTGCACCAAACCTGTTGGACAGAAAAAGTTAGAACCCACAAGTTGTGGAGATGTCTAGAAAACAAGAGTTCTGACTGGCAGTCATGATTTTTTTTTTTAACCTGCAGTTTCTCTAGGTGTCCAGAAAACAACAGAAATATGAATATATTTAGGAAGCTAAACACTAAATGATCAAACTGCCAATGCCTACGGGGACTGAAAGCATCGCTATACAAGAGAAGTGCAAACGGAGTTCTACATTACACTAGCCAGAATACAGCCAAAACCTAATGGTCTGGGCTACGTAAGTACTTACAGCCAACTCAAGTCTTTAGGTAGAGTGGTGTCCATAGCTCAGGAGAGAGCAGTCTCAAGCAGCCGTTGCAATCAAAACTGGTTTTAAAAGTGAAAAAGATTCTAATCCAAAGTCAGTGATCCAGATAGTTAGGCATTACAAGCATTATGTAGAGAAGGGTCAGTGTTAGAGTTACCCTTTCAGTTTATAGCCCTATAGAAAAGGATTGTTGGAAAGCACTGCTGTGGGAAGGCTGTCCCCCTGCAAAATAATAGCTCTGTGTAACCTAGGCATTTCAGAGGACTTCTCATCTTGGTGCAGCAGGGTCTTGCTAGCCAACCAACCCTTATTTTCTAAATAACCTAAGTTTAGACATGGGTGGGATGCCTGGTTGTTGTTTTCTTCATTTATTTCTTTTTAACACTACTAACTCCATTTTCAATGTGGACTTCCAGTTTTGTCCCAAACGTTACCAGCATGTTCATTTGCATTAAGCATGTAGATGAGGTGTACCCCTTTTGCAGAAAAGAACTTGATGCTAAAAGAGACAGCATCCATGCTACTCTTCCATGGTTCCACAACTAGAGTTCAGCTTCAGTCAGTTTGGTAAACAAGCAATACCAGTCTCTCCAGTAACGGCAACTGTCTTACCTGGTTCTTCACTTACTAGAATTTCTTCTCAACATATGATTATAGCGATAGTGATGCCAAACTAGTTTGTCTAACATTAAGCACACCCTGGTTGTTTTGACCAGGACTCCAATGTTCAAGGAGTTTTATATATGGATACTATGCAAGTGTGTTTCAAAAACTTTAGAATATTTGAAACAAGGCAATATGCATTTGGGTGGGGGGCTTTGTACCACTGTAAGCTCCTTGACTGTGTTTCAATATTCATGCTCAGTGTTTTGAACACAACTGATGTTATTGCAGAATGAAAACCTATGCATGTGAAACAAGGTCCAGTATTTGCACTAACTGGAAGAAAAAAAAATATCTGTTGTCAAGAGGCCAGTTCCTGGGCTTTAACTTTCAACTCCATGTGTCATAATTTGACATAAGAGAACTATCTTTAGTTTTATTCACTGTCACAGCACTACTTAACAGCCTGAGTTTTCTTCATCTTAGGCTGCTGCTGTTCTGAGGAAACTTGTCCTTGTTTAAAAAAATCAAGTCTATTTAAGCTAGAGAATGCCTAAGTGTTATGTTACACTTTCTGCAAATGGAGAAGTGTATTCTTAGTATTCTGTCCACTTAAGACGTGTACAGCAGTTGACAAATGCCAGGCTTCTACGATGTTTTCAATATCTGCTTTCTAGATACTTTCTAGATCTGCAATACTTTCTTTTGACATTTAAGCTCAACTGTTAGGAAGCTTTATGTCCACACTGGCCTCAGTAACTAATCCGTCTTTCCCTATCTCCCAGAAAAGTCCTTCATCAATGTTTTGAAGTTAGAGAGCATTTGTCATGAATTGGCATTTTCCTTTGGAAAAAGGATTACTGGGACTGCTGTGAAATCTAGTCTCGCTGTACAAAGCTGCGAAAAACTTAGCTATTGATGTCAGTAGGTTTAAATTTCACTTTATTCCAACTGCTGATTACCAGGCGTGTAGCTGCTGATCTAACCAGGGGAAGTTGTTCCACCTATCAAACAGGGCATTCTACTTAAAAGGGTTGCACTTCCACCATTCTACTTTTGAACATCTGATGAATTCAGTTAGGTAATAGATTCAATCAGTTAAATTGAATTTTTGTCAGGAACCTGCAGATAAAATTAGTCTTTTGTGGCCAACAAGGTAATTTGTAAATTTAACAACCAGCCAGCCATGGAAAGAAGACACACTTTACAATCAATGTTAGCTTATCAAGTGCTGTCCAACTACTTAGTCATTCTCAGGCTTGCATATATTTCTTTAAATAAGTGTTCCACTTTTAGCATGACAGGATTTGAGATGGTATTCTGATCACAAGACATAGTTTGATCTTGAGCCAGCAGCAGTGCTGCTTATGCTAGCTGCTGCTTTAGACACTAGTAACCTGATGTCATTCAGAGATCAGATTGTTTTTATGCAATTGGTACTTTCCTTCCCCCCTCCTCTCCCTTTTCAAGCTCTTAATGAATATGAGTTTGTGTAACATTTCAGCTTCTCTGCTTCCTCCTGTGTTTATTGTAACACTTTCAGTGACCCTGCCACTGGCGTAGTGTTTACTTGCATGCTAAATCTCACACTGCTAGCTAGGGAGGATACGGTTGTTTTCCTTACACAGGAAGCTTGCAACAGTATGATGGTTGGCTGTAGTCTTTGTTCCATCTTGCTATTACTTAAGGAACTGAGATCTAGAAAGACTGGTGGGAGAGAATTATAGCTTTATACAAGTCTTTGTTCATCATATTTATTTGGATGATACAGGTTGATTAGATGAATTATAACTACTGGTTGTTAAATATCCTAAGTAACTGGAGTGAGGAAAGGCCAAGTTATCTAGGCGTGAGTGACATACTGAAGTTCAGCTAAAGCTGATTTAAGAGCTACTGTCTTTGGTGAGAGATGTGACGGACAGTAGTCCATACTGGGGTAGTGGTTCTTCCTTTTGCAAGTGACCTGTCAAATGTGCTTACTCTAAATCAACTTTGGTGTTACCACCAGGGATGAGTGGTTTAAGCTACAGATACAGCTTTCTCTCTGGATGAATCATTAAACGATTAATTTAACTAGTATTAATTCAACTTTTTTTAAAAGACAAGAAACAGTTATATCTTCTTTTAGTGACAATAACGGTATTCCTTTAGAAAAGCTGTGTAAGTTAACAACATGCCTGTTCATTCTATTACAAGAAATTAGTTTATATCAGCTCTGAAAGTCATCTTAGAATTTTGAACTTACGCTTTAAATGCTGGAAGGTAGGAATATACAGAAGTGCTGCTCAAATTATAAATAAATGGTAGATGTTTGCTCATGTCTGTTGTTGCCCAGCTGCTGAAAAAGGTGTTTAATAACCCCTGATCTGCACCTGAAAGAAAAAGCATTAATAGGCTACAAACATCAGATAGTTGTTTTAGGATCTTTTTCAATCACTTCACTAATTGGTTGATAATGCAGTTATCATGTCCAGTAGGAGTTTGGCACAGAGCACTAGAGTTCTATTTGTGAACAACTCTGTAAACCTTGCAGCCTTCAAAAATCCAAAAAAAAAATAGAGAGAACGAAAAGGACAGTCAGTGTGGGGTTGCTTTTGCTACAAGGTAGCAGAAGATAGCTGCTCACAAAGCCTACCATTCTGGTTCTTTTACAGCTTAAGTTCAAGCTGTAGAAGGCAGCAAAAACCAGGACTTGACAACTGAGTCCTGTTCAACGTCAGGAAAGCTGTGGCTCAGAAGATCAAATACCAACAATTAGTTTTATTACTTTTGCTTACAGATGCATGACCAACATCAATGCCAGAGTTAGGGTATAAGTGGTCTGTTAGACCTGCAGCTCTGGATGCGATCAGGTTCCTGCACTGTGATCTGACCAGGAAAGCACATTCAGTCTTGGTGACTACTCTAGTAAAACTTCATCAAATCCCTTACAGAGCTAGGAATGCCCATTGCCTGTTATTTAAAAGCTGCTGACTAACCCCTAAGTGAGGGTAACAATCTAAGTTATGGCCAGAGCTACTCTCTTGGGAGGGGTCACCTCTTAGTTTGCAAGCAGAGGTTGTAACGAGGTTAAATGAGTCTGAAGTGGTTTGGTATGTCAGTAATAGAGTAGCTAAACAAACCAGCCCCTGGCCCAAAGCAGACTATTTTATAAGAGTCTACTGCAAAGTAAAAACTACTTCTATTCATATCCATTTATTCTTTATTGCAGTGAATATAGTTAGTTTTTAAGTGCTAGTAGTTCCTCTTATGAAGGGGATTGAAGGGAGTCCCTCAACATTCATTTGGTGTCTTCTCTCTAACTGCATTCACAAGTAGCATTCCTAAGAATAGGTAAATAGGTAGCCTAGTTAGAAAAGAGGCAGTATTTTATTTTAATCTTTAGTCTTCTGAAGCACCCAGTCTGACTCAGTTTTCTTTATTGACCTGTTACTAGATTTAAGGCAGTACTAAGGCTTACACCCTCACTGATGTTTGAGCAGAATTTGCTTTTTGCTTTAGACACTGGGCATGAACTTAGATCTACAGACAGTACACTGACAAATATAAATTCAAAGTATCCTGTTACAGCTGTCAGCACACACGCAGATTGAAGAGGGAGAAATTGCCTAGAGATTCAGTCCAGTAACTTCAAGCCTCTCAATCCATACAGGGAGGAAAGCACTTTTGAAGAAGTTGTACCCATCACAAGAGAACAAGAGTCAAACAAACCAGGCAAGTCCCCAGGTCTTTACTCAGCGAAGTTTCATTGTTAACTCAATGCTGTGTTAAGAATGTGTATGGGAACCATAAGATCATCTAAGAGAGGGAAGTCTGGGATGGCCTCTCAGAATGGATAGCTTGTAACTGAAGGGACAGCAACAATGTATTTAACTTGTTCTACAGGACTTTCTTCCACTCAGATTGTTTTACATACTTGGCTTTTTTTCAGATGGCATGCGTTTGTGCCAAAGCAGCCACTGAAAGCAGCATTTAGCGGTCCTAGTTCCAACTTTAACAGTAGTCCTGTTGTATAAACTGGACCTTAGACATAAAGCAAAAGAATCAGGCAGTAGTTACATTAGTGACATATCTACAGATACAGTCTTGCTGCATTATATCTTTAGATGTAAAAGCAACCATTTTCAATCCCATGCTAAAGAGCCAGAGGATTGTTGCAGCAATAGGAATGTTCTTAAGGTATCAGTACTACTAGATTTCTTTTAAAACAAAACTTTTCTCCCCCTCCACTACTTTTAGATGGCATCTAGAATTACTGCATGACATATTCCTCATTATCTAGAAAGGTGAAGTTCAGATAAAGTGGTTGTCTCTGTAAGTAGCCATCACTACCATTTCTGGACAACAGCATTACATAGGAGTCATCCCTCTGCTGTTATAAAGATTAAATACTCTGGAAAGTCTTGCATCCCCTTGTTACTGCTACAGCAGATGGGGTACTTAGAGCCTGACTTCAGTTATGCATAGCTTGATACTTGGTTGAGTTTGCATCCCAGTGTCCCACTAAGGGCAGTGACCCTTCACAGGTGTTCCTCATAAAACATTTCCTAGGAACTTTTATTAATGTCTAGATCAATTTAACTTTAAATTCACTTTCTCCTGACTGAGTTCATGAGCTCAGCAGCAGATTATGCAGACAGTATAAGTCCCCATGGTCTTATTACTCAGATCAATCCTAGCATTTAATAAAAACTGAATAAGTTTTAAAGTTGAAGTACAAATTAGTTCTAGAAATTTGGTACCTAAACCATTAAGCCACCATTTTTGCCGTTAAGAGCTGCAACAATTGCTTCATGTTTAGGACATCGAGGAAATTTCACCATTGTGTGGCTTTAGCTTTCAAGTCAGAAAGTATATTGTGGATGCAGTTCTATTCTTTTAAAGGACAAGGGCCTTAGACCTAGAAGATGGGGTCTGCTAGCAATCCAGCACAAAGCTCAGAGGAGACGATCACCAAGTCTCAGATATTTCTGGAGCTACTCAATGGTCGGTCAGTTTGCAAAAAAAAAAAAAGTATGTTTTTTTGGGGTTGTTTAATTTTTTTTTTAATGCAAAAATTCAGTACTGTGCTATAGCTTTAACTGTAGCTGTTAATCAATTTACACCCAATATTTAAGAGCTCTGCTAGAGCTACCAGCTGCTGCCTTGTCAGTAGCAAGGTACAGACAGACCCTTCATTACGTTGCAGTACTCATTTTCACTGGAGTTTATTCATATGGTAGCATTAAGCATCTTATTGCAACTAATGTTTTTTAGGAAGGCACACATAGGAGTCCACATAGTAACGGGGATTATTCTGCAGACTGGGAGCGACACCTAGAAAATTTACTTTTTACAAAGTACTGAAAGGTAAGTCAACAGGCTGGCTAATTTCTTACTAGTAAGAGCTCCCTTTTATGGTCTTATTTATTTAGTTATCTGTAGCTTTTTCAGTTAGACTTCGTTTTGTACCACAGTAGTTACTTAATTAAATTTAGTGACAGGAGACAGTGATAGTCATTCAGAAGCCTTTACCTATAGCAGTCTTCAAGCAACATGTGCATTTACTGCAATCTACTGGTAGTAGATTTAGGAAACATACAAGACAGCAGAACTTGGCTTCTCAAACTTAAGCCTGGCACAGTGGCTGATCCCAAGTGACCTATAGTGGGAAGCAGCCAAGGCTACATGCACTTGATATTGGGAAAGAGATGGTCACCACCCTATAATGGCAGGAAGCTATCACACAGCATGTGAAGAGATAGTTCCATCTTCAAATGTTTGTTTCTCTGAAGCAGGACTCAAGTTGATCAGTACTATTTTTTCCACAGCAACTAGAGTTAGCATAGAACATTCAAGCTGTGAGTGTTAGGAATGCATGAAACATAGCACTGCAGTTTCAGTTGCTAATACACGCATTGTGCTTGCTTAAGGTTTCTCGTTACATGATTCTACATTGCTAATACTTACAGCTGCTAGTTTGGGGGTCAAACTTAGGGGTTTTTTTATTTCCTGAAGTCTGAAAAAAGTAGTTTTACTACATATTGTAATGATGCCTCTGTTGTGAGAGGAGTATACTTTTTTGTAGTTTACATCTTGTTCAGAGTTTATCATACAGAATCCCCATGACACATATGTAGTTACTGAGCCATCCCAACCACTATTACCATATTGGTCTAACATATTGAAATACAAATTAAAACATACCATCAAAGCTGCCATTCTCTGTGGCAAACTGTAACAGCTGATTATATGTTTCAATGGAAGGTCGGTAAACAAAAACTCCTGAATTAAAACAGTCAGGCCAGCCTGGATCTGGTGCTGCAGAAAGCTCTTCTCTCTCAAAAAGCTCATCAATATTTGACAAAACCTAGTTGGAAAAGGATAAAAAAGAAAAATTTTCTGTTTTTTAGGTTAGGAATCGGAGTATTGTGTTTTAATGGATTTTTACATCCACATTACGACAAAGTTCTCATATCAATGCTCTTGTCTTATGGAAGATGACATTTTATGGAGTTAGTCACCACAGACTACATTACAATTAATTTACATGAGAAAGGCACATACATTTTTAGAGTCACTAGTCCAAGTGGCAAGAAGACATCTATTACTCCTCCCTTAAAAAAAAAAAAAGGCCAAACACCACCAACCCCCCAAAAAAACCCAAACAAAAACAATCTGCAGAAAAAAATCCCAGCAACCCCCATACCAGGTCAGTAAGAGGTACTGTGAGACACAACCACTTACCATTGTGTCTGCATCCATGAAAACGCATTTTGAAAACTGTGTCAGTTCCCAGCAGTGAAGCTTTGTTAGTGTGACACCCAGCTCAGGCCTTTTCATTAACGCCAAGTGTGCCGAATCCCCACTATCCAAGACATTCACCAATACAACTTCATCAAAAACCATTTCCAGCACTCTCCTGGGGAAAGAGTCAATTGCCAAGATTTAGCTCTATTGTTATTCCTGCACCAGACCACATGACAGATTCCATGAAGTGGAATAACGGGGAACCTGGCAGCATTTCTTAAGTCATCAGTAAGAGCTGACTGCATGTGTTGGAAAGTACACCTGTCTGCCTCAAGGTTTCTAGGTTCTAACGGGCACATTTTAGGGAACAAAGATGTTTGGGGTATTTTCTTCCACAAACAGGGCTTTAGTTAGCGTTGCTACCAAGTCCAGTAGGTCATGGCTGTGTAGTACAAACTTTCCGCACATTTTTATTTCACCTAGACTTTTGGCAAGTTAACAGTCTACTATAACAGCTTCCCATTTCTTAATTGCCTGCTCAGAGTAGCTTGAGCAGGACAATAGCTGAATCCCAAAAAGTTGAAACAGAAGTTTATGCAATAGTTATGACAACACTGGATCTGTGACTGTCAGGGACATCTGACTAAACCCAGTTGCTAAAACTTTCCTTATGCCATAAAGTTTTAAAGGCTGATTTAATCATAGCTGTGGGTACAACAATGTTTTCACCTAGTATCATGTTCACCTAAGGGTAACACCTAAACTTTCAAGCAGTGTAGTGAAATTCTGTGGCAGATATCTGGCCTTAGCATTGGATGGTAAAGCATTACCATTAGTTCAAGACATGTTAAGGAGTTCACGATGCTTAAAATATGAAGCATCTGTAAAGTCTCACTGTTCTACAGTGTATCTTGAATGCTCAGCAATTATCACTACAGTTTGATCCACAGAGCTTGTAGATGAGTTTTAGAACTGCCTTACAAGGCTGTCTTTATACCAACAGCTTGGTATGGACAGTGGCTTCTGAACTTAAGACATACCTTGTTAGTGGCTACAGTGAGAAATCCAAGTTCCAGTTACACCATGAGGTAGGTAAGGTATTGCTGGCCTAAGGGCATAGCAGTAGCTGGCTTGCACTACGCATAAGCACATTTATGATTCATCTTAGCACACACACACCTAATAGGCTAGAATGGATGTTCCTATATCTAACATCTTTATATTGATAAAGTCATTTAGCTGCCAAGAGACTCCAGGGAGAGTAACTCCATTTATTACTGAGCCACTTCTCTAGTGTCTCTATAAATTAAGAGATTTTTTCAGAAGAGTTTCCCCACATAGAGAATCTTGACCCATCATCTGTAGTTCATGTAACTATTAAGTTAATTGGTTTTTTTACCCTCCTCTTACATGTGGAAAGAGCACCCAGTCCGATCCATACTGAGTCTATTCTAGAGAGGCTGTAGGAAGCAGTTGCCTGTTAATTTCATTTGTTGTAGGTGGTGACTTCCTTAGATGCCTTTGTTGATCTGCTGATTTGAAGTACTTGGTGCTACTTTAGTTCTACTCATTTTCTTCTCTCATGATAAAATTTGAAGTGTCTGCTAGATTTTGAGAGAGCTTATGTCACATTATCTCAATCTGGAATACAAATAAATACCAATCCCCTACTCCCACCTCCACATGCACACACACAGCACTAATGAACACATAGGCAGTATCAACTTGTTGGACTGTTTTAAGCAGGACTATGAAAGAGCAAAGACCCACTTGAAACATCAGTATCAAGTCACAGTTTAGTTCTCCAAGTACAGAGTATTTGTTAACTTATGACGTGGAAGAAACAGGAAAAAAAAGTTTCATGTTTGAAGAACTTAGCAGAATTCAACTTACACTATCTGGAATTCTGTAAGCTAAGAGTTTTGGATGGTTACTATTAATGAATTGAACTTTTGTTTTTCAAGCTTCATATCAGCAGGAACTACAGCAGTTTGAGGTATATAAATGACCTTACCTCATAGGATCTGAGACCTGAGGAGTTATGAGTGCAGTCAGCTTCCTTGTTGTTCTGTACTGTTGCAAGGATGAACCAAGTACCAGTGCTCCTTTCACATAGGAGTCATTTGTGGCTAGAGTCACAAAAGACTGGTCTGGAAGAAATGAACTTGGTCAAGTTAACACAATCCACTACTTTATTCTGAGATAGATACACTAGAAACCTAGTATTGTAATCATGCTGTGAGACCTCCAAAATATGCCCTATAACTCTGCATATTGAGCCTACTTACGTGGCTGAAAGAAGCAGATTATACTCACATAGGCATACTTAACAGTAGTAACATGGCAAAATGCAGTAAAGAAACAATCAAAACCAAGACTGTTGCAAGAAAAAAAAAAAGTTCCAGTTTGCCCACAAGTTAAGTAAGTCATGCTAAATGTTCCAAAAGAGCCTTATTTTGGCCATTAATGTACTGTTTTAAAACTGAAAGTATTGGGAGCCTGTGAGCTTGCATTTGGTCTAAAGTTAGTAACAGTAGAGTTTTGTGGAATAAAGGTTCAGCTCTCAACCCTGAAGTTGGGACAGCATGAAACTTTCATTTCATTTTCAAATGAAAGCAAGCATTGAATTAGATCTTGGACAGCAGTATTAAGTTTTGCTAGCTCAGGATTTTGCAGATGAGTTGTTCTGCAATCCACAGCTGCAGCTCTATCACAGGAATACCAGATTTAAGTGGGAAGTAACCAGTAATACGATAAGGAATTTAAGACTTGCAGCAACAGTTTTTGTTTATCAAGCAAAAAGAGGAAAGGTTGGATTGTTACTATAAACTATAGTCTTCTACTCCAGCTTCTCTTAAAAACAGATCAAGATAGATCACTTTGCCATATACTGCTTATTGAGGCCATGTAATACAAGCTTTGCATTCTTTCAGTTGTCATGTCGTTTTAAACTGCCAGGGTGGAACTGACAAAAGCAAACAAGTAATTTCTAAGCTTCTTCACTTCACTGTTAACTATCACCATGTAGTACTCTTTTCCAAGCTACAGTGATTTACAGAGAAGCATGCTCTTTTCTACCAAACCATCAACAAAATGCTTTCCCCCTAAGAATTTCAAGAGTAGATTTTGACATTGAAATTTAATTTAGCAACTGAGATTTCTTTTCTCTACAGAAATTAACTACATTAGATGAGATTTGAGTGAGGGTTCTGGGCACTTAGAGGCTTATTATCAAGTCTAGCAGCAAGATTAAAGTACTGACTGCTCTACTTTCAGAGAGATTGTTGTTTGGTACAACTCCTCAGCCCATGAGTCAGTCATCATCAATATCTTTTTAACTTAATACTATTTTAACAGTTGACAACAGAAAGCCATATACCATAATTGTCTGTAAGCTCTGCAAACCTGGTTTGCAAGCTCTGCCGAGTGGCTACAAAACATTCTATCTTGCTTAGCAGTAAAGCCAACTAGTCCCAAAGGATTTAGATTGTAGCCATCAATTACAAAGTTCAAAAAAGCCTCTACATGCCAGAAATAAAGATTTTGGGTTTTTTTTTCCCAATTCACTTTGACTACCAATTTGTAATAGCTCATATAAATTCAGCAAATATACAGAACAATTTGTGTTTCTTTGAAGCTTTACAAATGGCTAGTGTGTTAGCATTTCAACTGGTGTGAACATCTTAATAGGGCAGCATTTTTCATGACTTAATTTGCATGTTACTCCTCAACTACTCAATAAATAGAAGTCTGCCACTCTCTGCTGACAGACAGCTCACTAGAAATCCAGTGTAGACAAAGTGGGATTGTGCAGTATTCATCAGAATGTTGGTGTGGTGGTTTTTTTTTTTTTTCCACAGCAGTGTAAGACTAGTTCTTAAAGTGACCTTGCCACTGAAAGACTAGTCTTTTTTATTGACTTGTTAGCAGGTATACTTCTACCATCTCTCCTCGTCTTACTGAAACTGAGTATTCACACACAAAGGTCTTGAAGAAATAAAGTCAATTTAATGACGAGTAAAGGCTAAGCATCCAGCTGCAGCAGGAAACCTTATGACTGCTTGAGAGGAGGAGGATACTGGCAGCTTGTAGAGCATCCAAGTAAGTACACCGTCCCAAAGTTTTGAATAAACTACTTCCTATTTCATACTTTCTCCAAAGTAAATTCAGACGTGTTACAGAATCATAGTATTGTCTAGGTTGGCTCATGAGTCCAACCATTAACCTAACACTGCCAAAACGACCATTAAACCATGTCCCTCAGCACCATGTCTACATGTCTTTTAAATACCTGCAGGGACGGCAACTCCCTCACTTCCCTGGGCAGCCTGTTCCAATGTTTGACAACCCTTTCGGTGAAGAAATTTTTCCTAATATTCATCCTAAACCTCCTCTGGTGCAACTTGAAGCCAGTTCCTCTTGTCCTATTGTCTGTTACTTGGGAGAAGACACTGACCCCCACCTCTCTACAGCCTTCTTTTCTCCAGGCTGAACAACCACAGCTCAACTGGTGCTCATAAGACTTGTTCTCCAGACCCCTCACCAGCTCCGTTGCCCTTCTCTGGACATGCTCCAGCACCTCAATGTCTTTTTTGCAGTGAGATGCCCAAAACTGAACGGGGCATTCAAGGTGGGGCCTCACCAGTGCTGAGGACAGTGGGACAGTCTGTATGAGTCCATGCTACGAGTTGCTGCTTAATGTGGAAGTTACATCTGCAAGAGATTAGTCCATTCTACCTAAACCACAGGTATTCTGGTTGTGTGGGTCTCCCTTCCCATCCTCTGTAAACACTTCCTCCACAGTAGGTGATGGTCACAGAGCAGTCACCATTATAGCTGAAACATACTTAACTATTAAAAATAGCATGGCTACAAAACTACAGAGAATGCAAGACAGTCACACAGCTTCAAAATTGATTCATCCAGGCAAAACCAAGCTGCTTCAGAGGCATCTTTGGCTGCCCCATTCCCAGGCCACCCTGCCTTGCACGCTGGCCCTCGCACACCTCAGTGCAGGCTGGAAGCCTGAACGAGGAGCAGCCTTTCGTTTCGCAGCGTGGGGGGGACAGGAGCGCCTGCCCCGGGTGTTTTAGAGCTTCTCCCCGGCAGCGCTTCACAGGCACAGCCCGGGTTGGCAGCTGCTCCCCGCGCTTCGGGAGGAACAGGACACCCCACGGTTACAGGTGCAGGATTCCTAGCGGGACCGGCACGCCGCGGGACGGAGCGCCGGGCTCCGCCGCCTCACGGACCTGGAAGCGAAGCCGGCCCCGCTGACAGCTCCAGGGAAGCAAAGCCGGAGGGAGAGCCGCCAGGCGGCCCCGGGGACGCGCTCATCGCAGAGGCCGGGCTCTCCCGTTAGCGCTTCGGGAGAGGGACAGACTTTCTGCCTGCGAGCGCCACGGCCCCGCAGCGGCCTCTCGGGGCCTTCCTATTCCCCGTCGAGGACGTAGCCCCCGGTCGAGTACCGAGGCGGGCGGCCTGGAGCAGGGCTGAACAGTGACCGCTCCCCGCGAAGCTGCTTCCCGCCCCCCCCGCCTCCCGCGGACCCCCCCGCGCTGGCGGGCCCGCGGCAGAGCAGCCTCGGCGGAGGCGTGGCGGCGCTGACTGACCTGCCATGGCGCCGGCTCCGCGGAAGGGCTGCAGCTGAGGCGGCGGCCGCGCTCCCGGCGCTGTGCCCGAGGTCGCCCCTTATATAGGGGCGGGGCCACGCGCCGTACGTCGGCCGGCCGGTGGCGGCGGCCCCGCCTCGAGGAATCCCCGCGTGGCGGCGGGGCGGGCGCTCCGCCATGCCCTGCCGCGGCGGCGGCACGTCACCCCCCTAACCCCCGCCGGGCCTGGGGCGGCACCGGGAGAGCCTCACCCCACCCCGCGGCGCCTCCGCGTGGGACCGGGGCTGGGAACTACCCGGCGGTGCGGGCGGCGGCCCAGGCCCGCGGGGGGAGACACGGAGGAAAAAGGCGGGAGCCGTGTCGGCACGTGCCGGGTTGCCTCAGCCGCGCGCGCGCCGCAAAATGGCAGCCAGGGGTGGCGGTTCCCTGTGGAGTGGCTGGGGCCTGCGGGTCAAAATCGAGGAATAGAAGATGATGACAGCCTGTGAAGGGTGTAGGTAGAGAAGACGCCCGGACTGCAGAGATGAGTTAGCCCAAAGAACGGCAGAATCACAGACTGAGGTTGCCAGGTTCCTCTGGAGGTCATCATCTCCGATCCCCTGCTCAAGCAGGGCCACCCAGCGCTGGTTGTCCAGGATCATGTCCAGGTATATCTCCAAGGATGGAGACTCCACCACCTCCCCGGGCAACCTGTGCCAGTGCTAGGTCTTCCTCACAGTGACAAAGTGTTTCCTGATGTCCAGAGGGGCCCTCCTGTGTGTTGGTGTGTGCCCATGGCCTCTGGTCCTGTCAATGGGCACCACTGGGAAAAGCCCGGCTCTGTCCTCTGCCTGCTCCCTGCAGGGGTTCGTACACATTGATGAGATCCCCCCGAGCCTTCTCCCCAGGCTGAACAGCCCTGGCTCTCTCAGCCGGGAATCACAGGAGAGATGCTTTCTTGTCCATCATCCTTGTGGCTCTTTGCTGGACTCTCCAGTATGTCCATGTCTCTCTTGCACTGGGGAGCCCGGCACTGGACACAGTCCTCCAGGTGTGGGCTCACCAGCGCTGAGCAGAGGGCAAGGGAAATTACGTTTAAGCCAAGACAGTTTCGGTAGACCTGTTTTAAAATCAAATTGCTTACTTGTATAAATATCAAAATCAGGGAAGTCCTCCTTAACCAACGACAAAACAAAAACTTTTAGAACACACCAGTAATTTATAAAACATCACCTGCATAAAAATGTGTGAATGATAACTCTAGGCAACGCTGGTAATGTTGTATGTGAGTAGGGATTACTAATATTTTTCGGTATGCAACCCTTTGTCAGGTATCCAATGGCTTTCACAAACTTTCTCTGTCATGGTGCTGGGCATTTTTTGGGTCTGTCTTAGAAGAAAACTTTGAGAAATTTTTAACCAGCACATTTCATCTGTGTCTAGCTTGTTGCTTTGCCAAGTTTTTGAGAGAAAACAATAGGATAGCCACTGTTGGTGATTGCCCTCCCTCCCTTCCCTTCCTTCCCTCTCCCACCCTTGCTCCTTGGTATTATGTTAGGCTTCTATCAATTTTGATAGAAGAGGATAAATTTAAAACTAGATGAAAGATAAGTATCTGAGGATAAGAATAAGCCAGGGGAACTGTATTACTTGTCAGCACACCGCAGAACTTGATAAAAATCTGGTGAGGAGGAAGAAAGAATAGATTTTGCTGGATAAAGAGACAGCATTCAAAAAAGATGAACAAAGTGCTCATTAGGTGGATACCAGCCCACTGAAAGAGGTGCAAGTTCTATGGAAAGTGAGCCTGTGATCATGCAGTTACAAAATTACATCACAATTCGTGTCACAGAAGTCAAATTACCGTTGCGCATTACAGAACTTCCTACTTTTAATGTCTGAGTAACAATGTTATTTTAGTAGGAGCTTGTCTGTAACTTAGGTGAAAAGATGTTTCAAAACACCAAGCACTAAGGAGTAGCTTTGAATTATAGTTAGGATTTGCATAGCAGTAACAGAAACTGCTGCTCCTGTAACTGGACTGTGTTAAGGGGAAACTTCTAAAGCACTTAATTAGACATTTACACTGAAGCTATATAATAATTTTGCAAATGTGCACAGTGAGTCCAACCATTTAATTAATACAACATTGTAGGGAAAGTTTCAGAATAAAACATTATTCTGCAAACCCTGGAGAAAGAAAGAAAAACAGTTGACTCCATGCATTCAGTCCAAGTTTAAAGTACTGGAATTCAGTTTTTACAACACTGCAACTGAAATGGTAATCTCTCTGGTTAGGAAAGAGATTTCCATGGTGTAAAGTGCATAGCTGAATATATAAAAAGAATATAGCCCAATTCAAGACTGTACTGAGAGGTTTGATTCCGTTTTTGTGCTGCCATCTCTGTCTTGCTCTGTCGTAAGCTTCCCTGATGACAAAAGCTGTTCTGGGTCATCCTTTCTGCTTTTTGAAACCCTTCTCACCTTGACCTTACTGTGAAGCTAGACTGGACATTTATTATTTGAGAACTTTGAATAGTCTGGAAAAATAGAATTTTTCCTAGTGCTAGAATTTCCATATAATGTAACTTATTCCAATAGGACTGACAAGGCTTTAGTGTTTCTATTTGAAAAATCAAAATATTATTGCTGTCACTCCAGCTTATTTCAAACTTTCATATTCTCCTTTCTTAATGGGCATCCTCTTTGCTTGTCCCAGAGCCAGTTATATTTTTGGTCTCAGTTCCTTCAAATAATCCACCTGATACATAAATGTGATAGTCTTCTGAAAAGGTAGGCTCTGTCTTGTAAATCTTGCATTTGCTTGGTGTGTGTTACTTACCACATGGTAGCGAGCAGTTTTAGTGGCTTAAGGAATTCTTGCACTTTCTTCTAGCGAACATAATAAACAGTAAAGCAGTGAAGCAAGTAGGTCTCAGTTTCTTTCAATTTGTATCATCTTTTCATTGGTCTATAGTGGTCTATAATGCAAGCTATAATAGAAGCTTTTCTCCTGGTTGCATGAATAACCTGGCATCTATTAAGAAGTTGTTGCTGAGCCTTTTTTCTAATTGGAAAAACTCACCTCTCTCATCAGTCTTTACAAAACTGTTAAAAGGTAGTAATGCTGACACCTCTCTCCACTTTCTTAAACTTAATAAAAAGTTCTAAATGTCACTGGAGAACACAGAACCATGTACAAATGATTTCACAAGCATCTTCTTTGGCAAGCAGGCTAAACAAGGCACGTGTATGTGTGTTTTTCTCCTAACCTGCCCTCTGCTTCATCTCTTCTGCTCCCCTTTGCTAGGGATTCTTCTGGGATGGGAGGCCACAAGACCTACTGATCAGGACATGTGGCTGAGAACAGAAAGCAGGGATTTGTCACCAGTTCCACCCCTCATTTGCCATGACGCTGAGGGCAGGCAATGCAGCTGCATATTTCTTTCCCTTTTTTTTCTTTCTTTACCACTTGACTAAAAACTGTAAGTCTGTCTCTTGCCTTGTATTTGTACAGGGAAGTCCCAGTTATGTATCCAAGCTGTAGGTGCTACTGCCTCAGTAGGTAACAATCAATCTTACAGTTTCTTTGATTCTTCTATGATTCTATGATTCTTACTTGCACAGATGTGCCGACCAGAATCTTAAACTTCCCCAAAACAGAAGACTTTTAGTACCTCATCTAACATGAATTTCATTCCTTTCTACAGGAAGTACTTAAACTCTTAATACTTGAAACAAACAAACTAGCAGATGATAAAACTCCTGGAGATGCACATTTTTGAGATGTAGATTCTAGCAGGAATTTGAGAAGAAGCAGTGGTAATACTTCCACCAAGTTACTCAGACTTACAACAATGCTCTAGTTCCATGCTAGAAGTGTGCTGAATTTCAAACTAGTACTTTCTCCAGTTTAGGCCATGTAATTAACTTTAGTCTTATTTTAAAATAAAAAAAAAATAACTAGGATGATATACTGGGAATTACATTTCTGATTAATATTAAGTGAATTCAATTATTCCCTTTTGGAAAACCTTGATATCATTAAGTACAGATGCTTTAACCCCTTTCATAGCTGAAGAAGTATAATAGCATCAATATTAGCATAGCATAGCATAGCACACAATACAATACAATAAATTCAGTTGGAAAGGACCTATAATGATCATCTGGTCCCACTTCCTGACCACTTCAGGGCCAACCCAATGTTAAAGCAAATTATTTAGGGCATTGTCCAAATGCCTCTTAAACACTGGCAGGCAAGAGGCATTGACGACCTCTCTAGGAAGCCTGTTCCTGTGTGTGACCACCCACTGGGTAAAAAAATAATTCCGAATGCCGAGTCTAAACCTCCCCTGAGAGATGCAGCTTTAAACCATTCCCAGGTGTCCTGTCCCTGGACCCCAGGGAGAAGAGCTCAGCCATCCCCTCCCCAAGTTCCCTCCTCAGAAAGCTGTAGAGCAATGAGGTTGCCCCTCAGCCTCCTTCTCTCAGAAGCAGACAAACCCAGCGTCCTTGTCTAGGACTAGAATGTTACTAGAGAAGTGACACATTAACAATAATGCTCAGCAATTCTAGTAGTCAAAAGCCTATATAAGCATTAATCCCACATCTCTGAGCAGTCAGTTAACTGTTACCACATCCGTTTTTACTGAGGGCTCATTTAGATTAGATGGGAATTGCAGTTCACGCCAGCATAAAGCAACAGCGCTGTTGCTTGGGAGGTCATTTTAATTGACCTCTAAGGAACTGTTTCAGCCTGACACTGTCAGTTCAGGCAACACTGGTCTTTCTTACATGACTTCCTCAGGACTGCACAGAACATCAGCAATGCAGATCTGTGGTGTAACGACTTCCACACCTGACCATGCTGACAAGGTCTTGTACTCATCAGAGCAGAATGATGTGACCTTACAGGCACACATTCCCGGGTTCTTGGCCAAAGTGTGCCAGGGTGCTCAAGGGCTAATTAGTAAGGTCTTCTGTAGGTGGAGTTTCATCTTAAGATGTCCAGGTTTGCGCAAGAAAAATTTCATTAGTCAAGGTTGCAAGATGATGATCAGAAGTCCTTGTTATCAAAACCATTACAGTGCAAAATGGCCTGCAGATGTTAAACCTTGTCTCTGCTAAAACTGGTGTTCTACATGCTGAAGGACAGAGGTCTTGTCACACTGCTGAAAAATACCGAGGCTGGACATAAACAGAAAAGCATCTGGTGAACAGGAGTG
Organism: Limnodromus scolopaceus; assembly: GCA_028565335.1. NCBI lineage: Eukaryota > Metazoa > Chordata > Aves > Charadriiformes > Scolopacidae > Limnodromus > Limnodromus scolopaceus. Next base: position 10,962,303 of record JAOXNO010000052.1, read on the forward strand.
CTAACGAGTCAGCCCTACGAATTCCTCATTCACACTGATTGTGTCCTGCAGTGCTGTGAACTCCACTTCAGAGACAGGCGATTGTTTTTCTGTTGAAAGTCTGCAGAAAACAACTTCTTGCTGTGTCATCTTTACAGCACCGATGTTGGCTGTGCTGGGTGCATTTGCTATCTCAGGTGTATCATTCCAAGTAAATATCCCCGTGTTAAAAGGTTGATCCTTAAGTTTACTCTCCACCGTAGTTACAATAGCAGTCAGGTGTAGCTACCTTGCAGTATATGCCATATGAAGTGGTTTTCTTAAAAATCTTTTGGGGCTATAATAGGAAGCTGGGCATAATTAGTTTGACAATGCCTTCTCTTAGGAATTGGTCCCCATATCTCAGGCGTGGCTCGGTGATGATTTTCTAGCTGCATAGATCACATGGACTATAGCATGATTTATCCTCTGCAAACATTGAAACAACATCTCATGCTTTTCTCACTGTACAGTCTGGTTATTTTTTCATTGTCTTTTATCAGGATTTTCATCAATGTTTCCCCACAGCTTCCAGATTGTTCACAATGCAGATGCAGCAGTTCTGTTCACCGGGCTGGGCAACAGCAATCACGTTACCCGTGCCCTGCATTCTTTACATTAGTTGCTCATAGGAAGACAATTTTAATTATAGCCAGTACTAACTGGGGACAGAGGGATACTTGGTTGGTTGTTTTAAAAGCCACAATTGTCATAATAAGAAGGCCTAAGCTCCACTTGATTGTTTCTGATGCTTTTGCTAGTGAGTGTTTATATTTTGCTGCAGCCTATTGCCTATGAAGGTCAGTTTGATACAGCTGTTTACACTGATACAGCTCTTTGTGGCTGGCACTTAAGATCTGAAGCAGGTGGGTGTCAGTGGGTTTTGAACCCTAGAGTTTTTCAGTAATATTTTTGTGGCCATATTTTTATTTTCCATAAATAGTAAAACATTTAGAAGCCCTGTGATACTTCTGACTAACATCTTATGAAGTGAACTCCACTGGTTAACTTTTTGTCAGTGCTAAGTATAGGCCACAGATCCTTCCCGTTGTGTGTTCCCCACTATCTTCTGGAGAAGTCCTGCTTAAAATGACAGTTTTACTGTTTCAGGAGAGGTTAAGGCATCTTTTTTATTATTTGAGGGGTCTTAAATGTTCTTCTAGTAATCATAATTTACAATGGATGTTCTGGATATTTTAGGTCACATAGAGATGACTGCTGTGAAGCTTCTGGATTTTATTGCTGTGCTCTCTGCTACAAGAGGCATAAAAATTTTGTAGGTAGGAATTCCCAGCCATTATTTTTCATCTAAATGTATATTTTATAGCTTTTATAATAGCTATAGTACAGAATTATTTGTGACATGATTCTTGCTTAAAAAAAACACAAAACCAAACCCACCCCAATTGTACATAAGTTGAACATTTTTTCATTTAAATGTTTAATGGGTATAATGGTCCAGCTGAGAGATCATAGGATTTAGCCTGTAGTTATTAAGCACTTAACATCGATATGGCTTATGTTCAGGAGACCCATTTGGATAAAGTACAGTATCACTTATGTGAATATATGTTGAGGAAATGTGTTTCATTTAGGAAAAGGTGCAGCAAATAGTAAACCTTTCTCTATGAAGCCAGTAACAATTGTGAAAAGCATAGTAGAAAATATTTTGCTTCCAGCATCTCCTTCAGCCCTGGCACACTTAATGTCCATAGCTTCACTTAAATTAATGGGCTTTTTCCTTCTAGCATTTTAGATATATTTAGAGCCACTGGTAGGCTTCAAATTTAATGAGACCCTTTTGTGATTACTTGTATCCCAGAGGGCAGAGTTTTGTTCTGGAGTAATAGAAATGAAGGAGAGCATGCTGCATTTTCTTAATGTTACTATTTATACATTGTATTTCTGTTCAGTTTTGCATTGCTTCTTAACTGAACTTGGACAGTTAAGACAGATCAAAGCTGTGCGTTGGTCCAGATAAGAAGTGAAGAAAGATCAGGAAGTGAGACAAGCAGCAGGAGTGGTGATTTGGAGCCCCTGTAACAGGAGAAAGGGTTGGGAGATGCCAGATAATCACTACGGGAGCTCTTATGCACTGCAGAGTCATTCTGGAGAATGTGGTCATTAAACTATAAAGATGGTTAAACAGAGATGGACAGGACCAGAAGCTATAGATTACTGTAGGCTTTTTTAAATTTTTAATCTAGCCTTTTAAAAGCTGCTGATATTAAACAGCTCTGATAGGGGAATCTGTATAATGCTTGCCTTGTAACTGCTCATCACATCTTTCAAAGACCTCTGTGTCCAAATATACCTGTAAAGCTAATCATGGTTGGTATGAAGTGAGTTTTAGTGCTGGCTGCACTGTAACAGGGAGTGAGCTGTGGAATTCCACTTAAATCTGACATCTGTGATAGCGAAACATGACTATGGACAATAGAGCAAGATGTAAGAATTTGTAGGAAGAGGTCTTTTCTAGATCAGCTCATTTAGTAGGAGAAAGTAGACAAGCTGTTTGAACACAAGCCCTTCTTTAGCCTCAAATAAAACCACGGGCTCAATAACCTTACTGGTTTTATGGCATATCACAATATACCTCCTCATTAACCTCTCTGTTCTGTAGGCATCAAACTGCCAGGTTTTTTTCCCCAACATTGTCTCCTCTCTTATCCCCTTAATAACTTCTCTTCTACTTCAAAGCTGTCGGCTATCTTGTCTTTCAGAGATCTAAGTGATATACACCTGGCTGAACTCTGAGCATTTGCTTTCTAGTTGTATTTAGCTCAGCTAATTTTTTTAGGTCTGCCACATCTGTTTTGGACCTGATGAAGGCATCTGAGTGTTCTAAAGCTTGTCTGTTTTTTTTACAGCTGTAGCAACTGTTTTAATGCAGCACAATACCTCTGTCTGCAAATCTAATGATTAATTTTTGAGGTGCGAGAAAATGAATTAAGAAAAACTTGAATGCATACTGGACCCACCAGACTGATAACAGCAGTGACAGGAGTTTTGGTCATTTAAGAATTATTACATTTTACCTTTGTCTTCAAGCCTTGCAATTGTGTTGGTTTCCATATAAGGAAGCGGTCCAGAAATGCTGATCTTCCTAATCCCTAATATAGGTGTGTCTTACTCTGAATTTTGTGAAGGCAAAAATGTTTCCAGGGTCATGTAACATTTGTGACAGATCTTGATATCAGTTTCTTACCCTTTTCTTGTCTCTGAAGGCATATCCAATGATACTTAGACCTTTGGCTGTACTCTGGTGGGCTTAGTGGGGCAGAAACGTGTGTTTGTTGCCTTCCAGCATGCAGTCTTCTGAGACGTCCTGGGATACAACAGGAGTAATCAGTGCAACTTCCACATCTTTGCTTTTTCTCCTTTGCAGCAACAAGGTTATTGACCATCCCAGCTTTTCTAAAGCTAAGTGCTGTTTATTCAGTCACACCCTTTATAGGAGTAATCCTCCTGTAAAAGAACAAACCTTTATCCCATCCAACCAGGCAGGCTCTCAGTATTTGTATAGATCATCTAGTACCACCTTCTGGCACCACTAGGTGACCTGAGTTCAGTTCTCCAATAGACTATGGATAAATCTGGACAGGCAAAGACACCTGCTCATGTGAAGGCCACCACTGAGGTTGTTCCCAGCCCTTCTTTGTAGCATCAGATCAAACCAGTAAAATGGTACCTCTGTCCCCTTGGGGTGAATCTTTAAAGGGTCTAAGTCACGCACATTTCCAATGTTGCTTTTCCTCTATCTGCTTTTCCCAACTTTCTATTTGGACTCCACTGCAAGACTTCTAGTTCTTTGAAAATACATTTCACATGGCTGAGTTTGCTACGAATACATTCAGTGAAAAACAAGGATAAATGTGTCCTTTATAATGTAAGTCCAGAAGTGTTTGAACATTTTGTGCCTTCTTCGTATCTATTATGTTGCTACGTTGCAGTCTTTCAATTACCCAGGATGTTAGGACATTTTAACAGGAATATTTTTATTCTTGTTTTCAAGGTTGTCCCAGCTGTAATTATAAAGACACATAAATCTTGCTCTACCTTTTGCCCTCACAGTGCCAGGTGAAACTGTCTATTTAGATTTCTCAGAGTTTTTTCAGCAAAGACAGAGAACATACAGCAGATAATAGTTTCTGAAGTCTGTGGCCTCATTCCCTGGCTTCTTTTGTTATGGAATGGAAGAGAGTAGCCAGGCCAAACAATGACGGAGCTCAGCTGAACTGAATGGGCCTGAGACCCACTTGGTTGCTGGGCTTGTGTGCAGTAAAAAACAATTTCTCTGCATCTATATAGTGAGTGGGAATGCAGGAAAAACTGTAAAGGAAAGGGAAACGGTTGAGAGAAAGAGAAACATGAGGCAGGCCTGGGAAAAGGAGAGGATTTATGGAAACTGAGGAGAGGCTGGAGAGGGCAGAGCTTAAATGAGAATAAATGAAACTGAAAGAGAAGAAAAGCTGAAAGGAATTTCAGCTCTAAGGGGTTTCAGAATTGGAAAAAGAAGATACCTGTAAGAATACAAACAATGTTTCTTTTGGGGTTCTTGGTGATGAGGTAACAATGATGTAGTGAAGAGGGGAGAGACAAAATCAGGAACTTTGGCTGGGACATTAAGCAAGATGAATTTTAAAAAGACTCCAGTGCTGAGGCTAAGAGAATAGGAAAGCTAAAGAACTGTATGGGAGAGAAGTCTGAAGACAGGCTGGAGTGCTTTGGTAGGGAGGGGCATTTGGCAGTATCTCTTGGAACCATTGCCCAGAAAGACTTGTGGAAAAAGAGAGGGGCCCTGGCCAAGCTCCTTTATAGCAAGACCTCCCAAGGAAGCCAGTGGATTGTGATATGTAAGAGCGAGATACAGTCAGCAGTTTCACTGGGGCTGGCATACAGCTGCGGGATAGTTTGCATACCACTTTGCTTCAATTAGATCTTTTCTGCTCCATCCTTCCTTAACAGAGCTCCTACTCTGTTCACTTTCCAAGAAAGGAATGGAATTAGCTGGAGCAATTCTTTGTGGATCTATTTGCAGCATATCTTTCATTGTCTTATATTGCACTTGCATTTAGTATGATGATAAAAAACTCAATACTTAGATAACATTACCCTTCTTGTTATTATTGGCTGAAATAGCAAGAGACAAGTATGCATCTTATCTGGCTGTAAATAAATTTTTAAAAATCTGAAAATTCAGCTTAAATTTTCATAAGTGTTCATTTTCCCAGCTATTCTTTGGGTCTGAAAACTGATATGCATGCACATAGTCACTATAGAAATTGTACTTTTACTAGGGACTGAATCCCTGTATTTACCCACACGGTATAAAATGTACCCCATCGGGAAGGGGAATTCCTGTCCATCAGTGTGGAGGAAGAGATCCATATCTGGACAACACTTTTAGCCATTCCAGAACTTCCTCAGCCATTGCTCCTTGTAGGAACTGAAATATTTCCCTTGAGAGATTTGGAATTCGACTCTTCTTTTCCACTTTAATCCATGTGTCTTGGATTTGATGTATAATGTTGACAGACTTGGTTAGCTGGGTTCAGATGGAACGTGTTCTCAAAGCTCCATTCGTATTGAAGCCCATGAATTCTTTTCATTTCATGGGCAAAGATTTGAGTGCAACTATATATGAGAGTGGATGGGGAAAGCACCGTTAATGAATTATCTTTGGAGTCCTTCTTTCTATGTTGCTCTGTGAAGTTTTTGTCGAAAAAAAAGATTTTCAGTTTGCCTTGAAGACCATTCAGTTGTTCTTGCTTTTCTTTTAAATACTGACTACTGTAAGTTGTTTAGTGTTAAAGTACCTGATACAACTTAGGGATGTTAGATTTGCAAAGTACTGCACAGAAGAGGAACTGTGCTAAAACCACATGCTGTTGTGTATTTTCAGTCTTGACGTTCTCTGCCTACTATGTAGATTTGGGAAAAAAATATAACTCTTAAATCGAAGTAACTTATTCCTCAGCCTTCTCTTGATTTTATTTAGTTTGTATGTGCTATCTTCAGACTGGCAAGTAGAAGACAGAGGAGGTTGCTTTAATCCTTGAGGAATCTCATATAAGACAGAAAAAAAGAAGCCCGAGGGTGCCCAGGCACATGCTCTCCTCCTCGATTCGCGGCCAGTGTGATGCAGGTAGGTTCAGTGGAAGTGCAGCTCTTACTGCAATCCGATGGATTGATTCTTACATATGGTGGCTAAAATCAGACCTATAAACAGCTTCTGTAACACGTTCCTGCTCTGTATCCTCCTGTTCTGCTACACTTCCAAAGGAATGTTTTCCTGCTTTTCCATGGCGTGTGTCGCTCCAAACTGAGGGTTTAGTCACTCACGTTCCGTCAATTGTTTGGAGTTCATTGTTTACAGTTTCTCACTCAGGGGTTATGGTTTATTACTTTATTCTGTGGGACTCTGTATCTGTCAGTCAGGGCTTACAGTTTACTTATTTACTGATCAGGCCATGGAATTTAAAATCTGATGTCCTCCATAAATTGTAAAGCGCCAGCGATCAGCCGGGTTACAGGATATGTATTTTAACACTGAAAGTTCAGTTCTCCATCCCTCTGTTCCTGTCCCTCCGGCTGACCATCCTTCCCACCAACTGTCCGTCTGTCCAGCTTGCTCACCACCCTTATTTCCCTCTGTCACTGTCCTCTCGTCCTCCCTTCGCTCCTCCATCGCCCCCTCCAGACCCCCCGTGAGATTCCCACGCCCCCGGTTTACGCATGCGCAGTGCCGCCGCCCTACTCTCGCCCGCCCTCTGCTGCCCGCCGTCGGTACCGCAGCTGGGGGACACACGCATGCGCAGTGCGGCCATCACCGCCGCCTCGCGCCGCGCCCCGGTCACAGCCCGGTCATGGCCGCCCACCGGCTCGCTGCGGTCCTCAGCTGGCCACAGCCCGGCACTGCAGGGCTCACGCACACGCGGTCCCGCTCACCGCTGCCCTCCTTCCTTCCCTCCCTACTTCCCTCCCAAGCCGGTGCGGCGGCACCCGCCATGTTCCGGCGGTAAGGAGCGGGAGCACCGGCTCCGTCCGCCGGTCCGTCCTGCCCTGCCGCTCGGCGCGGCGGCTGGCTTGGCTCCTCGGTGCTCCCCGCTGTCGTGGGGGCGTGATATGTTTTGAGGAACTCAGTTTATTGTCGTTTAGACAATTATTCTAACACCCGATGACCCATCCCCACCCGGGAAGGGGAATCGGGGAGAAACAAGGAAATATGAGGGTTGAAATGCAAATAGATTTAATACGATGAGACGAACTAATTTACATTAATAACACTAAAGAACCAATATTGGTCCCGGTACCAAGGATACACCAGGATTATACCCAGCCCATTCTGTCAGCAGGAAGCTGTACATTCCCAAAGGAGATGGCAAATGCCTGACACAGCGAGCGCTGCAGTTTCGGGGTGGAGGGAAGGGCTCAGGGCTCCGGCATCAGGGCAAGAAGTTCTCAGGATCGCAGCCATCATGGGAGAGAGAGAACTTCACAGCAAGCTTTCTAATTTATATGGAATGTGACATTCATGGTATGAAATAGTCCTGTTGGCCAGCCTGGATCAAGTGCCCAGGTCTGGCTCCACCTTGTCCCTGCACCTGGCAAGGCTTGAAAACACCAGGACCTTGAATCCCACATAGCCCAGCTGGCTATAAAGTAAATATTTTCATGAATTCAGACACTAGAGGCTTCTAAAACTGCAGTTTTCCCAAGTGTTAGAAAAGACCATACTGAAAAGTACAATTACAGAAAAATAAATTAGTCCTGTGCTGCTCAAACCAAGATGGAGTGCCACAGGAGGACCACCCTGATCCCCTGATGGGAGCTGCTGCTCCACCATCCTGCTCCAGGGCCTGCCTGGTCAGTGTCTACAGGACAGAGGACAAGCACCAGCTCCTGCAGGGACAGGGTGGTGTCAGGTGTTACCAGTTGTCAAAAAGACTTCTCTCTCTCAGCAGGTGGCACTTCCCTTAAGGAGAGGCTGGTTGGTGGTTACAGGTGTCACTGGCTCTGGATATTTGCCCACAGAGCTGAGAGGACCACAAGTAGTAAGTTAATTGTCTGTAATGGGGATTTAGCGCTCGCTGTGTTGCGGGTCGGTTCAGTGGAAGTGCAGCTTAGTGCAGTGCATCAATCGATGCACTGATTCTTATGTATGGTCACTGATGAACGGTGGCTGAAACCAAGCCTAGGAACAGCAATTGTTACTACAACTGACCGAAATAGATCAGATCAGCTGTGTGTTTGCAAATACGGGCACCAGAGCAGGGCAATGCTGGCAGAACCTCACAGACTGTTTGCTGATTAAAGACCGCGAGACCTAAGTTAGTGTTTCTGCTCTTCCCTCTGAGATCCCATCAGATGGCTATTTCCACAAGACTTGTTCTCTGAAACACAGAAGCAGAGTAGGATTTGTTGAAAGTATTCCATGAGTTCTCCTTCAGATACTTTTGCTCCTCCTGTGAGCAAGGAGTGCATTTTTATTTTGAAGAGACAAAAGATTGGCAGCAAGTTTGTGGAGATAAGCCTTCCTTTTGTTGACACAAAATAAATTAATGCTTCAGGCTACTTTCTGTCTTGATTTGTAGTAGACTTCACATTGACAGGCAAATTAGACTGAGATTAAATAGAAACTATTTATTTCCCTTATCTTTGGTACATTCATTTCTGATCTGTTAGATTAGTACAGCAAATCTGTTTTATTTAAGCAGGTGCCAAGAGACAGGGTTATCTTTATTTTGAAAATGAAAGTTACTTTATTTCATTGCAGCTTTGAGCAGGGCAACACGGGATCTAGAAACAGCATTTGTGGAAAAGCTCTGAAGAGCCAAACCCTTTAATAAAATGGAATATTACTAAATCTTTTAGCATTTCATAGCCACATTGGTTAATACGTTAAGTATAATTCCTGTTAACTACATGTATTACTCTGTTACGGTTGTATTAGTAATTTTGCTTTCGTGATACATTGCAATGTCCTGATGACATACTCCATTAACCGAGAACAATTCTAGCAAGCATCCCAAACATTTTTGATTTAACCAAAATTTTGTCGTGTTCTCATGCTGCAGTGACCTTGGCTATTGCCTTTTTCGGATAACATGGGACCTTCTGTACATCTATACTAAGCACGTGTACTGCACAATTCACTTGGGGCAAGTACACCTCTTCAGTCAGTATTCCCTGTTTGTGCAAAGATAAAACAACGCAATAGAGTTAACACTTATATATCACACGATACTTGCTTTCATTTTTTTTTTTTTTACTATAGATTGATAAGAGCTTAAAGTCATTATGACCCCACTAGCAGTGGTTTAGAGAAGGATGGCCTGCAAAGTGCCTTGTATTTCTGCATTTATTTCCGTTGTCATTAGTCTTGCTTATAGCGCTGCCTTCGCCTTGCCTCCACCCCCGCCGGGGCCAACTGCTGCCGCCTGCCGCGGGGCACGCTGGGACATGCCCCTTCCTGGCTCGTTAGGCGACAGCGGATTGGTGGTGCATGCACCACGTGCCCGCCGTCTGCCTCTCCATTGGTCGGCGGCCCGGTCCGTTATCTCTGGGGCTGGCCGCGAGGCCGGTGAGGGAGTGACCAGCGTTGCCGCGGTAACGGCCGCCCCTGGCATGGCGGCGGGGCGTGCCCCGCGGTGAGGAGAGGGGCTGGGGAGCGCGGTTGTGGAGGCCGATGGCCGGGAAGGATGTGTGCGGAGGTTGCCTGGTTGAGGCCCCTTCTGGTGGAGGGTATCTGCGTGGGGGCCGGAGAAGTGGGGGTCGTGGGTAGGAGGATGTGTGTGTGTGTGGAGGGGCCTTGTTGGGGCCGTCTGTGAGGAAAGGAGCTTGTGGGCAGGGTGTGCCTAGAGGGGAGGGGGAGGAAAGAGATCTAAGTATGCTCCTGGGTAAAGGTCTCTTCTGAGACCCCCCCCCTTTCTCTTTTTCAGCAGAGCGGCGAACCTCTAGGGTGGTATCAGATGCTGAAAGAAGCCAGCAATGGCCTGGTTCAAGGTGCTCCGTGGAAAAAGTGAGAGGCTTTCTATTCCTAAATAAATCTGTCTTGCTTACTTGTTTTTCAGTTACGGTTCCTAAGTAATGCTCGTTTACATTCTAGGTTGGTGCTTAGCAATATAAAGTTGTGGAAATAGCCGGCAAAGCTACTTGGGATTGTGTTGAAAATGCTGGGAGAGAAAAAGCAATTAAACGTGAAAAGAGCCCTTTACACAGACCCCACGTTTCCAGCCAGTGATGCATCTATATTTTTTGATTATTCTACACCGCTTGCCCAATTCAGAGGCGAGATATCTTGGTTGAGACCTAAGGTGAGTCTTAAGGTATAAACGACACTGATTTTAGCAGAACTGGACCATAAGAAGTGAATGGTAATTAGCATTGAATGGTTGCTTCTGGGTGTTCCTGTTGTTTAGAAATACAGAAGTAATAAACCTGATGTATGTCCGTGTTAACAATATAGACATTACAGTTTTTAAGACTAGGTGTTCGTTTGTAGGTTTGATTTAAATCCTGTTTGTTATAGAACTTTTGAATTTCATTGTACTGGTAGAAGTTCACATTTTATTATAAATATGTTCATAATGCAAACAATATACGTACCAAGGTAAAAACCAACACTATATCTTCCTGAAATTTTTCAGTATGTCGCATAGCTGCCTTAGAAACGAGTAACTGGATTTTAGAGTTTTTCAGAAGGATGTTGCTGTTTTTTTGCAATTGTTGATTTCTTTAAGAACAAGAAAGAAAACTTTCTTAAGATTATGACTTGTATTGCATTTAAACTTACAGCTTGGTTTCACAGCAAGCCACATGAGAGCTAAAAAGTTTACAACCCGTTTCTGCAGTACATCCAAGTGAAGTATTTATGATACTGCCTTTGTGTGGAGGAGGGAAGAAAAAAGCTATAAAAATGTAATGGAGAAAAGGCTTTTCTCATATGGAATCTGGAGATTTTTGTAACTTGGGTTGTGCAGTTCAGTGTGAATGGCATCAGTTCTATTACAGTTGATCATATATCTAGCAAGGAGCTGATGAATTATGTCTTTCACTTATTGGTGCCTCTGCTAAAGTTGCACCTGATGGTGACACTTGTGTAATAAAATTCACCTGGGAACTAGATTTACCTCAGAGAAAGTACCTGTAAAATAGCCACAAGGCAGTAATTTGTTATTGCTTGCCTAGGCTTTGTCTGGAAAGGAAATGTTCTAGAGGTAAAAATTCCCTTATTTTGTGAGAGGTCTCTGGAGCCCTCCCAATTCCCTGAAACGCAGACTTCCTTAGAATGTCATGCAGGATTTGGCTTTAACTTCCCTTCTTTTAATTTTAGGATATTTGTTCTACTCCTCGGTTATTTTCAAACAATCTGCAGGATGTGCAAGTGAAGCAAGGAATTTTGGGAGATTGTTGGTTCCTGTGTGCCTGTGTAGCTTTGCAGAAGAGTAAATACCTACTGAATAAGGTATAGAAAAAGTTTCTTGTTTCATATTTCAGCAATATTCTTCTCCTAATGTATACTTGTAAATTCCAGGCCTTAAAAATGAATATCAGCTCTATTATGCTTAGTTTTACTGGCTTTGTTGTGATTTCCTCTCCTCCCCCTGTGATTATTACAAACAGTATATTTTATCATTCAGTGTATTTTAAACTGGTTTTGTTTTAAAATAATAAAAATAACAATTATTTTTATTATTGGTCTTGATTTTGTCTTTTGCCATCTAGGTAATCCCTCCAGGTCAACCCAGCTGGGCAGATGAGTCATACCGAGGCTGTTTCACGTGTCAAGTCTGGCAGTTTGGACACTGGGTGGAGGTGACCATTGATGATCGTTTGCCTTGCCTTGGTGGTAAACTCTGCTTTTCCCAGTGTCAGACAGAGGATTTGTTTTGGCTTCCGCTATTGGAAAAAGCTTATGCAAAGTATGTAAACACTGTTATTGAGGGAAGTAAAGGAAGGTACAATACTTGTATACCTTCTGCTTGCTTATTTTATGTGGCTGCTTTGGGTATTGATTTGTGTATTATTCAATATTAAGTACAATGGCTGCTAGCTTTCCCATACTGGGTTGTGCAGAACTCACTTTTCAGATCTACGGTTTAAAGAGCGTGTTTCTAATTGCATATGAGGTAAGGTAGTCTTAGGGAGAGAATCACAATGAAAAGTAAGAGCTGCAGTGAATTACCAGGGTTCAAAGTCACTATCTGCTTCATTAAGTCACTATTCAATGGTCATCTAATTTATTAAAAGGAACTAATTTAGTAGTGCAGCAATTGAGGGCCACTGAGGGCTCAATGAAAAGCAGAAAACATGTAAATATTTTCAGAGAAAGCAACAATGTTATGTAAGTTTATGCTAGTTGAGGCTCTGGTTGTATGAGTTTCACTGAACTTTTGCTTAACTTGTTAGTTTATTATTTTAAGAAGAGTAGCCTTTTGAAGTCTGTGTTTTATGACACATCAATCAAAATGCTGTACAGGTGGACAAAACAATTTGGAGATAAAGTGCACTGGTAATATAGACATCAAATGTCCAAAAGAACTTGGACAAAAGACTTTGTGGTTACCAGCAGAGGGCAGAAAAAAACTATAGTTCAATAAATTACTTCATACTTAAAGTTGTGTTGAGCAGAAATTGTGAAGCAGCAGTGGCATGTTAAAGCTTCTCTGTAGGTTTGAAAGGTAATATTCTTTGTTTTCTGTGGAGATATTATTGTTCTATCTTGTCTTATCATTCTATTATAGTCTTGACTTCTGCTATATTTAGCATCTGCTGCATTAGGTAGGGTAGTGGGTGGTCTTTTGATTTGCTTAAATTGTTGAAGGAGGTGCTACTCTGGTTGTGCAGAGTGAACAAAGAATAATTGAAGAAGAGGAAGAAATGTTCTTTATTTATACAGAATACAGTTAGTATATCGCAAAAGATGATATAGTGCATAGATAATAAGGTACAAATGACGAGAACTAGACTAGAGTGGTTTCTATATAGGATGGAATGAATTGTAATAAACTTCCCATCAAACAGTGGAACGTCTGATGGCTTATGTATTCTTTAGATGACGTATTCTGTAATTAAAATAGTATGTGCTTTCTCTTGCCTACCTGGGGATGTGAGGCAGGGTCCAGTCGTGATTGTGATACAGGGTGGGGTTGAAAGTACATAAGACCCATGTTTCTTTATTTCTGCTCTTTGTAGAAACCTTCTCTTGGGTATGTTGGTTTTTGTTTTGCTTTTTTTTAGAGTGCATGGAACTTATGAGCAGTTGTGGGCAGGACAGGTGGCAGATGCTTTAGTTGATCTGACTGGAGGAATTGCTGAAAGATGGACCCTCAAAGCCCCTGGAAGAAACATGGAGAAAGAGAAAACCGGCATGGTTTTGGAGAAAGCACTGTTTAGAAAATTAATGAATCTGAAGGAACAGTGTGTAATAAGCTGCTCAGTCCTCAATTCCAGGCAAGGTGCGATTTTTATATAACTTTGGATAAAGATTTAAGGATGTTGCTGAGATCAGGCTGGAGGGTGCTTTTGAGGAGTGCTTTTTATATTAGATGCTAATATGGTTAGTTCTCAAAAACAAATGCACACCCTCTAACCCCTGATAAAACAGCTAAAAAACATCCTTAAGACCTCCAATGAATTTCAGCATCGAGAATTTGTAGATGTTTGAGATAAGTAGTGAATTAATATATTATTTATTTCAGTATAGTCACAACTAAAATGAACTGTTTGGTATTTATGCTGGCTTTATACTGATTTAGAAGCAACTTCCTTTTATCTCAAAATTCCCTTATTTAACAGGGTAGTTTAATGTCAGCCATTGTAAAATATGGAGCAGGTTCTGTTGTTTCTTTTGTTTGCTTTCAAATGTGTTTTAATTTTTTTTTTTGTTTTGCTATTCAGGTGCAAGTGAACTAGGAGAATTTCATGCCTTTATTGTGATAGACATGTTGAATCTGTCTGAAGTGTCAGGCAAGGAAATCTTCCTACTACGGATACGAAATCCTTGGGGGAGACGGTGCTGGAGAGGTCCTTGGTGTGAGGGGTGAGTAGGTTTACTTTCATTTGGAAAATCATTTGTGGAAGTTCTGAAGTACAAAGCATATCTATGCAAAGCATAGGCAAATGTTGCTAACAGGCTATAGCGGAGGAGAGAGACTTCAGTTTGTATGCAGTCCTTTAGAGTTCAGTAGTTCACAGTCCTCATTGGTTTTAAGGCTAGTTGTTTTGATCTATGAGTTCTGCTAATATGAATTTTTTTAATAACAGTTTTTTCTTTTTCAAAGCACCATGTCTCTTCATAGAGATAAACTTAACATGTTGGTTTATGTTCTGTCTCTGATTTTTGTGGTGCTTTTTTGTTCTGCAATTGATCTAAGCATCTTTGCTTATAAGAAGTTTGTGACATAGTCACTCAGCTTTACTTAGACAACATCAAATGAGAAGAGTTCAGTTGCAGAAGACAAAGGAGTATGTATAAAATAAAATACAGCAGAAGGAAGGATGCTTATGTTTTTTTGCTTGTGTGCTCTCATTTCTGTAGATTAATGTGAGTAGGAGAAGCTGGCGTTGAGTAGTTTAAAGTAGATACAAGGAAGAGATCTGTTCTACAGGAAGTGCAAACTAACAAGAATGAAAGGGTACACCCTACTAGCTTATTTTGAAAAGTGTTAGCATATTTAGACTGTACAAAAGAACATGCAATTCTTGACCCAAGGAGCAAGCTTCCAGCATTAAGAAATGGTAACAATATGATCATGTTAATAAACATTTTAGAGCAACTGGTTTTTTTCCCTGCATTAAAAAGATGGCTTAATCATGTTAATTGAGACTTAAGTTGATTTTTGCTTTCGGCGGAGTTTTGGTTATACAGTTGGTCTCTTGTAGTATCTTTGCCAAACAGTAAGTTACCATATAGCTGCAAAAGGTTAAGACTTCATCGAGTGGCCTTAAGACCTTGTTTGATTTAAGTCCAAAACTGTTCTCTCTTGTTAGTACTTTCAAGTTTTTGATTATTTCACTGGCTTTTAATGGGCACTGAATAATGAGATGTTTAAATTCTTGGCTTATCATGACTTAGCCAGCAGATTCATGGGGATAACCAGCTGCTTCATACATAGAGTGGTTTTTGATGTTCGCTGTGCAGCATTAAAATTCTTTCAGAACAGTCACTGTGCAGCTTTATTTTTTTGTTACTATTTTTAACAATTAAAATATTTATTTTGCTGTAACACTTTGGAGTGTACTGTCTGCTGTAAGACAGTACCTATTTCACCTAAAAGTATGCTGCTAGTGTTAGGTTGTTTCTAAGTTTTCTTTTAATATGTTGTGATTCATACTTTCTATTATCCCTCTCACTGACTAGCAATGTGTATACGGAAATATTCAATGCATGTATTTGACAATAAAATGAAGAAATGTCCTCTTACTGTCCTGTTCCATAGGATATTTGATAGAACGTTGTTATGGAACTTCATTGGGCAAAGAACTAAATGTTAACTCTTTTCTTATGTGCAGTGGTAAAGGATGGAGTCAGCTAGATCCAGTAGTTGCCTCAGAACTGCTCTCACAGATCCAAGAAGGAGAGTTCTGGGTTGATGAAGAAGAATTTTTCAGGGAATTTGATGAGATTACCATGGGCTTTCCAGTCAATGAGGAAGGACAAATTCAGAGCCTCTATACAGGTGTGGTATGAGGAAACATCTTTCTCATACAAATAATGTTATGTCAGTGGGAAAGACTGATTTGAATTGCAAATAGATGCAACTAGACGTAATTTCTCCGTCTTTCCCTTTTCTTTAGATTTAGACCTTTTCTGGCTCTGCTGGAAAGAATAAAGGGACAAGAGGAAATTTGAGTACTTTGGAGGACTCTGATATTTCTCTGAGATCTAGTTACTTGCTAGTTTGTTGAGAGATTAGTGTTCTTTGTCCAGAAGGCTGTTGTTCTGGACAGCCTTGTGGTACTTTTTTTTTTTAATAGGAGAAAAACTTCAGATTTCTAGAAACAGTTTCTTGTAAAAATCATGTCATCGGTCTGCCATTAGCAGTTGTGACATTCATTCTCATGCCTCTCAAAATATTTTTCATGAAGCGATCAGTGGTATGATGGCATGTTTTCTTGGGCTGGGGGATCTCTGCCATATATCTGTTCTGTAAAATTCCATCGCCTGTGGTGTTTGAAATCCACACCATGTTTTTCTTGTTTTATTAGAGAAAGTGCTGTATCACTCGCAGAATCTTTTTGGATCCTGGGTGAGAGGCCAGTCTGCAGGTGGCTGCCGTAACAACAGTAGCTTCCCTACAAACCCTAAGTTCTGGCTGAGAGTCTGTGAAAAGAGCGAGGTGTGCATTGCTCTGCTGCAGAAACATAAGAAATACAGTGCTGACTGGGCTGGAAGAATTAAAAATCTGACTCGCTTGGCAGAGAAAAATCTTTCTTTGACTGAAGGCACTCAGGGGAAGAATTACCAGGCTGTGGGACTGCATGTCTGGAAGGTAATACAGGGTTGACGTTTTTCTTTTTGCAAACAGAAGTTTTAAAGTATTACTGAAACATCTGAGTGGAAGCATTCATTTCCTACGGCAGCAATATGATTCAACTGTTCACGCATTTTACATCTCTGATTTAGGTTAGAATGATCCTGTTTATCTCACAATGCAGTTCTGTCTCTACAAACTATTAGTGGACTAGTACTTTCTCGTTAGTGTTGAGTGCCAAGTAGCAGAACTTCTGGGATTGTTCCAAACTAGTGCATGACATTTCAGTTTGATTATTTGATGACTATTCCTACATCTACTCTTCCGGAATGTTAACTCTTCCTACTCCTCTTTGATGTTCAGCTTATCTGCTGATACTCTTTTTCTTGTTTCCTTTTGTAAACGTATGCATGCTTCAAAATATTTTAACCAATCTTTGATCACTTTTAGTTTTATTAAGAACTCCTCATTTTTCCTAAACCACCACACATCGTTATGCATCTATTCTAGGTGGAGAAGAAACGATTTAACCTGCCAAAGACCCTCTCTGCTCCTCCAGTTGTAGGTACCGTCTGCCATTCCTATGACAGAGAAGTGCATGTGTGCTGTGACCTTTCGCCTGGGTTTTATCTTGTTGTTCCCAGCACTTTTCTGAAAGATGCAGTAGGGAATTTCTTACTTCGTGTATTTTCAACAGGAAGGATCTCTCTCAGGTAGGTTCAAAACAAAACAGAAAATTTCTTATATTATTGACAGACAAATTTTTGGAGTATAGCACAAAGTGTAAATGTTCAAAATGTTTTTGAAGGGTTGTGCAGAATACCACGTAACAGCATTGTTCCGTCTTTGAATTCATGTAAGCAGTATTCTTTGTCCTTCTTTTTGTGTGAAGCTGCTACTACCTCTTCTTAAAAAATCAGTCAGAATTAGTCAGATGAGTAGCATCTTGACTCTAAACCACAGCCTAAAGTTTTGAGAAAGTACACATTTTGTAAAAGGACTGAAGAGGTTTCTGCAAAACATGCTTTTCAATATGTGAAGGTTTGTTCTTAATGTATGGAAAAATGAAAATGTACCCCAGAAGTTACAAGCAGCAGTTACTGCAATCAGTGACAGAAAAGGAGAGCAGTACATTATGATGTATGCTGGGAAACACATACTAACAGATTGCCTGACATTATTATTAGTGAGCAGTGCAGCTTCAAATGCAAATGGAGTGTCAGTAGTGGACTCAGACAACATAATACTTACAGCTCATCTTTTCAGGACAGATGTAGAAAATGGCACATAGACATTTATGCTGCTGTCTTTAGCTGAATGAAGAATTACGTTTTGAATTAAAGCATTCAACACTGACAATACAGCTCAGCTTCTTACTTGTGAAAGCCTCAAGAAGTTTACCAGCATTATGACAAAATTGTTTGAAGGATCCCTGCATATTATATTCTAGCTGATTTTTTTCCTCATAACTTGTGACACAAAATAGACTTTTATAATGGACTTGGAGCAATCTTTTCTTTCCGTATAAAAATGCTTGCTTATCCAACAGGAAATATCAGCAATGTCTGTCCACTAGCTTCTGATGCCTTTTAAATTTTTTTTTAATTGTAGTTGACTACATAGCTATCTCAGCACTTAAGTCAATTATTCGTGAGCAATTCTGTGTTGGTGACCATAGCCTTGAAATAAAAAGAAGGCACAATGATGAGTAGTTGTGTGGAGTCAGCAAAATCATACCTTCTTCCAATAAACCTGAAAAAATTGGAAGTTGTCTAATAGCTTGTGCCAGGTAAGCCGTATACAGAAGCAAAACATACTGTTGGCAATGTGTTTAAAAGCTGTTCAGATTTTTTTTAGATTCTGGTATTACACTATCAACTTGCATCTCCTTGGAGAGAAGCTGGCAAATCGCACTTCAAAGCCAAGAACACACATTAATCATTTACTCTGTGGAATTTGGAAGCAAGATGGCATCAAGTTTTAGACCGAATAACGGTCTGCAAAACTGTGATGTTAATTCTGGTGTATGGGTGCAAGTTATGTACTTCTTACTGGCAAAATATTTGGTTTCTGGGCATATTTCATCTACACGGCATGTTGCACTTTCATGATGGGATAAAATTTCTAGTATTGTTGTGAAGTGTAACACTTCCTCAGGCTGAAAGAGAGGTGACAGTCTGGGTATGTGTCTGGAATGGAAAATCACAGAATAACGTAGCGGCTGGTTTATGTTCTCAACTGGAGAATTGGAAATAAGGGCAGATGATATGTTTCCAGTTATGTTGAAATGCAATTTCAAATGCTGCACAACTGATAGTGATACTAAATTGTTCGTATGGCAGTGAAGAGCGGTGCTGGGCTAGGATTGAAATAGGGGTTAACATTACAGTGATCATGTCAGAGGAAACTAGCGTTTTACCCCTGATTGAAGACAGAGTGAATATAAAAAAGGCAACAGTGGTATGCCTTGGACTTACTGGAGGTGCTCAGTGTGTACTGCAGAAGTTGCTGTCAGTTGTATTGCTTTCAGGTAGCATAAATAGCACAAGAGTATTGAGGAAAAATGTGTAAGCTGTGTTACTTCATGAATGTACAAAAATCTATCAGTTTTAGTGTGTGGTTTTTATATGCTATGTTGTCTTTGTGGAGTTCTGCAAATTACCTAAGGACTTAAAATTGTACAGTTCTCTTTTTTTTTTGCTGCAAGTTTGGAGGAATTGCATCTACGTAATACTGGTTTGTTTTGTCAGCTGGTGTTCTAGATCTTGTGAAATTGTACAGATTTTATACATTTGGTTTCTTTTCTCTCTTACCTTTGATAGTGAGTTAAAACCACCGCCCACAGATGCTGCCCTCTCTGAAGAGCTCCCAGAAGGTGAATGGGAGACAGTGCAGCTGCATGGATGCTGGAAAAATGGGCAAAGTGCTGGAGGCAGCAGGAACTTCCCCTCCTTCCATATCAATCCCTGCTTTCCCCTCTCCATTCCTGCAGGACGAGGAAAAAGCAGTGTGAAGGTTACCCTCCGTCAGCACTGCCAAGATAGCAAGTGTCGTCCTATAGGTTTCCATATTTTCCAGGTAAGACAACTTCTGGTCAGTTTGATTGCTCGTTGCCGCTTGTGAAGGTAAAGCCTGTCAGTTAGTTCAGTGCCCCTTGCACTTGTCAAGGGGACATCCTGTTTCTAGGAGAAACACAGGCTGGTCCTATGAAGGAATGCCTGGGGAAGATACAGAATAACTTCACAACAGGTAGCATAGTAACCAGATAATTGATTCCACTGAATCCTTCCAGTGTTCTAAGTTCGTTTTAGAAATTACAGAATCTTTTGAGGATTTGCAAAGAATTCTCAGGGTCTTAGCGATGAATTACCGAGAAGTCTGGTCCTCCACCATGAAAACTTACTTTCTTCATCTCTAATTTACTTGTCCGTTGGAAATTCATGTTGGATCTGCAAACAAGATTAGAATTCAAAAGGACTGGTAAACTGAACAGATGATCTGAAACAAAGCAAAATATGATTTAGTGTGGGCAAATACAAGTTCTGCATGTATGTGCCAGTGATCAACAGCATAAACGTAGAATGGGAAGCTTTTGGTTATGTGGCTGTTTTGCAGGGAAACCTAGCTTTATTTTTGGAAAACGTGCTTCAAAAAAGGTGTTGCTTAAGTGGACAGTCTGTAGTTGAGCATCAGGAATGATCCTATAACTTCAAATGTAAACCACAGAAGAATAGTATTTTTCATGCCTATAGGTGGCTGAGAAGTCTAATATGAATTTTTAAGTACAGGAAAGGCCACTAGAAAGAGGAAGGACGTAGTTTGTTCACCATATTCATGAGGTGAAAAGCAAGAACATTAGCCTGCAGTGAGGAAGAGTGAGGTTGGACAACAGAAAAAGCTTTTGAGCTATGTGGGTAGTGGATTGTATAAACCAGCTACAAATATGCTAGGAATGATATATCTGTACTTGATGCTGCCATCTGGATTTTCTGGAAACCTTCACATCCCTCTCATATCGCTCTGTATTGAAGAGTGGAATAGATACAGAACACGCTATACTATGTTACACCAGGAATTAAACAGTGTGAGGCGTGAAACATGAAAAGGCAGGCATGTTTTCATTCTTTTTTTGCAGGTGCCTAACAGTAGCTGGAAACCACATACTTCCTCCTTTCTGCACTTGGAGCCACTGGTTAGCTGTGTACCCCACTGCTATTCGCAGGAAGTCAGCCAACTTTGCAGACTTCCTGCAGGAAGTTACGTTATTATACCTTCTACCTACTTGCCCAATACAGAAGGCAACTTTACAGTGGTGATAGCAACCAAAATAGACAGGTATGCCTTCTATTTGCATTCCTAGTATTTTTAGGGCATGCATTACAGGATGTTTGAAAACAGTAGCTGTACTATTGCATTCTCACTTTTGATGGAAAATCTTTTTTTTTTTTTTAAGTCTTTGTATTGCTGTTATGTTTGCTTTTGCTGCTTACTGCTTTCACTATGTTGAAAAAAAGACTGAAAAAAAGATGTATTTGTTAACTTCTTGTATCAGTTGCTGCGTAACAGCTGTCTAGTGCTGGAGAAGATAGCACTAAAGTAACTAATTATTAGCTATATCTAGCTATGATTCTATAGTAGGATTTATGCTGAAATTTTACTAAGCTTTTGAATAAACAAGGTTATTTTCTGACAAGGTGCAGTCTGTTGCAAGCCTTATTGCAGGTAGTTCCCCCTGATTAGAGTAACAACAGGTCTGATTCAGAAATTGTAGATTCCATAAGATTGCATTGAGTCCATAAAATTGTCAGGGTTCCATAAGGGAAAGGATGTGGAACAAAGCCTAGCATAGCAGTCTTCCCTTTTTGAAAAGGGATAAATGATGGATGCTGTGTGCAGGAATAAATGTGGTTTGGCATCTCAACAGGAAGCGCATCCACAGCCGGGAGACACTTGGACAAGTACTGCAAGAAGTAAGTGATACATATTTAATTTCAGTTGTTCTAAAGATATCACAAAGGCATCACTGAGGCTTGTGTATTAACTGAGAGTCAGGTTCTAGTGGACTGGACTTTGAATGTTCTTATTTACTTGCTGCAAACTGATAATAGTAAGCAATTAATCTTTTTTGTTTGTTTCTCAGCCAGAAAAGTAGTATTTGTTAGCAGCTAGCAAAACTTGTCTTTTCAAACCACTCAGATATATGGAAGCTTCTGTATGACTTTATAAAGTCAGTATTTACTCCCTCAAGTCATTCCTCAGTACCTACCTCTGCTGTAATGTCTATGAGAAATTGGACTATTGGTGATGAGTAGGTGGCTGTACTTGACTTTTACATTTGTTTTCAAGAGTGTAAATGCTCTTTATGCATTTGGATATATTTTGATTTATTCGTTCTTGGTGTCACTGTAGATCTGCTATCTTTAATTGTCTATTGTATCCTTCCTCCATCTGGTTGGCTTTGATACTAATTTGGGATCCTACGTATTGTGACTTAAAAATTCTAGTAATATTATACTGTTGTAAAGACTTAAAAAAACACAGCAAAAAAAGAAGAAAACAGGCAATCTAAAGACTATTTTTCACTACACCAGAGTTTAGTTTTTTATTTGTTTCTGTTGTGGTTTAACCGCAGCCAGCAATTAGGATCATGCAGCTGCTCACTCCTTTCCCCATCCAAACTGGGGGGAGTAGTAAAAGTGAGGAAAAAACCTCGTGGGTTGAAGTAAAGTTAGAGCAAAAGCTGCACATGCAAGCAAAGCAAAACAAGGAATTTATTCACTGCTTCCCATCGGCAGGCAGGTGTTCAGCCATCTGCAGGAAAGCAGGGCTCCATTGTGGATAATGGTTACTTGGGAAGACAAATGTCAAAACTCTGAACATACCTGCTTCCTTCTTCCCCAGCTTTATATATAGAGCATGATGTCATATGGCATGGGAAATTCTTTTGGTCATTGGGGTCAGCTGTCCTGGTTATGTCCCCTCACAACAAGTGCCCCAGCCTGGTCACTGGCAGGGTGGTATGAGGAGCGGAAAAAGCCCTGACTGCTCAGCAACAACCAAAACCACCAAGTGTGCTATCCCACTATTCATATCCTAAATCCAAAACGTAGCACTACACCAGCTGCTAGCAAGAAAGGCAACCCCATCCCAGCCAAAACCATGACATTTTCCTTACAGGCAGCCCATGTAGCATCCTACCACTTTAATCCTTTTTGGTGTGTGAGCTGTTCTCATCAAGTTAATGCCACTTTTTTAGTATTTTGGTATTGTGTTTTGCTTGATTAGATATGCATGTAATATTGATTGGTTGTAAATGCCAAGTACCTAATACTTAGAGTATATTTACTGTGTGGAGAGGAGAATTTTGAATGTACTATTTTAAAAACTGCTTAGAGATAACTGATTTGGTTGATGCCTTTGATAATACTCTGCTTATTAGGTGAGAACAAGACCGTCTAGATACTTGGCTCTTTACCTTTGAGGTTTTAAAAAAACAAAACAAAAATATTAGGAAAAACTCTTCACCTAAGATTAGAACTGGTTTACTAGTTTTCTTAACCTAGGTCATGTTGACCAATGATTACATTTTGTCCTTAAAACCACACAAACAGTATGGATGTTTTGTGCTTCACAAAAATGGGCAAAGGCCTGTATGTACTTTCCTCACGGTGCTTGTTATTTTAGTATTTAGGAGCTGAAGTATGTAATGAAGTCCTTTATTGCTGTTGGTTTGGAAGCAAAACCTTTGCAAGGCCATTATTACAGAAGGAATATATTCAAAGATATCTGTCTTGCATTATTCCATGAAAATGGTTGGACTTGGGCAAAGGGGGCTTCCTGACATCAAGGGAACAAACAGTTTAGATTCTTTAGGACTTTAAAACTTGAAGAATTTAGAAATGGTGGTTGTAGTTCTCTTATTGGTGGCAGAAATGTAATGTCTGAATCAAATCTTCAGCAGCGTAGGCTTTTCTAAAGACTAGACTTTAAATCATTCAGTGCTTTCAGGGGTTTAACCTCCAAAGAATCCCGTCAGTCTGCCTTGCTGAGAAGTTGGGCTATTGATTTCTAAGAGGTGCATCACAGCAGAGCTGGATGTTGGTGTATCTTTCTAAAAGTTTGTCTATGTGTTCTCTAACTACTGAAGGGATGGGATTTATGAGTTTTAGGGTTTTTTTTTAAGGTGTTTCACAGAAAAAGCTTGTATTTTGTCCTTAATTCCTAAATCTTTTCTTTCTCCATTTAATTCATTATGAATTTCTGCTCTTTCTTGACAAATAAGTTACCTCATGAAATAATTTTTTTTTCTGCATTTTTTGTTTTATTTTAGATATCCTTTACAACTGTGATGAAAAGGTAATCTACAGCTCTCACTGTCATTTTGAGAAATACCGGAAAGCCAAGGAATGCCTAACCTCTTGCTGCTTTCAGTTTTAAATGGAGTAACAAGAAGATACTCTTAGGCCAGCTGTTTTTCACTGGTACCAACTGTCAGGCCTACAGTGACGTCTTTGTGAAAATACCTCCTTAATCATGTACACTCTGAATATCTCTCCTTCCCATGTTTTTTAGAACCAGCATTGTACAGCAAATCATAATGTACCTCAGTTCTTCAAAAATACAGGTGAAGAATATGTGCATGTTTTAATCCAAGCTACAGTTTTGGAAGAAAACCAGAAGACATATGGGCATAATGAACTAATATTGGGCGGGGGGGGGGGGGGGCGGGGTGACAAACAAAAATCAACCATAAA
>JAOXNO010000052.1:10991678-11001951 GCA_028565335.1 Limnodromus scolopaceus
AAGCTCATCCCATTGATGTTGGCCCAATGGTCCAATCTATCTAAGTCTCTCTGTAGAGCTTCCCTATCCTCCTGGGAGTCAACACTCCTGCTTAACTTGGTGTCATCTGTGAACTTGCTCATGATACACCATATGTCCTTATCGAGATCATCAATAAAGACGTTAAACAGAAATGGTCTTAACACTGAGCCCTGAGGACACATCCCACCTAGTGATGAGGATAGTACAGTTCTCATTTTGGTTTTTTTTTTTAAAATTAAAATTTGAAATTACAGGTGTAATTTCTGTTATGTTTATAAATACATGTCAGACCAGGTATGTTCTTAAAGCTTTTCCACTCTGAAGGTTAGGAGACTAGGTTGCATATGAAAAGTCTTTAGATTGTTATTCTATTCCCTTTTAGTGAGATAAAACGGTGGCTATTACTAATTTCTGCTAGTGTTGCTTCTTAGTGAGCGGGTGACGAAAGCACAGATTTGTTTCATTTATTAAACTTTAATTTTCTAGATCTCAATTGTTGGTGTACCAACATTCATATTCATTGTTAAGGGTTATTTTGATGTATTGCCAGTGATGGAGCTAGCACTTACTCTTGAATGGCGTTTGTTGTGATGCAACGTTGAATGCAGTTCTCTCTGATAATACTTTTGCTCACCTTGTATTTCGGGGTATTGTACCATATACAGCAGTGCCCAGAGAAGAGTGGTACTTGTTGTTTCTGTCCCTCCCAGCAAAAGATCAACCACGGTCTGAACCATATTGTCTTTATTAAATGTAGAAGTAGGATCATCTCTGGTCTGTAGGGTATATTAATGAAAAGACTATGAAATGGATACTTTAGGACTGCATGTGTCATGTAGAAATTGTCATTGTTTGGTTAAAAACAGCAGCGCGCTGAAACAAAAATCTTCAGTGCTAAACCAATTGGGCATATAAAACTTCTGCAGCAGTTACTTGACCAGCAAGTATTTGTGGTAGGCATTGAGGCCGAGGAGGGGATAATGTGACAAACTGATACTTACTTTTGTTATTTGAATGAGGTAGAAGTCAATGAGATCCCGTGGTTCACCTGCCTTCTGTCTCTCATGAGTCTGGACCTCATTCTTAACTAAATTGTGCATGAAGTCATTGTATGCAAACACTTTCTGATGGGGCCCTGGTAAACGGTGCATAAGCCATGGGAAAGCATCATACATCTGTGAAAAAAAGCATCATACATCTGTGAAGAAAACCATGAGCTCTTTTGAACTGAGAACCAGTTCCGATTTCCTGATAACTCTGTGAAGTCACCACCACGGCCCATGGGCTCCTAATTAGTATGAAAGGCAATAGACACGAGTCTGAATATGGGAAAAATCTGGTTAGATGTAAGAAAATGTTATTTGTTTATTTACTTTTTGTATGATTTTTTTAAAATAGTTTTCTCTTTATCAGGAGATAGATTAAATACTGGGAGCAAGTTTCCCAGAGAGTCTGTGTGAAATCTCCATCCTTGGAGATTTCAAGACTTGAGCAGAAAAGTCCCTTAATAACCTGATCTAATTAGACCTGCTTTGAGCACAGAGCTGGATTAACTGACATGCAGGGGTCCCTTCCAATGTAAATTATTCTACATTTCTAAGAGGGCTTATGAGATCTTTATATTGCCCTCTAAGTGAATTGGCATCAAGGAAAACTTGTTTGAGATTTGGTAATGAGCTATTAGTAATATGTAGCAGTCTAAATTGCTATGATCACGTTGCCAATATTCAATAGCCACACTTCCTATCCTTCACAGATAGGTTGAAGACTGAAAATGTATAGAAGTTGACTTGACCTTTCAGTTTTAGAGGGCTTTCCTCCAGGAGAAACTGGCATGTGTATTTCTTGAGGGGACAATAATTATTTCATTTCTCTGTATTGTGTATGTTTTGTGAATGGACTTCAGTCTCTAGGGCTACTGGCAGAGCCTTTGTTTTATTTATGGCTTGTGATGAGGAATCTATTGGCCAGTGCCAAATTCTCCATCCCTATCAGCTGATCAAAATGTCAACATCATATATTGTGGATATCTGGTTACAGACAGCAGGAGAATTGATTATATTTTAGTTTTTGGATGCATACCTAGTAATGCAACAAGGGCTTCTGAAAATGAGTGAATCAGAGTAATTGAGGGTTGAATCTGGCTCATAAGCAGGTTTTCCCAACTTTGATTTTTACTCTGATTTTTTTTTTTTTTGAGGTATTTCTCTATGAAAGTGCTGGAGAACATGATATTATTATAGAATGCCAGTGTGTCAAAATCAGCACAACATGAGCAATAGCTTTCAAGAACTTAAAAATATTCTTCTGGATGTAATGAAATTGTCATCTCTATCTTATAGGTAGCTCAGAATAATTTAGATATTGGTGGTAATATTCATTACATGAGAAGCAAGATATATACTGAAAAGAATAGGAATTTGAAGGCTTAGTTCTTAAGAATACAGAAGTACAATTAATAAGACTAAACAAAAATTAAATTTAAAAAGTTGCTCTCATTTTAAGATTTAAGAATCTTGCATACACAGTACTCTGCAAATGATTACACATTTGAAATACATTATGTATTTTGGAAATCTGTAAAAAACAGTGATGATCTAGAATTTAAAATTTAGGATACGAGATTTATTGACATGAAGAAGGACTACAAGGCAGTAATGACATACAAGGTATGTATTAATTTCTTACTGCACAATGTCTAGCAGAACAATAGTATGGAAATGCTTGGGAATAATAATCACTGATTTTTAATTTGTTTGTTTTGACTTGTGAAAGTGTAAGTGCACTTTAAGAAACAAGAACAAGAAAATTGGATTCTTACCCTGCCCCAGATAGTGGCTTGAAAGTAGATCACAAAATAAACAGCTTTGATAAGCTTGCCGAAAGATTCATCTTTGTTGGAGAAGCGATGACCAAAAACAACAGCACAAATTATATTTGCAACAGCATGGACAATGAAAGTGTGGGGGTCGAAAGGTTTTCCTGTGAGAATAGGAGGTACCATGAGTACTTCTGAGTAGACTACCACGAGAAAAATGAGAAACTTTTTTTTTAAAATAGTGAAAATAATAGTATATCTAGGCTACTTGAATTTCCCATATGTGAACTCTAGTTTAATACAAATTAGCTGTATGGATTGTAAGTGCAGGGAATCTTTACTTTAAATCCGCTTTTTACTGTTGTAAAATACAGTGATTATCAGTTTTGAGAAGACAGACATAAAGTCTTTTTCCCCCTTTTTGACTTGTGGTCTTGGCTTGTGTGAAAACACCAGCAATTAATTAGAACATATACCTTCAAATCTGGAGGGAGATATTTAAGTTTGGCAATTAAAAAAACTAAACAAAGAACACCCACTCACCCCCAGCCCCTGAAAAAAAAAGGGAAAAATAATAATTAAAGTTGTAATTTCTTAGTCATGTTGAAATTATTTGTCTCCCTTAGGTTTTCAAGCCCAGCAACTCAATTCAACTATGTCGTCTTTTTTTTCCCCCACAGACTGAAAAGGCAAAACTCACACAATGGGTTGGAAAACAGCTCCTGTTAAAAGGGTTAAATCCAGAAAAAAATAAAGTACACATTTCAATGGCAAGGACAACCTTTGAATTATACTACTATGGAAAATGGTGGATTATACATCTCTGACTTCAGTTCAATGCTTGTAGTCCTTCAAAAGAGTAAATATGATTCAGTTTAAATTTGAGGAAGGATGGGATGGAAGGTAAAGATTTGAGCTGTGCAGGGACTCAGAGTTGATGGTCTGTTAATTTCTTGCATTTTAAAGATCTGTGAATGTGTTGCTCTCGGAAGAGACATGGGCCATTTTGCTGTGTCTAGTGCATGGAGAGTTGGAGGGAGACCTTGGGCAGCTTCTCTGTTTTCACATCAGTGTGGAACACAATGTGGGTGAGGGATTTGGCTGTTCAGAATATTTGTATTGAATTGCTTTATTTTGGCATCTTGCTAAAATTCTATTGGTTTCTATTTCATCCAAACCTTAAAAAGAAGTTTTGTTGGACAACTGAATGATACATTCCTTGTGTTGAAGTTCTTTCTCTGCCAAATCCTAAAGGCCTGCTGTCCTAGAATGACTCGCAGCAGGTCACAAACTGTGTGTTTTATGGAGAACATAGGGTTTCCTATACTCCTGGAATGTGAGAATTGTTACCAGCTGTCCCCAAGACTATGTTGACAATAAACATTTTTTTACTATCCTTATTTCAAAAAACAATTTTATATTGCCCACTGTGCAGACAAAACATTTTTTGCAAAGAATGCAATTCAGTAGCCAGTGCAAGTCCCACTAGTATAAAAAATATCTGTATTACTTGCAAAAATGTTTTGTGAAAATTTTATTCCCCAGTCCACTATATTTCAGAAAAAGGTCTAAGTCTTATTCTTTTAGTGAATTTACCTTTTGTGTTTGCAAAGGTGTCCATAAGGTGACAAGCCTCTGTTTGAATTTGATGCTCCAGATTGTTCTTACCGAGCGCCAGGCTTCTTATAACTGTCATACAGAAGCGTCTCTGTTGCTTCCAGGTGTGCCCACTCGTCAGAAAAATACCTGAAGAACACAGAAACATTTATTTCATTGCTGGGTAGGGAAATCCTTTCACTGCAGGAGGTGAAACTTGATTTAGATTAGGTTATATTTCACCAACAAAGAAGATACCATGATTTCAGACACTGACTTTTGGTCTCTAACTTAGTTTTTTTTATGGCTCCCAGCTGTATAGCTCCTTATAAATGTGACCCTGGAAACTGAGTGTTTGTGGGTTTTGGTAAGGACAGAACAGCTTTGTCTATAAATGTCTTCTACATGAACAGTCTTCTGTTTTGGACGTGATCTAACTGAAGGGCAACTCCTCTAGGCAAATATTCCTTTGAATCTATTGGGAAGAAAAAAAGTCAGTAGTATGCTTTGTAAGAGCAGAAATTTTTGTTTTTTTCTTTTCTTAATAGGCTAACTCTGCATGGAACCTTTTTGCTCTGTAAGCCCAGTTATGTATTTGTACAGCACTAACTCATGTATGTGTGTGTATATAGGAAAGCATTTTTCTTTACATCTTGTTCATATTTCAGTATTGTGTCACATCTTGTACCTTTCTCGCCCATCATATCCCTGTAGAATGGGGTGAGAGGTCTTCCAGAAAATTCCTCTGAATGGGTGACAATGCCGTCTTTTACTGCTTTGTATCCATTCAGCACAACCATTGGTGTCTGTCCCATCCACAAGGTGTAGATATTTCCATAGATGTTGGTTAACTGAAGAGTTAACAACAGTCAATTAATAAATATAACTCAGGGAATGTATACACTTAAATACTCATATTAAGAGTTTTCTGTAGTTGTAACTAAACCTGTTTGCCAACATCAATTTGAATTAGAGGTTCCAGAAAAATTTAGCCTTCTGTTGTAATGTGCTTTGGGAACAGAAGATAATAATACTTTATGGAATAGATACTAAGGACATTTCTCAGAAGACCACCTCTGAAAATTTCACAGAAAGAGAAACAGAGGCCTTCTCTGTCAGGTCAGACTCAAAAACCAAACACATACAGGCAAAATCCCAGAGCTTTTCTGTTGATTTTATTAATGAACCAAATTATCATATTTTCTTGCCTCTAACTTCTAAAGAAAGGAAAGAAATATTTTTGCACTCTTTCCTATAGCTTCTATGTGATTTTTCTTATTTTTCACTATTATCTTTCCTTAGATCATGCTTGTATTTTTCCTTAAAATAGTTTGAAACAACTTCCTTCCTTTTAAAAATAGTTTTATTTGGTTTATAAAGGAATCATGCTGTGAACGTAACGGCAATCAAATTTTCCTGCTCTGTTTTAGTAATAATCTGTTTCTTGCAGACAATATATTTTTGCTGTACAAATAAGAAGAAACAGTCAGTTTGGAGTATACGTTTGGTCTTCTAATGGAAATCGGACCACTCATGTACTGGAGATGTTCCAGTGACCTTGGTGTCAGTCAAAGGGAGTTTTACTAGAGGTTGTTTACAGGGTGGATATCAACACAGGAATAGAGAATGAAACTGTCAGTGGAATATCATGCTATTTGCAGTGTTTGTGATAATGTTATGCATGATGCATGGATGTTACTGTATCCAAAAGAGAAAGAAAATAACAAGGAGTAAAGCAATTATGGAGTTTATTACTCAGAAATATTTTTAATAATATTGGATCCTTGGATTCTTTGAAATTGGCTGATAATCAAGATTGAGGTTTAAAAAAAAATAAAATTCCAAGTTTAGACTATGCAATGTACTATGTAAGTTAAAATAGATTCAGATTGACTTTCAACGATAGAAATAAATAAATACCTTAGTGAGAGTTTCTCGATGAAGTTTGAAATCCAGCAGCCACAAATTTCCGATGATGGGGAGGGGAACTGGTCCTGGAGGAAGCTGGGTGCGCATCCATTGCAGCTTTAGGAACTGCAAAATCAGGAGGCATAGTACTAGAGCTATAAAAAACTCAGCAATCCCCAACATCTTATGAGGATTTTAACTTCTCACTCTTTTGGGGGTTTGTTGGTTTTGCCTTCTTTTTTTTTGCATCTGCCTTCCTCTGAATATTTGGAGTTGTGTAGATGAGTTTGCTCCTACTAAAGTAAAACTCTTTCTAAAGAACATATGTCAGCTTTAGCCATCTCTCTCTCTCTCTGACAATCTACAGTTTCCCCAAGCTGAAGTCCTTAAAAAACTGAAATATGTGATCCCTAGCAGTTAGCCAAGCCACACCTACTCTCTCTTATGATCTGTAATTGTGATCTGTTTCTTTTTTCACTTAGAATTTTGTTTCCTTCTTAGTATTGATGCTGTGTCTAAATGCTAATTATTGAACAGTTATCCAAGGATATCAAGTGTCTTGCATAATGGTAACGTGTCATGCAGTTTCCTGTAGTTAAACATTAAAATACCAAGGATGCATCACTTATTACCTTTCTGAAATACTGCAATTATTAATGTGGTTTCTTTTATAGATGCAGAAACATCAACACAATACCTGTCTGTTAGGATATGGTCTCTGAGATGAAAAAGAATTAAATTCATGGAGCATAAAGCTAAATTAATGTCTTTAAATTTCACTTTTTTTTTTAAGTATTAGGAGAATATATACTTTCTCCCTTTATCATATTCTAGGTGAAGTTATGATATTATGCAGAGCACAATTGAGAGATTATTGTTTTGTCCAGTGGATTGTTTGGCATTTTCTAGATTTTATTTATTTAATTACATTTTTTTATTGTAAGGATTAAAACTTCCTGGTCTAAATTTTAGAGGTGAAAAAATGCAGGGGTTCTATTTTATGTGTGAAAAAGAACAACTGAAGTGAATAAAGAGGCAAAACTTTTAATCTTTATTGATTTGTGGACCCTATAAACTTTCCAAGAGAGGTTTCTACCAATGTGTAGCAAATTTTTTTAAGTTCATAGAATGGTTTGAGTTGAAAGGGACCTTAAAGATCGTCGAGTTCCAACCTCCTTAAAACGTTAGAGAGAGGCTTACTTTTTTATATGTTGACTTTGATGTAATCTGTGGACTACAGTAGGTTGCTTTGAAAGTTTTGGGAATCTCCACCACTAGAAAGGAAACAGAAATGGCATAATTTTGATGTTTTGGGACAAGATGATGGATTTAGGCAATCGCTTCAGTCTCCTTTCAGAGATATATATATATATATATATTTTTTTTAATGATTAATTTGGGACAGGATTTCAGACCTCATCTCCCGTTTTATCTACTCCTGTTGGCATGGCAAAATCTATTTTCTCTTAAAGCTGCTTCTACTGCTTGGTTTTTCATCCCCTGGGCAATGTAGAAACTGGAGATCATACCGATTTAGAATCAATCTAGTACTGATGTTACTGATTTAGAAGTGCCAAAGCAAGGTGCAGTAGTGGACCTGGAGATGACTTAGGGTGCCTTTGTCCTCTGTCCAAGGGAATTGTCATGAACCATCTTCTTTGGTAATTAGAAGGCAAAGGAAAGAGGAGACATGACTCTCAAACATATGTGGAACTTCCCAGTTTGAGTTGTTTTAGTGTGTACGGTGTTTCAGTCTTTGCTCCTAAATATGTATTTTAGCTGAACATGAGCCTTAGCTACAGTAGTTTACATCCCTTATACTGTGACTGTAAAACAGCTTTCTTTATCTCTTCATTATTTGGTACTCTGTGGATGTCTGTGAAGTCTTACTTTGTGTAGTCTGTTTTGGTTTTTTTATTAGCTGGTATATTGCGTTGGATTTTTTGACACTTTGATCAAGAACTCAGCTAATGTTATGTATATCTTCAAATAGGTATAGATTAAGAGAATCAATTGTACAAGTTGCCTGTTTTAAAATTTTATCATAATTTCTCTGAGCAGGCTTGCTGAATTTTCCAGTCTGCAGTTTCAAACTCTCAAAACTCTTCACTCCAACTCAAAACTCTTCAGCAAAATCAAGGTTATTGCTTGGTTTGAGTGTACATTATGATCATGAAATACAAAGGTTTAATGCTGTCCGTGGGCTGCTTAAGAACTCCTGTGAATTCCTTTAAACTTCAAGCAACTATCGGAGAGTTACAGGTATGGATGCTCACTTCAGTTAGTTTTCTAATGAGTTTGATTTTTTTGTTTGTTTGTTTGTTGTAGGTTAACAAAATAAAATGTGTTAAATACAATCCTGCATCATTCGGTCTTGAAAAATGCGCAGATGAGCATTTGTCTTTTTTTTGCTTTAGTGGATTTTAACAATTTCAGATTAAAACAGTTTCAGGGGGCTGCAGAGAAGCAGCAACGCTGCAGCATTTGCTTCCTTTGCTTTTCTGCGCAGCCACCACTTGACTTTTCCGTGCGGTATCATGCAGCATTTCTGCTTTAGTGTGTGCAGCTGCTTCCCAAAAAGTGTGGAAGCGGAGAAGCTGTCAGAGGGCAAGGAGCATGCCTGTGTGCCTTTTTATCTGTTTGTTTTAGTTTTTTGGGCAGAGAAGTGGAAATAGAAAAGGTTAGACATCCTTCTCAGCAGCATGGTTCCATGAATCTTACACTTCAAGAGTTAAATAGACAAAAAACTGAGAAGCAATTTGAAAATAAATACCTTTTATGGTTTTATCAGCGAATGCTGACAGTTCCAGGATAACTCTTATGTTTGCCAAAAATTGCAATGTTACTGAGTTATGCTGTTGAGCAGTCATTTATCCACCCAATTTTTCAGGATTTGATGCTATTTGAGACGTTTAGAATCAGTTACCCGGTGAAATTTTCTAACTAACTTGACTTGCTGCTCGTGCGTGTCAGAACTTCATTCTGTCGTATGTTCCCCCTCCCCTTGTGTCCAGCCAGTCCCGTCCGGTTAAAAGGAAGCGAGCACTGTTCTATTTCTTATTGTTTGTGCACAGAATCATTTGCCAAGTTTAGAAGTTCTGCAACAGTGAAAGACCACTGAAGGCTGTTGATGGACGTTATGCCATCAATGAGGGTAGGATTTATACACATAAAAATTACCAGAATTAAGATGAGTTGAGCATTGAAGTTACCTATTAATAATGGTGATGATAAGGAAGCTTAAAAAAAAAAAAGACCCTAGTGTGAAATACTCAAATTCTGGTGAGTGTCTGTACTGACAGATTTCAAATCACAAAATACTGTCCTTGTCCACTTATTTATTTATTTTATTAAACCTCTGGTTTGGTGAGCATATAATTGATTATTAATTTATGCTTTGTAACCCTGTTGTTTTCCAGCTTAATGTTTTGTGGAACCCGTAGGTGGCTGTACCTTAGAGCAATCAGAAAGCGGAAGAATAAAGACACCAAGACGCTTGTGTCTGGCTGTTGCGTGGTGCCCACCTCGCTGAATGAGCAGCAGCTTTGCTCTGAGGTCCCTCAGTGGCTGCTGCCTGAAGTAACCGATGGCAGTTTCTAAGGTCTGAGTCTGTGTGTTGTGGCACGGTGTGGTGTCTGCCCAGCTTTGCACAGTGGTGTTGAAGTCTGTTTTCTGTGACGTTTCTGAAGGGAGCCTACAGGAGAGCTGGAGAGGGACTCTTTGTCAGGAAGTGTAGTGGCAGGACGAGGGGTAATGGTTTTAAATTGGAAGAGGGGAGATTTAGATTAGATATCAGCAAGAAATTCTTTACTGTGAGGGTGGTGAGACACTGACACAGGTTGCCCAGGGAAGCTGTGGATGCCCCATCCCTGGAAGTGTTCAAGGCCAGGCTGGATGGGGTTTTGAGCAACCTGCTCTAGTGGGAGGTGT
>JAOXNO010000052.1:11002051-11046201 GCA_028565335.1 Limnodromus scolopaceus
AAAGACAGAAACTATATATGCTGAAAAAGTGAAACAATAAACGTCTTCGCTTCACCACTTAGCGGAGTCCGTGCCTCATGTGCCACACTCCATGTTGATTAAATTGTTCAATCATAAATGTGTGTTCTTGTTACCATGATTAGTTAATTTGACATAAAGCCTTCTCAAACACATGGGGCTGCTCCGTTACTAGCAAGGTCCCCTCTCTTTGCTGTGTACTGTGCATCGCAGTGTTGCAGAGTGTCCCATGTGAGTGGTGGTGCTGCTTTCTCCATGACCCCGTCCCTCTGCCTGCTCTCCGAGACCCTCCTGCAGCATCCATCTGCAAGAGGCTTGGTCTGAGCCTGGCCTTCTGGACACTGTGGGCAGTGTGTTTTTCCCACTGGGCGAGAGCTGTGGGCATGCTACAGTATGGTGAGGCAAAGTTCAGAAAAGCTTAGTTTACAAGCTGATAAGTGATGGATGTCACAGTTCATTGTAATGCAGAAGTGATAGTAGTTAAATGAACTCAGTTAATGTGCACAAATTGTGAATTAAGGACCTGAAGTTTACAAGAAAGGCTGAAGTTTACAAGGAAGGGAAAAGCTGTTTTAGAAGAATTCAATATTCCTTATCTTAACGTTTTCAGTATACGTGAGCAGTAGCTCTTCACATAAATCTTGCTCACTCTCCTCTGACACATATACTATTGCAAGAGCTCACCAGTCAAGATGACAGATGTTTGGTTGGTTGGAACAGATGGGGAAATCTGCTGTTGTAATGCAGGTTTCAGGCCATAGGAGTGGGAAGCAAATGCACCAACTGCAGAGGACATGCAAAGAACAGCATCTTCAGAAAGGTGTGAAGCAAGCAAATGATGAATGTGGCGTGCCGGGGGTGGAAAGGGTTCCTGGTACACCTCTGCCCAGAGGGGGGTGTCATCTGCTATCCCATAAATACCAGGACTTGGGTTTTTCTGTTGCAGGGGCAGGCTCAGTGTGTATTAGAAAATACTGACTGGTTCCATGCTGTGCATGCATTGCTTGGCATGGTAGTGTGTGCTTGCTGCCTGGCCTGATGTCAAGCTAAACACAGCAGACAATTGCTGAGCAGGTTTTTTGTTTTGTAGTTTTTTGTTTGGTGGTTTGGTTTTTTTTTTTCTTTCCCAGTGGAGACACTAACTTGGATTTCTCAACTTAGCTGTTCCTTCCTCCGCTACATTCCCCAATCTTTAAGAGCTCCATAACAGGAGCTGTTGATTGGTTGGTGGCATCGGAATTCTCTTCCCACAGAGAAATTACACAGAGTATATCCAGGCAAGCACTGACAGAGGGAGAGTGTTGCTTGGAGCACAGAACTAGACTGAACACACGACTGGGAAATGTGAGCAGAGAAAGTTCCCATTCTGTGTTTCTGTTCAGTTCAGGAAAAGAGAACTTTGCTCACATGTGTTATAAATAAACAAGATAGGGTTTTGCACCCTACTGTCATCTGTGTTGTTGGGACCTGAAGATTGATGAACTGTTTAGGTTGCATAGACAAAGTACTGGGATGGGATTTGGGAGCTTCACATTCTGTTCCTACATCTGCTTATAGCTTGTCTGTGACTCTTGGGGAACTTGCTTTATCTCTCTGGGCCTAATCAGCCCTGACACCTACTTTTCAAAAGAGCTTTAAGATTGACTAATGAAAGCCAAGATGTAGATGGCAGCTATGGCTGTCTCTGTTCTGTTCTTTCCCTGCCTGCTTCGTTTGCTTCACACTTGTATGGCTTGAAATATTCATTACAAAAGCAGGTTTTCAGAGCTGTCCTCTCTATGTGAGCTCTTGCAATAGTATTTATCAGATAAGAATGAGCAAGGCTTGTATGGAGAGGTGATGTTCACGTATAATGAAGATACTGGAACAAGGAAAACTGATTTTTCCCCCCAAAAACCTGCTTGCAAAAAGCTTCTTTGTAAACATCTGCCTGTATCTGCTTGATCTCACCATTACTTTGTTTATATTCTGGTCCTTAATTCACAATTCATGCACATTAACTGAGTTCATTTAACTACTCTCACTTCTGCATTACAATGGACTGTAACATCCATCACTTAACCCTTCCTGCTAGTAATAAGGTACCGTGTCATCCCACAGTAAAACCAGATGGTATATATATAATCTTAGAGAGATTTACCAACACTTTATCAACACAGGATTGTAATTAATTTACTCATTTCCGAGCATATTTCTGAGGGTGTAGAGGGCTGAGACAGTATGCATCACTGACATGCAGAGAGCAGTGTTAATAAAAGCTAGAGCCCTTGCTACTAGGGAGGAAAGAGACTGTTGTAAACATTCCTCATTTTGTTTTTCCATTCTTTTTTTTTTTATTATTATTATTTTGTGCTACTTAGGTGAAAGCAATGCAGATTTTACACAGGTGCTGTGGCACTGTGTATCCTAATGGTGCAGGAGCCACAAAGGCCCGGTGCCCTTTCAGTGCCACTGTTTTGTGAAGTGCTGTACAGTCTTGGCAGCACCCTGCAGTCAGCTCCAGAGGAACAGGATCTATAGTGATGAATAGGATGTATAAGCTGAATAAATGGATGGTGACATTTATCTGTTATAAAACAGAAGGATTTCCAAGTTGAACTTGGAGAAAACACCCTCAAAGAGACTCAGTATTGCAGAGTACTGATAAAAGTGCCTTGTGACTTTCAGGGATTTATTTCATTTATTCAGGGAATAACATGTGCTGAAGTGTGTGTTTCAAAGCAGGAGCCTTTGTCTCCTCTAACTATTCGGGAGAGATTCAGCCCTTTCTTTCACAGGGGAAAGAGATTATTACCTCCAGGCTTTAGTAGGTGGGAGACAGAGGGCAGGGGGGAAACCTGCAAGATGTTTAAACTCTGAGAATCTATACTTGGTTGTTGAGGCAGTTACTGTTTTGCACATGTAAATCTGGTGCTTGTGGGGCCAGTTGACCAGCTCAGTTTTGTGTGTGCATGACCACCTTTGGCTGTTATTTTAACAAGAGCATCTACTGGCTTCTGCCCTGGGTCAGGCCCCTGCAGATGTTTAATTAAAATTAAAGCTACAAAGACCATTGTAATCTAAAAAACGCAGAGAATATGTAGTGAAAAGAGTTCTGGGAGCGGAAGAAAACATGGCATCAAAACAACTGGACATGGCCAGCTAAGCAGAAGTTGCAGCGCAGCATTGTGTGTGCAGTTTGCACACGGAGTATTTCAGTATCTCAGTAAGGCCTGCCTGTCTTCCATCATGATGTTACACTGGTGACTATTCCATTTCTTCCCAGAACTATACAGCTCTAAGTGTGGAACTCTTCTTCCCTAGGCTTGCAATTATTTCTTAAGAAATTTGCTTAGCCTACGTGGCTCCACCTCAAAAACTTATCGCCTGAATGGCCTGAAGGCAAACTGTTGGTTCTTTAATTGCAACTATGATTCTTATTGCCATAGCATGTTGGGAGAGAAAATCTTGTTGAATGAGCTCCAGTGAATAAACTTTCCTAATACTCTGGAAGGGTAAAAGGAGGTTAAAAGGGAAGAGGATGAGGTACCTGTTAGTTCTGGATATGACAAGAACTCTTTCAGAAGGAATGCTTTGGAGCGGAATAAAGTATCTTCAGATTGTACATCCACAGCTCTTGTTTCCCTAGTCAGATCTCCATTGTAAAGCAGAAATGGTCTTCTCTGTTGGTAAGGCTCTCATGTTCCTGGTCATGTCTCTCCTGACCGTACAGCTCCTGAAATTGCCACAGGTGCACAGATCCTTTCCCCAGGAGCTGACTTTAGTTCAATCAAGAAACAATCATTCAATCCTGAAGACTGACAATGAAAATATGTAATGAGATAGTAATTCTGTTCTCAAATTTCTCTTTCTGCTTGGGTTTTTAGGAAGAAACTGGCAGTGCTAAACGTGTCCATGAATCCTTCAGATAAAAAAATAAATAAATCATCTGTCATACCTGGACAGAAACGTAGGATGAGGAAAATAATGCCCTCTGTATGAAAGTGTGAGTGTAGGGGATGTGCAGCTGTTGTGCAACTAAAACTTCAATGGGCTGAACTACAGAGCCAAAGTAAGCAGCCTTAGCTGTGTTCCCAGAAATGGAAACCTGATCAGAACTGAGAAGTTAGTTGAAAGTTGTGAGTGATTTCAGACGAAGTGTTTCTTTTTGAATTCTTCCAGATGTGGCAATGAACGTCCTCAAATACAGTCATTGTGTATATCTGGCTATATAGAGCACATCTGAACACTTAAATGAAGCTGCTGATTGTATATCCCTTCGCATTATAAATCTTGTATCAATTGCTTGTGATGCCTGATCAGCAGCAATTAGAGATGAAAAGAAAAAAAAGCCAGCATGTTCCTTAGTTGCTGTGATCCAGGAAGGGATTATAAATCTTGTTTACTAATCAAAGAGGAGAAGGAATATTCAAGAGAAAGCAGCTGTGCCGATACAGTATATGGCCTTCTGCTCAGTGCAGTAAATAAAACCTGAGGGTTTTTTCTGTGTTTCTTTGTGTGGATGACTTTGCCAGGGAGAGAGGCTAAGAGACAGCCTAGGACCACCTCCTCCTTTCTTGCAGGACAACGTGGTTATTGCAAATATATACTGTCCTGACTGATTCCCGAGCACTGGAAAAGACCTCTGGAGTCCAGCCCCGGTCAGTTCCTGCATAAGGAAGGAAGCTTTTTCTTCAGAGAAGACTTCTTGCCCTTCTTAACAGGGGTTGAGGTATGTGCCTTGAATGCTACTGAAGAACTCAGATGAGGGAATAAAATGTGAAACCATCTCTCAAAATGTGCCTGATTTCCTTTCTGCCAGCTAGTAAGTAACACCAATGGATTATGCAAATGGAATTGCAGGGATGGGTTGAGTTTTGTTTAGACAGCAAGCCTTGATAGAGAATGACAGCCTGCGGGGACATCCCTGTTCTGAGGAGGAACAACTGCCTCAGAGAAAGTGCAGGACAGGACAGTAAAGGGTGTGGTGGAGGGCAGCAATAAAGATCAGTAATTGCCCTTTCAGGCCCTTTCTGCAGGGCTCCATATGTTTATTTTGGTGAGCAGTTGGCAGGCATGGAGCTTTTCATCTTCTGCAGCCTTTTGCAGGCATTTGAATTCAGCCTGCCGGATGGCGTTGGAGAAGCCAACGCATAATATATTTTGGGGAGTACTGTGCAGCCTCCTCCCTGTACGGTCTGTACTGCTCTTCATGAGGCAGCTTGGTACCAGCATCCGGAACGGCCCATTCCACTAGTTTCACTCAAGAAATCTTCAAAGAACTGCTCCTGTTTGTAGCTTCTTTTGTTGAGGAGATCTTTGAATGTGCACCTTCGGATGCTGTGAATCAAAAATAAAGCAAATAATTACAGACTCTGGGATTAATTTTGGCTGAGCAGGAGTCCTGCTGTTGAGAGAAGGTAGAAACTCTGATGCCTAAAGCCTCATAGTAGACAAGAACTCAGTCCCATTGAGGCCTTCTTGGCTGCTGAAGGAGACCTCCAGCTCTAGACCTGATATGAAAAGTAACCAGCGGCGCTGTCAGTCTGTGCTTCCGAATAAGCAATGCAGCTCTTCTAAGAGTATGGTGATCCCTGAAGAGCATTGGCCTGTGCTCCTTGTCCTCCTGTACTTTGTGGGAGGAGAGAATCTACTGCTTTTAGCAGAACTTGGGCAGAACAAAAACAATGGCCATTGTGTTTGCAAAGGAGTTCAGTGTGATTATCTTGTCCAGGATTCTTGCTGCAGGTGGAGTTATGGACACAAGGTAAACTGCTGCCCATCAGGTTGCTGAACCCACACCTGTGTTGTTCTGAAGACCTGTATCTCTGCCAATGCTATCCTTCCTCTCCCACCACCAGGATTTTTCCACCTGTAAAATGAGCACTAGTTCTCCTGGAATTGCTACAGACCCCCTGAGATAGCACACTGCAACATCCGCGCAGGATTTCCAGCTTTCTCCTAGAACGTTCTGGAACTTGCTCCTTATATGTGCCAATCCCGGAGTAGCCACTGTTGGGAAATGTTGGTCTAAACACATGCAGGTGAGGTGAAGCATGTTGTGCTGCTGCAAACTGTGTTAAAAGGCAGCTCCTGGGATCTAACCACGTCCAGGATAAAAGTCTCTTTCTTGACCTGTCTGTCCTTTATGTTGTGGTCTCTAGTAATTGTGACATGGAGGTATGTCAGAAAAGTCTACCCTGAGTTCAGAAGAGGGATGCCAGCTGAGGAAATAAAATGCCAGTGGCTTCTGGGGTTAAACCAGAGGAAGATTCTTTGAGCTATTAGCATTCTCTAGGATGTGGGAATAAACTGCTGTGGGGAAAGACACAGCTTCATGTGCCACCTTTGTTAGACGTTACAGGCAGGTAAAGAGTTTGCCATGTGAAATATCTGTGCTAATCAGGAGGAACTAGAGGAAAATTAGGAAGTAATTTGCATCTCTGAATTATTATGGCTTGACAACAAACTTCATAAAATCCTGTAATTTCCTTAGCTCCATTGTTGCATTGGAGTTTAGTCTTAGACCAGCTGTGGTAGGGGCCTGGAGGAAGAGAAGACAGTGCTTGGGGCACACTGATCCATGGTCCAGCCATGGTGGGTCTGAAGTAGCCCTTCACTTCCCTGAGTGTCCTCTGTGGTGCAGGGAGCTGTGAGAGGCACTTGGCTGGCTTCTCCCAGGTGCACTGTGCTTGCCGGCCAGCCATGCCTATGCTCTGGTGTGGAGACCTGAGGAGCTCAGAAAAGCATGGATCAGGGGTGCAGCCAGGCCTTTGGTGGGTGGAAGAAGATTTTGATTCCACAAGGATCTTCAGAATCTTTCCAGAGAAAGTTCAGTGGTTTCTCCTGAGATGTGATGAACTTGGTATCTCTTTGCATATGAGATCTGTTATGGTTTTTTTTATCAATAGCACTAGCTCTTTTTGATTCTTCACTGTGCCATTTGCAGTTCATCTGTTTTGTTTACTGTAAAAACTCAGATTACAACACGTCCTTGCTCTTGGCTCTGAAATCTGCATTTGCAACCACGCTTATCCAAGGCTACTGACTGCATCCTTTTGCCTCTGCTCCAAGAATGCTACCTGGTGAGTGCTCCTCTCCTTCTCTGTGTACACAGGACCCAGAGGAGAGCTGCAGCTTCATCTCTGAGCTCTTGGCTTGTGTGTAGTCAGTGCTTTGAGTGACATGTGCCATCAAGCTGATTGCTCAAAGGGATGTTTCTGAATGAGGTGCCTGCCTTCTCGCCTCTACGGGATCTTAAGGTGATGGTAGCTATTAGCATATTGCGGCATAGTGATGTATTAAGTACACTCAAGAATGGGAGCACTCCTCATTTTCTGGGATCAGGAAGTGTGGCAGGAAAGAGGGAGGAGAAAAATTCAGAAAGCTTAAATGCGACAGGGAAGAGTTATGAAGAACAGTATAGAGTCATTTCAACAGACAGGCTCTTAGCAGTTTTCTCAGCAATAGAGTAGTTTGGAAGTGTGAAATGACGATAAATGTGATTCTCGTTTCCTTGGTTTTGTTTCTACTGGGTGTGCAGTTCCTGAAAATGCAATGGAAAAGTCGTGGATTTCCTCCTGGACCAACCCCATTTCCCATCATTGGAGGCCTCTGGCGGATAAAATTTAGAGCTGATCATGGGAACCTGAGAAAGGTATGCATTTGCGGATGTGAACTAAAGAGCTATTGAGGCAAAAGCTGTAAAAACTAGCGATGGCTGTTGACAGGCTGATGAGGTAGCTGGGAGAACTTAATCCTGAGGGGAAGGTGGATTGTGGAAGTTAAGTGCCTAAGCAATTTAAGTAAAATCTGCCACGAATCTAATTAATGTGGAAGCTAATATGTGTGCAAGTTAAGCAGAACTGAGGACAGTAATTTTGTCTCAAAAAAGACTTCTGTTTTTAAAGGCATTTCTCAGATTTTATACCACAGGCACATGCAGGAAATCTTCTAAAACAAGGTGTCTTGAATTCAGAAGATGTGAAAAGCACACCAGTATGTCGCCTGTTATCATGGGATGGAAACAAGATTGTATCCCATATGCAGCCAAAACCTTAACTCCGTTGTTTTTCTGAAGTCCAGTCTGAGAATTGCTCCTTGCAGATGTGCTAAGGATGTAAATGACGGTGAAAGGAAAGAACTGTCAGGGAGAAATAGGTCCATACTAAACGTGTTATTACGGATTCTTTCAGTGCTCCACTGAGCCAAAACTTCACAAAAGAATCCAATGTGTTGATACATTTTTCAAGTTACAACCTTTCCTTAGGTGCAACCTGCATGTCAAGGGGTTCCTGGCTGCAACTGGAGAATATTTGCTTCAGGATAAAGAGAACTTAAAAGATCTTGATGTTAAACTTTTCTGATGGGTACAGGTTCATCACTGTGGGAGGACAGAGCTGTACTCTTTCTTTGCCTAGAGCCAAGGACTTTGTCACAGGGTTCCCTGAGAGCAGTCCCCATCACTAGCCAAGCAGAGGTAGGATCCATGCTCAGATGCCTCAGTTGGCAGTACTTCTGTATAAGAGGGGAAGGGCTCCTGCCATTGAAACTTGAAATCTGCAGTACCAGGAGAGTTACATCTGGAACATGTAACTTCAAGAAGTTCTAGTTGTTGGCTGAGGAAATGAAATACAAAGTTGAAAAATGCAATCAAGAACGGACAGGTGAAATTTCATGTGAAACTGAATATGGATCTGTAAACAGTCAGGGGGATGTTCATAATCGTTAATATTGCAAAGGCAACCCAAGCCAAATTTTAGAAAGGGGAAGAACATCTATTCTTTTGTCATTTGCATTACTGTGAATAGAGGTTTTCCAGAGAGAGACCAGAACCTGACCAGAACTGTGGTCAGCAATCTCACTGCAAAACCAAATCACCATCCCTTTTCACTTCCTGAATGCCTCAGCAATGTCATGCTGGGAGAGAGCACCCCACCACTTGTGCGTTTTGGTTGATGTTTCTCTCATGGGTGTTTTTTGGGCAT
Organism: Limnodromus scolopaceus; assembly: GCA_028565335.1. NCBI lineage: Eukaryota > Metazoa > Chordata > Aves > Charadriiformes > Scolopacidae > Limnodromus > Limnodromus scolopaceus. The sequence goes on from JAOXNO010000052.1 coordinate 11,011,036, forward strand.
TGATTTAACCTACAGCTGGCAAAAAGATACGGCAACATCTGTACCCTGTGGCTGGGTCACAAACCTATGGTGGTGCTGTATGGATTCCGAGCTGTGAAGGATGGTCTCACCACCAACTCAGAGGATGTTTCTGGGCGATTACAGACATATGTCTTCAACAAAATGGCAAATGGAAAGGGTAAGATGTTCATGTCTGTGGAAGATATCCTTGACTTTCTTTCCTCTATGTTTTCCTTACTGACAAACCCTTAGTTCCAAATTCACCCGTTCTGTCTGTTACATCGTTCACCCTGTCTGCTCAGGGTGAATGATATAATTCTACAGCATTACTCTAAGTTGTCTCCAAAGTTCCATTGTTCAGACATGTATTTCAGAATCTCATCAGAGCAACAATATTTATACCTAGCTAGGTCTTGCTTGTCCATTTGTAGTGTTTTCTAAGCACATGTCCTGATGTGAAATAATTGGAGCTTGCAGCCTCCTCTGCAAGCTGAGGCTAAAGTAATTCTTTATGCTCCCAGTTGTTTGCTTACAGCAAAGGCTGCTGTAAGGAAAGTATGTGCAGAGGTGTTGAACAAAGTCTAGCCTTTTGGGAAGTCTGAAGGCACAGGAAGGTCACTGGAGCTTTAAAAGTATTAGCCAGACTGTAGGTGCAACATATCCTTCTTCAGAGCTTCTTATTGTGCTATTATTTACATCAGACACTGCTGAATTATGGTGGATGGAGACCAATGCTGCATTTAAAACAGAAATGACTGAACTTGTTTCCACCTGCCTTTTATCCAGAGGATACAGAGTAGATGCCTTTATTCTCAGTCAGGCTTTGTTGCATGTGGACTACAATCTGGAGAGCTTTAATTTATAATACTAGCTAATGTAGGTAGAGAAAAACATCTTTAAGGAATAGAAATTAAGCCTGGGGCCATTTCAATCCATTTTTGAAGGTTCTTTATTGTCACCTTTTATGCGGGTGGTGTAGAGTAAAGTAGTTGGGCTGTGACAAGCTGCCCTAGCACCAGCAATCTGTAGCAGGGATGGCTTTAACCAGCAGCTGCAGCACATCTGCCAGCTGGCAACTCTGCAATGAAAATAGCTGCCTGTTGGGCTGGCTTCTTTTCTGCTAGCCCGGGCTCCCAGCATAACAGAAGGAATAGGAGAGAGTTATTCCAGACTGTGGTCGAGCAGCTGTCTCGGGGAGCAAGCTGGCTTTCCCAGGGGTTAGCATGGGCTAGACTGCTGGAGGGAAGAGGTTCCCCACCATGTGGATTAAATGGTTTATGCTGGACTGTCTGCTAGAACACAGACTCACAGCACAGGGGCCTGGGGCTCCTTCCTGTCCCACAGAGACACCTCTGGACCTAAGAAGCTATTTGTAGATTGGCTAAAACCTGCCTTTCCTACTCTGGTTCTTGCTAGGTGGTTCTTGCCCTGGCTTCGTTGCCTTTCCAGAAGGGACCTAGACCAGGACGAGAGCTCAATACCTGGTGTAAACAGCTTGGTAAAAGTAGAATCCCCTAAAAGGGATCTGTGCTAGCACAGACAACTGGTGCTGAGAACCAGCAATTGACTCTAGCCATTAAGGAGTTTTCCTTTTTGAAGCACTACCAACAGGGAGATGCGATGATCTCCAGAAGGTTTGCGTAAGGTTAAGAAGCACAAACATGGAAACACACAGACCTTCCCAATGAGCTCCCCAGAAATCTGCTGGTTATGAACAGCCTGGTGAGACACCATCATCTTTTTAGGCAGTAGAAACTGAACTTACTGTTTGTTGAGGGGAAGCTCTTTGCCACGCTTCTGCAGAGTTGACATGGGGCAACACCTGCAATATCACAATGTTCATATGGGGATGTTGGCAAACATAGCTTACAAGCAAGTATTAATTGTATTAGAAGATTGTAAAAGATAATAAATGAGATCTTGTAAGAGATTGTGTGAGCTGGGCTATAAGCCTTTCTAGGGCAATGAGGGTTTAGGCTCATTTCTGCTCAAAGCATGGGCAAATCAAAGGCAACACCAACCCACACGTCTTCGCAATTTGTAGCAGGCTGCTGGGTGGAGCGTCAGGTAATGACCACTGCTCTTCAGAAAGAACAGGACTAGTTTTGGAAGGGTGAGTGTGTGAGTCCTGAGATTTGAGAGGGCTTTTTGCAGGGGTGGGAATATATTAACCAAGGTGGTTTCTCTGTCTCTAACAAAATAGAATTAAAAGAACACTGCCCTGATGTGGTTCCATTTTTTTATGAGTGGCAGCATGATGAGAAGATAATTCTGTGTGTGTATGCCGTTTACTATTACATGAACACTAATGTGACATAAAATTGATTCTTGGTGGCTGAAGGTATCCTGGTGTCAAATGGTCTCATCTGGAAACAACAGAGACATTTTGGAATTGGAGCTCTTCGAAAACTGGGAATGGGGAATAAAGGAATGGAGCGTGGGATACAAACCGAGGCCCGTTATCTGGTCGAGTTCTTCAGGGACAAAGATGGTATGTCATTGACAAGGTGTTTGGGAGCTGCATTTGGGCTTTGGACACAGTACATGATCTGTGTGACTCTAGGGGTAAGGACTACCTGGTTTTGATCCAGAAAAGAATGGGTTTGGAGCACAGCTTAGATTAAGAGTGCAATCAAAACTGTTTGCACAGTCAGACCTCAGCAATGTGTATTTTGGTATCAACACCAAGATCAAGATTTAAAAAAAAAAAAAAAAAAAAGAGAGAGAAAGAAGTCAACCCCCCTCTCTCCCCCCCCACCCAATGCTGGGAGTGAAAGCCTTCAGGCCTTCCTGTCCTCATTTCTGAATGAGGTTTATCTTTTGTTATGTTTGCCAGTCAATTTTGGATATTTCAGCGTAACAGTCTAAATAGCATAGAGGACACCTATTATAAAATGCGGTCGTGCTCCCAAAATAGCAAAGGAGATAAAGTGCTTTGGAGATGAACGCTTGTCTCTCTCCGCAGGGAGAGCCGTGGACCCCTCCTTCCCCGTTGTTCACGCTGTCTCGAATGTGATCTGTGCTGTGGTTTTTGGACATCGTTTCTCCCTAGAAGATGAAACCTTCCGCCGGCTGATTGAGGCGTACAATTGTATAGTGGCTTTTGGGAACAGCTACTATTACTATGTGAGAAAATGACTTATTAAATATGCAAACTATTTTATTGAACACATTATTTATTGCACTATTATGCAATATAATTACATTACATATATTGTGATAGTTATTGCATTATTCAATACATATTAAACGCTGAAAAAAAATTCTGACTATGAATATGGACTGGACCTGCAGTGCTTTGTGTTTGACATCATTCAACCATTATATTAATATTATATTAGGAATTTTATTAGAATTTCTCAGCAACTGCAATGTGCTTGGGATGCTGAACTTTTCTGTAATGGAAACACTGGTATTGTTAAGGTGAAAAGGTGATGCTCTTTGTATCAGAATAAAAGAGAATTATTTTTTTCCTATGTGCTAAGGTAACATATATCAATGTTTATTAATATTAAATTTATTAATATTAATAATGTAGAATCCATCTGTGAAAGTGGATTCTTTTGTTGGTGAATTAATAGGACAAATACAGTAGAGTTCTTCAGTAAGGATAGGAAAAAAATCCAGGGTGGAAATTGTTTTGTCTTAAATTTGTGGTTTTAATGTGTGTTCAGGTACTCAACATGTACCCAACATATCTCTTTGATGCTACAGTATTTTCCTAGAGAAAGTAATTCAGTAATTTAGCACGAAAAATGTCTGTGCTGTATCTCTAGAATGGCCTTGTTCATGTCACGTAGCTTACTGCATCTGTGTTGAATGCTTGCTCCACAGATATGTGAAGTTTTCCCATGGGCTGTGGAGCACCTCCCGGGACCTGTAAAGAAAGCATCGTTTTCCTGTGATCTTGTTCGTTCTTTCATAAGGCAGGAAATCAAAAGCCACAGGGAAAGAGGCACAAGAGACGAACCGGAAGATTTCATCGACTATTACCTGGATCAGATAGAGAAAGTTAGTAATTTATGCTGGATGTGACACAGATCCCATTGTAATGGATTCCCTGCCTTTCCTACGGTTGTCTGTACATGGCAACGTTACTGCAGAGCTCTACAGATACAAGTTAAAAACTCTGCTGTCAAATCTGAGCTTTGTCAAAACTGTCAAAATCTGAACTTTGAATAGTTTAATAACTTGTTTTAGAAGCATAAATTAATTGCATGGGTTTGTTGTTATACTGTGGAATCCTTAGAGCAGGCTGGGCAGTGGGCGGGAGGGAGGACATCGAAAAGGTGCATGTATTTGGATGGCTGTCTAATTCTGATTCTTTGTGTCTCATTAATATTTGTATTTATTATCTTTGTGCTTTGTACTGAGTTTTTGTGTGCTTAGTACTGAGTTTTTGTGTGCTTAGAGGTACTGTATGATTATCACAACAGTCTTAAAATGATGCCAGTCTGCTCTAAAAAAAAGCCTAAATGTTTTAAAATGGTAACATATTACGTATGCAATAGCTGAAATCAGCAAATGTGCAGAGAGTGGCAAGGGTCGGATAAAATTACTTTGAAATGTTTTTCTTCCTGAGGGTGGAAGTTAGCAGCAAGGCAACAAGTCACACCAGAAGGCAGCATAACAGGACCTTAGATACCTGACACACTTTCAACAGCTCCTGTAATTTAACAGCAATAAATTTATGCAAGATTTTCCTCAAATGAATCTTTATTTTAAGTAAGCACCTCTATTTTCTCTGTCCTCTAGAAATACTGTTTGTTTAGGAATAGTGATTGCTGTCTGTCTTGGTGCTAACTGTTATGCAGGTATATGCCATTTAACCTTTCTCATTGACACTTGCAGACTAAAAATATCCCCAATTCTACATTTGATGAAGACAACATGGTGCAGTCTGTTTTTGACCTTTTCCTGGGTGGCTCAGAGACCACTGCCACTACTCTGCGTTGGGCTCTGCTCTATATGGTGGCCTATCCTGACATCCAAGGTGAGTTGTAGACATGGACATGGGTATGTTTTGAGTAGAACAATTGTCTGTTACACTTTTTTTTTTTGCTTAAGATCAAGTTTTTTTGATGATCAAGCTTTCGTCTTTTTTTTTTTTAAGATCACATTTTTGAGCTTTGCTTTTAAGAAGCCAGTGGAGTTGAAAATTTGCAGACAGATTTTAAAATATTTTCAGGGATATTCAGCTTCTGATGCTGTGTTTTGTCTTGTTGATTTTTGTCAGACTGGTACGATGGTGGATAAGTATACGGTGGATGATACAGTCCATCTGAAAAGACTTGACATGAAATATCAGCCTGGGTTAGGGAAAAGTGATGCTTTTCTGGTATCTAGAATGTGTAATAAGAATATGTTATTTGCACTCATTAACCGAGACACAAATTGTATTTCTGTGTAATAAGTGTGTTTAATGTAACATATGGGAATATCAAACAGAGAAGGAAGACACTAATGTAAAGACAAAAAGACGACTCAAATTCTAGACAGAGGCATAGTTGCACACTAGTTTCAAAATTTTTGAATTATTTGATACAGGGCTTTCAGAGGTGATGAAATGCGAAGCCAAATACGTGTTCTCAGCTCCCGGGTTTAGAGCTAGAAATGCTTCTTTTCATGCTTTTTTCATGGCCTATGCACACATATGCCTTTCAAATTCTAATGAAATAAAAAGCAAACAAACCCTCTTAGATTACTAGCCTAAATTTTAATCACGAAATTTGACCCTGAATCTCTGAGACTGTATGAGCTGTGTTACTTACGGAAGCCTAGATAACAGCCAAAAAAAGATTTGTGACGATTTAGTAATATTATCCTGTTCCAGTTCTCAGCGTTACACGTGTGCCCCAGCTTCATGTGATGGCTCCCTTGCAACATGCCGGTTAGTGTGCTGAGTCTGTATTTAGCTAGAGTAAAAATAATAGCTTGAGTAACTGAATTGATCTCTTAATAAGATGATCTTGTTTTATTTACAATTAGCTCCCCTTCCTCTAACTATGAAGCTCAATAAATCTGTTAGGCTTATGGAAAGATGATCTGAACATAAAACCTATAAAGTAGGAAATACTAGAACGTAGTAAGATCACAAGTAGATAGTTGTATAAATGTAATTACATTTTAAGATATGGTAAGTATAAATTCTTTACATATGGTATTTTTTTTCTATCACTACTATAATCTAAAAAGGAAATGAAAGCTCTCTTTCATGTAAATCAGCATTCTTGTACCTATATTGGACTTTTTTTTTATTTTAGAAAAAGTCCAGAAAGAGCTAGATGCCGTTCTGAGTCCCTGCCATCTAATCTGCTATGAGGATCGGAAGAAACTGCCTTATACAAATGCTGTGATTCATGAGATCATGCGCTTTGGTAGCATTGTTTTAATCACAATTCCTAGGGAAGCAGTGAAGGATACAACTCTTTTGGGGTATCGGCTTCCAAAGGTACAGATATCCTTTCTATTCTAATGTGATCTTTGGCCATGAATTGGGTTCCTTGCAGTCATGTTTACCATTAAACCCTTTGCCCTCCAGTTCAGGACAGGTGGGTGTTGGTGACGGCACTTCTCCACTCCCATGCCCTATGGCCTCTGTCTTTGTCTCATAGAGAGTGAGTGAAAATACTTCCCAAAAGCACAGTTTCACACCAATTAAACTAGTGTTGTGTGAGAGTGCTGCAGAGTCTTACTTTCCAAGAGCCTGTGACTTTGAAATACATTATAAGCTTTTGAGCTGGTATACTTTCAAAAGACCTCAGAGAAGACTTATTAGAAATGTACAGTGGTGCCTGCAGGGAAGGTGCAGCAGATTGTTAATGCTCAGATATTGTCTGCCGTGTGGACAAATGGGAGATGAAATGTTTTCTTCTTTGGTCATGTCTGAGTCAATACCAAGCATCTACTCAACTTCATTCACTTAGGACTTCTTTTTCTTATTATTACCGCTCTGGCATCATATTTGAAATATAATGAAGATTTTTTCCCCCCAGCTTCTGAACTGCCACCTAACCTCAAATAAAAAGCTTCTGCCAGTTTCATCGACCTGTCCAGCCTTTCCAAACTGAACATCAATGCCAAACCTCCCCAAAGGCACATAATGGAGGCATCTTCCTGCACACCCTGCTCCATGGTGTTTGTCATGCACACCTTTCCCACCTCCACCTTGAAAAAAGAGAGTTTGGAACATACTATTTAATTTCCAGGGTGCTTTGTCCTTCATTTGTCAAAACTTGTCAGAAGTGGGAAAAACATTTTACTAGATTTAGGGTAAGGTGCTAAAGAAGTGCAGACCACTCATTCAGTTGCATTCCCGAACAGAATGAAAAAAAAAGGAGACATGAAGAAATACAGTAGGGAAATTTCCGAACCTGAAATACTGAACTTTTTCTTATTTATTAAAACCCTTAGAACAGTTTGAGATTAATTTTCTTTTTTTTGCCTAATAAAATATTTAATTTCTGCTGCCGCTCCATGTGACCAGCACTGTGCTGAGCTGTAGCTGGATTCTGTTTGTGTCCTTTTCTTCTTGATGTGTGAGAGACAGAATTGAGCCAACAGCATCTTCCTTTCAGGGCACTGTGGTTATGGCAAACATAGACTCAGCTCTCTTTGACCCTGACTACTGGGAGACCCCTCACCAGTTCAACCCTGATCATTTCTTGGACAAAGATGGGAATTTTGTGATCCCAGAGGCCTTCTTAGCCTTCTCAGCAGGTGGGTACACTGATAACTGAACTCATTTGTGGGGTTAGATTGTGAGTGTGGAGCTGCATCATCGTCATTGAGGAGAAGGCCAAAGGGAGTGTGACCCCAAACTATAGGAGCACATGGTTTTCACGGCCCAGAAAAATGTTTGATTGCAAAATTAAGTTGTTTGGTAATTGTGTAAACCCTTGATCTTAGATTTTTTTATAAAAATGCAGAGAAGATAAAAGGAATAAGGCCCTAGAATTGCCAATAATTTTGGTATTTGAGTCCTTACGCTGTTGTCCTCTGCCATCCTCTGTATGTGCCAGGTTACGCCATTATAGTGGCTGTTCTGTGGCAGGCTGCTCTGCTGGAGCTGATTTATTTTGTGTAAATAATTCAATATCCATAAGCGCAGAAATTGAAGCTGGATCAAATAGATCCCTGATGCCTGTGTCTTTCCTGGGGAGCTTCTGAAGTCAGTCTTTCGCCCAGTGTGTGAGTTTATAGAAGTTTAAACAAGCAAAAGCTCTTGGTGATCATGCCGGGATGGAATAGCCCGGTTGTCAGAGCGCTCAGCTGAGATGTTGGAAGTGTTAGGCCCGGATTTCTGGCCTAAACTGGGCAGAAGAGAAATTTGAACACTGGTTTCTCACAAGCAAGTTGAATGGCCTAACAACTATACTTCAGGGTCTGTCACTCTCTTTCTCTGACTGGAAAACGTATCCTGGACACAGTTGATTGATAGATTGGGAAATTTTCTTTCTTTAACAGCTTGTTTTCACTGAAAAAATTATGCAGAAAAATTTCTAGTCACATGTAGAGTGTCCTCTCTCTGTATTCTGATTTTTTTTGCTGTTAGTAGTGAATAAAAGTCAGCATGTACTAAGTGGAAGCTTTGAGGCTTTCTTGTCATTCTCATTTGGAATCAAGAGACTGAAATTCAGTTTGTAGGATCAGGGAGTCCTATAGATTAGGAAGTAAAGTATGAAACTACCAAGAAGCATCTCTGGTATTTTTTTTCTATAGCCTGGGCAGATCCCGCAAAGAAGGATTGCAGACATCTCAATTGTTCAGCCTCTTCAATCTGAGAGGAAAATGTCAAATTCAGCAAAGTCGTTTGTTCCTTGATGAGGTTGAGTGATGCTCTTTTGAAAACTAGGAAGCGGGTGGTGGTTACAGACCTCTGTGAGGGCTGACTGCTCTTTTCCTTTTCCCTCTGAAGGCCACCGTGTGTGTCTGGGAGAGGTGCTGGCAAAGATGGAGCTTTTCATCATCTTCTGCAGCTTGTTGCAGACGTTCAAGTTCACCCTACCAGAAGGAGTTAAAGAAGTCAACACAAGTGTTGTCTTTGGGAGCACAATGAAACCCCATCCATACAAGCTCTGTGCGGTTCTCCGCTAGGTTGCAGGGTATTACAGATTTGAGAAAGAGGCATTGCCACAGGTTTGGCAGTGTGCTGATCTTTTGAGCAGCTCTTGTGTTTTTCATTTCTAGCTGAAATTCAGTGTGAATCTCTCTTTGTTGTGTTATATGGCTAAGAAGCCAGCCCTGAAAAATACTCCAGTTTTCTTGTGTCTGGAAAATCTCTGTACATTTTGGTTTTTTCTGCTGTATTACAAATGAAATAAACATAGAAAATTATTATCATGTCTGGTCTTACTAGAGACTCAACAGGAATCTTACCAGAGGGAGAAGGAACATTAAATCCAGGTACTGGGGGGGCCTTCCCCTCATTCCCATGCATTCTCAATCTAGAATGGGGTACAGAAATGCTCCTCCTGGAGGTGGTGGCCCTGGGCATTGCCAGGGCCCTTGGGGATGGTTGCATGGGGGACCTGTTGTGGGGGGACACCTCAGCCAGGTGTGACCCAGCTGGTTTGTCTGTTTAGCTGACAGCCGTGTGATGACAGCTTGAATCTGGAAGGAACGGAGCTACAACAACCCTTCATTTGAACGTGAGGCTGGTGATTCAGGCTGAAAGTGAAGGAAAACCCTTCGTGTTCCCCGCTGAAGAGTTGCAGAGTGTTTCATCACAGCTGGTGAAGCAAAGTGGGTGTAAATGGTAACAGACCAATAGGTTGGCCTGAAAATGTGGTTAGTTTGAGGTTTTTTGGTTTTGTTTTCTGTTTTGATTTTGTTTGTTTGTTTGTGGTTCTTTTTGCATATATTGTTGTGGTGCATTTGAGAGGCGTTTCTATGAGAGAGGGAGTCCTCTCACGCAGTGGAGTTTGGAGTGATAATGGTGTACAGTAGTCCAGGTCGGCCTCGTCTCTCTATTGATGCCTGAAAGCTCAGTTCAGGGGGCTGCTTGCACTCTTGGGAGGCAAAGCTTGGCCCCTGCAAAGCGGGGACAGGGCAGGAGAAACTGACGCAGTGTTTTGAGTGAGTACAGGGGCAGTTTCATGCGGCCTTCCAGCCCCCAAGCTAAGGGAGGCCTCGCAGAGCTGCCGAGCTCAGAGTGCTCACTGAAGCAAGGTGTGTGTGTCGGGGGGAAGAGATGTGTGAGGAGCACCTGGCAGAAGCAGGAGCAGTGCCCAAGCAGGGCTGGTGACGAGCAGGTGCCAGAAACCACTCAGCACCACGAGGCTGGCTTTGTTACCCAGCAAGATTTAAAAATTGAGGTCAGAGTGAGGGCTACTGGTGGATGTAGCAAATGCTCTGTTGCTCTACCAGTTTCCTTCCTTGAGGAAAAGACAATTGTTATTGCAATTACTGTTACTGCAATTGTACTTCAAGGATTAGTTTTCATTGCCTCGTTAATCCACCATGTTAGAGTTTTATTTCTTTAATGTGATGCTGTTGGTTTAAAAAAAATAATATTCGTCTTTGTGAAGGAGCTCAGTATCATAACGACAGTTCATGGAGGTTGATCTCAAGACTGGCAGCAAGATGAGATGAGTGATCAGTGTTGTATAAAATTAGTGACATGTGCACCGAGTCCAGTGAAACCTTTTTTGTTCATTTCCACCATGGTCAGCTTCAGCACCCCTTGTGTGCCAGGGAGCGAGCTTCCAGCCTGGGCAAACGTACTGCTTCTCTGGGCCTGACTTTTCGGGGAGGCACGCAAGGGTTCTGCTGAGGAGAAGATGTTGGTCTCAGGTCTGTGGAGGGACTGTGAACGTGGCCGCTCTCACTGCTGGTTGGCAGTGCAACCCGAAGCCCAGTGTCTGAGTTAAGGGGCAGTTTCAGTGATGCTCTTCCTCCCTCCCCTCTCTTTCTGGTGGGACGCCTGCCCTCACTCAGCCTGGGAAGTACATCCTGCTTCTGTGACTTCCCTTGGCCATGCATGTCCTACTGCTGGGCACAGAGACCCTGTGTGGCACCAAGTAGGTACTTCGGGTTCGCAGGAAAGGCGCTGGATGCAGGGACCCCTTCCATCCCCAGTTCTGGCAGGGGGCTTGTGGAGAAGGCAGCTCCTACAGAGTGTTGCTGTCTCCCTCCAGAGCCCCCATGCTGTGCGCCAATGTTGAGCTGACGCAAAAGAAGAGGCAGAACGTTGGTCTGACTCTGGGAAGGGACCTCTGCTCTCACCAAGGACTGCCATGAATCTAGGGGACTGGGGACTGCCTCCCTACAAGTTATGGGAGGTGCTGGCCCTATTCAGGAGTCAAGTTTTGTTTGCATGATTCTGCTGCCCTATTTCTCTTTAGCTGTAGATGTTCATCCCTCTCAGGTGGTATCTAAAAAGATGTGCATCACTCTTCGGGGCAGGGCGGCAGGCAGGTAAGACAAGGAACACGTCCTGAAACCCTGTGATTAACCTGGGAAGCTGAGTTCCCTCTCTGAACAGCTGCCTCCGGTACTTGCCTGGCAGACACCCCAGCAGCTACGTGCTTTGTGGGTGGGAGGTGGAGATTATTCCTTACACTGAACTTGGGGCACAGAACATAGCTAATGGGCAGAAGAGAAGCTCCGTGAGGCTGGTTAGGGCACAGGCCACTGTGTGTTTCAGTTCAAAAGCCTAAGCAGAGGGCAAATGGATGATTTTCTCTGAGAGCTGAAGGGAAGGAGTGTGAGGAGAATGGGCCAGCAGCTCTCCTGGAGAGAGGGAAAGGAGGAGGATTCACTGGTAAGAGGGATAGCTTTCTGTTCTGCTGAGCTGTCAACCAGCCCTAACAGGCATTTGGTTCTCACCATGGCAAGTACGTGCATCTTATCAGGCTTCCCTCTCCCTTGTCTTCCAGCACCACCTTGTATGAAGAGGAAAGCAAGTGAAGAGAAAGTGCTGTGTTCCAAAGACACAGCAAAGCTGTTTGGCAGCTGCCTTTCTATGCAAGTAGTCCCTGTCTAGGCTGTGAGGTGCAATCACCAGAACATGGCTAAGATGCGTGGAGAAGTCAGAGTGAGCCTGGAGAGCCGTGGAGATGCAGAACAGCCAGCCAGGAGTGCTCAGAAGGGATGGAGGGGCCAGATGGGGTTGCAAGTGAGCAAGACAGGAGAGCCTCAGGGGCCGTGAAGATATTCGCATCCCTGCTCCCAGCAATACACGTGGAGTCTGTTACTTTTTTCTTCATCCTGAGTGAGTAACAACACTTGGAAAAGCATCACTGATAGGCTGTGCAGCCCATGTAGCACAGGTGCCCTGGGCCAGAGTCCATATGGAGGCTGGCAGACACCATGCCATTCAGGACTCATGTGGAGCCCGGGCTGATCCTCCTAAAGTCTCCCACTGCCCCTGTCCAGTGTGAAAGGCTTTGTAGGCTGTCCTCGGAGATCTTGAGTGTGACTTGTGGCGGGTTTGGTCCCCAAGGTCAGGCTAACACCTACCCAGGAGGAGTTGGGGGCATGAGAATCTGCAGGACAACAGCTGTGCCCTTGAACAGTGAAGTTGTGATACCAGCCTTGATGCTACCCCTCTGCATATGAGAGCTGGGTACTTGCAGCTGGTGTTTTGTCACATCCCTGGGTTGAAAATCCCAGTAACTTAAGCACATCTCTTTCATATAGGAAATCACTGTCTACGTTGTCTTCGTCCTCACAGAGAATACCCAGGAAAGATGGAATTATTTTGTTTGCGGTGTCGTCCCAGAACAGTTGCTGCAGCCTCAATTGTGACTCTTCCTCCTCCCAAGGAGACTTTGGAAAATGCTAAATTCAGTGTTGGGAGTGGTTTGAGGCAGAGAAAAGGGCAATGCTACAAGTGAAGGAACTGTAAGTCACACGAGTGGTCTCTGAAGTGGGTAATGTAGTTTCTCGGTTCGATCCCAGCTCTCAGTTCAATTTCTGGCCAGCGAGACTGTGTAAATGTTAGCTCCTTGCCCCGCTTCTGGAGTGAACCAACTTGCTTAACATCTCACAACTTCTATTTTAGCTGTGCCAGCTCTGTAAGTCGTGCAGGTGAGCAGCTAAGCCATCTAGGTGACCTCCCAGTGTGCCACATGCTCCTGTTTACGCCAGACAAGCGGAGCCTAAGCTAGTGCTGTTCCTGAGCAAGGGCTGAAGAAGTGCCGAAGCTGTGTTGTCCAAAATGACCCCCTTCGCAGGGCTATGGGCTCTGCCTCCATAAAGGAAAAGCAATCCACAGCTCCCAAATGGAGTTGCTCAGTTGCAGGAGAGCGCTTGTGAAAGCAGCTCATGAGGACAGTTTGTGTGACACCTTTGCTCCTGCTGCAGGCAATACGGTGGGAATTAGCCGAGAGGCAGCTGGAGAGGGTGAAGAAATTTTGCTTTCTACTTGGTCATGAAGACCTTGCAGCCCCACTTGTCTGTGCAGCTGAACAGGGAGTGTGGGGACGCTCAGGTGTTATGCCATTATAACCACCAAACTCTTGTTACCCAATGGCAGATTAGAGTCTTTTTTGTTTCTAAAGGTCTGGCCACCTCCTAAAGAGCTTACAATTTAAACGATGGGGATAAATAAAATATTGAAGGAATAGCAGAGAGCATCAGAATCAAGCAATAACATGAGGTGAGTGAAGGAGCTGTGCAAGCAGCTGCTGCACGTGACGGCTACTGATGGGCCTGAACTTCTCCTTAATCCCACTGGCCTTGGGTGTGTAGCCAACCCTTAGGAAATTTTTTTTATCAATCTGTTCTTGCAAGGGGATTTTTATGAAACCAGTACTGTGGGCAGAGATCTTTGTCACAGCAACTGTCATGGCACAAGGAGGCATATAATTAACCCGCATTTTGTATCCCTTGAAGAGCTGATAATTGTCGGATTTGAAGCTGCAATATTATGGAATGATGTCACGTATGCTTAAAAATAAGAACACTTCACTCTCTGGGATGAGGAAGTAAAGTGATAAAAAGGGAAGGACTGAGAGGCACAGAAGCTTCATCATCTTTTTCTCTTTTTAGGGAGGTACCAGCAAAGCAAGATAAAGGGCTTCTATCCACTTTCTATATATCAGTTTTTTCAGAGACCACGTAGCCTTGTAAATCAGAAGTGAAATGCTAACAGCCAGCGTGGTGCTGGTATCTTTTGTTGTGTTTCTGCTGGTTCTGCAGTTTCTGAAATTGCAATGGATCCGAAGACGACTTCCTCCTGGACCGACTCCGTACCCCTTGGTTGGAAATCTGCCGCAGATGAACTTTCAAATCCACCATGAGGTCCTTAAAAAAGTATGTATTTTCAGGCAACTAATTAATGGACTTATAAACTGATTGAAAAGTAAATGTGAGTGTTTAACATAGTCTTACTCTGAATGCTGGGGAGGGATTTATTCTAAATTGTATAAATGTAAAAGTAGGTGGGATTGTTAAAATATCAGTTTCTTGGTAGAAAAGTTTCAAGCTTACTATGAAACACGTGATTAAAATCTTATGTGCGTATGAACAGAACAATACTGATGGTAATATTCCTGTCTTTCACATAGGAAAAAGATACATTTTAAAGCAGAGACTTTAATTCTGTGCAGCGTTTTGCATGTCTGTGTGTTGACTGTTGTTGCACTGGCAATTTCTAAGTATCTCATGAAATAGCTACTGAGTGAACGTGTGTTTCCAGCATAGAAAGGATGAATTTTTTGATACTTATTCAACAGATTTTTCAAAAGATCTTAAAATTAATTTTTTTTCTGATATACAACTTGGACAGATTTTTCACAAGTGACTTCAGTCTGCTGAGCCTGATTGAGGTCTTGAGTAGCTGAACTAACTCATTGTGTGCCTATGCTCAGTCTCTTTTCTAAGTCCAGTTGTAACACACAGCACCTCTAGAATTTGTATCCTAGGGTTTTATATTCCTCATACGTGAGCATTAAATATTTAACATTTAAAAATATAAATAACAGCACTTCACTTTCACTCGTTGCTCTCAGCCTTCCTTTTCCCTGCTTCTTCTCTGTCCCACCAGTTCTCTTCTCCCGAGCAGTATGTTTTAAGGCAAAGTAGTACGACTCCACGACATAAAATTTGAGCCAGTGCATGCCTCTTGTGTTTTCTTCAATTTCCGACCTCCCAACCCTGAAGAGCAGCGTTGCTCTTCAGCAATACTGAAATCCCAGGATTTCAAACGCCATGAGTTAGTCCTTCAAAAAATTAAATTAAACACAAATGTGCAAGCACATGCGTATAAATTTTTTTCTAAACGTGCATATCTGTCCCTCTTGTTTGCTCTCAGGTGGTGAAATTTTGCACTGCTCTAGTCCTGCTGTTCTTGGGGGATGTTTTGGCAGCTCCTCACTCTCCCCAGCCTGCTCTGCCCCACAGACTTGCTACTTTGATCTACGTACTGTTGTGCTTCCCTCAGCCTTTTACTTTTCCAGCTCCTGATTCTCCAGCCAGGGAAAGGAATGTTCTGCCTGCTGTTAGTGATGTCTGTGCATGGCATTGTGAAGACAAGGCTGTCACGGCTCAGCTGGAAAGGAGAGGGTGATCTGGCCTCACCTACCTTCTCAGCTGCTTTTGCTACACTTAGTACACAAAGGGGAATCTAGAGATGGGTCATGTAAAACTCCTGAGCTAATGTTTTCTTCTTACAAACTTGAATTTGACGCACAATAAATAACATCACAGACATTGGCAATATTGGCTGTCTGACCTTTTAGGAGCCTTTAGATAGAAACTTCAGGAGACTTTAGATAGAAACCCGACTTGAAGCTGTATTATATATAAGAGTAGATTTGATGCTCTCTTCTCAAGTTCAGTCATTCCTGGGGCATCTGCCAAGGGAAAAAATCCGATTCATCTTGTTTGATTTAAATGTACTGCTTCTCACCCATATTGTTCTGATGCTGCTTTGTTCTACAGATGGCCAAAACTCACGGTAATGTCTTCACTTTATGGTTTTTAAACACGCCCATGGTTGTCCTGCAAGGGTTTCAGGCAGTGAAGGAAGGACTGACTGTCCATGCAGAAGATGTTGCTGGAAGGCCATTAACCAAGTCCTTTCACATTTTGACTCAGGGAAACGGTAATTGTTATTTTCACAAATTCTTCTCATGTGTTCTAACCCTGGCTTTGGAAACCGATTTATAGCCTTGCAGTCCTTAATTTACAGTGGGGGAAAAAAGGTTAATATTTTCATGAGTTTTTATGATTTTTTTTTATTCTGTTGGAACAATAATGGCAGAATAGAGCTATTTTAAAGAATTTCTATACAAGAAATAGATGGCTAAACTAGAAAAAGAAAGGAGAGGAAAGAGGAAGGCTGCCAGACTGCTGGCAAAAATTTGAAAAAATTAGAATGAAAGAGAAGCTTCTTTGGTGTATTGACTGCATCAATTCATTAATTTATAAAGCATTATTAGCATTTGTTCATTATGATCCTAGGTGTTATGTTCTCTAATGGTCGTCTCTGGAAGCAACAGAGGCGGTTTGGGCTTGCAACACTGAGGAAAATGGGAGTAGGGAAAAAAGACCAGGAGTATCGACTGCAAGAGGAGGCCTGTCACCTGGTGGAATACTTAAAGAAAACAAACGGTATGTGACTCAGGATGGAGGTCAGTCTGTGCAAAGGGTGATTTTGCCAAAGAATAGTTCACCTGTAGCTTTTGAAACTACTTGACTACAAAAACGGATTTAAAGTCTTCATGCAGAGCTGAGCCTTAGAAGTCTGTATCATGATCTGCATGAGACGTTTCCTTGCAAAAGTGCTACGGGTGAACCCCCCCAAAATGAATTTAGAACTGAGACTCCATGGTCCCTCTCCGTTAGTGCTATTACTACTTAGTTTTACATTACTCACGGTTGCAGAATCAGAGTAACAGCAAACAGTGACAAAATGAGCGTCACAACAGCCCATATCCCTCTGCAGAAAAGAAAAAGGAGGCACAAACAGCTTTGGCTAAGGCTGCACAACCCGAGGGGTCTGTTCTGGTGCAGTGGAAAAAGCTCACCTCGCACGGCTTGTGGTAGCCACCCCAGAAAGGGAGGAAGTTTGGTCAGATTTTGCTGTTGAATAATGGGGTGAATCTTATAGATATGCTCAATTATTCTATTATTCAGCAGCCAAGGATATCAGCAAAGAAGAGAAGGTGGTTCTCTTTTCAATTCATTTGCTTATTCAAACAATGTCTCAGCTGAACTTTTTTGTACCCTGGTTATTGCCAAACATGGGACCTACTGATGCCAAGGTTTTGTGAAATCTGGGTATTTTTATTGCTACTACTAATTCCATTCCCACCAGCAATCTTGCCTTTTTTTTTTTTTTTTAACCAACAGTGATTTTTAGATGTCTGAAGTTACTTTTTACTCATGCGTTTTACCAATAAATTGCAATTTGCTATCCAGCAATCTAATTAACGTCAGAAGTGCTTATAAAACGTTATCAGATCTCCTTGCAGTGGGAAAAGCAGGAGCAGTAAGTGTTAATGGTGAATGCTGTTCACTGTGTTTACAGGAAAACCTCTGGACCCCACTATGCCCGTTGTTCACACTGTCTCAAATGTGATTTGTTCTGTGATTTTTGGACATCGCTTCTCTAAAGACGACGAAAATTTTCACCGCTTGATTGAATCCATTGATACTATAACAGCATTTGGGAACAGCATCTATTTTTTTGTGAGGAAAATGATTGTGTTTGTTTACGTTATATAGATAGACAATGAAAAAGGAAACTTGCTTGTTACTTTTATAACAAAAATAAATACCAGTGCACCTGGACTTGCTGGAGTACGCATCAGAACAGTACTTCCAGGTGCCTAGTTCAGACCTTACTTCAGTTGCTTATGTTCCATCATAGCACAGAAATTTCCCATGTCTGGTGGACAGGGATGGAAACATATAGGCTTGCTACATGTTTGGAAGATGTACAAAGGACTTTCTTCCAAAAGTGCTACTTGTACAACTCCAGTGTTTGAAACTATAGCTGAAACTCAGTAGTAAAATATAGGTAAATATCTGAAAAGCTCTGAAATAGGCTTATCTTAAATTCTGTCTGACAAAGTAGCTTTCTTCACTATTTGAAATCATATGACTGTCAGCAAATGTCAGGGTATTATGGGTCTTTACTACTTCCCTCGCTATTGTTAGCTAATTTCATAGAAATTTAAGTAGAGCAACTGTTTTGCACAAAGGTAAGATATAATGAAATTGCTTAATGGTAGGTTTTTCCTATAGTTTTTGGCAGCAACTCCTGTACCACCTCTGCATGACCTTATGAGAATGCAGTAATACACACTGGAAGTCACTCTCTGTTAGCTGCTAGATGATATTTGTCTCCATTCGAGGCAGCAGCTCCTCACTTCACATCTGGTCCACTGGACAGAACGAATTGCTGTCCTGCTTCTGTGTGGAGCGGTGACTGCAGCCCCAAAAGCAGTGGAACAGGTTGCCTCAAACGGGGGCAGTTTTTTCATTCTCTATTTATGAAGGGGAACCACAACGCTGTATATAGTCAGAAGTCAATTGACCAATACACAGCCTGCTTCTGCAGAACTTGCTGGAACTCACACGGCTTTGTATCTTGCAAGATTTTCACCTTCTCTTACTAACTGGAAACTGCTGTAATCAAAGTCCTAGGGAATTTGAGGACTAATTTGGTACTTTTGGTAAAATGAAATAAAACTACTTACGATTTTTTTTCTCCCAGAAGAGGCAGATGGAATGATTCCTAAGCTGTCTTCTAGCCAGGGTAAACACTGAATCAGGTACTTCCAAACTGCTCTCATTAGGTATTGGTATAAGCTGTTCTTAAAAACTCTTAATAGCGTGTCCACAGCTAACAAAAACATTCTAGTCCAATATTTCATTCTGTCCTGCTCTCCACAGTGCTTTCACAGTGATGTAAAATCCTTTAATGATGGTCTGTACTAATCTGTTTTCCTGGTAAGTGGACAGGTAGCTTTAAGCAAAATGATGCAGGATGAAGAAGAAATACAAGCTGGGAATATCAATAGGTTTGTGGAAAGATAAATCTTTGTAATGCAGCTGCCATTTAAATAGGTGAGCCCAAGAGCTGTGACCTAATGCATAATTTAAGCTGCAGTAATTCTGTGAAATGGAAGGACATGGTGCAATCTGTAAAAGACGAAAAAAGAAAGGGAAATGAAGTAGAGGAATGGAATGAATGTAAAAAGTGTTTTGTTTCTTTTTTGCTGAGATGTGGTTTTATAATGGTATAAGTGCAAGAATGTGGGTAGGTTTAAAACAACGACTAAACAGTAGGGAACCCACACAGCTCAGTATTTCTGCTTCATCATCTAGTTGTTTTGCATATCGCACAGATGTGACATGTTTGCTTCTTATCTTTGAGAAGGTCTATCTGAGTAGAATCCCCATGTATTTGGCATCCTACAGTAAGAAAATAAACCTGTGTTTGGATATTTCCATTTTTGGTTAGTGGGTGTGTCAAGGAAGTTAGCCTAGGTCTGGTTTTTTTTAGTGTTGAGATAGAAATGAGACATGATACGTATGTTTGGTAAAATGAGAACAGGGACATGTTTTATATGAGGTCTTTGCTGCTGAAGTTCAGTCTAGCAAATAATTGGGGTACAGAAGAACGTAATTTATTTTTTGTACATCACAGTGGAAAATTTATAGCATAAACCCAAGAGAAATTGTGCTCCAGGGAAAAACTGTATTAAGAAAGGCTTTAATGAATCATGGGATAGGCAATATCCCTTCAGTGTAATGGTGAAGATGCAGTCATCAGGGTCTTCTGTTTGCTTTTTCCACTACCCAAAAACCTGTATTAGGATTCAAATTTAGTTTGCTAATGTCAGTAATACCATATATCTAAAATATCTCTTTTATAGGTATATGAAATGATTCCCTGGCTTGCAAGCCGTTTCCTAGCACCATGTAAAGATACTATATCCAGCGTAGATTTTGTGAACGCTCTATTAGCAAAGGAACTTGAAAGCCATAAAGGAAAACAGAAATCAGATGAAAATCAAGATTTTATCGATTACTATTTGGATGAGATAGATAAAGTGAGTATCTCTGAATTCTTCTTATGCTTCACTAACAGGGGATTTTAGATGCTTCTTTGATTATAATGACATCTAATATAGATTTAGTTAGATGTATAAAATTTCTCTATAGAAAAGCTTATAGGTAGATGAATTAAAAAAAGCTGACGCTACGAGATGGCAGGAGGGGGACAAAGTAATAATGGAAGTAGATTTATGGGTAGATTATCTAAAACCACAATAATAGTACATTTGCATACGGTTAAGGTACAACTAAAAGTGATCGTTATGATGGGATTTGCAGCAGAAGTAGAAAGAATGTACAATTAGTAGCTTTGTCATAGTTGAAGACCAAAATGTGTATATGTGGATAGGATAAATTGGAGAATATCTTCATACTACTCAGACAGTTTTATTTTCTAGCCTTATAATATTATATATATTTTTTTTTCATTTTGGATAGTATCAGTAAATATTCCTGTGGTGCAAGATGGTTTACTTCTTTTTTGTGTGCCATAACTTATCTTTCCAATTCATATCTGCAGACCAAAGGAGATGCTGACGCTACTTACAATGAAGAAAACTTGATCCAGACTATTTTTGACCTCTTTCTGGCAGGTACAGAAACTACAGCCACTACTTTACGTTGGGCGTTGCTCTATATGGTGGTTTATCCTGATATTCAAGGTAAGAACACCCAAACTGTTCTGCAACTTTTTAGAAATTATACATCTTCAAATGGCAGTAGAGCTTGTTCAAAGATGAGTAGAGGAACTAACTATTAGGATATGAATCAGGCCAACAGTATATATCTGTTTCTTGCTGTTTCCTTTCTAACATACAGGCCAGTCATTTTAGGGTTTGTTTTTAAGACACCTATACTGGATGCAGGGTGTGATTCATCTGATCAGATGGAGAAGTCTAGTCTCAGATGAGAGAAATTGCACCATTGCCCCTCCACTGACAATGATGGTTAGACTTGAACTGAGGACAAGGTGGAGTCTTCAGGTCATCTTTTTCAACCCATGACTGCTGCTCTTTGGTGTGCTCCTGGCTTCTTTGCAGCAGAAATAATTTCATTACAGTGGGAGGTTGCTAATGTATGTGTTGTTTCCATGAAGCTTAGAACTTCAAACATAGATATCTGCATATACGTAGATAGAAAAAAAAGATTGGAGTGAGTAGCTTGAAACTGTATGCTTTTAATAATGATATTCACAGAAGAAAGATATAGGTTGGCAGAGCAAAATAAGTGAAGAGTCAGAGTGCACAGGCTAGAAAGGATTAAACAGTACACAAATCAACTCAAAGTCCTCATATTTGAGAATTTAAGCTGGCTACCCGGCACAGCAGTAGTCTGGCAAGAAGAAGATGGTGGAAGTGGTAAGGAGAAAGGGTCTCCCATTGTTGTTACCTAACAGAGCTTCAAAAGACCTAAAATTTGAGACTGGATAGCACATACTGAATTTTTGCAACATGATCTTTCACCCTCTCAGGTTATATTAAAACAGTCTTAACTTTTCCGATGCATAGGGTCAATCTAAGTGCAATGATAAAGGCTGTAGTATTAATCACACAATTTCCGCTCAGAAATTCATTAGAAATTACCATTTCAGATCAGATTGTAAGAAAAGAAAAAAAAAAAAAAAGAAAAGAAAAAGTCTTTGAGAAAAATTAATTTGTGTAAGTGCTTCCCAAGTCAGGTAATTACACAGTAGCATTTGTCCATCCATAGGTGACAAACAAAATCTATGTTGTTCTGAATGGAGAGCAATCCATGATCAGTTATTAAACTGGTCTCCTAATACATGATTGATGTTTCATTTTCCAGTTGATTCCCTGCCTGTAAAAATAAATATTAATTAAAGTATTTTCATAAATTACCTTAGAATAGTAATGTAACAGGAACCCGATTATTCTATATAGAATATAGACTTTGTCTGCTACCTTTATTTTTAAAGTTTTACTGGGCTGTGTAACCTACGAACATCTTCAGTGTCAAATTTTATTCAGGTCATCTGTATGGGAATTCAAAAGCATTCTTATTTTACAAAATATCTTTTTCATCTTGTTGGATGTTATTCTTACTGTAAAGAGCAACAGGAAAAATTATGAGTATAAAGTTTATAGATTGTTTGTTGTATATTTAAAGCTGAATATTCCTCCTTAGCGAAAGTCCAGAAGGAGCTGGATGCTGTTCTCGGTTGTTCCCATGCAATTTGCTACGAAGACAGAAAAAAGTTGCCATATACAAATGCTGTAATTCATGAGATTCAGCGATACAGTAATATAGTCTTAATTGCACTTCCCAGACAGAGCATGAAGGACACAGAGCTGCTGGGATTTCCTGTTCCAAAGGTACAAATATGCTGCATATTTGAATATCTGATGTCTGATACACTTGTAACAGTTTTAAAAACTGATTGAGTGTAACTTTTTAATGACTGAAGCCACCTCAGCTAGTGCTTCCCAAAACACTGTCCTTTTTTTCCAGTTTCCTTTGGTTTAATAGCTCATTTAGTTGAAATACAACGGTGATTGAGGACTGTTGATATCAGTAGGTCTTTGGTACATTAGATGCACGTAGAAAGGCTTCTGAGGCTTTTCCTGACTGGGGACATGAACTCTTGTGTCCTGTTGGTTCCGGCAGTGTCCCTAAGCTACGGCTGTCTCTGAGGCTGGCCTTTTGCAAAGAAATTTGTGCTTTGTCTGAAGTATTAGTAGGTTCTTACGTCATTACTTCTGTCAACAGAAAACTTGTGAATGGTGACTGGAAATAAACATCTTAATTTCCAGGAGTCTCAGGTCTGTCCCTTCTCAAAATGGCTCATCAGCTGGTGAACAGAGGCCATCCAAAAATGGAAAATAGGTTTACTGAAAAACTTCAAATTGTTTTCATATCACAAACTTTTCAGTGCAGTATCTTGCAAATGTTATAATGAAGCGAAAGTATTTTCAAGTTTTGTAACTGAAAGGTACACTAGGGCTTGTTTCTAAATATTCTCCTGTCACTGCTTTTTGTGTAGTCTCGTTTTCATTCTTTTTTTCTGGATCTGCTCAAAGCAACCCTAGAGTTGCAGAAATTATCAAGTAACAAAGGGGAAAATTAAACTGATACTCATTATATTCTGTAACTCAAAAGCTGAATAAGTAATAAAAATACTTTGTGATAACATGAGAAATAAAAGCAACATATTCCAACAATATAAACCAATATAAACATTATAAAATGCTAACAATTTGTTATTGAACTTATTGGCAGCAAGTAATAAATGAAAGTTGCAACATTCTCAAAAGTTTAAACTTCTTATGAAATGTTTCAGAGTTTGATCCTGTTTAAAAAAATGAGACTTTAAATTAGGACTTTAAATTCTTTGCTCCGTCATTATTTGCTGATCTGATGAATACGGACTATAAGACAGAATTGAGGCTGCTGCTTCTTTTTTCAGAACACCGTAATTTTAGCAAATATTGACTCTGTTCTGACTGATCCTGGGAAATGGGAGACTCCTGACCAATTCAATCCAGGCCACTTTCTGGATAAAGATGGAAACTTTGTAAACAGAGAAGCATTCTTACCGTTTTCAATAGGTACGTACACTGAACAGGGATTTGTTTACTCCATGTGATTACAGCTTAAGATGCATTCATTCCCCAACGTAACTTGGAAGGCATCTACAAAGAGGCATGCAAACACATTCCACTGTTTTAAATATTTCCAGGAACAGAGAAGTCCAATTGTATGTGGAAAAGATTGGAAGAGAAGGAATGACACCTAGAAAAGTTTCTCTTGGAGAAGAGATCCCGTTATGAAAATAGTAGCAGCAAATGCACTGTGCTAGGAAGACTGTAAATGTAAACTGTGCAGCTCTTGTGGTCGTTTCTACAATGCTTTCCTGCCTGTTGTAATTATATATTAAAACTTTCGGTGGAAATACAACCAGCCCTTCTGTTCTGAATCATTAAATGACAAAGTCAGTTAAGAGAAAAGGATGAAGTCTGCAGAAAACGAGCAAACAAAAAACCCAAGCAGGTTATGCAGGGAGGTGCGATATAAATCCTTCGGCTGATGGCGTCTTCTGTCTTTCCACAGGGCACCGTGTGTGTATGGGGGAGCTGTTGGCAAGGATGGAGCTCTTCATTGTCTTTGCCACCCTGTTACAGGCATTCACCTTCACCCTGCCAGAAGGAGTGAAAGAAGTCAGTACAAAGCTTGTTTTTGGGAGCACAATGAAGCCACCTCCCTATGAGCTCTGTGCCATTCCTCGGTAGGAAATGGTACCCCACAGATTCAGGGAAGACTTACTCTGCAAGGTTATTTCTGCATGTGAATTCCTTTTTGCATATCTTAAGATTTTTGCCTTCCTCTTGATTTGTTTAATCACTTCCCTGAATGATGCTTTTCAGACAGTTGCATCCTGAAGATTGTACCTACAAAGAGTTAACCTTTTCGTCTTGTTTTATGTTTGGAAAAATCTTGGTGAATTTCTCCTGATGCGTAACAAATAAAGACATTAAGGGAAGAAATAGAATTGGGCCTTACTTATTGCTAACTGGAAAGATGATTTACAGAGAAAGAACTTGAAGCAAAGTCTGTAAATTAGAAGTCTCATGATTGAAGATCTGTGCATTCTTTCTCATAAGCCACGGTTGCATTTGTGGGGACAGGCTTAGAGGCCTTTCAGCCTGTCCCAGGATATTAGCGGGGGCAGGAGTTAAGAGAAGCTCTTGGGGGAAGCTTTCTAGAGGGACAGATAATATGATCTGAGATAACACTCCCTTCGACGGATTGGTTTTGTTGTTGTGCAAGCTTGTTGTATACAACTCTGTCCTGGCAAGACAGTTCAGGGTTTCGGGCACTAAAACAGGTAGTATTTCAGCCCTTCAGATGAAAATAGAGGAGTGGCTTCATCAGCCAGGTGTGGGGAGCTTTTCGTAATACAGGCAAGGAGCAAGGACTGGAAAACAAATGACAACAGGCAGCAGACACAGTGTGTTGATAAACTGTTCTTTTTTATGAGCCCACTGGTTGACAGCAGGATGAGAACAGGGCTTTTTCATGACACATAGTCTTCCAGTATTGTTTGCTCCAGATCCTCCAATAATTTATTCAGCTTCATTTGTTCTTTCAGTTCTTTAATGGATTCTTTATCACAGTTAGCCGATTTCACATCAGTCAGCATAAATTAGCCTACTGTGACCAGTGGAAGATTTGGCACTATTGGAGAATTCTTGAAGCCCACGGTGCTTAAGGACTTGGCAGAAGTGGATATTTAACATTTTGCTAGTTTGGTTACTGACTGTTAATAAGGGATTTTTTTTTTTTTTTTTGGACAGCATTGGGGGTATGTTTTTCCTATATGACATACAAAGTGGATACTGTATGCCAAAAAATGAAGGTTTATTTTTATACACAGATTAGCTGACAGTGCCCTCTGTGGGAATTAAGCCATTATCAGCTGTATTTGTTTCTGCTTAAAGCACCCCACTCTAACAGGCAGAGATGTGTGAAATCAGCAATCTCATACGGGATGAGACCTGGGTTGCCAGTTTCTTCCACTGCAGGATTACCTTTATGGGATGGTTCAACCCTTTTCACTCCTGTGGCCTGGACAGCAGCATCTCTAGACAGGTAGGTGACTGGTGTGATGTCCCCTCCATGCTGGAAATGTAAATATTCCCCTGGCAGTAGCCCCACACTGGCAAGGGGGTGCTTCATGCAGATACAAGGATAGCAGGAGGAGAGGCAATCACAGCAGCAGTTCCTTGCCTTTAGCACTAAAGTTAAAAATTACTCATGCTAAAGAATAACTGGTATATAGCACCAAAGAAATGCTGCTGCTGGCTCCATTTAGTACTTATGAAGAAAATGGAGCCTAGGCAATCTCATAAATCCATTTTCTATCAAATAAAGTAAGATGAATCCCATGTCTCAGATCTAAAACAACCCACAGTCATCTTCCTTCCAGTGTGAGAGAACTGTATTCCAGGCCAGCTCCAGCTGCACTACTGGTTAAAATATCTGCTGAGCGAAAAACCAAGTAAGGTTTGAAGCTATCAAGTGTCAACAAATGAGTCTCTTTTTCCCACCTGTGCAACACCCTAGTTCCCTCCAGAGCCTCTTGCTCCTCATCTTCCCTCGCCTCTCTGACGTTTTCCATAACCTTTACAGCCTGTAACCACCCTTCCAACATACCCAATTTTCTCATTTATACTATTTTTTCTGTTCTTCCCTTCTGTTCTTGAGCCAAGGTTGTCCCTTGACTATTCTTCCACCAGATGTCATTCAGTTTCACAAGTTAGTAGAGAGAATAAGGGCACCTTCGCTGTTCTAGAAGAACAGCCCCTAGATAAGTTATTAGGGGTCATTCAAGAATTAATGAGATTTTCTTTTCAGATTCTTTTTGATATGCCTTGGATGTTTGTGCCTTAAGGATCTAAGTAGATTACAAAATATTCCTAGATAAACTGGAATGTAATCCTGCAATGTCATCTAATACGAGGTAGAAATATATCTACATACTCTTACACTGTAGTAATCTGTGGTAAGTGTCTGCTTCTACTTTCTAAGGAAACTACATGTGGCAGATTAAATGCAAACATTTCAGAGCATGAAATTCAGCTTTGAACGTGCTTGCTATGCAAGCCATGAGCCTCCAAAGGAAGCTCTGCTCCTCTTTTAGAAAGGAGAGGAGGGGGTGAAATGTCTCCTTAGGGAGGATCGTTTGAAATGCCACTATTCCAGCTCTCTTCGTCCCTTTTCTAGGGCTAAGAGACAAATCCAGGAAATAAATAATCTAAACTACAATCTTGGTTTTCCCAGGGCACTCCCTTTCAGTGCCACTTCCCTCATGTTTTCCACTGCCTGTTGAAGGAGGGAGCAGACAACTGAACTTACTACAAAAATCATGTTGTCTCTGTCTTTCTGCCTTCAGGACCCGATGCTACTTGTAGAAGAGCACAGAGGGACTAAAAGCTTAAGGTGACTACACCCTTTGCTTTTCCTGTAAGTAATGTGAGTTTCTGGGAGGGGATGCAGTCCCCACCAAGCAAAAAAATGGTGCAGGACTGGTCTGGAGCAGATATATAAGAAGGATTGGCCATCCCGTTCCTCACAGATCACTCTACTCTTCTTTCCTTGCTTCTATCTCATCTTCAAAATCCACTTCAGGTGTTCTCTTGCTTGGTCTGCCTTCCTGCTTTCAATTTTTGCTCCCAGTTTGGCTGCATTTGGCTTCACTCTTTGCCAGAAAGGCTGATGTGAAATGAGCTTTCAGAGGACTATGTGCACTTTGTGTATGCTGTAGTGAATCCAGGTAGGGCTGAAGTACCTTGTGATAATTCCCAAACACATTTGAAGTTGGCTCATTATAATAATAAGATCGGTTTACTATTTGCCTTCAGAGGGAGCTTTAGCCAATTTCTTTGAATTTGGTAGAGAGCTCAGCTCTGAAATGGACAAAAAGATTCTTAAGGGAGGAAGAACATGTCTTTACCTTTTCCTATCTCCTAATGTAGCTGATTGCTGGTTCAGACCCTTTCTATTTAATGTGTTTTTTTACACTTGTGTTTTCAACTCCCCTGCACATTCCTCAATTCATTTTCTTCCTTCTAGGCTTGTGCTGTCTGCTGTTCCTTCTTATGCTTTCCTCACTGAAATCTCTCCACCTATTCTCATCTCACCTCACTCCCATCTGTTGTAACGCATATTTGGCAGATGTTCCTCATTCTAGTGTCTTCTACCTTCTTTCTGATTCTCTCTTGTACCCTCTTTCTGTTTTTATTCCCTTTCCTACACTATGTAGTTGCTTGTCTTTCCCTATTCTATACATTCTAGTTTCTTAAATTACATGCAGAGTAGACAGTTATGTTCCCTAACAGCATTGCTTTGTATGCATTAAGATAAAAAGCTGATAATGACAGCATGGATTGCAGCCACTTCACCTCCACAAGCGGAAGATACAAGGGAATAAGGTCATCGTGTAAGAAAGCAGCCAGAGGCTTTATTTTCACTAACAGCAATAAGAAAACACCATTTCCAAAAAGGAGTAGTTGTCAGAAAGCTTAAGAAAAATCAGACCAAATAGGCAAGTGCCAGCTTCTCCTCCTCCTCTCTCTGGTAGGTCATTGTAGTTGATGAGGCTGTTAGCATTCATTTTCTTGTGAAAATGTGTTTAGTTTTGGAGATTGTAATCAGCATCAGAGTATCATATATTCTGTGCATGAAACAAAAATTAATCAATGCTTGTTCCTTGGTTTTCTGAATCTTGATCCGTGCTCTCAGGATCGTCCACATCCCTGGCGTTAGATCGAGTCCTTGCAGCTGTTGCTTCATCATTTAGGAAACCTGTGGTGGCAGGAGGGCTTTGGCTGCATTCTGCAATGTTTGGATTCTGCTAAAAGGCTTGAAAAAGTTTACTACTTAAAAATCATCACTGGGGATGAGCTATTGTGTTTAATACTCATGGTCCAAGGAGCTGTGCCATCCTAGAGAAATATCTGGGAAAAATTAAGCAGACACCAAATGTTTCAGAGTTTCATACTTGAAAATCTGGCTGAAACAGATAGCTCTAGAGAAACTGGAGATCTAAGATGGATATTGGAATTTTAACTGAATCTTTGTTGCCTGCGATAGAAATACAATGTTTAAACATATATATATATATTCTATTTAACCTCTAGATTGTTACCTGGTAAGAGAAAGGTAGGAATTTAATGTGGTTCCTCAGGAAGAGTGTGGTGATACTGGTAAAGATGAGATACAGAGAAAGTCCAGCTGAGTTCAGGGACAAATCTGCTCTTCGACCAGTGGAAGGACGAAGGCAGGGGGGACAGGTGATGCGATACCACTGGCCACCTCATGCTGTGGTAGAAAAGCCATTTTAGGAGCCAGCCAGCCTGGAGAGGAGGCTGTGGCTGCCATCTTGAGTTGTCAGTGGGGAGGCAACCGAGATCTCACAGGCAAATGTTGCAGAAAGATCTGGAGAAAAAAGCATCTGGACTGGTGCCTGGAGACAACCTGAGGGGAAGGCAGGCTGCTGGCTTGCAGGGGAATGGTTTATGCAACTATGTCACGCAGCCCTTCGGAGGGAACCATGCACCTCCTTGCAGTGCAGCCTCCCACAGCGGCCGCCTCACAGGGGATGGAGGAGGGCTGGTGCCTGGGGGTGCCTCCTCATGCCCACTCCCTTCTCCGGCATGGTGGTGACTGCATATGCTGATTTGCTCTCTGTGTGGCTCCATTTCCTGTCCTTTTTAGTTTTTCCTGGCTGCTCCTGCCCCAGTGGTGCGCCGCCATTTTAGATGGGGAAGGAGGACATGCCTGCTGCCAGGGCAGGGCCTCAGCATCATGGAGGGAAGCAGAGGGCCAAAGCCTGGGAAAGAAAGGGTATCTTCTCCATCCCTCAGGAAAACACCACCAGACAAAAGGTTTTAAAGCCTCCTGAAGTGGCCAGAGCATCAGAGGAAACGTGGAACCCCACGGATTAGAGAAACACATTGGCAGAAGTAGTGCCAAAGCAATAAGGAAGGAAGAGCTTCAGGCTGATGTTAAGACTATGACAAAGGATGTGGGTGAATCTGTCAAGGGATTGAAGGGACCAATGGTATTTGAATACCTGGATTTGTGAGAAATGACTGATAATGTGAAAACTCAAGGCTGCAAGCCTAAAGAAAGAAATTGAGATTTCTGCTAAAGAAAGAAATAGAGATCCTGCTGCCAGGCTGCCACCCTGGAGGTGATAAAGGCCCCGGGCCTTGACTTCATCACTTCCCCATGGAAAAGGTCACTGGACAAAAAATGACTTTTCCTGTTGACAAACATCCATTTTCCATTTAGATGGAAAAATCTTTGAATATCTAAAAGGCCAAGGAGGCTACTACATTGATGCCAAATAAAAAATTCTATTAAATTGATGAATTTTAAACAGATTATGTAAAATTACAGTGGATACATAATAGGTGAAACTTATCCAAATGTCTTTTTAAAGACAATTTTTTCTTTTCTTATTGAAGGAGGGAATTAAATTCTAAATGAGTGCCTTGAAAAATAAGCTTTTTACTGTAAACAAACAAACCTTTTAACATAGAAACATCCCTTTCTTGGTTAACAGACATTAATCAGTTATGCTTTAGCAGTAATGAAGTTTAGTGGTTGGAGGCTAATTGACTTGGAGGTCTGGAAACTGGGGGTTGGCAAACTCCAGGCTGCTCTTTCTGGATAAGGATGTTTCATGTCCCAGAGTCACTAATCCTGTGAGACAAAGACAAGTGCCCAAAGACAGGGCACTTGAAAGAAGCAAGCTGATGCACAAGTCATCTTGGCAGGTTTTCAGAAACTAAGTGAAAATGTATTTCTTTTACCAGTGTTTGGCTTTCAGGGAAGGGGTGTTTTTCATGGGGAATTGTTTATCTGTTAGCATTTCAATCTAGATCTGTAAGGCAGGTCTGCAACCGTCATTGTTATGTGGTGCCAAGAATTCCTCTCACGTGGTTTTCATGGTCTCATTGCAGGCGTGTAAACTCCCCTGGTGCTAGGTTTATAGTTCCTGCGTGGAGTGAGGCTTGGCAAAGAGCCTTGGCTACAGACTGTGTTTATTCTCAGTTACCAAGTATGGCACATGCGTGTCATGACTAGTTCTCACTGGGGCCCCTAGGTTGTGGATCAGGATTCCTAGTAGGTTTTTCCTATGGGTTTGTTTTTGTTTTTTTTACCTGTGTATTTCATACTGATGTATTTTCTATATGCATTTACTTTATTTCTCTGGTAAGCTTTCTGATGATTGCTCAAAATATCCTTTAGGGTATCTACCTTCATGTCAAGACTGAAATGGGGGAATCAGAAGCAGGTAAAATGCTCAGTGAAGTTAACTATTGCAGAGAGGTTAGCAGAACAAAAAAAGTGAGGTTGTGTATTAAAGCAGTTATATTTTCAATTACATTTGAAAGCCTAACAAATTTTGCTTTTTGTATTAAGCCTTAGATACTTGTATATCTGTCTTAAGATAAATGTAGGCTTTTAACTTTTGTCAGCCTTGCCATTACTGGATATATGTGTACATGGAATACACACAAAACATTTTAAAATCTCCAAGATTTAATATCCACTTACATTTGCATTCCTAATTTGTATGTATGGCTATTGCTTTTCTAAAAGCATTCATGAAGAATTTGTAGGAGCACATACCATCTACAACTGTTTCAGAAAATTAGATGGAGAATTTATGTGTGGATAGGTGTGTCTACATTGCCTGGGAAATCTTGGCCCTAGTGTCTTAAGACACAGTTCCTACAAACCCTGTGATCCCTATTTGATAAATGCAATCTGAATGAGAAGAGAGAGAGGGGTATGCATCTACTAGATAGTCTTGAGCACGAGAATGTCATGAGTGGGACAAAAAGGGAGTGGTTGATAATAAAGAGGGAGGGTTAGGGGCGGGGAGTAGTCATTATATGAAATTTAAGCTCTAATGAAAAAACTGGTTGAGCAACCAGCCTTAATAGCTTCAATAGGCTATTTTCGATAAAGACAAGCTAGTAAAAGCAGCCGTTAAAATGTTGACAATAAGTCAAGTTTTTATAGCCTTGGTTGTATTTCTTCTAATTATGCAGTTTTTAAAGTTGCAAAGGGTACGGAGACGGCTTCCTCCTGGACCAATACCTCTCCCAATTTTTGGGACCTTGATACAGCTGAACTTTCAGTTTAATCGTGATCTCCTCATGAAGGTATTTATTTTCAGATACTCCTAATTGTTTAAAAGTCTTTGTAATTTCCCATTTCTCATGTTGTTTGCTATGTGAAAACATCCTCTCCCAAATCTACATTGGTAACATACTGTAATTGTTAACTAGCCACTGTGATATTGCACTCGCTTTGGTTTGGAATTGCTGGTTTGGTTGGCAAAGTAAGAAAAAGTTATTGCAGGATAAAGTAGTTTGCCAAGCTAAGAAAACTAGTATTGGAAGTTCTGAATGTGTGAAAATCATTCTGATGCTTAAACCCATCACCTTTTAAACTGAATTTGACAAATTCACTGGAAACTTGATATTCTTCCATCACCCCTTAACACTAAATTGGACAAAAATTGATCTCATTTAGGACTAAATACCTTTAGGGATAATATATCAGATTTGCACTTAGGGGAAATAAATACTATTTTAAAAAATTTGGTTTCACAGCATGGATTTTTAGCTTTCTGAGAAGTGGCATGCTCTAGTTTGAGCAGTTAATAGATACTTAAGATGGACTATGTGTGTACATGGTTGTTTGAATTGACAGGATCTAAAAAAATCGCACAAACCTTCTGTTAGTTGGTTTTTAAGGAGTCCTGAGCACAAAGCCACCTCTGTTTCATCTTGTTGGTTCTCACAGTGCTTTCGGGATTATTGATAGACAACTCCAGTGGCTTCTGTCACTGCGATTTGGAGGAGGCACACCAGTTTATTCTGACCAAATGGCAGGTTCAGGCTGGAAGTAAGGACACTGTGAGACACAATGGTCTTACACAAGTTCCAGTACCTAAATACATAAATGGGTGGGGGGAAAGAAGAAAGTAACTGTCCACTTGCTGTAAGCTAGTTATTCTTCTGACATTTCTGTGCTCCCTTTGCACCATGTGTCTGTACAAATGATAGAAACCCTCTTGAAACAAACTCATGCATAGAAAATGCCCTTCATCACATGAATCGTTGGTAACTGAGTCTTGGCTTATATAAAGTAATAAAAGCTACCTAATGTTCATTGGTGTAGACTTGTGGCTCTGAAAAGCTGGAGTATTCAGTTGTTTCCAACAGTAGATGCTGGAAAAGATATTCATGCTTTCTCACAGATAATTGTAATCTTGTGGGAAACGTGGAGAACATCATTCCACCTTAGGGCCTGTCCTGTAATCAGTGTAAAAACAGGTTCATCTTCTGTTTGTTGCAGTGTGTGGGATTTCATCTGTGCTTTCCTGGCTTCTCTCCCATCTATAGCTGGCAAAAATTCATGGCAATGTATTCACCTTATGGTTTGGATGGGCCCCAGTGGTAATACTGAATGGGTTTCAAGCAGTTAAGGATGGTATGACCATGCACCCTGAAGATGTTTCTGGGAGGCTGGTGTCTCCTTTCTTCAGAGCAATGGCCAAAGGAAAAGGTGAGATTTTCTGGTCGTGAGTATTGCACAGCAACATCTTGACAAATTGCAGCTCTTTTAACCACTTCCAAAGGTACTGCAGTAGCACGGTTTGTCTACGAGGAATGACTGCCAGGTGAACTGCAACATAGGGAGGGGTGTGATAGCCTTTGGATAGTAGGACAAGGAAAAGACAGGAAAAATAAAACATATTCATAATGCCTTGTGTGAAATATTCTCTGGAGCAGGTGATGAGATGAGGCAGTGGTAGATTGTGCCACAAAACAGTGGAGGAAGAGCAGGAAACAGCCCACTTCCTTGTCTTGGACTTACTGCCTCCCACCACTACGTTTGCATTGAAGAGTGAGCTTGATGGTGGGATCTTCTTCCCATTACCTTCCTTTTGTGAATATTTTCTTACTCTCAAAATAGCATCTAGAGGTGCAGTACACTTCTCTTTCAACCTTGCTGTAGGTTTTATACTCCCCAACCACACTGGAGCTTCCTAAACGCCTGATTTTCATCAACATATGCATTACGAAATAACCTTTATTTAATTTGGGACCTCAACTTTTTTTAAGGAAACCTAATTCCTCAAATATTTCTAATTGGAATTTGTTTCAGTCATTGGTGATTCTTATACTACATTAAAGATCCTTTTAGTATATGATGTTTATTTCTCCTGGAGATAGTTGTCACAAAGCCTAAGCACTGAACTTTTCTGCCCTGTGGACAGGAACTTTTCTCCCTGACTGTGGACAGTCAGAACTCTTTCCCCTTTTCCCTTCATGAGAATCATTATCCTGGTCAGGTGAGCTCCAAGCATAGACGAGAGCAGGAGGCAAGCACTTCAGAGACCGTCTAGAGAAGCAGCTGTCAAACTTACTGAGATAACTGGTTGTCTTGCATCAGGCTTAATCCTGCAAGTCGTTTTACTACCAGTTGAGTTTGTTTGTTCTAGCCCTGCCTGCATGCTTACGTGCCCTTCATGTCTATAGGCAATGCAATAGTTTCATTGTATTCTCTGTGGTTTAGTAAATCTTTTCACGTAGTCTTTGTCTATAACAAATAAATATTAGCATGATAAAGAGCTCTTCCTTGAATGGATGCAGGGATTATGTTGGCAACTGGTCACACCTGGAAGCAGCAGAGGAGGTTTGCACTGAGGACTCTACGCAACCTTGGTCTGGGGAAAAGAGGTCTGGAGCATCGAGTTCAAGAAGAAGCCCACTACCTCGTAGAGTTCTTTGCAAGTATGAAAGGTATCTCTACAATAAATACACATTCATTTTTGTCACTAGTCTGGTATCTCTAGTGCATGAACTTCTCTGTCCTGCTCTGAAATTAAGGGCAGCTTTTGTTCTACAAGAGACCATGCAGGGTCTTATATTGTGTTACAGTGTCTACGTGGAATGGACTGAAAATGCAAAGACCCTAGTTCTGTGTTTTCAAACCCAGTGGGAGAATATTCTTGTTAAAAGTTATTTAAAAAACTACTAAAGTTGGAAGGGAAGTTAAAGCTTATTTATTATTTATATCATAGAATGCTTTAAGTGGAAAGGGATCTCTGAAGATCGTCTAGTCTAACCCCTTCCCAAAGAAGAGTAAATCAGAGGAGGTTTCTTAGGGCTGAATCCAGTTGGTTTTTAAATATCTGCAAGAATGAAGACTTCATTGCCTCTCTGTGTAACCTGTTCCAGTGTTCAGTCAGCCCTACAGCAAAAAAGTTTTTTATGTTTAGGCACAATTTAATGTATTTCAATTTTTGCCCATTGCCTGTCTTGATACCACTGAGAAAAGTCTAGCTCCATGTTCTTTATAACTCTCTGTCAGGTATTTACACATATTTAAGATACTTCCCTGAGCCTTCTCTTCTCCAGACTAGACAGTCCCAGCTCTCTCAGCCTCTCTTATGTCAGATGCGCCAGTGCCTTAATTGTCCTTGTGGTCCTTTGCTCAACTTTTTTCAATACGTTGATGTCTCCTCTTGTATGGGAGAGCCCAGAACTAGACATAGCACTCCAGGTGGGTCTCACCAGTGCTGATCAGAGGGGAAGGATG
>JAOXNO010000052.1:11046301-11147412 GCA_028565335.1 Limnodromus scolopaceus
TGCCAGCAATGCTTTTCCTAATGCAGCCCAGGATGATGTTGATGCCTTGTCTCAAGGGCACATTGCTGGCTCATATATGGTGCTGGTGCATAAAGATATGGATACATTATCAATGCTGATGAATTAAGTCTTGTAAAGCCATTTGCTTGTGCTCTGTAAAGCAGTGACTAGAATCTTGTCTTCATTACAACATTTTGCCTTAATCAACCCAGTTCGGAGCATGTGAGTTGGATTTCCCAATACTGATCATTATGCAAGGGCACAGTAAATCAAGACATGCTGTGGCTAGTGTTGTATCAATTAAAAGTGATTAAATCTAGCCCAATCCCATGGTTTAAGAACTAGGAGAGATTGAGATGTGATCACATATGCAGGAAAGAAAAGCCCAGAACAATAAGTTGTTAATCAGAATTGTGCATTGGGTGTTGGACAGTTGCATCAGTACATATATAAATATAGTTGTTAACAGACATTTATTCTGGAGCCACAAAAAAGGTTTTTTGAGATGAGTTTTTCATGTAATTGTTTTAAAATTAATTACAATTTTGTTGACACAATGGATTGAAAGAAGTTTATGCCATTTTATCTTACTGGAAGCTGTACATCTCTAGTAAAGTGAGACAAAATATCATAGCCTGGCATGTATTTATGTCCTTGTTGAATAAGGCTGCCTCTTCTTACAGTTCTCCCCTCAGATTCCCTTTGACCACAGTGTCCTCAGTCATTCCCATGCTTGAGATCTATGTTGAATATGCCACATGGCGAATTTGCATAGATTTTTTTTCTTCTTACTTCTAAATTTGCTGTATCATATTGCCAAATATTTTATACATCTGGCATTCCTTTAGGGTGCCACACATTCCTGGGATTATGGGATTGCACCACAGTTGTGAAGAATCAGTTTGATACTACAATTTTGTAAGAAGATTACTACTTCTCTGTGAAATGCAATACTCTCTTGAAAGTTCTTTGCATAATCTGTAATATTCTCTCATTTCACTAAAGCAATATAGGAGACATTAACAGTAACATTTATTATTATGGTTGCAGGGGAACCTGTGGATCCTTCTTTCCCTCTCATTCATTCAGTCTCAAATGTAATTTGTGCTGTTGTTTTTGGACATCGCTTCTCCAGAGAGGATGAAACCTTCCATGAACTGATTAGAGCCACAGAGCGTCTATTCAAATTTGCAGGCAGTTTTATTCATCATGTAAGTAAACAATCTGTTGTCCTTTTCTGAACAAGACAGAGTGTGAGAAATGCAGATTCAAGAGGTAGCTGCTAGGCAAAAATTTTTGAATGGGTGAGTGATGTCCCATGAAGCTTTACTGGGCAGTGCACTTTCTCAAAGTGTGATGGCAAAGCTCTTCATACCAGCTTTTGTTTCATTGTCCCGTGTGTGGGTACTGTGATAAGGTAATTTGCTCCTAAATCTTTGCAACAAGGCACAAGCTGATGGACTGCTCCTGGGTCATGTTTGTTACTTGGTTTCTCAACCCCCATGCACAATAGATTGCTGCCTTGGGCATCATGATTGTTAAATACTAAATGTCAGGTCTAAAAATGTGATTCACATGCCAAGCTTAGGCACTATTTTATATACAGTCACCAAAGAGAGGAATGATTCAAATGCCTAAGTGTTTTGCTTGTGGCTATTTATCTCCATTTCCTCTATAAGAAGTGGAGACTTGAAGACTTCCCAGAGAAATTCTAGTCCTTCACTGTGAGAGAGGAGCAGCTCTAGACACAGGCAGCAGAAGATAGGAAAGGCTAAGCCAGCAAATATACCTGTAATTTTGGCAACCAAAAGAGCACTCTTTTGAGAGTCAGGGACTTACTTAATACTAGAAGAGGCCTGCTTTGTACAGAAGTGTGTTCAAGGTTGCTCAGGAGTTGTGGTTCTAGTTCCACTTCTAAAGTGGTCACCTACATATTATGTGTTAGTTTCTTAATGTAAAACACATAAGCAATCCCTGTAATACAGAGATTCCCTCTCCACATCCCATGAAGCACTCTTCTCACCAAGTTATGATCAGGTTCCCCTATGCTTAGCCTAGCTTTGGTCCTGTAAGTTGTGTCTAATTGTGGCAGGCAAGACTTACTTTTGGAATAGAGAATATACCTCCTTTTCTCTTCTCTTCCTCCTGTCATAGCTTTGCTTTAGTCCAATGAAAAGTTGCTGTTCTGGGAAATAAGAACTGCGGTTCAAACCATTCTAGAGGGAGGGCTGCAATCTTCCCACTTTGTGGATGCAAAGGGTACTTGGTGTTATTTAAAAGGGGAAATTCCTGAGTCCACATCCCCATTTCTTAATTGGATTCCATGCTGTCAGGCACTGAAGGGGAGAATGCTGTGGACTGGGCCCTCCAGAAATGGAGGAGAAGCTTTGGCAGGACCAATAGCCAGGAAGGTGGATGGGCTCAGTTTCTGTCTGGAATGTTGACAACTCAATTCCACTTACAGTTAGGGTGCCATAATAGCTGGAAAGTACATGGATTTGAGAGTAGGAATGCCTGTAATCTGGGCAACCATATATGTTTGGTCAGACCACAGTTGTATGTAATGTTTCTGAACAGATTTTGAAAGAAAAAAAAAAACCAGAATTAAACAAAAAGGATCACTGGAAGTGATCAAGACCAGGCTGGATGGTGCTTTGAGCAACCTGGTCTAGTGGTAGGTGTCCCTGCCCAGGGCAGAGGGGTTGGAACCAGATGATCTTTAAGGTCCCTTCTAATCCAAACTGTTCTATGATTCTACATCAATTTACCAAGGGCTGGACTGCTGCCTTCCTGTGATAAGGCAATGATTAATTGATAATTGGATTACTGACAATAAGAACTGATTTTCCAAAAGGACAGAAGTACAGTCTATCTGATTCAGCCAGACTCCAGTGAACACCTGATAACTTGCTCTCTGCAGTATAATTAGGAGAGTACAAGAAGAGCTCAGCAAAACGAAGACTAAGAAAGGATAGAACTTCTGCTGATAAACAAATCATAGGATTATGTTTTGGGCAGGAAAGGAACTATTAAGAGAAAATACACTGCAGATACAAGAATAATGTATACAAATTACCAAGGCATAAATATAGGCCAAAGATCAGAACTAACTTTCTAGCTATCAGAATAGGTGGAAAGCAGCTATTCTGAGGCCAGATTTTCTCAAACAGTAAGAGAGGATAGAATTAATCTGGTTCTGTGAGCTAACCCCTTCTTTTCTAGGGAAGAGCACTCAAAAATGTCAGGTAGTTGTTTCTCAGCTTTTCTGGGTTTCAAGTGTTTCAAGTTTTATTGAGGATCCTTGAGAGCTTGTTTAGTAGAGTGTGCTTTGGGGGATTACTGAGGTTATGTACCAGCCGTTGGTAGCTGTCCTTTGCTCTGGATTCTGTCAACTTCTGTACAACCTCGTGAGGACAGTTTGGGCTTTGCTTCTTCCTTCCTGGTATTCTCCACTGGAGGGCAGGATCTCACTTTGTAAATGGCTGAATACAGTTCATTGTAATTGAACACATTAATTGAATAATTGAATAAATTAATACAATTCATTCTAATTTCAACCATTCTAATTTGGCTTGTGGTTGAGCTGAAAGCCTGTGCAACTCTGAATCTTACCATCAACACAGCTAGAAATTATAGTGTACTGTTTCACAACTTGAAAACATAAACATAGTCTTTGTCAGAATATTTTACTCACGATGCCAAAACCACATGCTAACATGAACATTACCTTCTCCTTTTAGTAGTCCTAAAATGCATTTTCTAGTGATAGAGACTTTATGGTACCTCTTGTGTGTCACTCCCACAGCTGTATGAAATCTTCCCCTGGTTGATGTGCCGTCTCCCTGGTCCTCATAAGGCGGCGTTGTCTTGCTATGATGTGCTGAGCTCTTTTACAAGGAGAGAGATCAGAATGCACATGGAGCGTGGGATACCAGAAGAACTGCAGGATTTCATTGACTTTTACCTGGCTCACATTGAAAAAGTAAGTATTTGTTGCATTCATGGGGGATAAGGTGAAATGGACCGCTAAATAATACAGTCTGAGCCCTTCTATCACAATCTCTTACCTTTCATAGACATCCTAATGTGAATCCAGTAACCACGGACTTGCTAAATCCTTTCTAATTATTGATAAGCCATAGCACCTTGTAGTCCTTTTATTTAAGGACATGTTAATACACTGCATTTTTTCTCATTGGCACAAGTTACAAAATAATTTAAGGCCTCTAGGAAAGAATACTGAATTTTCAAGTGGACCACAAGATGACTGGGAAGGTCTTGGGGAGACAGAGTGGAATGTTCCAGATGATAGGATATTTGGCTGGTAAGGGTCCATTAAGAGAGGTAGGGATTCTTTATTAATTGATTCTCATATCAGCTGCCATATTTTATGTCCAGGGTGGATTTCAGCCTAACTGGCTTCCAGTTTGGGTCCTCTTGTTTTAAATTTTTTAATATTGGCACAATATTAACCCATCTGGTCTTCCAGAGCATTTAACTGCTTCTAAAGTCTTTCATTGCTGTCCTAAGATTTATGAGACTTGCACATCAGTGGATCAGAAATTGTTTCAGTGAACTCTTCTGGGACTCTGCTGGGTGGAAATCATCCAAGTTTGTTTATTAAAAAAATTGAACTGTCTATAATAGATATGCAGGAGAAATATGAAAAGACTAGATGATATTACAAGAGGGAAAAACATCCTTTGTACTTTCCAATTGATCCACTGGCAAAGGAAAAGTTCAAGACCCCTGAGTCCCTAAATTTAGACAATGAATCGCCCCAAACCATAAAAATTTTCTTTCATAGTTTCAGCATATGTGTACAAGTCTTCACACTTCTAACTGAAAACTGTAAAACCCCAGAGCAGCTGTATGTGAGTCATTGTGGCCTTGTAGTGGAGAACCACAGGATAAGAACTTCTGATGTCCCAGTGTTCATTACCCAGTCACTGTATTGCTTGGTAGAGAAACTAAGTGATGGGACATTACTTGAGGCGTGAAGAATGACAGGCTGGTACGTTCAGAGAAACATTTTCTTATGAAACATTCTAAACGTACCATTATTTGCACAATTAAGCCAACAATCCTTTTCTGTGGAGAACAGGTGGTTTAGCTTCATGAATAAGAGTGGAGTAAACATGGTCCATGTTTACTTTGTGAAAAGTTAGCTTTTCATATTGATAATCATCTTTGATATCTGATATCCTTTATCAGTCTGATGTCTATACATCTGATATTCTTTATCAGTCTCTCTGTATTGTAGTATAGGCAGAAAACACTGCAGCTTGGAACCAGGTCTAAGATCACATGTAAACCTATTGTGTTTTTTCTAACTTTCATGCATAAACCTCTACTTTTTCTTATTATTTGCAGTCTAAAGATGTGCCCAGGTCTACATACAATGAAGACAATATGGTTTATTCTATAAACGACCTTTTCTTGGGTGGATCAGAGACAACAAGCACTACTTTGAACTGGGCTTTGCTGTATATGGTGGCAAATCCAGACATCCAAGGTGGGTGGACAAGCACATCAGAAATATCTCTGATGCAATAGGACAGCCAACTTCTGAACATTTGCATGGATCAGAGATTATTCCTAGATACTGGTGTATGGCTGGTGGCACATGGACCTTTTTGTGCTGGTAGATCTGCGCTGGACAGCACTGGCAGATCCAGAGTATCTGTAGACAAGCTCTTACAGTGGTCACAGGCATAAGGCAGTTTCCAGAAAGAGTTAACAGTTTGGGAAGTATACATATGTATAGGAGGTTGTGGCTGATTGAGGTGGAGGGGTTGAGGTCTTCGGGGAAATGAGAAATGTGGTAGAGCAGTCAACGGAGTAAGAGGGCTGGAGTTGCTGTTTGGGAACCATCATCCTTGTTTGAACTCATTATCCTTGAAGGAGCAGTGGCCACTGCTGCAGCGATTGGTGAGGTGCTGATGGTACTTCAGGAAAATAAGTCGGGTTCTGTCTTAGTTGTAAATATGACTGATGGCTGAAAAAATTGACCAGAAATTGATGTGTGGTAGTAGGGATGTCACTCTTTGGAAACTTACTTCAATTCTGCTTTGTATTGGCTGAGTATCAGTGAAGGGGACTACAGGGATTCCTGTCCTCCTTTGCGCTCTGTAGGTCACAGTACGAGTAAAGATAATCACCTAAAAGTCAATTGGCAACTTTGGTTTTATTTTTGTCCGTCAGTCCATTTATGATCCCAAGGTATCAGGGTGTCTATTTTATCTGTGATTAAATTAACTCCGTGATGTACTTGAATGTCTTGCAACAGAAATTATTCCAGTCAGGAGGAGAATTTGATGGCTCATCTGTTATGTCCGCATATATTTAAGAAGTTTATTTTTAAGTCTAGCTTTCAAATAACCATCAATGGCTTTCATAGAGCACTAAATGGAAACCAAAGAAAGAAGGATCTCTTATGTGAGATAACAGAAATCTCATTGTTAGATAGCAGAATATGTGCAAATACCCAGAGGAGAAGAGAATTTTAAATGGAGGAAGGAGAAGATAAGGAAAAAATTGCTCAACTTGGAGCTGTCAGACAAGAGGGTCTACTTAATCTCATGTTATTGCATGTTTATTATCACCTAATGTAATTAAGGTTATGAAAGTGCTGACTCACCTAAATAATTTTATCTGGTTAAATATAATACCTTGCAAATACCTGGGAAAGCAGGGTGTGTTCAGAGTGATCCTTCATGGGCTTCTTGAGTCATACATTGCACCTAGACTCTCATAATGAACTGACACCAGTATATCTGTCCTCAATTTAATTGGTGGCTTCTTTTTGAACCCGTTCATACTTTTGCCTGTGTTGACACCCAAAGACAATGTTACACAGTTCCATTGCGTACCATATGGAAAAGTTTGGCCTTTTGCCTAATCACTGAATCGAGCTCTCCGTGTTCTCTGAACTACTGGAACAGAGATGCGTAATTTTACTTACACAGTGGCCAATCACTTCAAACTATAATGGATGCTGAAGTACTTGTGCTTGATTTTGCAAGCTATTTTTTCATAGAAGGCAATTTATTTAAGATTTTTTCTGGATATACATTTTAAGTTCTGTAAGGTGCTAAAATCCCCATTGTCAGGGTCTTGCCTAACATAGTTTTGTGAAGTCACTGACTGGCAGTCACTGAGCAGGCTTGATGTGAAGGAGCACAAACTGATCAATGCAGAATGGGCTTCCCTGCATCCTAGTGTTGCTTCAAAGGGCCTGGAAAAAGACAGGATCATTTGTTAAAAATTGAAGGCATTTTTATTATGTGCGTACTACCTCTCTTTAAGTTTACAAAACAAATGTTATACTTTTGTGAGTGCTTCCAGCACTCCTGTGCAATAAGTAATTTATACCATTATGTTCTTGATCAAAAGGCAGGTGCCAAGAAGCATATCCAGGTGTTTTTAAAGGTATTTGGACATTGTTCTATTTGGCACTGCTTCACTTAATAGTGATCCTAAATAAGAACCATTTCTTTTAATAAGAATTATCTTTTAAAGCCCAGATTCACCTGGCTTAAATTCCAGAGAGCTGAGAGCTTAGTGGTTCTAACGGGCTGTAGGTGCTTGAAGCACCTAGCCAAAAGAAAATACAAAGATAAATTAGTTATCTCTTGCATTTAAGTGTTAGTAAGGCAGCTCTTAAAGAGTTTTAAATTTCAACAACAAATTTCGGCAACAAATATCTTTTCTTAATCTACAATTAAATAACTTTTGACCCAGAAGTTGAGCTCCCATATGTTTAAGCTGTTGGAACACACTGCTATTTTTATTTTCTTTATTAAAGTTACTTACATTTTTACACTAATTTTGTTGCTGTCCTCAAAGTTCTAAATGGGAAATGTCTTTGAATATGCAATTAGTGAAAATACTTGGTATATTTTTTCCACCTGCAATCATGAATATTTCTCCACAGAGAAAGTGCAGAAGGAGCTGGATGCCATTCTGGGTCCTTCCCAGTTAATCTGCTATGAGGATCGGAGAGAACTGCCCTACACGAATGCTGTGGTTCATGAAATTCAGCGCTTCAGCAATATTATCTCAGTTGGCATGCCCAGAGTCTGTGTGAGGAACACTACATTGCTCGGCTTTCCCCTCAAAAAGGTACAGACACAGTTTCTCAGTTGCTACAGACCTTTCCTGCATCAGTAGAGCAAGGTGTGGATTCCAATCTATTTGTGCCACGGTCTTCTCCTCCACAGCACTGGGGCTGGGTACCTCTGGGTCACAGCCTGAGTGGAAACAAGGACAAGAAAATGTCTGCCAGGCTGAATAGAGTGACACAGCTGTTGGGAGAGGGTTATCAGTAGGGAAACATGCTCCTGGATGGAAAAGCCTTTAGCAAGGCTACTAATCAATGAAGAAAAAAACTTAGAATTGATACTGAAGAATACTGTGATTGCTTTGTGCTGATAAGGCATTGGAAAGATTTCTGACTGAATTTTTGTCCGCAGAAAGATCCAGGGAAAAGCATGAAGGTTTGCAACTAGCTTTTGTCAAAGAGACTAAATCATAGAAACTTCTAGCGTTAGAAGTGAAAATGTGTTTAGTACAAATAAAGTTGTTAGTTTCTAGTGACAGGGCCACTTCCACTGACAGACTTGGACTGACATTCCGAAACAAAAAGACTTCACATTCCTCCCAGCTCCTACTGGGGAAATGAACCTGCTGACATACAACACTGAACTCTGACAGTAAACTAACACTGGTCTCCCCTCGCCAGTTCTGACTGCTGGGGCAGGACTGACTGCCAGAACTGAGCTACTGCTTTTCTCCTTTCAGGGCACCATAGTTTTTCCAAATATTGCTTCATCTTTGTATGACCCAGAGCAGTGGGAAACACCTCGACAGTTCAACCCTGGTCACTTCTTGGATAAGGATGGAAACTTTGTGAGCCAAGAGGCCTTTTTACCGTTCTCAACAGGTAAAAGGACTGACAGCACAAACATTAATGGTTTGGATTGGGACTGTAGAATTAAGATGTCTATCAAAAACCTATTGGTCATTTATTTTAAATCTCTTTGTGGAAAGCAGTGATAAAATCAACATGACTATTTTCAGTAATGTTTCCCAATCCAACAATAAACATTTGTTCTACTGAACAGATAATAACATAGAAAATCAGAGATGTCCTGACAAATGCATACATCTAACCTGGCCTATTTTGGAAGGAAGTGCTCTGCTAATGATGATGGTTATTGGTTTGGGGCACACAGACCTACATTTGGAAAGTACTTGGGAGCAGCTGTGCTGATGCATTATGCATAGAAAGCTGGAGCACAACATTTCCCAGGAAGAGCAAGTCCTTATTCTTCATTTACATGATTGAACGAATTCCTTTAAAGTTGTCAGTCAAATGAAGATGAGGTTTCTGAGGTAATTGAAGTGAAACTCAAAGCAAAAGAGGTGCACAGTTATCTACAGCTGCAGATAGGATTCTTTAAAGGAAGAATTACATGAAGTTTTGTGTCATTGATTGCATTAAGTCCTAAAGA
Source organism: Limnodromus scolopaceus (assembly GCA_028565335.1). Lineage (NCBI taxonomy): Eukaryota > Metazoa > Chordata > Aves > Charadriiformes > Scolopacidae > Limnodromus > Limnodromus scolopaceus. Next base: position 11,055,817 of record JAOXNO010000052.1, read on the forward strand.
AATTCCAAATTCAGCAAAAATACCTTTGCTTTGTGTGAGGATGAATACGATTGCTTTTGAGGTCAGGGTAATTTGCTCTTCCCCTCTTCCTTCTGCAGGGCACCGTGTCTGTTTGGGGGAGAATCTAGCGAGGACTGAGCTCTTCATTTTCTTTGCCAACCTGCTGCGGGCGTTCACCTTCCGGCTGCCTGAGGGGGTGACAAAGATCAACACAGAGCCCATTTTGGGGGGTACACTGCAACCCCACCCCTACAGGGTTTGTGCCATTCCACGCTAGGCTGCACACGAGCAGCATGTCACAGACCATCTATTAGGCAATCTTACTTGCTTTTGTGAATGTACATCTCAACACCACATAACAGGTTTTTTGTATTGCATATGAATTTTGCCTACAAAAGCCACCTTTTGTCTTGGTTGTTTTGGGTTTTTTTTTGTAAAATTTCTTTTTATCTGGAGGACACCATCATTCTCAGCCATAAAGCCAGCATGCAGTTGCTGTCTGGTCTGGCAGATTTGCATCTGGTAAGCTAGTGAGCAAATGACAAAACTGACTGACAGACTTCAAAAATTAATTATCTCCAAACGACTCTGTTTTCAAAAGCAATTGAGTTCTGAAAAACACACTGGGAAAATTCTGTCTCTATATTATTGTCATGACTATAAACATTTCAATCAACTTTTTGTTGATGCTCGCTAATAAAAGATGTGAAGGAAAAATTAGCAACTGGTTTTATTTATGGATGACTTACAGTTCACTGAGAATTTCTAGATTTGACCCAGCGGAATATGTATAAGGCATCTTTAAATCTGCCAGAGGATAATTGGTTTGAGTCCAGCAGAGAAAAGGTTCAGGTGAAACTTGGTGAAGAGTGAAGATACAGAGAGAGGATTTCTTTTAGGGTAGATACTTACAATATTTTAAAATTTTGGCAAGTTAATTTTTGGAAAGTCCTTTCTAACAGAGCAACTGTTAATCTCTGTAGGCTGATTCCTGTCAGGATCAGCACTGGGTGATTGCTATGGCAGGTGCAAGGATCTCCTCTAAGGAGCAATTTGGGTTGAGGAGCTTGCTGTAATTAGAGCTGATGGTAAATTGAGAAATACACATGGAAAACATCAGAGATAATTTTTAATCACCTCAGAAGTTCAGCGGTGTACCTGAAGCTACAAAGGCTTGTCACATACACAAAATACTGGTCAAATTCAAGGAAAGAGTCTGTAATAGCAGAAAAGGAAAAAAATAGTTCCTGTGGTGAATGTAAATTTGTTAATATTGTCTGGAAAAGACTTGTAAAGTCTAAGTGAACTTGTCCTTCATTAATACTCCTGTTTCTGTGAGAGAGGATAGGAGAACTAAACACACGATCGTCTGTTAAATCAGTTATCACTAGATGTCAGCTGCTGTGTGATTGAGATTAGTTTAGGCAATTTACCATGAATCACAAATTTAGACCTGTCTCATTATTTCTAATTCAATAGCTGATGAAACACAGCATCAAAATAGTAAGGACTTGATATTTAGCTCTTATTAAATTAAATGGCAGAATAGCACTAGTGAAATATGGAAGATCACATCCTGACATTTCATTTGACAGAAAACCCTGTGCCCCGTTAAAAACTGCCGTCACAGTCTCTGTGGGTTTGCATGTGTGCGCGGATAGATAAGGCAAAGCAGAAAATGCTGTGATTTGGGGACACTGGAGCTGTCGTGGCTTCTTAAAAATGAAGCTGGAAACCTCGGTAGAGTTACAAGCATTAACGTCATTGCTGTGCGGTGCTGTCACTCCTGATGGCCACACGCTTCCCTAGATGTCTGTCCAAAAGGGACGCTCATAAACAGTCCTGGGACGGAAGCTTGCCCAGGAACGCCTGGACGCAGCCGGGGCAGGTTGAGTTGCCTGAACCCAAAATAACGGACATACCTTCCTCTTCTCCAGGTGCTCAAAGGAGACACACAGGGCGCTTCGGGGGAAAACTGTACGTCATACGTGGGTAGGTTATTTGCGCGTGGTTGTGCTAATGTTTGCAACAGGAACTGCTTCTTGGTGACTTTTAACGCGCAGGTGCCCGGGAGAGGAGAGCCCAGCACACGAGGTGTGGCAGCAGGACACCAGCGGGAGGCTCACAGCGGGGAGATGGGACAGGTATGCTTTTCAGAGCCTTTGCATTGCTGTTCTTGCCTGACCTATTTTAAAAGCTCTTCACTATAGCTCATGTTCTAATAAAGCTCAGTCTTTTTGAGCTTTTAAAAACCTTTTAAAGTCCGGCTGATGTTGCCACAGAAGGGCAACAAAGCTGAGAGCAGCTTTGAGAGGAGCTCAGCTGCCCCTTCCATGTTCCATGCTCAGTCTCAGCCTTGGCTGCGTGGTGCCTCCTCCATCAGGCTGCTGAGCTGTGTCACTCCAGGGCTGCTGGTCTTAAGGGGTGTTTTGGAGACCTTCACCATATCATTCATTCCTCTCTTTTCTCTTATTTATTGCTTCTGCATTATTTCTCATAGCTTGCTCAGGCTCCCTTTTCAGGACAGATGAGAGGGATTGACACCCTTTCTGTCCTCTGTACCATGCATGCTAAGCTGCCTGCTCCTCAGTCCACCGCTCAGTTTGTTGCCCCCAGATTGTCACCTTTTTTACTCTCCCTGTGATGGCTGATGTTAGTTGCTTTTGGCCTGTAAAGCTGATCGTACTCTGGTGCCTGATTTCTTGGCATGAAGCCCCATTTAAAGGACTTGATGTTCTCCTGGATTGTCACATCACCCTGTAGGTTGTTTATCTTTCACCTTTAGCCATAAAAGGCCAGTTTATCTTTCACCTTTTAGATCACACTTCAAAATTTAAATTCTTGTAGACAGAACATTGAAGAATGATTGGGGGCTGACCTGGGCAAGCACTCCAGGCGGATAGACTTGCAGGGAGGGGACTCGCTGCCTTGGTCAGGCCACACTGTCTTTTCCTGGAAAGGAACTGGAAGTTCAGTTTTGTTTACAGACAAGGGAAATGGTCAGGCTTCAGCATCGTGATTTTATCAGATATGTAACTCTTTGCTTTGTCCTCTATCACCTCATCCTCCCCTCATTGCTGAGGTCTTCCCCTGTGACTCCCCACAGCAGCATCGTGCAACCGTTCAACCATACAGTGGAAGATCTGGCTATAAAGGAAAATAAGAAAATGTAAAGGCAAAGTTGAAGATTTTGAGTCCATGTAGCTCTTGGAGAGGCTCAGAGCCTTACAATACCATGATGCTCATCTGTCTCCCTTTATACCGAATTCTGCAAGGACATTCTGAACCTAGAGGAGTTATCTGGTGAAGGTGGCTTCACAACTCTTTGTCCCTGGAGTAGGTCACGTCAGCAGATGTGAGAAGTAATCTCCTCATGAATAAAATTGAGGCCAAAATATAAAAATAAAAGAGGAAAAAAATTGATTATGTTTTTGCTCTAAAGGCATTTGAAGAGAGAAAGCTATAATACTTATATACATAACTATAAATGACAATTAAAATAACACCTGTAGGTCAACTTTAGTTTTTTCAAAATCAGGTGAAATAAAACTTCTATAGAAAACCTTTTAACTTTATTAAAACATGATTTTCCTGAAATTAACATGTAAAATGTTTTCATGTCCACAGATCTTTACTCAACAGAAGAGAAAGCCTTTTCTCAGAGGTAAGAGGTTAAGAAAAGTAGATCACTGCTTAGTGCAGAGATCTTTTAAAATATACCTTGGCCTAGAAGTCCTTTTTATATTTTTTTTTTTAATTTTTTTTTTTACCTGATGATAATGAAAAAGAAGAATTATAAGAAAAGGAGAAAGGTAAGAAAAACAAGCCAGTTCCAGGAAGACAGCCTTAGAGTTAGGGAGAATTTAAATTTTTCCAGTATCAGCTAGAAGACTGATAAAGCAATGAGATGTGAAGACTGAACAAATCTTTAGTAGATCAAATTATTTCTCTTTTAGCTGTTTTACTTCTGAGCTTCCAATGGCCCAGTGTCAGCTTCCTTCTATCTCAATTACAAAATGTGATCATAAATGTCATGATTTGGAGTGGGGGAAGGTGTGGCTGCAATGGAATAGGAGGAGCACATAAAATATCCCACTTTAGTGGGAGGAGAGAGTACACTGCGAAAATAAATAACTAAAACCCAAGCATTTACATCAAATGTCCTGCTGAGGAGAAGGCAGAGTGGTTGCACAGCTGTATTTGGACATCAGGATGTACATTCAGCACCAGGACTTTAGAACTGGCTGTAGATGACCTTGCTCAGGGAGCAGAAGCTGGGAGCCTGCTCAGCCCTGCAGGGAGCTTGCCCTGGTTTTCAGAGGAGCAATTGGCCGGGGCAGGATTTTGCCTTTCTGCAATGAGCTTCTGCCTGACATCCTAGTTAACTCCTGCAAAGCCAGTGTAGATGTTTCTACTCTGCACTGTGCTGCATCTGCAGGAAAAAAGTGAATGGTTCCCACCTGTGAGAGGTATTCCCCTTTAACAGTGAGAGAAATGTGGCTCCTATAAAAGAAGCACAAGAAATAGGGTAAGGTGGAGTTATTTATTACAAATTCCCACATTAGTAAGGACACAATTCTTGCCCTTGTTTCTTGAGCCTTAACAAACATATTCCAGTGTCTGCACAGTGTCAGAAGCACAACCTAAGGGGAATGCTTCTGCACTGTCTCATTCCTTTGAAGAGTTTGAGTGTGACTACTGAGATGAGATGAAAATTTCAACATCTAGAACTTCTAGATGGGAGACCTGGCAGATTTGCTCTGTGTATCCTTAAGGTTTATACACAAAGTAAATTTAAGTAATAAAGAATAAAAATTCTGTATTTCAGTAGTACAATGAGGACTAAGGAAAGTGCTGGTTTCTTAAAACTGCAGAATATCAGGAAGGCTCTCCAGCAGATGGAAAATTTAATGCCTTTTTTTGCCTTTGGTTATCAATGAAAATGGCAATGGTAATCCAGAGGCAAATACATTTAACACCACTGATGTTCATGGAAGATTTCTGCCTAGATTAGGAAGAAGAGGTTAGAAAATAACAAGATGAATGTGATGTTTTCAAATTGCCTGGGCTGATTCATCCCAGGGCTCTAAGTGAACAGTATCAACCTCAGAGGTATTAGCAATTATCTATGAGGACCTGTGGAGGATAGGAAAAGGTCAAACATTTGCTTTCTCCAGAAGGTAAGAGAAGTTTTAGTGTTATAAATCAGTCAGCCTGATTGCACTTCTCAGAATATCCTGGAAAAATAATCAAATTTTAAGAACTGGGAGGAAAACAGAAAGAGTCAGTACTCACCAAATGTCAAAGTTACTAAGTTTGGTTTGATGACGTAGCTAGAGGTCTGTTTTCAGGAGAGAAGACGTTAATGTAATTTACTGCTCTTTAATGTGGCTTTGACACAATCTCAAAAACTCTAGCGAAATGTGGGGTACCTGAAGTTTTGCAAAACTTAATGACAAACTCAGGAAGTACGTATGAATAGTAGTACCATGTCAAACTGGAAAGATAGACTGAATGGGATTCTGTTCTGCATCTAGTGCTATTCAATATTTAATCGAGGACCTTGACAGTATAAACACCAAGCCTGGGTAAGGTCTAGTTTCTTGATGCTGTCACATCCCAAACTGATGCATGTAGCAAAGTGAGAAACAGGGATTCCCAAAACTGTCACGGTTCACAGAAACTTAAAGGCAGGACCATTTTACTTGTATTTATTACCTTTGTGAAAGCATGAAGGTTGTCATAATATGGTTACTTCTTCTTATGACTACTAGTGTCAGAGAGCTGCAGAGGTGAGGATGACCCTATTCCAACATCTCTCATTCTTCCCTCCTTCCTTTCTTCCTGGAGTGTCAGTTTTCCCTGGGAACTTTCTCTGGGAATTTTTTATTTGGTCTTCATGGTTCCCACAGAGCAGGAAGTTGCAGCAGAAAAATACATTTTAGTTTTGCAGTGACTCAAAATGCCTTTAAAAGCCAGACTGTTCAATTCAAGTTTGATGTCCAGAGCTAAAACATTTTCTTTATATTTTCTTAAATAAAAGATTTCATGGGAAAAATAAGAAGTTTTCATTAAGAAATTTGTGAGAGGGGTTATTTGAAACTGTATTTATCCATTGAGATCATTGCCTTAAAAAATCCCAATGAACTGGGTTAATTTGAAATAATATTTCAGCTGAGTTTGGCGTATCTTTTTTGCTAGTGAAAAGCTTATGAACCTGTCCTAATATCTGCAAAGAAATCTCAGGCTGTGGTATCTTTAGCCAACACTCCAGGAACTATTTATTTGTTATTCTGCAGTGTGAGATTCTTATGTTAAAGGAATAACAATAACAAAATTGCAGCCCTTTCCCCGAATAGTTTATGAGATACAGCAGATGAGGTAGGGGAGAAACTAATAATACAAGTATATTCTGGGGTCAGCTAGTGATATGATGATATTCTACAAGGAATGCATTTTAAGGAACATTACAGAGAAAATGAAAAATTTTGGACTGTTTTGTATGATACTTTCTTTGAAATACCTTTTTGGAATACTATAGCTATAGATGACTCCAGTTTGTCATATAAGGCGGGCAGCTTCCCTTAGCCTACTTTTGAGTAGTTTTAGGCAGGGACAAATATCACAGCCACCACCCTCCACTAATATTAAGGGTGTCAGTAGCTTTAGCACTCATGGACAGTAATCAACATGATAGAGAAATGCAGACCATTAATGCACTTTTAAATGATGTTTTAAGGCTGCATTGAATGATGGGACCTGCAGGCAAAGATGCACAGGATTGCAGGCTTGTGCTCTTGGAGGCTACAGTGACATAAGCCTGAGCCACGGCAGAAAAGGACACACCTTTGTAGGAGTTCACCGTTCAGATGCCCAGTCCTAACACATGCGTTTGGTCTGACCCTGCAGTTAAGGGAAGCTGTCTCTGTGGAGCCTTCAGCCTGCTTGAGAACATCATCAACAGCTGCTAGAAAGCGTGCTGTTTAATTCAGCATAGATGAAGTGTGAATTCTACAGAACAAAATTATTAATTTTACTGTTTCAGCAGTGCATCCTCCGAGGGACCAGGCAGAGGGCAGCAAAGGTCTCTTTGAAAGGGCTGTGCCTGCCTGGCTGTCATTAGTTTAGCAAGAGCTGGCTTTAAACAAACTAGTTTCACCAGGCTACGCTGGAGTTCATTAGATGCTCATTTGCCATCAGTATGAGACTGGTTGAGGATGAGATTCAAGTGCTACAATACAATTTCCTTAATAGATTTCTTTGATGATCTGGTAAAACACAGTATCTGTGGGGTTTCTTGATGACTAGGTACGTGGATATTATTCACCGTGACCATGCTCTTCTGCCCTCTGATCAAGATAAGAGGTCCATAATTTTCTCTGTGCTTTTACAGTCTCTCCCACATAAGGGAAGGCAGTGCACTGGGGAAGCTCCCAAATAAATTACTGTGTGTCTCACATTAACCCTCATTTTCTTTAAGTGAGATAGTGGCATTAGACCAGGCCCAGATATTGGAAAAACAAAGTAATTATACAATTTGAAATGTGGGAATTGCATCCACAGGGATTAGAAGTAGGACATGTGTTCCATTTACCCTGCCTCTCTCCTTTCCTTGCTGTTAAGTAGTACCAAGAAAGAAGAGAAAACTTTGCTATAAAAAAACCAACAGCAAACACCCAAAAAACCCAAACCAAACCAGAAAATATTGAATAGAATAATTCTGGCTATTGTTCACCGATTTTAGGTTGTTGATGGCTTTTATCCAGCTTTGCAGTAGGGGAGTCAGTTAGGACTGAAAATTACTTGCCTCTTATCTTCATGATGTGTTTGACAGGATGCTTAACACAGAGCTGACCAACATGATTCTCCTTGAACAACGCTGACATTTGATCAAAGAAAGCCCTGTACTCCATGAATCTGAACAGTAGAAAATGTCGCAACAGATCAACCCAAAGTGCCTAACGAACAAAGGCAGGGGACTTACCTTTCCATCCTTCCTTTTCTGACAGGTGTGTTGAGCACTGACTCCTTCAGTGGGTTGGACTGTAGGTGCAGATGTTGGAAAGATGATTTCCACGTTAAGGACTGGCGACAAGGAGTGTAATCTATTGTCGTTGTTCAGACTTTTCTCATGTCTGTCTGTAGCAACCTGTGTTGCTCCCCATTGATACCTGTTTGATTGCATGTTACGTTATGAATACCTGCTTTGGTATGTGCATGTAGTGGCATTTTCAGGCTTTAGGAAATTCTGTATTTAAGATTGTTCACGGTTTTAAGACAGTCTCTTTGTAGACCTGCATTATGAGGTGTGCTAAAATTTCATTGCTGTTTGATCACACACAGTGTTATTGACAGGATCCCCATGCACAGGATGGATGTTGCTAAGGTTGCCCTCAATTTCTCTACACCTATATCACTCAGTGGGTGTATTCAGGCTTTTCCCGTCACCAAAATTTGCACAGAACCAAATACTTGTGAGGTCCCGGTCCGATTGTTGGTCCAGGAGAGGCTCATGATACTGCATGACTAATGTATAATAGCATGTCCTGTGGCATCCTCATTGTGTTGTTTGAATTATGTGTAAAAGATAACAACCAAATCTTCACAGTTCCAGCTACCATCACCCTGTTTCGGCTAATGGGGAAACAGTCCTCGTAGCTTCTATGCCACCATTGACAAACAGCCTTGTGTACTTCACTGGATAAGCTCAGGACCTGAGTCCTTCAGCAGCTTTAGCACAGACTGACATCTGTGTATCAAAATATTAAGATAAAATTAAATATTTATATTCAAAGCACAACCGCAGTAGCTGCAAGCTGTGAGTACAACATGCTTTCCAGACTTGAGCTTTGAAGTCTGAAGACAGACATCAATTAAGGGAATGGATAATTGGCAATCGCTACATCTGAAGGGAAGGGACTGTGACTTGCCCAGCAGTACACAGACATTCGGGGTGAGGAGCCAGCTCTCAAAATCGGTTTTCTGTTGGCTTGGCCAGAGGATTTTCTTGGTCTTCTCTGTCTTTTCATGACAGCATCAGAGCTCGGCCTCAGAGAGGTGAAGCCTGACACAACAGACAGAGCCTTCTGTAATCTGAGTTTGTTCACAGAGCAGAGGCTGCCAGGGACGATGCTGTGGATAACGCGTGTCACATCATAAAAAACTTTATGCACACTAGGGTCTGAACTGAGCGTTACCACGGCGAAACCAACCTTTGCTCTTGGATATTGCTGTCCACCTTTCACTGAACTTGAAATTGGAACTGACATGTGGAATCATTCCGTTAGCTTGAAATTAAAATATGCTGGGATGTTACATCCCTACATGTGCAACAGGTACTCTATTCCTTTAATACAATTATACTGGGACCTACAGTAAGTGGGATGTAAAACTTTGTTACGGTGCTCAGCTGACAAGTGTTTATTTCTTGCTGTTTCGGCCTTGTGATCTACAGTTTCTGTGCTCCTGTTCAACTTCTGGTTGAACTACAAAGTTTTTGAAAGCTTGAATTAAAAAACTAAAACCAAAATCTGTTTTTGAAAACAGGATAAAAAGTTTTTCAATTCTTTTAAATCTTTTCAGGCCATTGCTTTGAACAGTTTGAAGTTCATTCTGTTTATAAAATCAGTTTCATTATTGTTTGCAATTGTAAGTGAGATTTTCCTGAATATAAGTAATTTTTTTTCAAAATCCAGTGTTTGCACCATCCACCTGCGATTCTAGTTCTCGTTTGGGTATGCAGTTCTCTCTTTTGCATCCATAAACTGGACACCACAAGGATCTCTGGGGGTAAAACATGAATTCACTAAAAGCATTTGCAAATGTGTCATACAATTGTGACCGCATTGCTTAGAAGATTTTTCTTTAAAACAGACCAGGCAGGGCATGTTTCAGGAGTAATGTCTGCTGTTCTGGAGAAATTTGATTGTGACAGAATTAATGACATTCTCTTCAGCCTGGAACGTGTTATTAAAACGAGTGAGGAAAAGATGAGCTGTAAAAGAAGGGTATGTGTGATGTACATATTTGACAGGGTTAAATCTCTGTAGGAAGGACTAGTAGAAAAAAAAGTTTGGCCTTCAAATTGCTGCCAGCACTTTTTTTTTTTTAAAAAAAAAAGCAGACAAGAGGAGAAAACCAGCTGTGAAATGTGAACACACACCATTCTCTGGCCTTGCTTTGTGTCTGCTAATTGTACAGTTTTTGGAGTTATAATATGCAAATATGCAAATGCAAACTCTCATGCTGCTTTGTCTCCTGGTTTCTGAAAGAACAAAGCAGTCAGTGTGTTCTCCTCATGAAGGTGGACAGGAAATACCAAGTGCAATAGCGTAAGAAATCATCCTACTGTTTTAATAAATATTTAATAGGAGAGAGAAGGACATAGTCCTTAGTAACAAAGCCTGTGAGGCTCACAGGTCAGTGAAGAGATCTCGTTCTTCCTAAACTGGGGTTTTTTTCTAACCTGTGTTTTCCAGGAGCTGATCCAGCTCAAACAGGTTGTAAATCTGCAGGATATCTTGGCTTTGGAGAGGTCCCGGTGACTGAAGCTTGAGCCGAGGGGAGACACAGACCCCATCAAGCTGCCACGTGAGCTGTGACTATTTCTGGGAAGCCACAGCAAACGGAAAGGGCAAGATCGCTTTGACATAGAAACTGCCTGGGAAAGCTCAACTGTCCTTTTGTGTGCTTGTCCCTGTTGTTTCCAGCCCCACTGTGTAAATGTTCACAGTCTCCCAGAGCAGTGGGGAGCTCCTTTGTGCACGTGGCTGTTCTGACAGACAGGAGGAGTGGTGAGAAAAGCAAGAAAAATGAAAGTGAGGGCAAATACCAGAGGCAAAAGAACAAGATCTGAGAAATGAGTTTGATGGCTTCACAGAGGTTTTGAGGGGGGGTAGCTGATCTTTCAAGTACATATCCTGAGAATGTCTGCAAGCTGCGTGGATTTTCCAGTTGGTGAAATGGTTTATAAGATGTTCTGAAGAAAAATCTTTCCTAAAGCAAATAAGCCTAGAAGAAGTTGCTTTTCCGGCTCCCTACTTTTCTCCAATTGTACAATAGTTCATCTGCCTCTGAGGGCACTTCTTTTCTCCTCTGTCTCCAGGTTCAGAACTGCAACCTGTGCTGTCCCATGCGTGTTCGCCATCCCCACTCTCTGCTGAACACCCTCACTCCAGCTGTCGCCTGAAACCGGAGGCTGCAGAGAAGCTGACAGGGACCATACGTAAAAGTGATGGATGTCTAGGATGACATATGACATACTGTTTCCTGTGGTTGAAGATGGCTTTCCTGCTTCACATGAGAAACACTGAGGCCTCTCTCAGCAGTACTAGTGCGAGCAATAAAATTTCTTGCAGCATAATACCTGTAGTAGGAGCAACAGTTTTGGCCTGAAGCGGTATTTCTTAATCCCCTTTACCTCAACACCCGTGGAACATATTTTGGGAAAAAGGACCTTCATGGTCCTTTGCAATAACATAATAATTGGAACAATAAAAAAAAAAAAATTAAAAATTAATTAGGTCAATTTTTTTCATCTTTTTTTGCTTGCTCGACTTTGGAGATGTGTCCGTGTACTGCAGTTATGTCACGTACAATCGATTGAGAAACTTGTATTTAAAGGACTGCATATTCTTTGCCAGTATAAACTGCTAATCTCTTGCATATTAATTTGTTATATAGTATCAATAGCTGCCACCCAATTTATCCTTTAATCCATAAGTAATTGTCAAATGCTGAAAGCTGCTGAGAGCTCTTGCCATCTTTCTTGAAAGTCATACTAGCAGCGGTGCTATAGGTGCTGGAAGTTACTTCCTGAAGGCAGGCACTGGATGGCAAACTCATAAGCAGCATTGTCCAAGGGCTTTCTCCCATCGGAGATTCAGATAAACACAGGTGGGCATTGATTAAATGCGTCCCTCCCTCAGGGAACTGGCAGGAAAGCAGCACAGAACCAGCGCAGAGGCAGATGCTGAGGGAGAGGGCAGATTAACAGGGCTTGTTGGGGCACAGTCCTGACTGTAAGATAATTGTGAAGGGAATTTCTTGCCACACACAGTGTGTAACCCTCAGACCTCCTGTTCTCTTCATATTAGCACCTCACAGTGCAAGTCCTCATCGTTCAGCTCGCCCTGGAAGCAAGAAATAAAAAGCTTCCCTGAGCAAGGGGGAAAGGCGTGAGTCAGACTTCTGGCCACTGCACTTTATCCACAGCTAATTGTCACATTGCTACTTTAGCAAAACAGATATCCTCTGTTAGCAGCATAATGCTGTTAGTGCAATACTTCAAAAGGTTCCTGTCCCTGCCACCACGCTGGAGATTTAGGAGCGTGTGTGTGATAGAGGGTTTTTAAACTTCCGTGCTTGATTTCCAACCCCCCCCCCCCGCCTTAAGATATATAAAATCAAATACAGAAATGTCACCTAAATCTTTCTGAAAAGTATTTTTAGGGGCTTATTTAGGTTGCTAAGTTAACCTCTGAAACCTGAAATGTAACAGAGAATAGCCCTGACTGGGAAAAAAGCCTGGGAGGAAGGCTGGTGCAATTGAAGACTCCGAACTGCCCATCACAGTTTCAGGTTTGGCCAGAGGACGTGTTACCTTCGCAGGGTTACAAGCCATCCTGACCCTCTGTAATGGCCATGTGGCTGCTTCTCCCAGTCTTCCCTTGGTTTCTACCTCCTGTTTCTTGACTTCTGTTTGCCACACCCTAATGAAAGACTTTGGGGAGTTGTAAATCCCTGACTGCAAAGGATTTACAATGGGAAGTGTCAGGTGGAGATAGGTAATGGGGTTGGTACAGCTTCGCTTACACTAATTGGGGATAATGTATTGCCACAAGTTGAGTGTGCTAATTAGAATACATTAGTGAGTTGTGCTGATTCTGCCTTTCATGTTTTGCATTTAAATTCCTACCATGTAAATTTAAGGGGTATTAATACTTGCCTGATTAGTAAGTCTGCTCCGTTACACATTTGAAGTATAAATAATCCTGTAGTGCTGTGTAGTTTCTTCCCTTCCTATGTAGAAACGGATATTCTTGCCTTGACGGATCTAAAGTGTAGTTAGTAAGTGATATAAAGTGCCCTGAGATACTTGACGGGGTGTGAACTAAAGAAGGGAAATCATTGCTTATTTTTAGCATTGTATAAAGTACATTGGAGTTATAGGTCCATGCTTGTGTCTTGAGGGTTTTGGTTTTTAATGCAGGTTTAGAAAAATGCACATTGTAAACCCCTGGCTGTTCTTGTTTTGAATGTATGAATTGTTTAAAGACAAAGACACGGTGGGGGTCATACTGGTCTTGCAATCTTTTAGTCTTGCAATCTTTATTCACTAGCTTGTTTGTTCACTGTTGTACATTGTTGCAACCTTCTCAGCCTTCCTTTGTCTCCAAGTCTGGTCTTATTTTAAAGCTGCTTCTCATTTTGCAGCTGCTGGTACATACACCGGCATCCCTTTAAAATTGAGTTTCTTTGGGAAAAACTACTTTGTGTTGTGTGGCTTTACACGTGACTGCACTGCAGCTGACCCAACGATCAGCTTCCTGAATGTCACTGTTCTCTCAATCTTGTGATTTGCAAGCTTGATAAACAACATATTTAGATGTTTCTTAGAGTCATGATTTAAGGTATTTGAAAAACATAAGCAGTGTAGCTTCAATATTATTGTTTTATCAAGCAGATTTGTAGTATCTTCAAATAAAGAAAACAAGTAACTTTAATCTATTTTGTGATAGAGATTATTTTCTTTAATCTGTGAAATTTTAAGACTGTAGAATGAATATCTTTTGGTACATAATGCTTTCTTTGGTTTCTTAGGGTGAAAAACATGGGCAGTCAGCTACTGTTCTTGCTTAGACTTTGCCTCAATCAGTTCCTTAATCCCGTGTACAATGATACCCCTAGAGTTTTTAACTTACGAGTTTCGCTAATTGTTGTGAACTTTTAAGTATCTTTATTTTAGTATCAAAATATGATTTTTTCCTTGTCCTGTTGGCTTTTCCCTTGTTCCTATGTCAATAAAAATTATTTTATCTGTGGTCAGTATGAGCTTTTAACGTTGTCCCAGCCAGTCACTCTAACTGCAACTCTCCTGAATTTTAACTTTGGTGTATATTTTGTGACAAGCTCTTATGACACACACTTTTGGGTCTTTGATTTCTGTCAGACTTTGTGGGAGCCTCTTGTGGAGCTTGTTTGATTAGCTCAATTTAGGACACTGATGGCAGAGCACTTTTGTTATCATGCTTTTCCTTAATCTTGGCAGTCATCAGGAGTGCTGTGAAGAAATCACTGATAGAGGTTGAGCTGATAAACTGCTCCAGCTGGTAACAGCAGCATTGCATTTTTCAGTGTTTCTCATATTTTTTATTTTTGCCAGTGCTTCTCTTAAACATTTCTGAAAAGATGCTATTTGTGGACTTTGAACTGTGGGGTTTTTTTTCCCTCCGAAGGTCAATAGCAGCAATAGCACAGTGCCTATTGTCCTACAAAAAGGATCCTAATGTAAGAATGTTGATTTCAGCCTGTTTTGTAAAAATGGAAATCTGTTTTTCTGTCAGGCTTTAAAATTTATCCTTTGACATCTTTTAAAATCATCTTTTCCTGTTGATTTTCTTAAAGCTTTGGAGAATTTTGTTTGCATCCCCGAGCTTGTTGTGAAGGTCATGGTCTTAGGTACTTTGCATTTTCCTGCATCCTGAAAAATTAATCCATCTATTCCTTATATAGAAGAATCATCTGGTTCCCAGTAATTTCACCCAGAGAATGTTACATTACTCTTCTCTTTGGCAAACTTTCCGCAAGAAAAGTTTTTGCAGCAATTTGGATCAGGGATGCTAGGGCCATTTCTGTTGTCTTTCCCCATTTTTATTTTGGATATTAAGGTCACACACATTGTTTTATTCTCACTCTTTGTGCCACCTCAAGTCCAGCCTTGATGCTTCCAGATAGTTGGCACATTCCAGCTTGTGAATTTTGCAAGTTTCTGAAGGTAATTGTGGGTGAGGAGTTAAAAAGCATAGCAATGTATTGTGCAATTTCCACTTCTAAATATTATATATTTGAAGCCTCACTCAAAGCAATTGGCTGCTACTTTGTTCCAAATCCATGAAAAGCTCTTGTGCTTTGGAGATCCTAATTCCTAACATTCCCTCTTACCAAATGTGTTACAGTTTATTCTTAAGCTTTGTTTATTTATTCTTTAAGTATTTATGTGCCAGAGCTGAAATCAAACATTTGTTTGCTCATGGATATCATTCTGCCACGCTTATTTGACTGTCAGATTACCTGTGCATTGCACTAATCTTTCTGAAACTTACTTCACAGTGTGCTTTTGCGTTCACTAAAAATCCTATTGAAACTTTGGCTTCCTGATAAGCTTTCATTAAAACGTGCTCTTCTTGCCCTCTGAGTCCACTCGGATCCCTCAGCCTGGTTTTGTTCCCAGTACAACTTCTCCAGTGACATCTGGCACTGGTGTAAGTAACTGTTTGTGCATCTGGGCTTCAGACAGTTGGAAAATTCTGAAAACATTGAAAAAAGAAAGTTGATGGTAACATCTGGTAAGATAAACCGCTGGCTGGTGCATTTGGCTTTGTCCTGCTTCTGACACCAGTGATTTGATTCCAGCTAAATCTGACCTGTGTTCTGAGGGAGGTGAATTCTTTACTAGTGTCAAAATACTGCACCAAGTATGAGATGTCAATGGAATATTGACCAGACAGATAAGAGATGAATAGGATTGTATTTAGTCTATTCATGAAACATGTAATTCGGCATTTCTTCTGATTTCAGCTGTCTGCACAAAAACTAATTTTCTTCCAAGTTTTTTCAAAATTTTAAACTTGATATTTTGGTTTGAAGAAACAATTTTTTTTCCTGATTTTATATTTTATTGAGTTAGCCTCACAGTGGGCAGTTGTGCCTGACTTGCACTGGCTTTAGCAAAGCTATGGAGCCCACCTCAGTCCCCTTCCCACACGCGCTGCCCACAGTGTCTAGTTAGTTTTGCACACAGATAAGGGCATAAACTCCTACTTTTCCATGCTGTCTTCACTGTATAATGCAGTCATGTAGGTACCTACAGGAGCTGCAAAGTTTGGCCAAAGGAAGGAGATGAATTGATAGCACTGAGTCACATTACTTTCTTAATGTTGCCAGGTTTGCAAAATACTGCATTTATGTATGCGTTGGAGGGCAGGGCGGTTTCTTGTTGAGACTTGTACTTCATTTTCAGTGAAGACACTTTCTCTTTGCAATGCAAGAGAGGATCCTCCAGGAGTTGACACACAGTGCCTTCCCGTCTATGTTTCAAAGTAGGTGTGAATGCCTTGTTATCAGAGGAAGCACTTTCGATGTGTCCTGTAAACTTATTGATAACTCGGAATAATAGCCAGGATTCTAAAGTTGATAAAAAAATGTAGAAAATAACCAAGGCAAATGAAGCTTTCAATTAGGTTACATACTAAAAACAAAAACAAAAATCTAAAATAATTACAATTAGAATTTTATATTTAATTCATTTTAAAATATAACAAATATTAATATTCTGAGGTTTTTTAAAATTACTTAATTGTAATGTGAGTTTTTAAGCATTACCTCCATTAATTCTCAGTTGATGAAACTGTTGGGTTTTTTCCATTTACTGGAAAAAAAAGTTTGACTGAACACAAGGTCAAATTTTCAGAAATTACATGTAACAATTGTGTCTTCTAATTGCATGCTTAGTCTGCAACTACTGTTGTTTTTACCTGCGTGACCTGTGTGTACCAGCAGGAAAATCTGAAATTACAACCTCATTTGAAGATAAGTTAAATAATGTTTGTGACTAAAGCACCTGGAAAAATCTAACCATTTGTAACTGGCAAGTAACACTCATAATCTGAATTCAGTGATTCTGAGACGAAAAACTATGTATGTTTTTAAAGTTCCCAAAGCGGATGAAACTGAGCCTCACTCATCTCCTCTCCAGTGGTCAACAAGGACTCTGACCTGGTGTCACTCCAGTCCTGGTCTCCTAGTACACACCGGCAGGTCCCTAACACAAGCTACAGGACAAATACCTTGAGTACGAGCGATTCTGCGTTTCCATCCTGTGGGTTGCTGTAAGGATCAGCCTGGTGTACCTCAGCATGGTAAATGTGCGGGATGCAGGAAAAGGGCAGGCGGTGATAAAGAGGGAGGGACAGAGGGAGGGAAAGGAACCGAGACTTTACAGGACTCAGTCTGCAGAGAGAACTGGTGGAACAAGAAGGAAGATCACCTTTTCCGAGCTCCAGTACCTTCTTGTTGATAGAGGCAAGCTGATAAATCAGCTCTGAAATGCTGACAATAAGTCAAGCTTTTGTAGTCCTGATCATTATTTTGTTAATTGTTGAGTTTTTCAAACTGCAAAAGGCACGCAAGCAATTCCCTCCTGGACCAACTCCTCTCCCATTGCTTGGAAACTTGCTGCAGCTGAACTTTCAGTTTCATCGGGATCTTCTGATGGAGGTATTTCTTTTAAGATGCTCTAAATTGGTTGATTCTAGTCACAGCTTAAACAAAAACAATATGTTACTAGCGAAGTGAAGTTTTTAAGTCTTAAAAAGTTATAGACAACATCTGAATATATAAAGATCAACTTGATTCCTGCATTCAGGTCACCTTCGTGGAATATCTCATCTTCACAAGAAACTTAACATCTTTAGGAATCAAATAAACTTGGGGACCTGATTTCTGACTTTTTATTAAAGTCGGAGAATACCAATAATTGAAAAGATGCTTCTCCGTTGCTGACAGGTCAATATGTGTTACTCTAAAAAATTCTGATGCACCGGCATTGTGTAATTTGATCACAAAGCAGGTAATACGGTGCGTGTGTATGCTTGTAAAAGGGAAAGGGCATACACTGCCCATCTTCCAACACCTCATTAAAACTATTTTTCTGCCACTTGTTTCTAGACACAGCTGCTCCTCCCTGAGCAGGCTTAGTCCCTCCCTGGCAGTAATTCTTCTAATGGTTTGCAGGTGGCCTCTAGTTCAGATCTATGCTGGAGAGGGTATGCCCACACCACTGAGTGCAGTGCGGGCTCAAAGAGGCAGTGATGCTGTCACATGGAGAGGAAAGCCAATATCTAAAGAAATATAAGGAGAAGCAAGTGACTAGAGTGACCAACTGGATGTAATTCTGGCAGTCTACCACCTCTTTTGTATCATTGTGGGTGTGTTGAAGTAGATTCCCATTCTTGGACAAAGCTTTTTCCACAAATGATTGAATTTCCTGTGCCATACACCTGACCCTGCTTGGATACCTCATCTGTCTCCAATGGTCAGTGCTCTCCTCAGTACTGTCAGGAAACCCTGGGCTCGGCTGCATCCCACTGGCACTTCATGGCCGTTGACTAATTTCTGGCTCCCCCTTCTCTCCTGGAGCACACAGATGGAGCAGCTTTAATCAGTTGGATTCCTTTTGCAAAGGAAGGGGTAGCTGGAGGCACAGAGCCCAGAGAGGTGTAGAGTGTGGCTGTTCAATTAACATTGTACAAATGTTGGGGTTGGATTTGATGCAACGTAAAATACAGTTTTCTTTGTTTTGCTGCAGTGTTGCTGCAGCCTGTGCTTTGAAAAGAAAATCACCTCCTCCGGGGTAAATAAAATCAGTGCTGAAAACCTCGTTCTCAGAAAAACAAGGGTCTCTCTCTGCTTCTAGCTATTATTACATGCATGGGGATGATGTTCTCAGCACAAAACTGGTCATTGGGCCAGTGAATAGCCGATGCGGTGTCTGTTTGAGATGTACGGGGTTTCATCTGTTCCTTTCTGGCACCTTTTCCCCTCACAGCTGGCAAAAACTCATGGTAACATGTATACTTTGTGGTTTGGGTGGGTCCCATTGGTCATACTGAACGGATACCATGCAGTGAAGGATGGCATGACCACGCACCCTGAAGATGTTTCTGGGCGGGTGATAACGCCTTTCTTCAAAGCAATGGCCAAAAAAAAAGGTGAGATTTTCCTGCCATAAATAATGTACAGGAACAATAAGTTGGCAAACTAATCTGCCTTGTCGACCCTCTACCCTCCCATTCACAGTGCTCTTCCATCAGATATTGTCCAAGTCCTCCATTAGCTCTCCAGAATAACTTATTATTTGCTATGATGCCTTTTGTCTTGAGCTTTCCCAAACCTGGGAAACGCTCCAGATCAGGTTGTTTCTAGGTGGCCTTTTTGCTGTGTTCAAGATGTATGTGATCCCAGCTCAGAACTCAGCAATGTTCCCTCCTCACAGAATAATCCAATTTGCTGCACCTGATTTTGCTGTACTTTACATGAATGCTATGCTTGTTTATATATTGGGTAACTGCATAAATTATGGTTGCCAAACACCTTCCATCATGAGCAAAAGACCAATAACACCCTCCTTCAGAATTCTCATTGCTGTGTCTGCAGCCAGTCTTAAACGTTTGGCGGATACCCTTTGATTGTGAGAGCACCTCCGACACGCAAAACCCCACTTCTCCTTAGTGTATTTTAGCAGTTTTTGCAGTCTTTTCTTTTTCTTCCCCTGCATTTGCCACACCAAATCAAACACAGAGTATTTAAAGCTTAGCTAAAGCATCACCACCACAGCGGCAGTTCCAGGCTCTTCAGGTAACAACTAGTGCAATTTAACAATCAGAGGAGTGGTCTCCTGTCCAGAGGAGAAACAGGCACCAAATGTTACTTATCCTTCACCTTCACCACGTCAACCTACACACTTTAACCAATCTATATCTTCATATACATACCCTAACCCGGTACAGCACTCCATAGAAATTCCTCCAGTTATTCATGTCTTAAGCATGATCACTTGAGTATGGCTAAAGCAGATCTTCTAAAAAGGCATCTTAAGGTTGGGGGTTTTTTTTAAGGCATCAAGAAATAGGGCAGTCAGCAAATCCTTAGATTGCGCTTTTCAAAGATTAGGTACAATCAATATTAAGAACTTGTGGTCTAGTTATAGTTTGTGTGTGTTTGGTTACCATTTCTTGTTACTGATAATTTTACCTAGAGATACTTGTATCACAATGTATTCCCTGATTTACTCCACCTATTTTATAATATATTTTAAAATTAATTGTTCATGTCTATGGCAAATATTAATATGACAGGAAATACCCTCAGGTATTATACTGGCAACTGGTCACTCCTGGAAGCAGCAGAGACGCTTTGGTATAATGACTCTACGCAGCCTAGGAATGGGGAAAAAAGGCCTGGAGTATCGAGTGCAAGAGGAGGCTGCACACCTGGTAGAGTTCTTTGTCAACCTAAAAGGTATCTATCATCTGATAAGAAATCAGACACTTTGCAGTCCTGAATCTGTATCTTCAGTGTGCAAACTCACCTACCCGTTTTTAGGTCGGGGGAGGTCCAGAGTTGCCAAAGCCCAAAGAGCAGATAAAGCGTAGTACCACAAGTGGGAATTTCTTTCTTAAAAAGCTGTTCATAGACCTAATAAAGTTGGGAACTTCTGAAATTCCACCTCTATGGGCTTATCATTTGTCTATGATGCGACTGTACAATGATATAATGTCACTGACCTGCACAGCCAAGCCAGTCTCAGACTGCCCAGCACAGGTGACTAAAGAGTATTAGAGAGCTTAGTCATTTCTCCCTACTTCAATGACATTAGGTGCCATGAGGTAAACTGGGTATTTTAGTGTCTGTCTGGCTAAGTAACTGTTGGCAAGAGAATCAAAAAAAGTAGGAGGTGGGAGGGAACTTCAGTGGATTATCAGGTTCATCCTAGAGTCCAAGCCAGGATCACTTCTATCCAAATAGTTTTTTATGGATGTCTGTCTCATAAATTCTAAAAGAATCATCAGCCAGAGATTTGATGGTCTACCGTTCACAGCTGAGACTCTAATAATTTTATTATGCAGACTTTGCAGTTCCTATCCATCTATTCTGCTTCTTAAAGAAATTTTCTTTAAGAAAGCTTTCTTAAAGTTACCCAAGCTCCTTCAGTCTTTCCTCCTAAGTAATTTTTTACATTTTAGAACAAGTCTGCCACTGTCTTCTCTTAGTTCATCTCCTTTGACATTTCTTCCTTCTCACATTCTGACTTGTCGTCTTCCACACAAGTGAGGACAGCAGATTTGATATGATATCACCTAATGGATCTTAGTTGTACAATGTTATTTCACAGGAAGCGCTATGAGATTGTTTTAGAGATGTGAGGAAACAGTTTGATAGTGTCCTTTGCTCTAAGACTGTTTTATTTTCATGAATACCTATTAGTGCCACATCTCTGTCCCCATTCATGTCCCAGCATGAATAAAGATGATAAACAGAACCTTTTATGGAATCTCTAATAACATATTGTCCTATTTGTATAACACCTGATGAAAACATTGAGAGTGACTATCAGTTATTGTGCTTGCAGGAAGACCCGTGGATCCCTCTTTCCCTCTTTTCCATTCTATTTCAAATGTAATTTGTGCTCTGGTCTTTGGATATCACTTCTCTGATGAGGACAAAACCTTCCATGAACTGATCAGTGCCACGGAGAATATATTCAGATTTGCAGGCAGCCCTGCTCATAGGGTGAGTAAATAATACAGTATCTTTTTCTGAAATAGGTAGAAAATGAGCCTTCACTAAATACAGAGCAACTGGCAAATGCAACTGGGAGCTGAGGTGTCCTTGGGGATCTTATCACTGCCTCCTTGCTTTTGAGAAACAATCGTTTTTAAGAACTCTCTTGTTTCTTTGCACATTTAGGGGACATCTCTCTGTTGACTCCTGGCTTTTTTAGCCTTTCATCATTTTTGAGACTGTTAACAGTCTCAAAACAGTTAAATTAACAATTTAAACTTAATTTGGGATGGGAGTTTGTAATAAATTTGAACTCTACAGTGCTGTTCCTCCCACCTTGATTTTCTTCTGTCCTCCAATGATGGGTATCATTGAATTCACTGTTCTGCTTTTTACTACTAAGGTCATATCTGCTATGAGCTTAGAACATCTCAATGCAAAGATTAAAAAGAAAGGGACTGGTGTAAACTAGCAGATAACAGGATGAAAAAGGCAAACAGAATCTTAGGGTGTTAACAGTGCTACTGTCCCTTTAGATTCACAGAAGTGTTAAAGTAGCTTCTGGTGTACAATAATCTGTGGGACCGTGGACACCTTACGTGGTGAGTCTGGAAACAAACGTAGAGAAATGTTAATGGGATGACCTACAAACTATCACTTAACAGTAGAAAGACTTTACTTGTTGGGTCTGAAAGAACAAAGAGAGGATATAGAAATGGAGTTTGCTGGGCAGGGTAGAATGGCAGATGCTGCAAAGAAAGAGTTATCCAAGCTATCCAAGAGGATGGTACTTTCACTTGATGAATGTGTGTATAAATACACTCAGCAGACTGAAGATGTAGTATTTCTAACCATCAGAACAATTATGTAGCAGTCATGAGGACTCTACGGGGAAAATTAAATTAGCTGAGTGATACCTAGTCTACACTTCCTTCTGTGAGCTCCACAAATTCCACCAGGTTCTTGAGGCTGCAGAGTTATTAATCTTAGTAGCCACACGTCATCCAGAAAGGATGTCCTTACATTTTGAGGGTGTGGGAGCTAGGGTCTACAGCTATGCAGGAGTAATGTCTTCTAGTGATCTGCATTAGTCAAGTAAACTTACTAGCATGAGCAGAGTGTTGCCAGTACTGCCTTGGCCCCCAGAAGTGTGTCAAAATTACTAGTAAAGTTTTCCCCCACGACAGCAAAAACCTACTCAACGGAATGCTAATTTGTTTATTCCTTATCAACATTTCCAGGCCAGACAATTCAGCCTTTTGGTGTTTCTAAAAACAGCTTTGTTACTGACAGATAATTCACACAACCTCTTGTATGTCATTGCTGCAGTTGTATGAAATGTTGCCCTGGCTGATGAACCATCTCCCTGGTCCTCATAAGAAGGCACTATCTTCCTATGATGTCCTGAGCTCTTTTGCAAGGAAAGAGATCAGAAGACACGTGGAGAGAGGGACACCAGATGAACCACAGGATTTCATTGACTTTTACCTGCTTGAGATGGAGAAAGTAAGTGTTCGTTCTGCCTGATCACACATTTATGGAGTAAAAGGCCAAATAGACCATTGACCCTCTTGTTGTAGGAGACTCCTGAATGAATATGACAAGATTTATTAAAGTTATCATGTTAGAGGCAAAGATGTAACTTTGGTGTCGGGGTGCAAGTTATTGCAATCTGTTTAGTATAAAAGGTTTTTGCCCAATATGTTTTCTCTAATTGTGTTTATATTTTACTCCTTTATTATAAGAAGAAAATACTTGGGTACCTTTCTCCCACCAGTTCTCTCACATCTATCCTCAAGTGAGAGAAGAAATTACTCTCAAGATGTTCTGTCGAGACCCATTTATTCAGATAGCTTTGCCTTTGGTATTTGCAATCGCTGTTTGCTAGCATAGTGGAGAGACCAAGGCACAATAAGAGACATGTGGGGCACTTATTTTGAAGTACACTCTAGGCTAACTGCAAACTTGTATCGTGCTTTAAAGTTTTTGTGATTAAGTCAGCAGGCATAAAATTGTCATGTTAAAAAAAAAGAATATTACACCTCATGCAAAAGAGCAATGAAGACTGACCATGCCCACTTGGGAAACAATCTCTTAGTACTCATCAAAAACTGTAATTTTGAATATTCTCAGCGCACATGCCAGCTGTGGAAATAAGGACTCTCACACAGGAGGTGCACAGGATGACCTAACTTTTATGCTTTAACTCCAACCTTTTATCATCATCTACAGACTAAAGATGGGGTCAAGCCCAAGTATGATGAAGACAACTTGGTATATGTTATAAATGATCTTTTCCTCGGTGGATCAGAGACCTCAAGCACAACATTGTACTGGGGGCTGCTCTTCATGCTACTGAATCCAGGCATCCAAGGTGAGAGGCTGTGAAATGCTGTGGGTATGATAAATGTTAACAATGGCTGAATATAGTAAGTTGCAGGCACAAAAGCCACTAGTTAAGCCTGGCTCTCACTTTGTGAGAACACAAAGAATGGCAGCAGAGGAAAAAAATCAGAGGCCCGTCCTATGACCTGACCAAACCCGATGGCTCGAAGGCACTTGCAGTGAGACAAAAGTTAGCTCCTTGCAGTGACAAGTCAGTGAGGCGCTCTGTGTGGAGAGTTCACAGGCTTGGCTGCTGGCAGCAGGAACAGAGATCAGAGCTCTAACGAGAGTGCTGTCTGCACCAGACATCGTTCGGGTATGAGGAGTGTTAATACAGCTTTGCTGTTTTTTCCACGCAGTCAGCTTACACTCTCTTCCCCTCCTGGCATAACACTCCTCACAAAACTCAGGTTTCGGGACAGCATGTTCTGTGTGTAACCAACCAAATGTGTTAGCATCCAGCCTTTAAATAACCCGTAATGCTTGTTGCAATTTGTTCACAAAGCAGCAAACAAACCTTAGGAGAAAACAAAACACGAATGTGGAACATCTGCAAGGGATGGAAAGACTGTAGAAAGAGAAAAAGAAGTTTAAGGGGATGATTCTGGCTGCCTGAGATGGTGGTGTTTTCAGGCAAGAAATTCTGACAGTACACACAAACTGTCACAGTCTGAGTTAATATTGCAAAAGAGATTGCTTATCTAATTTACACCAACTCCATGGATGCCTCTGTACATCCAGGCTGAGTTTCCTCATCCACATCAAAGTCAGGAAGAGAAAGGGTATGGCCAGTGTTTAAGGAGGACTCGGATACTCCTGGGGCTGGTGGCCCTTCCATCTGCTGCGTTTAGCACTGAAAGCAAGGGAGATACCTGTATTCCTGCAGCCTCAGTAGGAGGCTGAAAAGGCTGTGTCATTGAGTGCATATTTGCATCCAAGGTTTTAGGCTGATTAAGGTGTTGTTTGCTCATACAGTATATTGCCATATTTGCACCAACTCTGCTCAACTCATCCCTTGTACTGGGAGTTAATATCTGAGGCATTTATGTCAATTTTGCAAATGAGATTTAGATTTCAAGATAAAGTAGACTAAGAAATCCCTAAATAACTTCAGAACCTGGAGCTGAGTGACCCACCCTACACCCACCAAGCATTCTGTAAGATAAATGTCAGAGTTGGAATGAGTACAGTATAGTCCTTGCTTATGATTCTGGACCACACTGTTAGGATCTTTTTCCTGTGTAATTTTATTTTCGTATATTAAACTCGAGCATCAAATCACATTAAACCACAGGTTATAGACAATGTATTGTGTTGAAATAATACATTTTCTATTGCTCTAAGAAAAGAGACCAGTTAAAATATTTTATGCATTTTTCCCATATGAAATGATGAATATTTCTCCACAGAGAAAGTGCAGAAGGAGTTAGATGCTGTTTTGGGTCCTTCCCAGTTAATTTGCTACGAGGATCGGAGAAAACTGCCCTATACAAATGCTGTGGTTCATGAGATTCAGCGCTTCAGCAACATTGTCTGCGTCGGCATGCCCAGAGTGTCTGTGAGGGACACAATATTGCTAGGATTCCCTGTCAAAAAGGTACAGGCACATTTGCAGCCTCTGTTCTTTCTTCACCAGAGAGACATTTAGCTTTTATTCCAGTTTTTTAACCTATTTTCCATCTATAAACTATTCTCCCTCTAACCTGGGAACATGGTGCCTGGGGAAGGGCTACCATTTGTGACTCCAGGAATGAAATAGGTCACTCAGCTGTTGATGCTCAGGCAGCTGACAAGACCCCTGCCCCTGGAGCCTTGAGCTCCTGCCCTGCTGATCAACAGCACAACTGCAGAGACCAGCTCTGCTTAGTTGGGGATGGACTGAGAGCAGAAACAGGTCAAGAGATCCTTGCCCAACTTGGCACTGCCAGCACTCCTGGGATGGAGGAAAACTTACAAGAGGATGGCTCATACCTCCGCTGACTCCATGAGCTAAGGGACCTGCCTGAACCTCTGACAGCAGAGAGACTGTCGGCTACAGCTGACAGCGAGGGAGCTCCTCCCGAATACTGCCTAAGACACGTGTTCACAGCCAGTAAGGAATTTTTTAGAGTGACATAAGCTATGCTGGGTGCCAGTTCTCACTGTAAAACACTAGCAAGAAACAGGAATGGGTTGCTTTTATTGCAAGAGAGACGGGAGACGCCAGTACCATTACTGGCATCTGGACTGGCCCCACCTAACTAATTTTGTGGTGAAGGTTTCACCTTTTGTCTGCTTCTGACAGCCAGGTAGCTAAGGCACATGGACTGGTCTGCTGGGAACAACCAGTAAAGAAGCTAAGGCATATGGACTGGTCTGCAGGGAACAACCAGAAAAAGCCTGAAGTACTACTGCTAAAAGGGCTCAGAGGTTGTCAATGAAGTATTGCTGTTATTTCTGGATGCATTTGTCTCTCTCTTAGGCCTAAAACCAGGTTTCCAACGCTGGGACTTGTATATCAACAGAAGAGTCCTACTAGAAGTGTTATTAAGATTAGTGGTAAAAGTGGTCACAATGCAATTGTACCAACATCACTAATGCTGTTAACACCCACTGACATGGCTGAAGGGCTGAGAACCAACAATTTCCAACTCAGAAATTGATCACAAACTCACATCATATCTGCTTATTACAAAGAAATAGCAACAAGTAGCAGTTTTATCCACCAGGCAGAAACTGGATGGTGAAAGGCTAGTAGCTGGAACTGAATCGACACTTTCTTCCTTGCAGGGCACCATCATTATCCCAAATATAGCATCTGCTCTGTATGACCCTGAACAATGGGAGACACCTCGACAGTTCAACCCTGGCCATTTTCTGGATAAAGAAGGAAACTTTATACCTCGAGAAGCCTTCTTACCGTTCTCAGCAGGTAAACGTGCTGGCAGTTTGAGCCAACCCAACATATCAGATCAAGAACACAGAAGTGTGAGACTGTGGTATTTCTTCAGATAACATCTATCTCTGATGTTTGCTGCTATTAAAGAACAGTTCTGTGCTGTTAGATCCCAAACTGTTCTTAGGACACTGTAGTGGGAATCCCACTCAAACTCCTGAACCTCTTGGGCTTACTGCATGCTGCAGCCATCCACAAGTTTTGTCTATAGTATTCTTTATATTTATTTTTTTATCCTGAGAAGCAATGTGTCTTGTGTGTCTGGAGTTACTTGCAATCCCTTTTAAAAGAACAAGCTGAAAGAAAAGCAGAACACATCCTGGTAAACAAAGAATTAAGTTCTTGCTTACAGGACTGAAAATCCAGTTGCAAAAGCAGAAAATAAGATAACAATGCATAGAGATCACACTTAACAGTAAAGTTCCTTTTGCCTTTTTCTCTCCTTTTATTTGTCTACTAATCTGGAAATATGAATGTATTATTCACCTGTCCTGCTCATGCCATTGGTTCCAACGAAGAACCCCTGAAAAATAACATTAGGCCTCTTGCTTTGCCTGTAAAGTGACCAAGCCTTTGTTCAATTGCAAATGCCATTGCTAAGTAATTCTGATCTGCTGACTTTAACTCACTAAAAAAGCATGTGCAAGCAGCTGGCAGATTCTTTGTGTATGACCTTGAAGCCCAACATCTCCTGTAAAAGGAGAATAATTTTCTTCCAGGGCAAGCAAGGTCAAGAAAGAAATGATGGTGGTACCTCGGGGATTTTCATTGAGATTTTCATTCAGTGTTTCCTAACCTATGACATTGGATGGGATCTTTCTGAGAAAGAATTCACAAAGTTTTAGTTTTGTGGCTTTTGTGATCCTGGCCTTGAACAAAAAAACTCCTCTGCTTATAACAAGAATGAACAAAGTGATTATGAAACTAAAAAAATCCTAGAGACTCACTGTCCTTCCCCTCTTCCTTCTGCAGGGCACCGTGTCTGTTTGGGGGAGAATCTAGCGAGGACTGAGCTCTTCATTTTCTTTGCCAACCTGCTGCGGGCGTTCACCTTCCAGCTGCCTGAGGGAGTGACAGAGATCAACCCAGAGCCCATTTTGGGGGGTACACTGCAACCCCACCCCTACAGGGTTTGTGCCATTCCACGCTAGGCTGCAGCACATCATTTACCAGCATGAGAGAGCCACCTTTACTTCAGCGAATTCCCTCTCAAATGTATAAACCTTCTACTAGCCAGGATATTGATATTAGTCTGTCCCAGGGCTATCCCGAAAGCAGATGCAAACCAAGATCCAGACTACCAGTACTTTTGGTCTGGTCCGGTATGAAAGTCCCAGATATTCTCGCAAGGATCTTAACCGTTTTCTCCTCTTGGAGATCACTTGAAGCAAGACACAATGGTTGCCAGCTGAAGCCAACATGCTGTATCTCCTTGTCCTAGCCAAGATGAATCGTCGTGATGCTCACTCCTGAGCAAACCTCAGTAAAATTCAACAGAGGATCCCAGCAAGAGCTGAATAGGTGTCATTTATGTGAGTGGTTTGATGACCTCAAGTAATTTGATTCTGGAAAACACACTTTTAAAGCCCAATTTTGGTTTTAATGTCCTGAACTTAGACACTTTAATTTGTTGACAGGTTGCAAAAAAGAAACGGCAAAACACCAACACCCAAACCCCAGGAAACACATTGGAATGTGAGTGTGTTAATGTCTGAACTTGACATAAGTAACTCCCATGTCGAAGATAAAGAGAATCAATCTAAAGTTGAAGAAAGAACTGGAATTTGGTGTTTACTAGCAATGTGAATGTGTGACTTGGGAGCCTGACCATTGTTATAATGTACTGCTGGGTAGTTTGTTGTTTGGTTGGTTGGTTTGTTGTTTTTTTTTTTAGATGAGCTTTCTATGATGTAGAATCATGCCCATTATCAATCCTGCTTGGATGAGGCATAAATATGGGATGAGATATTTCCTCTGCCAGTGGGTTTCACTGCTAACTTTGCAGCAGAGGAATGTAGAGACTTTGGAAGGCAGTCTCTAGGGTCTATCTGAATACTTAGATGGTCCCAATTATCTCTGGGCCCTTTTCTTCCTTCATTACAACCCTTACCGTACTTCCTGCTCTCCATTCAACCTCTTTCCCATCCTCCTCCTGCAGTTTCAGTTCCTACTCTCACCTACCCTTTATCCATATAAATTCTGTTTCAGGATTCATGTACCCTTTTGGTTTACCACCGCTTACATCCTTTCATCATATCAAGCTTCTGTCTCCTCTAACTCTTTCCTGCTCAAGTATTAGTAGAGGAATCAGTGCTGAGCTGAAAGCAATGACCAGTGAGTTTTCAGGATGGAGCTTGGAAGATCTGATTTATTTGTTCTTCGAGGCTCCAGACCATGAAAAGAACACAGTAACTATGGAGGGTGCACTGGAGCTAAATCAGTGTAAGAAAAGACATAAATGATGACTTGATGCAGGAATTCTGAAATATCTATTAATGTAGCTGCTTACTGGCATTGATTCAACTCAAGAGCGAGACAGTTTAAGCATACAGCTGGAGGTGACAGCCAAGTTCAGCTGTAGCTTTGTTAAAGCAAAGTGCTGTAGTATTCTTGAATGCAAATCACTTTTGGAAAGGATTCAAACATTGGAGTTGAGTAGAGCTGTCTGTAAACACTGCCATAAACTCAGGGTCGAATTTGTGTGAGGACCAAAAGTGCTTTTATGTTGGCATATAAACTATTTGCAATTAAATCATTGCAGTACTTCCTGAATTTAAAATGTAGGAGACTGTTACTAAAAAGAAGTGAGAACTGCTGAAAATCAGGCTGAGCTGGACCAGATCCTGACATGCCTTGTAGCTCTGGCAGCGGTCAGCTCCAGCACAACACAGTATCTACAGGTTTGCTGGGCTGGGAGGGAAATCAGGACAGCAAGGGTTTTCACAAAAACAATAGCTGTCATAAATAATCCAGCCTATTACTCCACACAGCATATCAAATACTGTTCCAGGGCCTACACACTTCTGCTCAGTCTCCTTTCCAGCTTTATCTGTGCTCGTCCTCCACCCTACCCTCCCACACCTCCTCCTCTCCACTAACCCTGCTAGAGATGGTGTCTCTCACTGCCTTTGCCCACTCCTCTTGTCATCTTGCCACTCACTGAAGGAGCTTAATGATAAGACGTGTGTAAAGCCGGTTGTGTGCTCAAGGGCTGGAACATTATGTCCATTGAGACTGAAAGCTGTACTCAGTACTGTTGACAGGTAGCTTCCCTGTGACTAGGCAGGGCTCAGGAGTGGCACAAGGTGAAAAGAATTGCTAATTTACTGCCTGTTTCAGCAACTCAGGGACCCTGTCCACTAGATTCCTACCAGACAGTACAAAGAAGCACATTTGATTTTGAAGAGTCTACTGAATACTTGGCTGAAGGGCAGGAGACCCCCAGCTCTCCCTTTGGGAGACTGAGTTTCCAGAGAGTCTTGCACAACAGTTTTGCTACTCCTGAGCAGTGAAGCCAATGTGGTGTGTGTAGCCTCCTGTATGGATTAGTCCACATGGGTTAAGCAGCCAGACTCTGCTGTCTGGTCTAGTGCCATAGGTCTGGAAACCTACAGCACCAATGTTCACCCATGTATTCCCATAAAGATTTGAAGAGAACTGATGGCGGAAGGCAAACAGAAACAGAAAAAGGCAAAAATTAACTTTGCTCTTCTTCCACTCCCTTGAGAAGCTTGGGAGCGCTTCTGTGATAGAGAACAATTCTGTTTTCCCACCCAGAGATCATTCCCCCAGTACTTGTTGCAGGTTGTTGCGACCCCCAGGGTTGCAGACCTCGGGCTCCTGGACTGGCTGACCTCTGGTAGTGGAGAAATTTGCAGATTATGGGGAAAGAGCTGCAGTGATCCCAGGCCAGGTGCTAGTGTGGTTTGACAGTGGAGTCACTTCTGCTTGGCTCAACTGACTTCCCTAGTCTTCTGCCCACAGCCCTTCCTGTTCCCCTACTGCCCCTCCAAGAGCTGCGTTCTCTCCTGACCATCATCTTGTCATCACTTAGCTGCCCACTGGTTACAGCCCTGAAACAGACGTCTGCATTACACCATCAAAGAACTGCCAGATTAAAAGGTGCACACCCTGGTGCTGATGACTGGAGTGATGCAACATTTCTCTTAAGAGGAATGACTAACCCTCCACCCCAACCGTTTTCTTTTTTTTTTAACCAGTGTCAACCACAGCCTCAGGTCTCTGAGTTGTAGAAGAACTGTCATCCTTAATAATATGGTTTGGAAGTGTTTGAAACCAGGTTGCATGTGTTTGTTCCGGGGAAAGATGCGCACAACTGGGTGTATTACATTTTAAAGCATCACAATTTCTTCAGGGAAAGTGAGTTCACATCACAGAACTGCAGAGGTGGCTGCTTTGTTTCATATTTGCAGGATAGTGGGAGTGTGTGAATTCAGAAAGCCTAAAATATTTAGTGTCAATGGATATGAGAGTGCTGCCTAACATTATACGGTAATTAACTCTGCTAAGGTTACAGTTAAGGAAAATATTACCATGTTTTCTGATAGCAGGATCCTCTGCTGTTTTATTTCCTTGTGCTTTTCTTTCTGTTTCATGGAAGGGCTCTCCTGGGTAGTAATATTAGTGCTGTACGGCAGGCTGTGTGCCAAACTCTGGGAAACTTCTGGCAAAAAGAAAACACAGAAACTAGAGTTTCTTGTGCAAAAGTTTGGTAGATTTTGCAACCATCCAAAGATTAAAAGCAAGAGTTGATGTTCTTTCCCTTTTGTTCAAACAAGTTGTTTAGGAAACTGGTTTATGTCAAACGCTGGGGCTAAATTCTCCCTGTTAATGCTCCAGTGTGTGAAAAAGTGAATCAATGGTGTGTAGTGGGGGAACGTGACATTTACGGGAATAAATTTTGAAAATGCTATTGTCTGTTGCACCAATATAGCACATTTGGGGAAACTCTTTCTGTACTTTTGAGGAGATCTAGAAAACCCTGAACAGACAGGAGGCAACAGAAAAGGAAATATTCGCTGTCTCCCCAATGAAAGGGCTGGCAGGTGTCAGATGCAACAAAAAGGGAGATTGCTCAAAAGAACCAGGGGATTGCACTGCACATGCCTGGTTGGTAAGCTACGCCACATCATAGGACTTGTACTAAACATTTATTTCTGTTCAAAAAGCAGTTGGATAAATTTTCAGCAGGTACATTACTTTTGGTTTGCTTAATACCAATACAGTGTTTCTAGTTTGTCCTGTTCTTATAAACTTTCCTAAGGCATCTGCTATTGTGCTGTCAGAAATGGAACATAGGACCATCTGAACTTTCATCTGACACACTACAGCTGTACTTAGGTTTTATGCCATTTTCTTGGAATTAAAATAGTTCAATATTTATCTTCAGTTTCAATATTTATTGTCACAACCTTATATTTTCCATTTGAACAATTTTCTCTTTCAGACTTTCAGTGCCTCGACTAAGTGTCTGCTGAGACATAACTTGGGAGACTAGAAAAAATGCTCATCCAAGAAACTTTTAATCCTGGAGTATGAGCCAAAATGCACTTAATGTTATTCCTTTGCCTTTGATTAAAAGTCTTGCTGCTGGCTCTTTTCAAAGCTTAATTATTCATCTGCCAGATGTCTTCAGGTGAGAAGAATGCATTCTGAACAGTAAATCAGATTTTCTTCAGTATGAGAATGAAATTTCTGTTTTAAAAAAACCCAGAGATAATATGTTAATTGAATTGGGGTTACACACACTGCTTTTAATGGAGCCATGTACCATGAGATGCGAGATCTGCCTTCAAGTCTGTGCTGTCAGGGCAGCCTTGAACTGGGAATTGTGGGTAACTCAAGATGAGGAAACCCTCCCCATAAAATACTTATATTGTAAATGTCACTATCTGTCCACTAATACTTTTTTATCTTCAGTATCTCCATTATATTTACCATTGTGAAATGCTACAATAATAATGTTTGCAGCTGAATTAAATTGAAAGGAAAAACAACCTTCACTGTCATGAAAGAACAGTTTTGTGGAGATTTGGAGACAGTTGAGTTTCAACATCTGAAAAATACAGTTAACGAACCTGCAAAAATCATCCTGAACTCAAACATTCAGTGGAAGAGAGAGAGAGAGGTCTAGGGCTGCATATGCAGAAACACGCAGCAGAATAAAGCAGGGGCATCCTTTTGAGAGTAGGACTGCATAAAGAATACTGGGTTTACTTCTGGGTATTTGTTACAGCTAATGATACAGGCCAGACAGATCAGATAAGCCATACCACATAGTGACCAGGGGACAAGAGATGGCAAACACGGGGTCTGAAAAACAGCTTTGCCATTTCACTCAAAACATTACAGCTAAGGCAGCTTTGTAAATCAAATGGTGGGAGATATGGGTACTATGATTTGAATCAGGAAGTCATTTTGTTAGATTAGATTTGTAGATAAAAATTGTACCTAAGAAATGTCAGCTCTTTAATCTTTTTCCAACACACATAGTTAAGCTTCATTTCATCCTTGTCCCCTAGCCCTTTGAGATGTCTCTCTAGATTGAAATCATGCTGTTAGAAATTGTTCTCATTTGTTGAGGGGAATTACACTACGGTGCCTTTTTGCCTTTTAACAGTAATTCAAAACAGGAGGTCTGGTCAGCTCTACCAAGAAGGTGCCTTCTCTGAGACCACCAAACCTTACAAAGCCAACAGTTTTTCTTGCCTTTTTTTTTTTTTTTTTTTTTTAGCTTAAGTGAGTTCCAATCAGTTCAATCATGATGTATAAAGGAACAGTAAGGGATGAATTTATGATTCTGTAGGAATTCAGGGAGTGTAGCACAGAGCCAACACACAGGCAGCTAGCCAGATGCAGGAAGCTTGTTCAGGGCAACAAACACTAGTCAGGATCCGGAGTACAGCTTTATTTAGGAGTGGCAGTACTCAAAAGCATCACTCATATTCTTGACTGCATGGTATACAAAGTTCCTGAGTGATTGTAGGCTAATTACAAGACAGCATGCAGGATACAGTTGTCCAACCAGTGGAGGAACCATGTATACCTGCATGGTATACAAATTTCCTGAGTGATTGTAGACTAATTACAACACAGCATGCAGGATACAGTTGTCCAACCAGTGGAGGGAGATGAGTGAACTTTGTAAGCGGTAAGGTTCATGTAACTCAGTTATCAGTGTAATTATTAACAAATTGCCGATTTTTAATCTTCATATATCCTTCCAATAGACGAGCCTTAACTTTCTGATACCATCTATTAACTCACTTCCACTGCCCAGCAGAGGTATGACAGAGCTCAAGTCTAAGTGGCCAGTATTAATGTTGCTTAATTGTTATTGCTGCTATAATTTAGCCAGAGAAGGGAGATGGGGATAGCTGGTTCTCAAAGAGGCTCTTTATATCAACCTGAGCAGGAGTGTGTATTACAGAGCACTGATCAGTTTGAATGTGAGAGTTTGAAAGAGACAACTGCCTGGCTCCACAGCTCTGAGTGGTCCTTGCAGCACATTCATTTCTTACAGTGCGCTGGAAGGCAGTGCCCAAGCAGAATCCGGACAGAGCTGAGACGAGGGCTGTGGTGCTGCTGGCAAGCTAGAAACAGCTGAAGAACAAAACAATCATCTCACCTGATGGTGGACTGGGGCGAGACCAGCAGGAGCTGAACTTTATAAAAGGCTGTGAGTGAAGGATGGGAGAAAAGGTGTCTGAGCTGGGACTGGAAGTACTGGGGAAAAAAATGGATTCCTGAGCCCTGGGGACAGATGTTGGGGTTCAGGGGCTGAGCCTGAGAGCCCTTACCAGAGAAAGATGTGTTGGAGTAAGAGAGCTTGTAAAGAAGGTGGATTGGAGTCTGGAGGAGATGGCAAGTGAGCAAAAAAGCAGTGCTTGGAGTAAGGGAGGAAAGGAAGAAAACAAGGATACACCAGGGGAAAAGAGAAATAAGTGGTCATGACTGGTAGAAAGCAAGTACCTCCTCACTGAGGTTTGGCACTTGTTAGAAGAGCCTGTAAAAAGCCTAATTTGTGCTGGATACTGTGCTGATATGAGATGTGGACTGCTTCTAATCACACATTCTACTGTGGCTAAACATCAAAGCTGCAGATCTCTTTTTCTAGTCCTGAAACATCCGGTGCTCTGCCCCACTCTCATTGGCTGCAGTGATGTTATTTTTTCAGGCCCAAGAAGAAACCTTGGGAGATCTGCTGTCCAACTTCTCTCCAGTCTGCCAATCCACTGCTCTTAGAAGGCTGTTTTATGGCCTTCTATAAGGTATGAGGGTGCTTTAGTCTTGAGGCAGCTTGATGCGATGACTGCTAGTCTCAGGATGATTTTTAGTTTTATTTATATTTTTCACAAATGTTTTACTTCTTCTAGTCTCTGTCAAACTGAGTTTGAACCTGCATTCCTGAGCACTAGTAATCTTGTCCACCTTGGAGATGCCCCTATGGTATCCTCCACACCGTAGCCTCACAAGGTTCATTCACAAATGAAGACACAAGGTAGAAAATAATACATAGAATAAACCCAGACCAATGTGGGTACAATAAAACACAAGAAAAATAGTCCTAAACTATCTGGGTCATTCTCCAGCATGTTCTGAGGAGCCACTACAAATCTGTATGAACGATCTGTTAAGGTGGTTCCACAGTGCTCTGTTGCTCAGCAGCAGCTCATATTAGCTGCAGCAAGTCAATGGCTTTATGTGCACAACTACATGGAAACATATCTTATAAAAAATAATAACAAATTGTGGCTTTAACTATATATTTCTCCTTGCTCCAGAGACATCCACTGGAAATAAAGCAATCAAATTTAAAAACCACAGCAGCTGTGAATCCTATTTTCTAGCTCAAATCAAAGGATTTAATTTTTTTTCTCTCTCTGTGTATATGGAACGAGATTTCCATTCAAAATAGCTTTTACAGTTCCCCCCTTTGGGGGAGAGGCAAGTCTCAGTAGGAGCTGAGAGACTACAGTGTACTACGTGAGAAATAGCTGGTGGAAAAGTGTTATATACTAAAATTTTAGCCCAGAAGCTTTTGCCTTGTGGGAGGTTGCAGAAAAGAAAAATGACAAGGAGTGTAGAGAAGTGGTGGGAAGAAGAAAAGCCTCTCTCTTATGGTTGGAGTAAGAGAAGTTCAGCTCTTGTCCTGGTCAGCATTGAGGACAAACAGGGAGCAGCAAGGAGGTAAGGGAGCATTTAGCAGCTCCAGTTTTTCTTTCCTAGTCTAGCAGTGTCTGAGCCATGACGAGCAAAAGAGACCAGCCCTCCTGACCCAGCTCGTCTCCCCACCACTGGAAACAGGCTTCAGGCTGTATTGGTTTCAGATAGCACCACAGCCAACACAACATCTAGAGGAAGTTACACAACCTATATATATAAAGTAGGTAGCAGATAAATGATAAAATAATCAAAAGATGTCATGTAAATAAGGTGTGTTATATGTGGAGTAATGCTGTATCTGTAACTTACTCTTGCGAAAACATGTATCACTCTCAGAGTCCATGGAAAAAAGTGTGGATTTTAAGGGAGCCTTCTGAGCCCGAGAGGGAATGAAAATGGAGTGTTTGTGACTCAGCCAAAAGCCATTTAAGAAAGCAGTATTTTCACCCTCAGGGAAAGAACAATTAAGTCAATTGGAAAACCTTTAGTTTATTGTTGCAAGGACAGGCAGTCTAATGGAGAGATTTCCAAGTTCAAATAAAGTTACAGAGGTAAAGTGGTATGGTATTTAGCAGTACTGAACTTCCAAAGAATCCATAATGCTCCATGCAATAAGTATGGATTTATTTAAGCCCCTCTCATTAAAAAATATCAGCCTAATTACACTGACCTACCTATCTTTCTTTTGCCGTATTTGGTGGTAACCAATACAGTCACTAGTAAATTTCAGTTAAGGACTCTCTTTTTCCCAACCCATTATTCCTTAAGACCTATTGCTCTCCAATATGACCTCACAAATAAGAAATTCTCAGTAAGAAATTCTCTCCAGAATGAGGCAAATGCATAGAGATGACTTAGAATGTCATGGAGTGACCTGGATCCTCAAACTGCTAAAGGAGGCAAAAATGACTGGCACCTTTGGCGTTCAACAAGGTATGTGTTTTGTCTTCAAGGACACAGTCCAGCACCTTGAGTCAGAATTAATCAGAAGTGTTACAGAAATCATACTTTCTCTAATGCAAATGTTGCTAGTTTGAAACAAAACATGAAGACTGTTACAGGGAAAGCCATATCATCCTGGGAGAGGAGAAATCAGATAAACCAGTATTGATTGATTTTCTAATCAGGAAGATGGTTCCCAGGGAAAGAAATCGACCTGCTACAGGGGATGTTTATGTCCAAGAAAAACACATGCAAACAAGCTGAGGGGATGATTTCTTTGTGCCTGCTGCTAATCCAAGCTGCAACAGGGACAAATGCCCTTAAACATATGCAGAAGGAAGGAGAATGAAGAGATCTGCTGCCATAATGAGGTCCAGACTATTATCAGGTATTGTCGTCAGAGTCAGGGACACTCTGAACAGGGTCTAGTCTAAGATAGGATCTGCCACTGCTGGCTTATAGCTAAGGCAATGAAGGGATGATACAGAGGAGACCTGGTGTCTGCCTGCAGAAGGGATGTATTTTCCTACTCCATGTAGGAAAATGTATTTCACATATATTTTCCTACTTCATGTTTTTTATAATTGTTTCTAACATTGCAATTATTAGATTTCACTGTTCTTCTTTTAATTTTGAACTTCTTTGCCAACTGATGCATGCTTCAGTGATTTGAGAGGTGTCCCTGAAGAGATAAATCCATACCAGGCAATGTTAAGTATAAGCCCTGTGTGATGCCAGCAGACCAAGTCTGGAAGTCCCAGAGGCCTCACTAAATTGCAAGGAGTTTTCAGAGGTTCTACTGTCAAATGCCAGGTGAGACAAGACTTGAGAAGTTTCCCCAGTTCCAGTGTTGCTAAGTGTGAACGGATCAGTGCTGAAAACCTGGAACAAACTGTGCTGTCATATGTTAGCACTCAAAATTCCTTCAGAGGGGTTTGCTCTATGTAGTTTATTGCTGTGTAGGAGAGCATGTAGAGTTGATCATATCACTATACAAGATATAAGAATGAGTGAATAAGCTTTCTTGAAAATGTTGATTGCAATAATAGTGCAAGGTTATAAAAAAGACAGTTAAAAGGACATAATTTCTTCTCTGCTTTAGAAAGCTCCATTTCTGTTTCCCTGTGACTAGAGTCTCAGACAGGACATGATATTATACAGAATTACCTATCTTCTTACTACCAAAACTGCCGGGATTACCACTTCTATTGTATAACTTCACTGGTTGTGGGCTGCTTTTTTCTGTTATCATTCTCAAAAGAGACATTGGTACAACCTTACACAGCACAGCCAGGAAAATATTGGTTAGTCTTCTTGCTGGGCTCACAGCAATTATTTCTCTATGAGTATCATGCAGAGAACATGATTCATAGGAATAGTGAATGACATGTTTAATTTGGGTACCATCTCCCAACCTTCTGCAAGTACCATTGGTTCTATGCAGCTGTTTCCAGGAGAACCAGTTAAACAACTGCTTGAAGATCATATCCCGCAGATGCAGAAAGGTTGAGACAGAGGACGGAGGAGTGGGACTCTATAAACTTGTCCTAAAGCTTTCACTGAAATAAGAAAATCCCATGGAGTGTTCTGAATTCAGCAGATCTCTGAAAGAAACATCTACCATTGAAAAACTTACAGCTTCATCTTTTGCTATCATTCAAAGTACTTCTTTAAACAGCCTACGAGACAGGATATTTTGTTCAGACATGAAGAAACAGAGACTTATGAGATATTATTGCTATTTCCTACTGATCTTCACATTTATTTTCTTTGGAAAATCAGAGATTCTGCAAACCATTGTTTGCTGAAGTAGTCTGGAGTTAATGACTGCACATGTTGTAATGTCTGCTGTGCTCTAAACTCATTCCTCTCTCGCCTGAAGATTAAAGGCAATCCCAGCTCTACAATTTGATGAAGACAACCTGGTCTGGGTTCTTCATGACCTCTTTTTGGCAGGAACAGAAACCACAATGGCCACTTTGCACTGGGCACTGCTCCATATTTTGACTTATCCCAGAGAAGAGGGGAGACTAATGAGGTCACATGCAAAAGCACTTGGATTGCGTTTTCTTCGAGAATACACCAAGGTCAGCACAAAGTGTAAAGGTAAAAACTTGTAAAACTCCTTCCAACTGGAAATTCATACTCTCTGTGAGCTGACAAACACATCTTTGATTTATTGAAAATCGTGGACTCACCCAGGCCCATTAGCTTCATCTTGCTGCCTTGCACCTTGGCAAGAAGTATTCACTTTTTCTTCCTTTCTGTGAGGGTCAGAATGAAAGCAGAGGGAGCTGGGCATGTAAAAAGCCTGTAAGATGACACTAGAGAGTGCAGTGTCCCTGCAACAGTGCTGCTGAGCACAACCAGTTGCCCAGGCCTCTCCCAGGGTGGCCCTGATGAGACAGCAATGCTGTCAGTTACACATTCAATGAGAGAGGGGAAACTCCCATCTTTAACATCCAGCAGCAATGCGGGATCAAAGTAATTTTTCCCTTACAGGCCAGCACTGTCATCGCCCAGTACAACCTCTTCTGAGCAGTGGCAGACACCCTGAAAGTCCTTAGAATTCCTGATGCTGAAGATGGACAAAACTAAACAAGTGTCTCAGAGAAAGGTTTGATCTGGGGGAGATAACAGTGCTGGCAATTTCTGGGCTCTTTTGCATGGTCTCCTGAACTATTTTGCAATGCTTTGTTGTCTTTCACTATGTTTCTGAAGAATATCAAATTTCTTAGATTTGTTTTCAGTCTTCCATAAAGTTCTCCATCCTTAAGCCATCCATACACTATAAAATCTTATTAGGGCATTAGCTGAGAGTGTTTTAGTGCATTAGAAGGAAACAATCACCAGAGAATGCATTATAACTTCTGTACAGGGTAGTTCTCTGTCTACTGTCACTGGAGTGGTTAACTGGGAATGTATTTGTGACAGCAACAGCCCTAGGAGCTAAAGTAGGAGGTGCTCTGA
This sequence comes from Limnodromus scolopaceus, assembly GCA_028565335.1. Lineage (NCBI taxonomy): Eukaryota > Metazoa > Chordata > Aves > Charadriiformes > Scolopacidae > Limnodromus > Limnodromus scolopaceus. Next base: position 11,095,796 of record JAOXNO010000052.1, read on the forward strand.
AGCAGAGAGAATACAGGTAAAGTTTCGAGCTCCTGCTAAAGTGATCCATGAGTCTGCCAAAAGGGGTGGTCCTGCCTTTTTTGTCCTTGGCCATGTTCTCACTCTGCTTAGTGAGACAGCCAACAGCAGGTGAGTGTGTTCAGACTGCTGAACCAGCAGAAAACTATTACTGCAACTAAAAATGAAAGGCTTTCCACCAGATCAGCCAAATTAATCCAGTCACTTTACAGCTCTGTGGTTACTAGATCCAACCCTGGTGAAGGGGAAAATGAGGGGATGGGACTATTTGTTTTCAAGGCATCTTGCTCATTGGTAGATTACAGCCCGGCTGTAAAATGGAACTACATGAAGCAGCTTGCCCAGAATCACAGAGGAGATCTGTAGCACAGCAAGGAATTGAACCAGGTCTTTAAAGTCTAAACTAATGTCCCAACCAGGGTGCCAGCCTTATTCTCACTCTGATAGCTGAGAAGTGGCCCATCTCACTTCACCTGATCCATTCTTCCCACTCACTCTGTGCACAGGTCAAGGGAGACACCCCATTGCGACCCTGCTGTATTCGCTTGGGACTAGACAATGGTTAATTTGCCTGTGCTGTGCATGTGCTCTACAATAGAGCTAATGTCTGTGGAAGTGTGGATCTGGGAGCTGATGGCTCTGGGGTTAGCAGGTCACAGCAGAGTGAGGAGGGACATGCGGACAATCTTTTCTAAAAGTCAAATTTCTGCAGGTGTTCTTGTCTTTCTCTGTGTCTGGATTTCTCCGATATTCCTGAACATCCAGAGGGCCCAAAGGAAGCTATTTCCAGGATCGACACCTCTCTCCTTAACTGACAAGCTCTGGACACTAAATTCACCATGAAAAACTCTTGAAGGTACTGATGCTTTTTATAGTTTTATGAATAATTCAAGTGTAGATTCCTAATGTATCCTTGCTAGAAGGTAAAAGCATCTTTCTGCTCCTTCTCGGCTTCAGTCTGAACTGTGAGCTTTCTAGGCAGAACTTCAAGCCCTGTGTCTCCCTCCTGGACTTTAGAGAGGATTAGCAGTGAATAAAAATGGCCTGTAGCAACAGTTGTAAATGGTGCAAATCACTGAACAGTCATCTAGTCAAAAACAATGCCTGAGGAATCCTGTTACTATTCTACAAGCTACAGGAGGGAGGAAAAGAAACAGGAAGAATAAGCAAAACTCATCAAAGAGAGGCAGAAAGCAAAGCTTATTTGCTTGAGGACTGAATCCTATAGCCTTTATTTTGGCAATATGGTCATTGTCTGGTTATGTCTTGGCACAAAAGGGCCCTGGAAGGTTTACTGAGACAGAAGCCTGGCCTGGCAAATGCAACAAAGTCTGTGAGACTGGAGGTGTTACTGCTCCTGGCCAGTCCTTGCCTTTGGGGATAGGAACGAATTATATTGATTTTAGGGGGAAAGGACAAAGAAAAGTTTTGTTACCTGTGGTGTTAAGATTTTGAATGTTGCACTGAGACAATACTTCCTTTTCCCCAGAGTTCTGCTTGTTTTGGAATGATGTTGCAAGTGTCAGTAATCATCAGAGCTTACGTGCACTGCAAAACAGCCAAGTGGATAAATTAAAGTCTTAGTCCATTTGACTACGTAAATAAGCAGCTGCACAGAACTGCAGCTAGGTGACATTGTATGTACTGTTTGGTATGGTAGAGTATCAACACACAGGCTTTCTGGCTTTTTTTTTCTCTTGGACAGTGTAGAGGCACAGAAAGCAGACATTAGTAATGTTACAGACATTTCTTAATGTAGTCTACACACTGCATCTCTCAAACAAGACCCACAGGACCCTTCCCTATCTCCACATGCTGGTGGAGGATAAGCCAGGAAGGATTCATGCCATGACCCCATCTCTGGCTGTCCTGGGAAATGCAGCAATGTTGGTGAAAAGGAGAGTCACTAAGTCACTAAGCACACTAAGGTGTGTGAGACAAGCTGTGTGATTGAGGCTCCCAATTTTTCTATGTATACAGAAGAAAACACAGGTTCTGCAGTTCCTTTGGATTCTAGATGGAATCCAATTTGGGGGATCAAGCACTTGTTTCTTCTTCCCTCTCCATCTTTCTTGGGCTATTAAGGCAAAAGACTGAACCCCAACAGCTTCAAATTACTCTTCCCTGCAGAAAACAGCCATCGCTCACAGCAAGTGGCAGCGACTACGTGCCTGATCATAATTGCATGCATTTTCAGTATGGTCATCATATTTCAGAATCCCTGGCTACATCTCTGTTTTCATAAATTGCAAAGCAGGTGGTCTGCACCCACCTCCAGAGAAATGCAGTCCTGCTTATAGATCCTCCTGAGCAATGTATGTGAGTTCAGCACAACATTACCAATGGATTCCTAAGAGCAAACTGCAGAAGCCAGCACACAAGTGGAAACTGTGCTCAGTCAAACTCTTAACAGCTTTACAAATGGCATGTTTTCACCATTTCCCCAAAAATCCCTAAAGCAGAGATATGCCTTTTCATCTTTCAAGTGTCCATCATATACTACTGAAGTGCTGCAACTGCTCAGAAAAAAGTCAAAGATATAAATATTTACAAAAAATATAGATACAATTGCATATGGTTCGGTGTTACATATACACATATATATAGTTATATATGGTTTAGTGTTGTTGCATATACAAATATATGTAACACCAAAAGCATGGGCAGGCACAATCTTTATTCATCCCTCTGCTTCTTACTTTAAAATCCCTGAAACTCAATGATCAGAAGTCCTTACCTCCTATCCCATATAGTCACAGGCTAGCTGATGTTGTTCCTATCCAAAATCCTAAATCTTTGAGCAAGGCAACACAATCTTGTCTTCCCTCCCTCTGTGCAATTAGGTCTTTCTCAGCCCCCTAGGGTTGAAGAGTTTAAATTTTTGGGTCCCAGAGACTTGATTTGCAGAACTACTGAGAACCCAAACTCCGTCAGCAATCAGCAGGATCTGTAGGAGGCAAGTACTTCGCAGGCAGTTCATGATACTCAACACATCTCAAATGAGATACTCCAGACCAATTGAGATTATGTTAGAAAAGTTTGGCTTAACTGCCTCACTGTGCTAGGGTTCGCAAGCACAATGCTCACTACAACGGTGAGCAAACATTACCATCTAATGGCTGCACATGTTAATTACAGCTGTAATTTCTACTTTAGCAATGAAGGCTGTTCCTAATGTAAGTACTGATACACTGAAAAAGCTGTATGATTGGAAAACAAATAAACATGGAAAGATAATAAAAGCAATATTTATGATTTTGCAGTATCCATCAATCACCTCTGGTGGGGCAATGTAAACGGAAGAAATACCATTGAAGTATTTCTGGATAACATGATATGGCTATTGCAAAGATGGCTATATAAACTGCAGATACATGAATAATATCAGCCATAAATAATAATGCAATGCATTCATAACAGTGAAAGCCTTTTAAGATTTTAATAGTGAAGCATAATTCCAAACTCTTTCATTGCCTGACAGCAGGATGAAATTTCTCCCACCTTTTTCTTGGGCAGTGCCAAGGGCTGCAAAACAGCCCTTGCATAATAGAAATGGTCTTTGAGCTCTGGCCTAAGAGTACCACCAGGATGTAGAAGGGCCTCTCTGTTAATGTCTCGTATCTTTATGTCACCATGTGTCTTAGTGTTTCTCTAGGTGGCCAGAATGCACAGAAATACATACACACTCTGGCTAGGATAAACACCAGTCATTTTTCTACATGGATTTCAAGCAGTGAAGGACACCTTGAGTGGGCATGCAGAATAATTTTGAGACCCATGACATCCTTTTTTAGGGATGTCGTGGGAGGTCCCTATGGTACTTTCTGTTGTTGTGTGTACTGAAATACTTTTAGCAGAACAAGCTGTTCAGAGAATGGAGTTTGGTACAATGACTGCATCTACTCTTAATGCCTCTTTTCAAGAGGAGCTGCTCTTGGCAGCAAGATGAATGCTGTTGGAACCACCGCTGCCTGTCCTTCTCATATGCTGGGCCCCAAATTTACATTCAGTGCACAAAACTAATGTGTCTCCCATTTTTATACTTGCATAACTTGGGCAATTCTTGGTTCTGAGCATGTTACCAAGCTATTGCAAGAAGTCTTTGCAGTAAAAGGTGTAAAGTTGTAAAAATGTCAGCTAACAGGACCCAGAGTGTGTTGAGTGCATGGTTCTAGGTAAAGAAGCAGAAAACGAAAGACAGGCATGGAACTTTTTTCCCACAAAAAGGATCAAGGAATCAAGTAGATGTGAAAATACAGCATAAACACCTCTGATAAATACTGACAGGGATCCTTCCAAACTCATGGTGGTAAATCTTGGAACTACTATGATTTCACCACTCCTGGAGATGGAGATGCCAGTCCCCTACTTCTCCCCAGCCCTCCCTTTTGTTGCAGGCATCATCTTTGCCAACAGGCACACCTGGAAGCAGCAGAGATGGTTCAGCCTGATGACTCTGAGGAACCTAGGGATGGGGAAGAAAAGCCTGGAAGCCTGGACCTAGGAGGAAGCTTGATGCCTGTCTGAGGTCTTTGCCAAAGAAAGAGGTGAAGTATAGATCTGTATGTGGCCATGACATGGGCTCATTCTCTGGATTTCCAACCCTGCTTTTTCTACTGGAAGTTGCAATTTCTGCGGTAGGTTCGATAGGAGGTTTACACAGCTGATGCTTTCACAATTCATTTTGCACTTGGCTGGAACATCATGCCTGACTCATCGCTTTCATGCTAAACCTTTATGGGAGAAAGTGACAGATTTGTGCTGATTATGCATTTTTCTGTAGGATGGAATCTTTCCCTCACTCATTATAAAGGTGCCTGGAGAACCATCTCCCAGTTAGACTCCTGCATCTTGATTCCTGCAGGCTCAGCTATTTGTGTAATCCCATACAAATCAAGAGCAGGCTGGATGGGAGCTCAGTGTAACAAAGGGTCATAGCCTATAAAAGAAGTTAATGATGCAGCTTTCTGTTCGTAGGCATGGATCTCTCTGTCCCACTCCCTTCTTCCATCAACAGCACGATTGCTGATGTGCTTTTGGACGCTGCTTCTCTGCAGAGGCTGTTGTGTGCCAGAGGCTGCTCAGAGTCTCCCAGGCCATTGCAGAATTCCACAGCAGCTCCTGGCCTCAGGTGAGCAAGGACTGACCCGTTCCCTGTAACTGTACCAAACAGTTCCAAACTGTACCAAACCTCAGTTCCTCAGTGAGCTGTGGCATGAAACAGTTGCTCTTTGCCAAGGAACAGAGGAAGAAGAGCTCTTGAGTTAACACTGGACTCTGCTAAAACCAGCACTCACTTCTGTCCCCTTCTTTCTCGGTAATGATTCCTCTGCAACCATTTCTGGCCCACTGAATCTCCTGCAGTATTTCTCTTCAGAGATTGATCTGACTTTAGATCGATATTATTCAGCACCAAGTTTGCCCTGGGGTCAGAATCAGGTTTTTCCTCTTAGCTTGTGCCTTGAAGAGTTTTGTAGTAGCCCTGATTTCCTGTGTTAGATTGGGCTGCAAGAACCATCCAGAAAAAACAGGACAAGCTAACACGGTTGTGGCTTTGAGAACTATAGCCAAGTGTTGACTTAAGATTTAGGAGGGAATTTGGGGAAAACTTCACTTAGAAAACATAAGAAAAACTGTACTCAAGGGTATTTAAATCCCCCAAATCTGAAAGTTACTAGTGGAGAACAGGCAACCTGGAAAGTTAACTGTATGGTAATGGTCATCCTTCACACAATTCTCTCAAGATAATTTTTGTAAAAAATTAAGTGGTCATTCATTTCCTAGAGTCAGACAAGTAACACAAGTGGATCATAGCAATGGTTAGGTATGGTTCAGCTGTGAACACTCAGAGTTTAAATGCAATGTCAAAATGTCATGGTGTTCCTTGTACTTGTATTTCCAGGTGCAGCTCTAGGACACTTTCCCATTGCTGTTGAGGCACGGAAGCACTGTGGTAATGAGACCGCTGGTGGCACTAACACATTTGCAGGATCTGTGAATGCTTATTAAGGATGAGATCAAGAACGACCAGAAGAGCTGGGTGCCTGCAGAGCCACAGAACTTCACTGATGCATACTTAGCTCAGATGTTAAAGGTAATAAGTAATTACCTCTTGTGTGGCTGCAACATATTTAAAATGCTTGTAGTTAAGATATTTCCAGCTGCACTCCTACTTTCTTCTCCTCCTTTTCCTCCTGAGAGACTGCGGAGCTATTTCTTTCTTTGAATTCAACCTCAAAAGCAAAGTACTATGTGAAGGTACTGAGGACGTTCCTTGGCAATCACCACAGAGAGAGTAATGTTCCACCCTAAGCTGAAAGAAAGCTTATTGTACGCTATCTTCCTTGGTCAGCAAGATTAATTTTTTAACAGAGCTGCATCACTGCTGTCTTACCAGTTGCATCAACTCAGTATGGACTCTGTGATGAAAAAAAGCTCTGTTGCTGGAAGTTTGTTGTTATTAAAGCAGTCTCAAATCTTATTGTCTGTCTCATATCTGCAGGCAAAGGATGACCCACTCTTCACATTCAGAGAGACCAACATGTGGCAAGTGATCACAGATCTCTTCATAGCTGGCTCATACACCACCACTATCACTTCATGCTGGGCTCTCCATTATGGTGTATCTAGAAGTACAAGGTGAGAAATCCTTGTATCTGCACTTACATGTGTCACTGTCCTCACTCAAGACAGGGTGACTGGCAAAATGCAGCTGACTTAGCTGCCTGAATCCTGCAGTGTAAGGTGTCTTGGGAATTTTGACTTTCTGCACAGAGTCTACACATCAAGTGCCTTCTTGAATACTTATTGCTAGTCCTTTCGTTCTGCAGAGTGAGGCCAAGAAGAGTTGGATGCTGTCATTGTCACCAAACAATCCCACCATATGCAAACGCAGTTCTACATAAGATTATGCACTATAGCAGCATAAGTGCAATAGGATTTATGTACCCATGATACCACACCACAAGGCTTCCCTATCACGAAGGTATATCAATGCTGCTAAGCTTTGGAGACAATCCTTAGACAAAGCAAAGACAGGCAATAGATTCCTCTCACTGATTTAAGCACCACATGCTGTATTTATATTTTGGCCCAGGCTGCAAAAGTACTTAAAGGTGAGTTTGAAGAACTTGTGAGGAGCTCTGCACTGCGAATAGGGTGCTGGACATTATCTACACGCTGTAATATGAAGAAATCTGTACTCAGTTTCCCTCTCCCTTTGCACAGATGTTACTTTTACAATTTTTCTATTCAGGATTTCAAAACTTAGATCATTATAAGGGTACCACTACAATGACCCTAGACTTCTTGTAAACTGGTACAAGCTAAATATAGGAAACACAGAAATTCTAGAAAAACAGTGTCTGCATATGCAATTTATTGTATCAGCAGAATACTTTAAACCATATCCAGCCTCATGTAGATATCTTCCCAATGAATAAGACCTATGTGACTTTGGGGGAAGATGTCCTTGAGAAAATCAAGATCAAAGTCAGGGGTCTTGATCAGTGTGAAGCCTTCAGTTCAGTGCTGTATGGTTTGGTTTGTTTTTTTTTTTTCCCAGAGTTTCTGATTACTGTAATTACTGCATCCTCTGGTGCTCTAAAATCAATCTTTAAGAGTGCCTAATAATTTCTAAATAAGCTGTTCTGTAGGAGATAGCACAGCATGACCCTGTTTCTCACCCCATAATAATTAGCTGGCACACACATTGGGCAATTTCAAGAGAGTGATTGATATCTCGGCAATTTAAGTCATTAGTTTTTGACTCCGTGAAAAAGATCCTTTTATGTTCATTTTGTCTTTCAGTAGGACACCTTTATTTTCCCCAACATATTTTCCATACTGCATGATCAAGAGCAGTGGGAGACTCCTTGACAGTTTAAGCCTGGTCAAGGCTGGACAAGGGTGGAAGCTTTGTGAACAGAGAAGCCTTTGTGCTGTTTTCTGCAGGTAAGAGCAATCTTCAGTATTGCACACAGCTGTCCTACCGTTTCACAAGCCAAGACTTTCTTAACATGTGATCACCTGCCACAAGTATCTTTTTTCACTTCCATAATAAAAAGGCAGCACAAAAAAAAAAAAAAAAAAGGAGGTGGTAATTTTGGAGACCTGCTGCAACTTCACTTTCTTGAGGAAAAGAAGCTAAGACTAGCTGTTGTCTGGAATTCTCAATGAAATGAAGTGTAATTGTGATAGTTAGGTAGATTGTCCTCTGGGAAAACAAGGGCTGATTAAAGTTCCTTCAGAAGGCAGGGAATGTAAACCTATGCTAATTAAGAACTGGCTCCTGGAAGGTGTTAGAACTAATACACTATACTAATATACTTATACAAATATTGACATCAGTGGAGACTAAGAGGCCAGCAAAGGAAGCAGCGCATTAGGTTTATCTATGAACAGGTCTCCATAGCAGTTTGTGTAACACATTCTTTCTGAAATATATTTGTAAACTGTTCGCCTTCAGAGCACAGAGATCCCATTTATGTGTAACTGCAACTAACTAGGAAATTCTTTATGAGTTTTTTTAAACTATTTCTGCTAGTATTTATTTCTAAAAAAATTTCTATATCTTTTAAGATTATGAACACAAGTTTGATTCCATAAAACAACACAATGGGAGTTCCAGTGGTAAGGATATTTAGCCTAGGACTTGGGAGCCCCCTTTTCCCTGTTCTGCCGTGTTTCTATGATTTCAGGGATATTGCCAAGACACTCATTGCCTTTACTTCCAAGTAGTAAAATAGTAATACTAGCATCACATTACTGTGCTTTGCAAAGTTAAATACACTCAGACACTATAGTAACAGAGGAACATGTTGTACCTTACACATGTTGAATGGCCTTTTTCCATATTCCTGACCTACAGGCTATGGATATTTTCTCTCTCCACATCACAAATCTGGAGAAACAGAAATTACATCAGTCAGAAATCTGTGTATTAATTCTGCCAGATAGCAGAAATTACTAGTCAGAGGTTTGCAAAATACTATGGTAAGATTCTGTGCTCACAGAGTGACCTGGGAATGGATTCATAAAGTGTGAGGAGGTGCTGGAGGAGGGACTATCTGCTGTGCCCTCTATAAACTGTCCATTATCATCTACTACCACTCCAGGCATTGCAGGTTCTTCACTGGTATGGTGTTTTTCCCTCTCCTCTTCCCTTCCCTGGGCCTTATCCATGTCTCAGGTATGGTGTGCTAGAGAAACTGCCAGCAGCCATTAGTGATGAGTTGCAGAGCTCAACAAATCCATTCACAGGATGAAGAGCACTGATGGCTGGCCTGTGTGGGGATCATCCCCCAGCCTCAAAAAACACCTGCACCATCCCTTCCTATACACTGAAGGGTTAAGGAAGGGATGGGGGATGGCGGCTGGGCAGAGGGCTGCCTGTCACTACAGGAGATGAGTTGGGCAGATTCCTTAAAGAGTGACTGAATGACGCCTACCAGAGACAAATGAACACTGTGAATAAAATGGCACAGCACTTGGACACACCGGTTAGGCCTCTCTGTGTCACCCTCACGTCGTGTCAGGCGCCCGCTCGACGCCGCGCCTCCCCTCACGGCGATGCCCCGCCTCGTGCCACACCCGACACGGCGGCTCTGCCCCGCCCGCCACACTCAAGATGGCGGCTGCCCCGCAGTGAAGCTCCCGCCAGAGTCCGCGCTCAAGATGGCAACCGGGAGCGTACGTTTTCCCTTCCCCTCAGTTCCTTCCGCCGTGCTCCGCGCTTATGGCGCCGGGGGGAAGCGCGGGCGGCTCTCGTCCGCCGCCGGAAGCGGCGGAAGGTGTTGGAGAGCGGACTCGGCGGAGCGGAAGTCGCTGAGGTGGACGGAGGTGGCGGCAGCGAGCGACGATGAACAACAAATTCGACGCGTGAGTCGGCGGCGCGGCCCTCCCTGATCCCCCCTCTCACCGCTGCTGGGGGCTGCGCGGCCCCGCTACCTGCTGGGGGCTCCCTGCTGCCGCCGTCTCGGCGTCGGTCGGGCGAGAGGCGATGAGTCACGGGGCCGTGCACAGCCCCGTTCCTCCCCTGCGAGCCCGGCCCGGCCCTGAGGGGATGCGGGCCCCAGGGCTGGGGGCGGTGGTCCGGCGGCACAAGCCTCTGGTCATGGTGGGGCGTCCCTCACCGGGCAGCGCCGTGGGGCCGGGCGGGGTGTCGCGGGCTGCCTTTTGACCCTGCCTCTCTCTCGTCTTGTCCGGCCCTTGGCAGGGAACGGGGTGGGTGGAGAGGCCTGCGGGATGCAGGGCGCTGGCGTGGTGTGTGCTCGTCCGAGGGGCTGCTGCTGCTTGGGTTAGGGGCGTGGGGATGCGTGTGGGAGGGAGGCGGCAGTTACAGCGAAGGGTCTCCGTGTTCACCCCCTGAGTAATTAGCGACCCTGACAAGTAGCTGGGGTTTTCTGTGGTAAATCATTATCTAGTATGAACGTCTTGAGTTTGTTCTAAAAAGGCATTTTGTTGCTCACCTCTCCTTAAAAGTGTGTGACTGAGATGCCTGTGATGGGCTCTGGGCATGCAAAGCAGTAGTAATAGTTGTTTTTACTGCGTGGGTTGTCAGGTGTAGATTTCTAAATGCTGATGTCCCTTGTACCACGGAGGAGCTCAGAAGCAGGGACTGCTGGGGCTTGGTGTGAAACTTCTCAGTTGTGTGATGTGAGACTCACTCTCTTCGTTCTTTATCAGATTAAAAGATGATGATAGTGGAGACCATGACCAGAACGAAGAGAATAACACACAGAAAGACAGTGAGAAGGAAAAGAATGATCGAGAGAAACCACAGAGTACTACCAAGAGGAAGGTACAGTGCTGGCACCTGCATTCTATCTCTAGGGCGTGATGTGGGAATGCTCTCAGTTGAGGGATAAAGGAAAATATGTCTTGGTGGGCCCTGGTTGCTTAATGCACTATTATTGTTGTAATAGAGACAGAGGGGGCTACGTTAGCATTTGGTAGATAATTTGATGTAGTTTTTGGAGGTATATAATTTGAGGGGTGAATGCTCCCTTCACAAATGCAGCTAGTGCTCTGCCAGACTTTTGAATAGAAATGAGAAATAAAGTTTTATTTTCCCAAAAAATTTTTTTTTGGAAAAGCGTGTAGGGGAATGACTTATTGACCAGGGGGTAGTGGTTTGCAGCTGGTTTACCAGGCTGTGTTTGTGTCACCGTTGAAATAACTTTTAAGATGGGGTCTCTGTGAGTGTAATGTAGGCTAGCTAAGAAGGTATATATCCATCCTGGCTATTTTATCTTGTGCTTAGGAAAGCTATTCTGTCTAAAGTAATGCAATCCTTATAAATGTAACATATACAAGAGCAGAGTAGAGGGTTAAGCCTTAGTTACTCTTGTAATAATATCAAGTTATACAAGATGAGGGCTTTTTGGGAAGTTTTTCCTGTCCGTTTTGACTCTTGGGTAATGATTTCTCGTTAGCCTCTTTTATGCTCATTAGAATAAATGGGTGTTTTGGAAATTGAAAGATGATCACTGCCCACTGCTAGCCATGGGTTCTGCCAAAGCTGACATAATGAGTTCTAAGACTGACTAATCCTCCCAGAGCGTTAGGGTGTTGGTTGCTTGAGGGAGCTGGTGTCACCAGAGAGTTATAATTGCTTTTGAATCGTGGTTTAGTATAGATGGGTTTTGCTCTTCCCAGAGGAGGACAGTGATTTTTTTTTTTTTCTTAATTTGAAAAAGTGAAAACTCTTGTATTGCCATTTTTAGTTTGTCTGTCTTTTTTTACTTTGAGATGAGAACAGTTGAGGGCTGAATGAAAATTTATTAATACTGCCTCCAGTAGTTATGAGGGTTGCTTTTTTGTGATGCACTCCTGAGCTTAAGTTATTCTTTCATTAGCTGTCCCTGCACTGCAAATTTCTGGTATTCTTTGAAGTAGTCAGTTGCTGTTAGCCTAATAGTCCATTTCAGAAAATTAACAGAAATTGTATTTTTCTGTAAAAATGAGGATCAGCTGTTTTATAGTCTGTGAGGGCAGGAACATGCGGACTTCTGATGCTGTGAATGTAATTTTTCCCATTCCCCCTTCAGAGGGACGTGTAAGGGGTAAGCACACTGTTCTGTTCTGCAGGCTGTTGTCCCAGGGCCAGCTGAGCATCCCTTGCAGTATAATTACACCTTCTGGTACTCCAGACGAACACCCGGGAGGCCGACTAGCTCACAGAGTTACGAACAGAACATCAAACAGATTGGCACCTTTGCCTCCGTGAGTATATCCCTGTTGTCCTTGCGTCACTTGGGCATGGCATGGTCATCGTGGCTGGTTTACTCCCTGTGTGCTAGGTGTATGCACATGCAGGCTGGGCTTTTGTTGTTAGGAGCAGAGGAGAGTGAGTGATTTGCCATGGCTTACATATGAGTTCTTGAATTACTTACTGCAGGTGACATGTCTTAAGCCGTTCTCTGCCTGACATCTGCACTTGCAGTAATGGTAGTAGCCACAATAATAATAGAAGATGAAAAGAACTCCCATGTTGCTTAAATTTGCTAGCTGGAGCAGAACCTGAAAAGTAAGCAAGAGAAGAAAGGAACAGCTTTTCTGCATGCAATGTAGCTGTGAAGCAAAGACTGTACAGTCGTCCCCCCCCTACTTCCTCCCTGCCTGTATTTTCACCACAAAGGCTGTGTTTGCAGCAAGCATCTGGTGTGCTATATATATATAAGTGGCTGGTAGCCCATTGCCTGTCGGGAAGCGATGACTGAGGTGCACTGTGGTGTTGCAGTGAAGTTCGTTAAAAGCCAAACTTTTTTATTCCCGGAATAAATTGAACATATCCTGGAAAGGCAGTGTTGGGCTGTTGAATGGTACTGGCAGTGTAAAACTGGCATTAAGATCCCAAGATACACAAGTCTTTTGTAGAGGCACCACATACAATACCGTTCTTAAGGCTGGGAAGTCTGTTGGCTGCTTTTTTTCCCCCCTTTATTCTAGTATTTTATCCAGATTTTCCAGAGTCCTTTGCAAATGTTAATTCTGCCCACCAGTTAATCTCTATCTTCTGTAATATGAGAATTTGTATAAATATCCTTTAATCCCTTCTGGAGGCTGCAAAAATATGCCTGTCCAAGCAGCAGGGTTGTGTTACTGCATCCACACAGAATAAGAGTAGGAAGAATAGCTATAAGCTGCTGGATCATGGGTAGTTATTGCTCCTATTCCCCTGTGTGAGCAAGTACTTTTAGTTCAGTGAATGAAAAATGTGGCTGCTGCATGACGATCCGGCAATAACTTTTCAGTCTGTCCATTAAAATAGCGTAGATTTAACATTGATTTTCAGCTCCTTCACATTCTGTTGTCTGCTCTTTTCTGTAGAGAATTTGCAGTTGCTGCTGTAGGTTGGAAATGCTGGAGTCCAGTTAGGATAGAGGGAGGCTGGTCAGCAGATCTGACACTCTGTTTGATTCCAAATTCTGTTTAAAGAGAAAGGGCAAGCTTCAGAAAGAATTGTCTGAGCCGAAATCTGGGTTCAGATTTATTCTTTACTTTTCAGTATGAAGCTCTAAAAGCTTTTAAGTGCTAACCACTAGAGGGCATAATCACTTGGTGTGAAAATGTAACTTCCACACCGTGTTTGGTTGTGTTGTGACAAAAATAGATTGCTTCTGACCCCACCTCAGTCTTGGTTCATAATTTTATTGGCTATAAAAGCAAATTCTTGCTTGGATGGCAGAGGTGAGAGATTGGAGCAGAATTCCAAGTGCTGACCAAGTCATTAAGGTCTCTGATAAAGTATTTGGGATGGTGTCTAACGCCTCTGGCTTTGCTGCTGGTCTGTGTAATAGCTATTGTCTCACTGAGTCCTCTTAAAACGTAGTAATTAGTATAACCTCTTCCAGTGCCTTATTTTGTTTTAAAGATCCAGCCTCTCTAAAGTCCTTTCTCATCCAGAAAATCTCAAAGGATAAACATGTTATTTTTAAGAATTAGAAAAGATAATTCCCTTGCCTTCCGGCCAGATTGTCTGAAGTGGACACAGGGGTGCCAGAATGGAAACTGGTCGAAGCGAAGTGGTCAAAGCAGATATACCATGGCAGATGGTAAAAGGAAATAAGAGGTATTTAAATAAAAGCTCTGAATGGTGCCTTAAGATTTTAAATCAGCACCAGAATGTGTCTTTTGTCTTAAAACCTGGATACGGTAAAATTAAATTAAAAAAAGTCTTATTTGGAGGCTCCTCCAGTCTCCACGATTGCAGAGAGCAGTGTTTAATGCAGGGCTGATGTGTATAGTGTAGAGAGGCTTGACTGTAGCTGATGCACTTGACGCTTATCCACTAATTGGAAGTTTGAGCAGTAGGATTTACAAGATATGTTTGGAACTGTTCTGCAGAGCAGCAGTTATCTTAGCACGGATTTCTTCAGACAAACACCAAGTGACTTTGGAGGCACCCGCTGAATGTTTCAAGTGGTCATCTGGTAATGGAGCCAGTCAGAAACAAGCACCCAAGCTCAGATCCTACTGCTGCCTTCTGGATGTCCTAATCAACACCCTTGTGGCAAGAAAGTAGAACAGAAGAGGGGAAGGTGGCTCTGACCGGCAGGTGTAGAAAGGGAAGCCTGTTTCTTTAGGAATCTTGGCTGTGAACAGTTTGAGCAGCCTGAACGACCTCATTATGTGGTTCATGTTGTTGCAGGTGGAGCAGTTCTGGCGGTTTTACAGTCACATGGTACGTCCTGGGGACCTGACAGGCCATAGTGACTTCCATCTTTTCAAAGAGGGCATCAAACCCATGTGGGAGGTGAGTTGGAGCTCTCATTTTTGCCTTGATATTTTCCAAGAGTATTCTGGAGAGAACCTTCTACAGTGAAGGGACCCTAGTCATTAAATGGCATTCCAGGCTTTTCTTGGGTGCAGTCCTTTCTTCTTCAAGTTTCCTGTAAACTTGTCTTTAGAACTCTGTCCCATGTGACCTAGCAGTCCTGTGACCTGCTGGCAGAGGAGAAGGAACATGCAGTTGCTAGCTGCAACCCCCAAAGGCTGCAGAACTGCCTTTGCCTGTGGGTCCAGAGGATCTCTGGGCAGCATTGCCTGTAGCCCAGCAACGGGTAGGACCCCAGTTAAGCTCTGTGCCTCCTAATATAGGCACTTGCCCCTTATTATAGCTTTGTCCAGTGACAGCAGTATGGGGCTTTCCTCTAGAAGGGCTGGACCTCTGTAAGTGGAATTCAACAAAGCTTGTAAGAAACCAACCCTCCTTTTTCAGACAAGGAAGAAAGAGGTGCATATCATTAAAAACCTACAGCTGTACATTGAGCTGGAGATGGAAAGAAGACTTAGCCCTTCATTTGCTTTTTTTTGTTCCAGGGCACTTAGTTTGCTTCTGTTCATTCCTATCCAAATCTGTTAAAAAAAAAAAAAATAAATCTTTGCACAACAAATCATTCTTCCAGTTCCTGGCCTGCTTCCAGCAATGACCAATACCATTCGCAATATGAGGATTTTATGTGTTGCTCTGAAGTACCTAATTATGCTGCTTGGTCCTGAGAAATTTATATGTGACCCTAGTTGGCAATTATTTTAAGCAAGGTGTTTTATAGCCAGTTACTGCAAATACAATTTATATAAAACGTTTAACCCTCTTTGGACTCCTAGTGAGCTAGCTGCTCTGGTAATGTGTCAACCAGAGAGTCCACAAGTTAATGATACCAGAATTTCTATAAATCATTTCCCTGTAGCCATTTTAAGATTGGGTGGAGAGATTAGTTTTTTTGCTTTTGGCCCCACTCCCTTCTTGTATTTATGGAAGAGGATCTGGGATCTTGTTGCTGGCCTTTCTTTTGCTGCTTGCTTTGTAGAGCTTTGTTTATGCTCTTTTCTCTTCCAAGCTAATCTTTACTTACTGTCATTCTTGTGGGCTCACATATTCATGTCTGTAGCTCTAATCTTTTTCTGGATCCATCTGTGTCTTTTCTGGGTAAAGTCAGAAGCACTAAGTGTAATGTTCCTTGGTGATTTACTGGGCTGCAGATCATTATTATTCTGGTAGAGGGAAATCAAATGCTTGACTGAACCAAAGCTTGTTTAACCTGAAAGAAAACTAACCATAACCATAAAACACACAATATGGTATCTGCCTCCCCTCCCAATCACTGTTCCCTTTCTGGCCCTGAACCTCCTTAAACCACCTTTGAAATATTTTGAGCAATACCAATTTCTCTTTTGACCCCAGTTAGTCATTGTGGAAAGTTTGAGGAGTTAAACCCAACTCCCTGCTTAAAGGCTGAGGCCCAGTTGGCTTAATTCTTAGAGTGTGATGTTCACAATTTAGAAAACAAGGATGCTTCATCAGAAACTAGTTTGCATCTCATGGGAGTATGCCACATTCCTAGAACTTGTGTTGGTTTGGATTTTGCACCTTGCATGTGGCTGCTGTTGTGCTTTGAGGTTTGTCTGGAGCCTTCCCCTTCCCCTTTCAGTAGAGGCTTTAGCACATACCTGAAAACTCGGAGTCTGGTGAATGCTGGTGTTATACTGGCTCTTCATGTTTGCTCACGGTTGCTTCTTTAGCACTTGCTGTCTGAGAGCACACGAATGTTTAGTTTTATCTGAGCCCTAAGGAAGCTTTAAGGTGAATATAAAGTTAACTTAGCTTCATTAAGAAGGGTTGGGCTGCGTTGTTTAGCATCTTTAAGGTGTATCCCAGCTTGGCAGAGTGGATTGCTGGGGATGTCCTGTGCTGTGCTGTCCCATCTGAGTTATCCTTTGTTCTTCTCTGTTTCTGTCCTAGACCTGTCTTCCATTTCCATTCCTAACTGCCACCTCTTTGACTTGTTCCTACCTCTCTCTTTTTGGCTTTGGATGGAATTTGTTCCCATCTCACCTTGTAAGATTTCCAAGCTACAGTGTTGTACAAGAGAATGCCACAGTGTTCTGCACAGAGGAGGAGCTGCTGTTTGACATAGGTGTGCATTCTTTGAAGCAGGGGAGTCTGTAGCGGTTTTCAGATCTTCTTCAGGTGCAACATATGGAATCACAATATTGAGGTGGCAGACTGGGTGCTTAGCATAATTTTTTTTCTTTACTCTCACTCCTCATTTTTGGTTATTTCCCTGTGTCACCATAATCTGAAATAAACATCCAGCTATATGATGTGTGATAATGTCAGTGGTTCCCAGTGAAAGGACTGGTCCTTTCCTGTGTTAACACAACTTGTGATCCCATTCCTGGAAATGTGGAAAGAGAGTGTTTTTCAAGCTTTTGCTTGTTTATAAGTATCACTATGCAAATTCTTTCCCTGCCTTCCATGTTCTGTGATGGGGGGATTTTTTCCTGTTTTACAAGCAGAAGTACATATACAGGGAATTAGACAAAGGGGGACTCAGTCCTGGGTTTTGGAATAGCTTTAGGGTCCTTGCCTCTGATTCTGCGTGTAGATTGGTAGGCTGGTGTTAGTCTTTGCTAGTGGGATTAAAACACTAGAGCTCAAGTCTTCAGTGCATAGAGCTTCTGGAAGTCATTGTTTCAAATACTTTGTATTCAAAGTAAGTGGTATACTTCTGTCTCTGCTTGTGTGGGGGAGAAGCAAAATGCTTTTGCTTGAAAATACCTCCATTCTGTCCCTTGCCCCACCCAATCAATATCTGCTCCTGTCTGTGGCTCTGCTGTCTTGTGGGAAGCAGGAAAAATAGCTAGAAGAAAACAAATCGATTTCTTGCCCCTCTTCTAGGATGATGCTAACAAAAATGGTGGTAAATGGATTATCCGTCTGCGAAAGGGCTTAGCATCGCGATGCTGGGAGAATCTCATTTTGGCAATGTTGGGAGAACAGTTTATGGTGGGGGAAGAAATCTGTGGGGCAGTCGTCTCTGTCCGATTCCAGGTAAGTGGTTCTGAGAACTGGCATGTGCTTCCATTTGGCGGGGCTACAAAAAGTACCATCTGCTTACCCCAAACATGCTATTCTGTAGGAGGATATTATCTCGATATGGAACAAGACAGCCAGCGACCAGGCCACGACAGCCCGGATACGCGATACGTTACGAAGAGTGCTCAACCTACCTCCCAACACCATCATGGAATATAAAACACACACGGATAGCATCAAGTACGTGTGGTGGCAGGGGGAGGGCCTGCTGCTGGTTGCATGCGTGCTTGAGCAATTTAATGCAGATTGCAAGAATTGAGAGAAGTGCTCACGTGTGTTGGGGCTGTTCACTGCGAACAGTAATACAAACAGCAGCAATTGTTGCCAGTGCGCTTTGAAAGCCAAATATCTCTGTCATTATGGTACAGTTGTTAGGGACATTTGGCTCTAATAATAAAACCTTATTTTTTTGAAGCGTATAGTCCAGGACTTTGTTAGAAATCCACCCAGCCTGTCACTTGGGAGATGGGCAGCCCAGTGTGGGACTGTGGCTTGATGTATTCAAAGACAAGATTGCAGTGGGGGGGACGAGATCATTTGAATAAATAGAGATTCTGGGGAATAAAGTGCGGAAGCTAACGGGGATTTATAGTGCCATTAGACTTATAAATGGTCTTGGGAAAGTGCTGTGTGAATTTACAGTGCTGTACAAATGATTTCTAATCATAATAAACGTCGTATATTAAGTCTTCCAGGCCCTGGTGACAGAGGCTCTTTAACAAGACTAGAAGATCACGGTACACAGAAAGGACAGCTGTATTTTTAAATAAACCTATTATAGCTTACCATAGCAGGCCATTCAGGGTGACTTTTATTTCCCACAAAGTGACAAAAAATTGCACATATAGGTATTAGTTAGAGGTGAATAATATATTTTTTTTTCTTAAGCATATAATAAACCAATACACGGATTAGGTCATATTGGTTAAATTAACACTTGAAAAGGTGTACCCGGAAAAAGAAGTGAAACAAATTAATAAGGCATTGATAGAGCAGTGAGCTTTCTAATCCAGCCCATAATCAGGGTGCAAGTAGCTTTCATGGCTTCCTTTTGTTGTGCTGGCATGTCCTTTCCACATAATCACCCTGTCATCAGTTTGCTGTCAAACAGTTTGGTGAGATCAATCCCGTTTTTTGCAGGCAGTTCGCTTCCAGTTATGGCCAATTTTGAGTGTGGGTCACGAGCAATAGTACAGAGGTCTTGTTTAAACTGCCTGTAGGCATCTAGTGTTCTGTGTGGCCCTCCCTCTTCTGTATGTGGGAAAGAGAAAGGAAGGAAAAATTATTATTATTAAAGCAAATCTTTTCCAGGCAGCTTTGGTTTCTGAAAGTTCCCACTTCTGTTGTAAAAATCTTATATTCATGATTTTGCTATTAAGATTTCTCATGCACTTTTTGCCAGGAGAGGGCATTATTGACTCTCTGTCCATGTTACGAGATAGCTGAGTGCTTGTGTAGACACATAACAGGGTATTTTACTCCTCTTCAGTGATAGCAGACTGTGGTGATGCGGCTTTATGGTGGGAGCAGGGAGGTGTTTGGCTTCTCTCAGTCTGTGCAGGGAAAGCTGTGTCCTGAGCCAGCTCTCTGAAGCTGTGGTGGTGGTTTGTGTAGCAAGTTTAGAACGGAAATGGTGTGGTCTGTCCCTTATAAGCTATCGCTACCAGCACTTCCTGGGACAGAGAATGCCGCTATAGCAATGTTTGTAACTGTTCTTGCTCTGACAGGTGGCAGTGCTTGAGTGATGGTGCATCCAATATTGTGGTCTTACTTCCCTACAACAGTGTAACATGCCGTGCTTGCTGCCCTCTCTTCCTGCATAGCAGCAAAGTTTCCTTTTGTGCTGCTGACGTGTGGTGCAAAATGAGCTTGTCCAAGAATAACAGGTGTTGGAGGAATCAAGTTTAGTAGTTCAGATTACAGCCGGGAGCAATTCTTAAATGGGGGCGGATTGGCTTGTCTCCCACTTCTTCTGTGGGTAGGAGGGATAGTGAGGAATTGGTTTGGTGTCTTAGTGAGGTAGATTTAAGCAATTAACCTTCTGCCATGTAGGGGATCATAAGAGCTCTTTTTTTTCCCATTGCCTCGCTTGAGCTGCAGCAGTGTGATTGCAGTGCTGTCCAACAGCTCCTAATGTCACTGGTGTAAATTCAGAGCAGAAGTGCTTGTCAGTGGAGTTTCCATGTAAGTGATGTGTGGACTGACTTCTCGTGCCTTTCTTGCCTGGTACCAGCAGGCAGCTGCAGAGAGGTGACGGTGCCTGCTTCCTTGACAGAGGAGAGCAGGACAGCTCTTCAGTCTGACTCTGCTTGGCTGTGCTTTGTATCATTAAGGTTCTTTCACTAATGAAGAATCTCTTGTGTAACTAGTTCTATCCTCCATAAAGTCTGGCTCCTTTTCCCCACCCATCTATCAAGCCCTGTTGAAATACTGTCCGTCATGAATAAACTCCACTTATGCTGCGCATGTACCATGTGATTTATGACTCGGGAGGGCTTTCTAGCCAGCACTCTATATTCACACTCTGGCTGTGTTTTATGAAAGGCTCTAATGGAAGAGCTGTGCTGTAGGCTTTGTCAGGGCTGCCTTTCTAGGGGGGCTCGTGGCATTTTTCATTTGTATGGGCTGCATCTCTCCACTAGAGCTCTGCTCATGTGCAGGGTTTGATTGGCATTGATTGTGCTTCAGGGAAGGGAGCATGCTTAGCGAGAAAAGAACAGGCGTTTCTCAAAACCTTGACTTTTAGGTAGTGAATTGACCTGGATTAGCTTTTGACACACTGTAAATGAACGCTTCTGTAGAAATTGCTAGCATGCCCCTCACTGTGGAACCTGAGCACTGTGTTTCAGGTTTTATATATTCCTTTTGTGATGATGCATTTCATGTTAACTCATTTTTAGACACTGTTTTTCATGAGTTGCCAGTGAGGCTGCAGCCCCCTTTGTTTCAGAAAGCAGTGGTGCTGCCAAGCTGCATTTGAAAAGTATCTGTTGCATCACAGCTATTCCAAGGAGCTATTCTGCATTCTGTCCTTTCTGCTCTCAGTGGTGGGGCTTGTGCATTTAGCTAGATAAGCAGATCTTTCATTGCAATTTTCCTGTGTTTGTCCTTTCTCTTGCTTGTGATATTGACAAGCTGCCTAAATCCCAGCGAGTGGAAGGGTCAGCCTAGTCTGTATTAATTTCCAATCTTGCTAGAAGAGCTAGAGGAATTTCTTGGACTCTGCTTAATTCCAGGGGATTTATAGTACCTTAGATGTTACAGTGCTGAGCACCTGAAAAGAACATATGTGATATTTTGTTTCAGTAGCTGGAGAGAAATCGCTTCTCTTTGTTCCCTCGGAGGTGGACTGAGAAAAGTGCACTCAGATGTAGTGAACCACTTAATAGGTTCTGCTCATCAGTGGTATTAACCTTGGAGGTGACATGGTCCAGCAATGACAGCGGGTTATGGACAGTGGCACTCCCTGTGGTTTGGAATTAAGAAAAAAATAAACATAACCAAGACCTATTACTTTTACTGCCTTAGGAGGTGCACTGTGCTTTTTTTGAAAGCAGAATATTGCTGGCCACAGCCCGGTCATATCTTAGTGAAGCCACTGAAAATATTCAGGTATCTGTAGCAAGTGAATTGCAGTTGGGAGGGGTGTGGAGAGGGAAGTGATCACTGTAAAGTTTGATTTTCTTGAGCATTGCAGCATGAAGTGCTTGGCTGTCTTGCATACACCTTTGCCCTGCCTGGGGTTACCACCCTTTCTTGTCAGTGACCACCTCCTGTATTGAGAGCTCTCACCTCTAGCACCATCTGAGAATCCCAGGCAAATTCAAACAATGTTGCTTCAGCGCCAGGAGAGACCAGAGCTGTGGCCGTACAGCTGGCTGCCACCAAGAGGGCTGGTCTGGAAATATTTCCGTTGCTGTGTGTCTTTATGGATCGTCCTGTCAGCTCTGAAGCAAGGCTGCTTTTTCTGAAAACAAAGCTTCAGTTATTTGTAAGTGCCTGCTGCAGTGAGAGCTGAGCAGGGTATAAAACTATCCTTTTCTTTCAAAGTCACCAATGATAACTAATGGGACGGCTCGAGTAAATGAGAATAGTTGATCTTAATAGGGCTGGCACTGGGTTCATTTCACTGCAGGCAGTTGGAAAAATGGCCTCAGACTATATTTTAGCTAGGAAACAAGCAGATATCCTATGGAGGAAATAAGGGTGTGCAGTTTAAGAAGACTTCAGAGGCAAGCTTCTTGGGACAAAAAAGTGAGGAATGAGGAAGAGAAATTCCCCATGGAAGTGGCAGGTGTTGGGCAAGAAGATCAGTGTTTGTGAGACAGTAAGCTGGTGGTGGGGTGCTTGTGAGAAGTCTTCCTTATTGTTACCTGAGAGTTCAGCTAGTTCTGGAACTATGTTACCTTTTTATAGCACTGGTTCCCATTTGCTTGCTCATTTCCAAGACCCTAGGAGAACTCTCAGTGCTACTGTCCTAGTTGTGTCATCGTTGTCTTTGACTGTATCTTAAACGGTGTGGGCAGGGTTAACCTTGTCTAAAGTTAGACGGTTTGCAAGTGGGACCTATACAGACTGTCTGATGCCCGTCAGTGGAAGGCAGGTTGCCTTGGGTCTTGCCAGCTCTAGAGAGCTGTGTTGTTTCACCTTCGTTCCTTCAAGTCTGAGAGCAGGAATAAAAGCTAGAGGAGAGTGGTGAGGTTCCAAACTTGATAGCTGTCCTCTTCCCCTGAGTCTCTGCAATACTGACTTAATTCATTTATCACTCCATTATCCAATTCCAGTAATATTTCCAGGTGCACAAGTCTAAGAGCACTTCCGTAGACCTGGGCTTTGAAATGATGGATTCATTGATTCTTTCTCTGTCACCATAGTATGCTTTATTTGGAAGTGTCTGTGGCTTTGTAAAAGGCTTCCTTATCTTGGTGGCCTGTCTCTTACCAAGGAAGTGACTATAAGCTATTTATTTCATCTTTGTTTTCAAGGAGGCCAGTTCAGATGTGTTCATTTCAAAGTCATGATGGCTTCCCTATCTACTTTCACTAGAGATACTGCAAGATATGTGAAATAATTCTTTCAGGTTAGAAGAGTATCCTACATTTTTTTAAAAAAGCTATTAAAGGTTTTCAGGCCTGTCACAACGTTCTTTTCTGGTTTTGAACAAATCCCAAATACTCTGATAGAGCATGAGGAGCACCTAGGAAGAGGCAGTGCTGCCCTGGGCACCCTACCTGCATAGTGTCGTGAGTGGTCAGTGTGCTGGGAGGCTTGCACGCAGGCTTGTGGAAGGGACAGGCTTGGTGACCATTGCACTATGAGCTCTCTGTCTCTTTTTTTAGCTGGGGAAGGAGATGGTAAGGAGTCAGCGCTGCACAGGGAAGTACTGATGGGGAACTGCTAGGCCTTAAAGATTGAGAGTTGTTGGAGAAAACAGCTAGTACTGCTTGCACAGTGGTGATTTGGAAAGTCCCTTGAAGCTGCTGTGGCCACCCTTCCCCTTTTTGCAGGAGTCTCCAATAGTGGGTCCTTTTTGCATTTTTTCCCCCCAGCTTACTTGATGGGGATAAAGGGAGCCCTGCCTGGGTCCTGACCCTGGGTGGTGGGGGAGAAGGTGGGAAGTTTCAACAGTTGTGGGTCAGGAATGAGTGTGGAAGAACAATTCTGGCTAGCTTTATTTAGCCTGCTAATGTTTCCATTTCCCATCTGTTCAGCGGGAATAACCTAAGTGTTGGGGATCAATTCACTGAGTATCTGATCGCTGCGCAGACAGTATAGCAATAAGGTACTAAAAATGTCTATACATAAAAATAACCTCTTAGACTCTCTGGCACTGTGCCTTTGGCACATCACAGGCCGTAAAGATTCTGCCAGATGAAATTAACTGGCAGCCTTGTTCGGTATGAAATGGAGAGCAGTTTGCTCCGCTAGCGTAGTTTAGGTACATTAGGGCAGACGCATCCTGGTGGATTTTTTTAGTCAAGTCAGCAGATAGTTGGAGTAATTAGTACTATAATATGTATGAGGGTCTTGGCTTAAAAATTCTTGGCTGGAAGAGCTTTTTCTCTATGTCTATGAGAAGGACTTGGCAGCTGAAGGATTATGCGCATGATGTTATTGGGATGTTGGAACAGGGAACTCCTTGGTTTGAAAGGGGTAATAAATTATCAATTATGTTGACAAATAATCTGCCCTTGTGTCCCTTCTGCAGAGATAAGAAGTTATGAGTTTGGGTAGAATTGTGAGAGAGGAAAAAGAGAAGTTGTGATTATGGGTGATGGAGATGTGGTAGATATACAAGGTGTGGGAGGTTGGAGGGAAGACATGAAGATAGAGACTTTGATAAGGCTAGAGATGTGAATAGCTTTCCAGCCTGTATTCAGCAGCTAAGAGGGCTTCAGATCAAGAATTTGTCTTTCCCCTGACTTTCTTCTGGAGGAGAGGCAGTTGTACCCACAGTGTCTGGTACCATGTGCTGCTTGGTGACATAGGCAATTTTCCTTTCTCTGGAAGATGTCTTGGCCTTGAAGAGTGCTGCTGTGCCTGGGGAGACTTGTGGGGGGAAGTTCCCATTCAGGGGCCTCTGTGCTGCAGCCTTGCTTTGAATGAGCCACTTGTGGGTTTGTCTCTCCTCCAAGCAGCACACTGCTGTATGTCAAGCTGAATTGCAGATCTGACCTTAGCAGTCATCTGTGAGATGCATCAGCTTGTCCTCCCTCTGCAGACCGATTCAGCCTTGATTTTGCCCTGCACTTTCCCAAGTGAGTGCCGAGGGAAGGCTGGTGCACTAATGCCCCACAGCTGTCCTGTGTGCTGTCCTGCTGCATCTACAGTACCCTTTACTGTCTTTCTGCCTCACATTTCCTTTGGCTTCAAGGGCTCATGTCTGAGGGGTCAGTTAGAGATACCATGTAGCTTTGGGACTCCTATGGATGACTGGTTCTCACTTGTCCATCCTAGTCAAGATCAGGAGGGTTTTGAGCTACCGTGGATGGAAGGAGACTGAGGAGAAAACTTAGCCAGCCATAGATAAGGACTCTTAGACCAGCTGTGGTAGTTCACAGGAGCCTGTGCCTTGGAGGGCTATGGAGATGGTAGTTGCTTCTTGGAAGTTCTGTCAAAGCAGTTTTGAACTGGCACAAACTGGCGTGTGTTGCCACTGACCAGGCTTGTACTGGTGATGCTGAAGTCAGTGATCTTTAGGATTTCACCTTCAGCACTTTCCAAAGAGGTATTTGATGTCCTGTGGTCTTGAATGGCACTGTCACAAATTCCAAGCTGTACACCACAGCTACAAGCTTCTTGCTTGTGCCCTCTTTATTGGGTTCCCAGCAAGACTATCTGTATGTGGTGTACAGTCTTGCAGAGTGCACATGACAGGCAATTTGCCAGTATCCTCTGTGTTTATTTGGGCTAAGACTTTGCTGGGAATGAGCGTGTGACACCTGAGCTGCTTTTACAAATGCTGACTGGGAGCTTGACTGTGAGGCTCAGGTGAGAGCCAGGCTGGTGGTCTGGTTTTGGCACAGATGCTGACTAATACAGGATTTCCATTTCTGGACTCTCCTGTTGTGTTGCAGTGGCCTGATGAGGCAATGCAGAAAACAAGCTGTGAGGTAGCTGCGAAGTGCCAGCAACAAAATCTGCAGGGTTTATGACTGACCTGGGTTCCCTTTAAGGTCCTTCCAGCTCCGTGGGACTCTCTGGGTTCAGTAAATGGCTTGGCATGTGCTGTAGGCACCAGCACTGTTTTCCTGGGCATGGAGAACTATGAGGTTCTTTAATGTCTCTGATCCCAGAAGATAATAGTCATGCTCACATTAACCTCGGCATCTTTTCCCTGAGAGGGCTTTCAGTATGCTGCCTTTGTAAAACAGACAGCAATTTTTCAGTCTGCTAGCTTCGTCCATCAGTAACATTCTCCATGGGGGAATGCAGCGTTAGGCCTGTCCCTCTAACTTATCTGAAAACATTTTCATTTCAAATAGCTGTAATGTTTTTACTGGGTCATCATTAACAATGCAGGTTTACAATAGGAAATGAGACTTTCTAATAACAATTGGATTCTGCTGCTTGATTGAAGAATTTCCTAATAAATAAGCTGTGTGGCATTAAAAGAAGTCCCTTTTGGGGGGTTTACTACGTATGCAGGTATGTGGTGAAGCATGAGGCGGGCTGAGTTTAACCAGCCAAGGAATGTGGTAATCCTCCAGAAGGACGTAACATTGGCTATTTTATTAGCAATAGGAAATGGATATTCCATTTGTGACTGGGAAGGTCATACCTGTCTCTGGGTATTAATGTGGCTATATCACCAGCAGCCAGTGGGAACGCTTCATGCCTGTGCAGGACGTTAAAGCTGCCTCGTGCTGTCAGATGTTTGGCTGGGTTTTAAGGATGCTTCTATCCACTAGGGCTATCAGAGAATATTGCCTTGCTCTCTGAAGACAAGTGCCTTTCAAACGCCATTGAATGTTTCTGCTCTCGTTAAAAGTTAAGAAGCCTTTGATCTGAAGTGCTGTTTTTTTGTTTTTTGTTTCATTTTTTTTTTTCCCTCTGGCTTGCCAGGGCCTGGGAGGAGTTTCATGGCCTGGTGAACAGCAGTGGCCGCTGATCGAACGCTCCCCCTCCCTCTGTCACACCCAGGGTAGGGCCTCATCTTTCTTCTTATGTGACTTCATGGCATACCTCTCAGCTTCCAACCCTCTTCCTGTGGCCTGGCAACTTCTGTTGCCTTATGGGGCTGGTGGTGGGCCCATTCTACTACTGGCTCTTTCCCAAATGTCAAAGTGATGTTTTAAATTTTTTTTTTGACCAAACCCACCAACATTCACCATGGTCTCCATTCACACAGCGTTTTCTATTGTGATGCTGTGAGCTATTTTGCTAATGTGTCCTTCATCTGTGCAAGGCACTTGTATCCCAGACCTGGTCCCAGGAGGCTGAGAGGTATGTCTTCAGCTTGGGTCTGTTGCCTAGAGTTGACTGTAAGCAGATATGGAGTGGTAAATGAATGCTAAGCACATCCATGTGATGGACACTGAGAGAGGCGCCTGGAGCTTGGCATACGTGCC
Organism: Limnodromus scolopaceus; assembly: GCA_028565335.1. Lineage (NCBI taxonomy): Eukaryota > Metazoa > Chordata > Aves > Charadriiformes > Scolopacidae > Limnodromus > Limnodromus scolopaceus. The sequence continues at coordinate 11,122,769 of JAOXNO010000052.1, forward strand.
TTTGCTCTTGACAGTGGGCTGGAGCAGAATAAATTAGTCTGTCAATAAAAGCTTGTTCAGGAAGGACACACAGTAGCTACTGTATTTAGAAATAATAATGCCGTGGCTAATGAGATGAAACCACCTGCTACTTCTGGTAGCGACAACCAACCATGTGCAGAAAAAATAGCCAAGGTGAGCTCAGGGCTGTTGTGAGTCTCGCAGCTCAAACTGTTTTTCCCCTCCAGTGCCTGCTTCCCTCATGGCAGGCTCTTTCCTTAAAAAGGGCTAGCAGGGCTGTTGATGAGAGTTGTGTTTGGTTGTAGCCAAGTGAGATTGCTGCATTGCCGAGTGCCAGAGCAGAGGAACCTGCTGGAAGGGAGCATTACCTTGCCCAGTTCCCACCCCATGGCGGTTTGTAGCTGCTCCAAGGGGCCAATGGGGATCCCAAAACCTCCCTCCACAGCTTTGGGCAAGCGATGTTCTCATAGCTTGCTCTGAAGTCATGGGTGAAAATAATATCTATCTTTCCTCACAGATTTGGCTTTTTGTGAGGATCAATGTTTACAAAATATTACGCAGGCATCTAGTAGCGTTGTTATTGTTAGATGATATTCAAGTGACCTTCCAGAAGAGGAAACCAGCTCACTTCATGAAATACCAGTCTCAGAAGGCAGGAAATGTGCCAAGCGTGTAGAAAAACAGTGGCAGAGTTGATTTAGCTTCAAAATGTATCGTGTTACCTATGCTGAGCAGGGAGAGTAGTGATGAACAGAGGGCCTGGGGCACCCTGATGGAGGCGAAAGGAGGGGAAAAAGTAGAAACCTGTCTGGGAGCTAGCCAAAGTGTGCTATCCTCCTGAGGTTGATGGCAGGGGTGAAAGTACAGTATGGGACAAAAAGCCAAACCATTGTTGCAAATTAACCGGAATCCAGTTAATGAATCCTGAATCATGTTCCCAAATGTCAGCACAGCCTGCTTTGCTGGCAAGTGCAAAGGTGAACACCAGTCTTCTGCAGATGGCCTCCAGCATGGGTTTTGCTGTCATGTCATAGCAGAGTAACTTGTTTAACTTTGTAAAGAGTATTTTTTTATTTGCTCCTGCTCCTCCAGCTCTCCAGCCCACCTCCTGGAGGTGTTCCAGCATGCACTGTTCTGTGATGTTACAGCTACCGTGCAGTGCTCAGCAGCACACAGTGCTAGCTGGAGGGTTTAAGCAGGATTTTACAGTCCTGCAGAGCACCTTGCTTCTGAAGCTACTGTCTTTGCTCTTCAACACAGCTCTGCTGATCTGTGGTGATATATGCTGGGGCATCCCTAGGTGTTTGGTTTGGGCAACTTACTGTCCCTGTTATGGGAAGAGCTGCCAAACCTATCCTCTCAAAATAATTATAATCTCATTTATTTCCATTTGAGTTTAAAAAAAACATACCACCTTTCTATTAATGTGTAAATAGGCTTTGCCTACTGCCACTGCTCACAGGCTGGCAGTGAGCGTTAACATACGTTTCTTTAACCTGCCCCATCTTCAATTGCTGCCATGTGCTGCAGGACTATACAAATGAAGGTTGTGGACCACCAGTCCTTTCTTTGTCAGTAGCCCCCGTGACTCATGTGGCTGTACTCATGTGAGTAAAAGCTGCTGAAGAAGCGTCTGCACTTGAGGGAAACGTCCTTTTCAGATTAGATATTCTTTTAAGCTAGGAGAGAGCAGAGAGCTAAAGTTGTTAACAGCATGACAAAAGGAGCCTAAATACATGGGAGAGAGGCAGGAGGAGGATGGACTGATGGTATATTTGTGCTCCAAGCAGAATCCCTGAGGACAAATGTTTGGGAAGGAAAAGATCTTGAAAGTCATTAAAACACCAAACTCTATCAGGGAGGTTTCCAGAGTTTATCATGTGCTTTGCTCACAGGAGATGACACTTCTTTCTGTGTTCCAAGTGTTCTAGACCAGCAGGTTGACTTATGTGAAAAGTCTCTAGTTAGAAAGCAGATCTGCTTAGGAGCTTTAATAAGCATTGATTTGAGTGACATACTGGGATGGCAACACTGGTAGGGTGGAATGGGGGGGGGGGGCATTGTGATCTGAAGGAATGCGCACCTTTAACCTCTTTCTTCCCTCTGTTTTCCAGGGATAATTCAAGCTTTCGAAACACAAAAATCACGTTGTGAGAACAAGAGTTGGCACTAAGCTCCTCTCTCCATGTTGAAAGCACTGAGAGGTCTCCACCAGTGCCCTCTGACCTCTGAAGGGACTCATGGGCCACTCTCTCACACTCCTCCTTGGAGGAAGGATCCATCTGAAGCCCTCCAGCAGCGGTGACAAATAGAGGCTGATTTTTGTCATACACAAACTTTTTTTTTTTAGCAGTGGGGTGGGAGGCCAACCTTTCAATTCGCAGCGTGCCCTTGGGGCCGCATCTTGCAGCACTTTCCTCTCTTTCTCTACATGACATGCAGGATCTCTGGAATTCTGCCTCAACGTCAGAGCCTTTTGCTGAGGGATACCAGTATTATAAATCTCTCTGCGGCTGGGAGGAGCTTCCCAGTTGAGAGTCAGCCCTATGGTTTTCAAATGCCCCCTTTCAGCTCTGCCAATAAATTATTGGGTCTCTTTGTTTCTTTCAGTCTCTCTTTTTTTTGGCTCTAAAAATTGGTGGGATGGTATTTCTTTAGGCTGTGGTAAGGCCCTAGGCCTGCTTCTGCCAGCTCCATAAAGCATCTTCCCCTGAGTTGCCCACCTGTGTGAAGCAGCAAAACACCCCAAGTGCCAGTGGTGGCCAAACTTCATGGTATTTGTGGAGTTACTTGGGTAGAAGAGTTAGAGATGTAACATCTTGCTTAACAAAATGAGATGCTTGCTTTGTCTTTGCCTGTTCTTTGTACTTCCTGGTTAGCGGTGCCTTGCACCCAGCCCTGTTTGTTGGGGAGAGGAGTACAAGCTTCCCCTAAAGTAGGACAAAGAAGTGTTTGGTGTCACTGAGTTGCCTGGAGTCCAGCTGTCTTGGATACAAGGAAAGGCAGAATGCAGAGCCCAGTGTGCTTCCGGGGTGCTCTGAGGTTTGCAAGTCTCTGGCCATCTGGGAAACTGCACCCCCAGAAGGTGTAGCAGAAGAGGGTGATTGCAGGGGCTGCCGCTTAAGGCTGCGTGAAAGATGTGACGAGAAGAGGCGCCGTGAGTGACCCCCTGTCTCCTGTCCTCTGGGGTGAGGCTGGACTGATGGGTTGTTGCCTGGAAAGCCGGCAGGGCTGCAATTCGGATGCCACGGAAACAATAGGAGCTAATTATTTCCTCTGATTCTGCTTGACTACAACGCTAATTGTACTCATTAACAGCTCCAGCCTTTTCCTTGGGGAATCACACGATTGCCTGTCGTTTTTAATAGAGCCTTTGCATCGAGCACAGGAGGGGAGGCTGCAGCCAGAGATGGGGCACGTCTCCTGCCCTGCGTCCTCTCCGCAGTCCCCCAGGAGAAGGGGCTGCTTGGGCCAGTTTGGTCGCGACCGCAGAACTAGTGGTCCATGTCTGGGACAATTACCAGCCTGGGGGACTGGGAGGCCTTCAGCCTCATGACTCCAATTGCAAATTCCTGGTGTTATTATTGAAGTCTAGACTCAAAGCAGCCAGGACTGGCAGAGAAAACAATCTAAAATATTCAGTCTTCCGAAGGGTTTGTTTTCCACATTGAGGGTGTCAGTCCTAGGCTGTCTCCAGAAGCATTCTGATGGCGATGACTAACTGCTCACCGTGGTCAGGCCGTTTGTGCCTGCTGGCACCTGGCTGGGCAGGGAGCAGGACGGTTCCCCCGACTGAGGTGGCATCCCTCTCTGTGTTTCTTCAGACTCCATGCTATTCCTGCTCTTGCCACTTGTTTTGTCACCAGCTTTCAACTAAATGCTCTTTTCCAGGCGCAGTTTGTTTTTCCCCGCTGCGATCAGGTACTACTACGGTGGCTACTTAAAATTCCTTTTAAATACATCTCTCCCCTGCTGCTCTCTGGTATTTGTTAGGGGGGATTTAGTTGTAATTACATTTTGGCAATCTAAGCAAAAATAGCCTTGCAAGGCAAGGCTGAAATACTAGCTGCAGGCTCCTTTTATCCACAGCGCGTTTAGCTTCTTGCAGATGACATCACTTAAGGCTTTAGTCCTGTTGTTGTGCCCAGCTGCGCGCCGCGTCCACCTCTGCTATTTCATGTACTCGCCCACTTCTCGCCTCTGATGCCCCGCGTCTAAGCTGGTGCTGATGAGCGCAGGCTTACTATTAAATCTGAAAGTGCTGCAGTCCTGCTGTGTTCGCCCTTAAATACGCTTTGCAAGTGAGCTGTGGAAGAGCCCTTCCCTGGGGGGCTCTTCCTCTCTTTCCGCTGTCGCCGTGGTTGAGATTTGGCGGAACTCAGCACTGGTTCCTCTTGCTCAGACTTGAAGGGAGCGTGGGGTGTGGAGTTTGTCCTCCTTAAGGCTACAGCTTTTCCTGAGGTCAGGAGAAAAGCGGTGTTTGATCAGTGCCGAGCACTGGGTTTGATGCCTCCTTTGGCTTGGAGAGGGATGGAGCCAGACTAGGTTTTGAGCAGGGCTTTCGGGTTGTGGTCTACTGTGTCCTGCTGATAAGAGTGGTGAAAAGACAGCCCTAGGATTGCATAGGAGGGGAAGGAGCCTCTGTCATGCTCTAGAAAAAGGTTTCAGATCCTCTTCATTCAGGAAGCAAGCCTGGAGCTGTGGGAGCCCCAAATCTGTGGTGAGTCATGGCCTTCCCTGCTCCCCTCATCCTGAAGCCATTTTCCATCCTTATGCTTGTTCAGATAACTTCAGGGAAACCTGCAGGGCTTTGAACTCCTTTGAGCCCTGGAGTCCAGCCCCAGGGGTTTCTTTCCCCAGAGGATACTGTGCTGTGGTGTGTTCATGGACCCTGTGTGGCTCTGGCTACATCGGATCAAGTTGGGGCTGATGGCTTGTCTGGAGGGCTGAGGGAGCAGTGGTGGGGGTCCACTGGGTGTTTCTGAGTTGGAGCTAAGGAGGAAATCTGCTTCCCATCCCACAGACAGAAAAAAATCCCCAGTTTTGGAGGGGAGCAGTTAGGAAATGCTTGGAGGGGGTTGTTGCCCCTTCTTAGCGCTTCTTGATGGGGCATGGGCACGTGGGGGTGATGCTGTGCTGGGAGGAGGGTGTCCTCTCTCCCCGGCACCTCGCCAGCTCCGGCAGGGTGAGCTGCAAGGTGTTTTCCCACTGGTTCCTGCAGGACACACATGCTGCCTGGGGCATCCCAGCTGCTGCCTTCTTTGTTTTTGTCCCTGCCTCTGGTGTGGTGATAAACCCCAGGGACCTCCCGAGGGCAGGTAAAAACACTACTTGGGGATGATGGAGAACATGGTCTCAGTCACGCGCTCCTGGCAGGCTGGAAGAGCACGTCCCTTTCCAGTTGTGCTGATGTCCCTGGATGTGCCAGGGACTGAGCTCACCTGGAAGAAGCAGCAGGTCTGTGGAGTGGGGAGAAGTGGGTGACAGTCCCTGGCCCTGTTCAGAGCCCCCTTGCCCTGGAGACCAGCAGCAGGGCAAGGAGGAACCAGGAATTGGTGGGAAATGACCAGGCAAAGACAGACTGGAGCTTGTTAATTCTGCACGTCCTTGGGGAGGGAGAGCCCAGGGGCAGGGGACATGCCTGGTGCTGTGGTTTGGGCAGCTGATGGCAGCTCCTGGGTCTTGCAGGGCTGGGGACACTGGGCCAGGGTAGCCTGTCCCTTCAGCCACTGTGGGGCTGGGAAGAGGACATCACCGTGGAGTTGCTGTCGGGGGGGAGGAGTGCTGTGCAGTGCCATCACTCACCAGCAAGAAGGCAAGGCTGTGGCTGGAAGGAGTACAGTGCCCCAGGACCCGGTCACGTCACCCAGATCATGCCCACGGGACTGGCCCCATGGGAGGTGACCTAGGCAGGGGGACAGGAGGCAGGACCCAGCCAAGACACTGGGTGCTTGGCGAGCTCCTCTGGGTACCCCTGCCTGTATTGGTGTACACCATCCCTGCCTATGTCAAGGTGCCAGCCTGGAGCACCGGATCCACCTGGTCTCGGTGCCATGGGCATCGTGCACCTCCTGGGAATGGGACAGGAAAAGCCACCTTGCAGAGAGCATGGGCAGGCTGGCACAGCCAGAGGGTGGCTCTGGGCTATGTCCAGGCTGCAGGTGTCCAAGAGGTGCTGGCTGTTTGCCTCCCTCCTCTATCCATGCCATCACCTCTGGCAGGCAATGCCAGGAGCCAGTTGCGGGCAGTAGCCAACTGGTTTTCTCCCAGCAGCTGCAGCCGGTGCTGGGAATGGTGAAGCTGATGGAGACACAGAATGTCCTGGAGTGCAGGTGGCGTGAGCTTGGACCACAGATGAGCAGATGCTGCCTGCCGCTGTTCCCAGGCTGACCTCCTGCATACCCCCCGCCAGCAGGGACAAAGCTGCAGGGGCCCCAGAGGTCAGTGAGGGGCACGGGGGGGACGCGGCACTGCTGGGATGGGGGGAAGGGGCTGTGCTTGGCAGAGATGATCTCGTGGGGCAGGGAGGGACGGAGGGGGAGGGAGCTGTGTAGTGATGCTCATAGCAGGGTGGGTGTCAAGGGGCACCCATCCCTGAGTGGGTTTGGGTGCCTGGTGACCCGAGGTCTTCCCACCCTAAGCTGCCCCCAAGAGCCATGGCCAGAGCATAAATGGAGGGAGGAATATCCTGCCCCTAACCCCATCCGTGGCCCTGTTGCTGCCCCAGGATGGGGAGCTGTATCCATGATTCCTGTCCCGTTGCCACCACTGGCATGGCAAGGGATGCCAGGGGCCCCGTTTGCCCTGGGCTTGAAGCTGTGAATTTGCAGTGGGGTAACGTGGGCTCTTGCTGCCAGTGCTGGTGCATGGCCCACCAGATGCCTGGCTCTGCTCCGGTTCCCCATTGTCTCATCGCTCAGTGCCCTTGTGGGGTGCTGGGATGGGACTGTATGGCATAGAGGTCTGTGGCCAGCCTGTATGGGTGGCACCTCCAGCCTGTCCGAGAGGGGTAACCCCATGAGTGGGCACGCAGCAATGATGCCACCACAGCCTCATGAGACCGCTGTGGGCTTTACTTCCACATTTAGCACAAGCACAGCCACCCCATGCTCCCCCCTTCCCTGTCACCACCAGTGCTGGGGGATGGCAATGCCCCACCACCCCCAGTCCTCCTCCAGCGCTGCACTTGGCACTGGGAGCTGCTGTGCCCAAAGGGTTCTCACTGGGCAGGCTGGTCTGGAGTCACCCAGCCCCTGGCTGGTGGCAAGAGGGCTGGGGGGTGCCTGCAGGCATCACTGCGGCAGGTACTGCTTGGGGTCCCCGGGAAAGGGCAGGGCAGGCGCCTGGTTGAAGTGAGCCATGAGGAAGATGCCAATGGTGCCACACACGAAGAGGGAGGCCATGATGAAGAAGCAGACGCGGTCGATCACCCGTCCCACCAGGATCCACTCTTCGCTCTCCTGCCAGTGACACAAGGAGGTGGGTGAGGGCTGCCCCTGCTGCCCCCTGTGCGGGTCCCCCACCGCCCTGGCCACAACTCACGCTGCTGAAGTCGTTCTGCTCCCGCGTGGCATTGGCAATGTAGTTGCAGGCATCCACACAGGCACGAATGTCGGGCCCTGCCTCCTCCAAGCTCTGGCAGAAGTCCTGGGTGCTGCCACTATCCAGGCTGCGTCCTATAGGCAGCGGAGGGCACAGTGGACACTGGTGAGCACCTGGTGCACCACCCAGCCTCGCGGGGAGGTACCAACCCCCCAGGCACACTCACCGATCTTCTCCAGAACAGTTTTCATCAGCCCGTCCCTCTCCTTCTGCTTCTCAAAGAGCAGCTCAGTCCGGGCTTTCCAGAGCATGTACTCATCAGCTTTCACCATGAGGCCCAGGGAGCTGCGTCTCCGAGAAGCTCGTGGTGGCCCTGATGTCTCCTCTGGCATGTGCATGCCCAGGTAGCGGGGCAGGAGGTGCAGGCACACCTGGGCACAGCATCACCCATGGGCACCTGACCCCCCAAATGCTGCCCAGGGCACCCAGTGGGTGTGCTCAGGTCCCCTTGCATCTCCTGGAGCATCCCCATGGGATACCCTTGTGCCACTGGGATGCTGGGTGTGTAGGCACCCACAGCTCCCCAGTGTTTGGAGGGGCTTGGTGGTCCCTTGGGGACACCTTGGGGGTCCCCCTTTGTGCCAGGACTTGCACTCAGATGTGAGGGACATAGTCTCGGTCCCCAAGTACCCAGCCCATTCCTCATGTATAAGGGGAAGGGGGACCTGGTGGGTACCTGGCGCACTCTCTGGGACATGGAGTGAGTGTTGGGCGTTCTCAGTGAGACGTTGAGGACGATGACAGCATTCACCACGATCACCACTGTCACCACCATTAGGAAGGTCAGGTACCTGGGGAGGGGGCACAGAGCCTCACATGGATGGGGCTGCTGAGCCATGAGCATGTAAAGTCTCTCTTGGTGCCCTGCTGGGCTGGAAACTGAGGACTAGCAGTGGGACACAGGCACGTGGTAGCTCTACGCCAGCCCTGCCTGGGCTGGGGGTTATTTCTGGCTCAGGGTCCTGTCCTTGGGCTTCTGCATGGCACCCAGAGACCCCACTGGTATGGTGTGGCAGCACAGCTGGCACCCTCATCCATCACTTACTTTCCGATGAGAGGCACAGCCTGGGACGTCTCAGGCACCTTCTGGGCAATGAGGAAGAGGAAGACAGTCTGGGCCAGGAGGACGTTGATGGAGACAGTGCATTTCTGCCCACCCGCTGCCAATGAGTGGGAGAAGGCAGAGGTTGGCACAGGACAGCGGTGTGGGAATTGCCCTCCTTTGGCAAAAATCACCCACCCCAGAGCTGAACTGGCCAAGTCCTGCCACGAGGATTTAACTGTGAGGTACCTGGAAATCCACCACCATCCCCTCAAATATCACAGGAGTTGGTGAGGGATGGTACTGATGATCCCTAAGCACAGAGGGGACAATGAGCCCTTCCTTGCTTGTCGTGGCCCCCATTGCACATCCCCGTGACCGTGGGGGGCATGGCACCAGCATGTACCTTTGGCGGGCAGAAAGTAGACCAGCACGGCCATGGCGGAGATGAGGACACAGGGCACAATGATGTTGATGATGTAGAAGAGCGGCTTGCGCTGAATGATGAGGTAGAAGACCACCTGCTGGTACTGGGTGTCATCTGGGGTGAAGTGCTCTGAATTGATGATCTTCCGAGCGGGGCGGTGCTTGATGGCCCATTCGCCGTTCTCTGCCATGTGGTGGTGCCACATGAGTCCCACTGCCCCACTGGGGGCACGGGGGCTGCCAGGCCCCTGGCTCAGGGTGGGAAGGAAGGGGAGGGCTGGTGCTTGGTGTGGACCCCATGGGGCACCCAGGCTGGCTGTGGTGCGGGGAAAGGTGCTAGAGTTGAGGAGGGAGATGAGCACCATGGAGTGTGCCTGGGCAAAATACCCCTAAAAGCTGGTGGAGGAGGCAGCTGGACACCTATGAGGCACCTGGAGCCCCTTGGGGGCTCCCAGGGTGTTGCGTGGGGGCTCAGAGTCCCCCCATCTCCCTGTCCCCAGGGCAGCATGGGGGGAAGCCGAGCGTGACGCTGGGTGACGGCGTGCTGTTTTCCCCCGCCGTCTGCGGGAGCGATAGATTTTTCCCAATCAAGATCGCAGCTCGGGCCGGTAATGAAAAAATAAATCTCGCGGCCCAAAAAGCATTTTGTTCCTTCAATATGCAATTAAAATGTGATGGAAAACGTCATCGTTTGGCCGTGACAGCTACGTTCCCAGCATCAATCAAGCTCCCAGGAGCGGTGCTCTCCGGGAGCGGCTGCCAGGCAGCGAGAGCCCCAAGCCGGGGCGGGGGGGTTAGAAAAACAAATCTCTCCCACACTCTCACTTCCACTAATAACTTAAGTGCACACGTAATGGTGGGAGCTGCTAATAGCCCCCACAGCCCTGCTGTTGGCAACCACTGACATAGCACCAGATGTGTTGGGTGCCCCCCATGGCAGGATGCTCTTGTGCCACTGGGACAGCCACAGTGGTACCTGTGAAAGCCTCAGGGTCGATGAAGATCCATTCTATGGTCCGGCCTTCCTCCACTGTCAGCAGCAGGTTGATTTCGTTGGCGCTGTAGGTCTGTGACCTGGGGGGAGACAGAGGGGGTGGCATAGGCTGGCATACACCAGGTCCTGCTGGCCACATCCAGCCCTGCTTTGGGGTGCTTGGCTTGGCCGAGGTGTCTTCTGCCACCAGTGGGGTGCAAGGGGACAGGTAAGTGGCACTTGTCTGCCCTGGGGCTCATTGCCCTGGGGCAAAGATGGACATCCCATGTCAGTCCCTTGTGGCCCAGCAGGACCTGCCGGATGACCCAAGCCATGGTGCCCATGCGTGCCAAGCTGGTGCTCACTGGAAGACCATGGTGCAGTTCTGCCAGTCGAAGGGGAAATAGGTGACGTGGATGGAGCAGACGCTGCGGTAGATGGCGGGGGGCAGCCAGTAAATGCTGCCATCGGGGGACACCAGCACGTTGGTGTACAGGGTGATTTCGAACGTCCCGTCGATGCTGCGGGGGAAAGGGTGGGCTCAGTCCCAAACTGTGCCTGGGGGGCCACTGCCACCCCCTGTGTGGGGATGTGTTCCCACTACCCTGTCACCTACTTGTTCTCTAGGACGATGTCGGGCAGCCAGACCATAGTGGAGGGCACCCGTAGCAGCTGGATGTTGTCGTATTTCTCGGGGTCCCACCGCAGGCGATAATCAGACCATTGCTGGGAGAAGGGGAGCAAAGAGGGGAGGGTCATGGCAAGGGAACTTCCAAGGCAAGGGAGCTTGTGAACTGCCTGTCCCATGCTGCCCCCAAAATGGGCTCAGTTGGGGGCACCCACAAAAGGGGGTGCAGGTTACGGTGCCAGTCCTCCAAAGGGTGCCACCCTGAGATGCAAACGTGGCCTGGGGGGGGTTCCTGCCTGGAGGTAAGAGGTCTCACCATCTCGATCCAGACGTTGGTGGTGAGGGTCTCCTCCCGCTCGTTCTGGCAAGGAAGGAAGGAAGGGGGGAGATGGCTTTTGTTCCTTGCCTGCCTCTGCCTGGTGCCCCACATGTGGGGGCAAATCTCATCCCACTGTGGGGACCAGGGGAAGGGCGTCTCTCACCAGGGAGATGAGGTTGGTGAGGGTGAGCTTGAGGGTGACATCAATGATCTGGTCCCCGCGCAGAGCCGGGCGCAGGTGACGGTTGTAGTTGGCCATGAGGTCCTGGAGCAGCTTCTCCTCCTGGTTCTTGCAGCTCACGCCTGGGGAGAGCATGTGCGGTGGGGGCACCCCGAAGTGGGGACAGTGGGGCCACCAGTGCCCTGGGGACTTGCCGGTGGGGAGGGAGGACACGACATGGGGTGTGCACGGGGAGAAGATGCCCACGTGTGTGCTACTGTGGGTGTGCACACGTGACTCTGTGTGCCTTGCAGTGTGTATCAGGGTCCCAGCATGCAAGTGCGGGGGGGTGTGTGTGTCCCCCATTTTCCCCCCACATCCCCCACCCTGCTCACCCCGGGGACCTCTCCGGGGCAGGGCATGGGGACAGCAGGCTGCCAGCAGGGAGATCATCCCAGTGGGATGGTGCATGGTCCTGTACACCCATGGGTGACAAACCCCCAAGGACAAAGGCAAGGGGTGACCGGGTGTCCCTCCCAGGCCTCCCCCCGGTGTGGACACCCCTTACCTGCCAGGGCGCAGAGGGCGAGGAGGAGGCCGTGGCAGCGCATGGCGGTGGCACAGGGGCTGGGGCTCCGCTCAGCCACCCGCACAGCGATGTTCTGGGCCTGGCGCCCGGTGGGACAGGACAGGACAGCTGTCCCCCACCACCGTCAGCTGTTTCCAACAGCCACGGGGGCTGGGGAGGGCCGGGTGACCACCCGCACTCCCCCCTGCTGGAGGAATGATGCCAGTCTGCTGGGAAGCTCCTCTGGTAATTTGTGCCAGGGAGGGTGGAATTGGGTCTGGGGGCAAAATGAGGGCTGTGCCTCAGTTTCCCCATGTCTCCCCCAGAGGGGTGCATCTCCCTGCAGTGGAAACCCAGGCACCCATGGGTTACGGAAGAGGGGTGTCCCCCCCGCAAGCACCCCCAGCAATGCCCTGTTCCACGCCCCCCATGGCAATGGTTGCCCTCAGGGTGCAGAGTGGGGAAGGGGCAGGCAAGTCCCAGCACGTCAGCCTGGGGAGTGATTCCCGCCTTGGCAGTCCAAATCCTGCCAGGCTCTGTGTAGGGGGGGGTCAAGGGAGTGGGGATGAGATTCCTGGCTCAGTGGAGAGGATGTGACAGCTGTCCCGGTGCCGGTGGGGGGACATCAGCTGTTCCCCCTGAAACTGGAGCCCTGGCATCCCGCTGCCGAGGCAGGGAAGGAGACATTCTTCTTGGCTCCCAGCCGGGTGCTGCGGGATGGGGTATGCTGGGGGGGGGGACATTCATGGGTCTGGCTGGGGGGTCACGGGAACAGGGGGTGATGTAGGCACTGATGGCATCTCTGCCCACTGCAGTGGGTCTGCAGGGGATGGTGCAGTGCTGGTGTGGGGTGTCCATCCCTTTCCCCAGCCCATCCTGTCCTGAGTACCCAATGGGGGTAGCAGGGCTGGTACCACCATATCCCCTCTGTCCCCTTCCAGCTACAGCTGAGGATCATGGTACTCAGGAGCACCCATTTCCTGGGTGGGCATCACCCTCCCCAGCACACACACAGCGCTCAGGATGGGCGCTGTGCCCAGGGGGGGACAGTGAGAGCAGCCACCATCTCAGTGCCCCATGGTGAGAAGTACCCAGCTTTATTTTCCCCAGCCAAGGCAGGTGAAGGGGGGGGCTTGCACATGGGATCCCCCCACTCCCCTAGATGAAGCGCTTGTTCTCCTCCCGGTAGTCGTAGGGGTCTCCGGCGAAGGGCAGCGGTGGGGGGTGATTGTAGATGCCCATGAGGAAGATCCAGAGGGTGCCCACCACCAGTGTGGGGGTGATGAGGAAGAGGCAGAGGCGGTCCAGGGTCCGGGCCACACGGTTCCAGTTGTCCTTCTCCTAGGGAGGGAGCCAGGAGCTGGGTAGGGGTGGGCACAGCAGCACAGGGACCCCCCCCCTCTGCATACCCCCCACCATGCCCACAGCCCCCACCTCGTTGTAGCTGTTTTTCTCCCGCATGTGCTTGACGATGAAGTTGGCACCGTCAATGACAGGTTTTATGTGTTCGTAGAGCTGCTCCTCGCCTGTGTCCGCGCCCAGCGGTGCCAAACCTGGGGTCAAGGAAGGTGGTGAGATGGCTCTGAAGGGCTGCTCCCCCTAGAGACCCCCGCTTCGCTGCCCTTCCCCATGTCCCCATGGTGGGCCTGAGGCTCACGTGCGGGGGTGACGCGGCTGGCCAGCCCATGACGCTCCGACTGCTTCTCGAACATGAGCTCGCTGCGGGACTTGACGCTGAAGTACTCCTCCGCCTTGGCGATGTAGCCGGCCGAGCTGCAGCGCCGGATGCACGGGGCACCCGCTGGGCTCTCGGCCGGCTGCGACATGCCCAGCAGGCGAGGCAGGCTCTCCAGGAAGACCTGGGACATGTGAGAGGGCATCATGTCCCTCAGCCGCCCCCTTGGGACATCTTGTCCTCACCTTCTGCCCTCAACCCGGGCGTGCAATCCCTTGGTGTGGTGCAGATGGGACATCCCAACGCAATGCTGGGGCTGTGCTGTCCCATGTCCTCTGTGGGGTACGGTGCCACCCCTGCACCCACCAGGTCACTCACCTCAGCCCAGCACCCCACTCACCTCTTTAACCCAGTCGGACATGACATGGGTGCTGGGGGTACGGAAATGGAAGTTGAGGACCACAACACAGATTATCACCACAGCCGTCACCAACAGCATGATGAAAAGCAGGTACCTGTGGGGGGCATGGACCTGGGTCTGGGATTGCCACAAGGGCTGGCAGGCAGAGATGCCCTCTGTCAGCCTGAGGACTCTGTGATGTCCCCGCTGCACTCAGCGGTGCCTGGGACTCACTTGCCAATGAGAGGAATGGCGTGGGAGGTGGCAGGCAGGCGCTGGGAGATGAGCAGAAGGAAGACGGACTGGGCCAAGAGCACCGAAATCACCAGGGTCATCTTCTCACCACCTGGGGAGCAGGTGAACTCAAGGCAAACCCTGCTCCAGGTCCCCTCCCAGTGCCAAGGTTGCCCTCCCAGTGTCCAACCATACAGTGCCCCATGGAGGGTTTTCTATTATGGGTGTACCCCAGGGTCCCACATGGGGTGTCCTGTGCCCAAGTGTGCCCCTGCCAGGGTGCCTGGCTGGGATGAGGGTGTCCTGTGTGAGGGTGTCGCAGTACCAGGATGTCCCCACGCTGGGCATTGGGGTGTCCCCATGTCTCAGGACCTGGTGCAGACGTGGGACATGGAGGTGCCCCATGGGGTGACCCCCATGCTCGACATGGGTGCTGTGGATCTCACTCACTGTCAGCAGGCAGGTAGAAGACAAGGATGGCCATGAAGGCGATGAGGATGCAGGGTATGACGATGTTGATGATATAGAAGAGTGGCTTGCGCTTGATGATGAGGTAGAAGGTAATGTCCTGGTGCTCACTGGTCTCAGGGGGGTTTTCAGGGTGGATGTTCTTGCGGGCTGGGCGGTGGATGATTTCCCATTCCCCATTCTCTGCCAGGGCATATGGGACAGTGCATGGCATGGGGGGGCCCCGCCATGCCCATCCTCACCAGTCCCACTAGCACCCAGTCTCCCCGTCCCGGGTCTGGGTAGCTCCAAGCCTGGTGGGATGGGTGCCAAATCCCTGGGTACTTGGGTATCTCCATGGCAGGGTGCCCCAGTTCCAGGGTGCCGCCAAGCCCCGTACAGGGTGTCCTGCTGCCACAGAACATAGCAGAGAGCACAAGCGTTACCTGTGAAGCCTTCAGGGTCGATGATGATCCACTCCACAGGGTAATCCTTGCCCGTCTCCGGGTCGTTATCCGTCTTCAAGTGCATGTTGATATCCAGGGCACTGTACGCCAGCGAGCTGGCCCACAGCCGGGGAGGACAGGCAGTGAGGGGCTGTTCCTGCTGCTTGTTACCCACCACCCGCCCACCCTGACCTCCAGCATGATGAACCTAGGCCACCAAGCCACCTGCAAAGTCCCACGTTGCTGTGCCCCGACAACAAGTGAAGGTGCTAGCAGCAGGGGGCTGGGATGCCCGCCCTGCTGCCTGCCCCTGCCCTGCCCTACCCCAGCTGCCCCCCAGCACCTGAATTTGAGGGTGCAGTTCTGCCAGTCGAAGGGGAAGAAGTCGACGTTGATGGGACAGGCGCTGCGGAAGATGGCGGGCGGCAGCCAGTAGACATAGCCCGTGTTGTAGATGAGGACGTTGCAGTAGTAGGCAATTTCAAAGAGCCCATCGTTACTGCACCAAGTGAGAACCAAGATGATGGCAGGGACAGTGAGGGTCAGAGGAAGCCCTAGGTACAGCTCAGGGGACTCAGGAGGGGAAACTGAGGCACAGCTCACTTGTTCTCCAGGACTATCTCAGGCAGCCACAGCATGTCCGGTGGCAGGCGGAGCACCTCGATGTCCCCAAATTCGGACTTGTTCCACTGTAAGCGGTAATCAGTCCAGCCCTGGAAGGGGTGTGCCCAGGTTACCCCCTCACCATGCTGCCCCACCCCGTTGCCCATGCCTCAGGGCACAACTGGTGCCATGACGCCTGTCCCTACTCACATGCTCGAGCCATAGGTTGGTGGTGAGCGTCTCATCCACCTCTTTCTGCAACGACAGCATGGGGCAGTGAGATGCCAGGGCCATGCCCAGCAGCCTTTCCGCCCCAGCCCAGGATCCCCAACCCTCACCAGTTCAGGACAGTGGCCCCAAGGCTCCCCTTACCCAGCCAGCCCTGAGGGTGAGGCATGGCTGGAGATTACCCCATGGTGGACATTGTCTGCTGGGGCTCACCAGCGAGATGAGGTTGGAGAGGGTGAGGGCCAGGTAGACGTCCACGACCTGGTCAGTGGAGACGACGGGGCGCAACTCCTTGTTGTAGCCCTTCTCCTCGAAGAGGTGGTGGATGAGACGCTCCTCCTGGTTCACGCAGAGCCCACCTAGGGATGTGGGGTCAGGCAAACTGGAGGGCTAGGGGGGTTACTGGGCCCAGTGGGATGTTTAGTGAGGACAAGGTGATGTAAGGATGGAGGAGACAGGAGGAGGCCAGGACAATGCACGTCTGTGCCGCACAGGGGCATGGGCACAGGAATGACACACATGTGTGGGTACACGAACACACGTGAGTATGGGACAAATATATGGGCACAGACACAGAGAGACACACAGATACAGACCCAGGACACACAGACACAGGCCTGGGACACACAGGGACACACAGACATGAGACACGTGGGTACAGATGCAGTAGCACTGTGCACGCAAGTGGATGCACACACAGAGGCACATGTGGGCCCGGTATATGCAGGGACACGTGGTCATAGATGCATCACTGCCCACAGACAGGCACACAGAGGAACACACAGACACAGTGACACTGTGCACAGACAGACACACACCCAGCCCCGGGCTCTGGGTGGCACAGCCAGGACAGAAGTGCAGGGGATGCTCAGTGATAGGACTCTGCCAGGCAATACCCAAAACGCATCCCTGGGGAAAACTTGTGACCAGCTTGGACCCCACCACCAACACCCCCCACCAGCCCCATCGAGGGGGTCCAGAACCCCCCCCAGCAGTGGGGCAACCCCGTGCCCAAGACCCCGGGGCCCCACTCACCCGACAGCACCAGTGCCCCAAGCAGGGCCAGCCGCCCCGGCAGGTCCCCCATTCGGTGCCTGTGGTGCCCTCCCACAGTGCCAGGCCCTGGCCACCTCCCCGCCTGGCTTGGCCGAGCGGATGTCCGGCTGCCGGCTGGAGCAGGAGATGGATGGTGCCAGGTGCCGAGGGGGAAGGGTGCCAGCACCGGATACCGGCTCCCACCCCTCTCTTCCGGCACCCCCCGTGCCTGGAGAAGGGGAGACAGGCAGGCGCAGCTGGCCTCGCCAGCCCCACGGGTGTCAGCCCATCACCCTGCGTCTGGGCACCCCAGCACGGGCATTGCCGGGCACTGGGAGGAGCAGTCCCTTCCCCACGTGATGCTGCTGTGGGGGCGGCAGGGTCCCCACAAGCAGGAGGGGTCAGTACCCACCGATGCCCAGGGGCAGGAACTGAGGCTGGGGGGCATTGCTTTGGGGCACAGGGGAATGGGAAGGGGGATGCAGTGGGATATCATATCCCTCCATGGAGAGTGCCCCCACTGGTGCCCGCCTTGCTGGCGCTGTGTAGCACAGCACTCACTTCACACTTGCCAGCTACAGGAAAATAGAGCCCTTCTTTATTGAAAAATAAACCTTTCTCTGTACAAATAAATAACGATCTCTAGGGAAGTGGGGCAGGCTTGCCAAGATGAGGGTCCCAGGGGAGAGCAGGGCTGTAATCACCATCTGAGACACACCAGGTGCCCCCTGGCACCCCATTAGCCTGGGGGAAGTTGGGCAGTGCTGGTGGGAAGAGGGAAACTGAGGCACGATGGGGGACCAAAGGGTGGATGAGCCTGAGTCAGGGTGGGAGCTGTGTTGGAAGGACATGAGAGACTCCTGCCCCAGTCCCCCATCCCCATGGTGGCATGATGACCCAGGGCACCAGGGACAACTTTAGGTTTTCAGTGTCTCGAGTGCCAGAGCGACAAGGCCGGGCATGCTGCGGGCCAGTGAGTCGCTCTCCAGCCCCACGAGGCCAGTGAAGGCCGTGGGGCGGCCCCCCACCGTGGCCCGCACCTGCGCCCGGTACAGCCCCTTGGCGTTTTTGGAGCCCAAGTCCACCAGGATCTGTGGGGAGATGACAACACTGTGAGTCCCAGGGTGGGCAGGGGCATGGCGGGATGGTGATGGTCTGGGAGTGGCACCACCTGGCTGCTAGAGCAGGGGGCTTGGAGCAGCTGGATGGGGCACTCACCTCCTGGAAGGTCATGGCCAGGTCTGGCTCGGGCACCCGCAGCACCCAGGCGTACAGCTCCCGCACCGCACCCACCCGCACCACCGACTCGTTGAGGCCAGGGCAGGCTGCAACCCCAGGATGGGCAGAAGAGAGATGGAGAAGGGACATC
Organism: Limnodromus scolopaceus; assembly: GCA_028565335.1. NCBI lineage: Eukaryota > Metazoa > Chordata > Aves > Charadriiformes > Scolopacidae > Limnodromus > Limnodromus scolopaceus. The sequence goes on from JAOXNO010000052.1 coordinate 11,140,924, forward strand.
AGGGGTGCGCTGAGGGGTGGGACAAGTCACAGGGGCACCATGCCGCTGCCTGGCCCAGGGAGGAGCACCTGTACTCTGGGGACACTGGGGGAGCAGGGGCAGAGGGTCCCTGTGGAGGAAGGTATGGCCGAGGGCTGTCCCACCAACATGGGACAACCAGCCCTGGGACTAGGGTGCGGAGCTGAGGCTGGGCTTGCCACCATCCCCATAGTGGCAGGTGGCATCCCGCAGTGGCCAGGGGCTGTGGGGTGCTTACCTCTGCCTGCGCTTGCCTCCTCCTCCTCCTCCACCCCTGGCAGCTCCGTGGGCACCAGCTCACGTTTCTCCCTTGGCGTGGACCCTGCCAACAGAAGAGGCGTGAAAAACTTGGTGGGGACATGGCCAGTGGGCACTGCCTGGGCATGGATGGATACCCTGCTGGCCCATCAGCCCCAGCCCCCCCAGGCTCCCAGGGCTCACGGCTCAGCATGGGGGTCCCCGCCAGCTCTCCAGGTGCCCGTTGCAGCTCTGTGGCTTCAAGAGTGGTGCCGAGTTCCAGCTCTGCCCGCAGCTGGGTGAGGAAGGCCCGTCCTTGTCCCACCAGCTCCTCCACCACCTCCTTGCCCTGCAAAGGGAAGGGGGGGACAGGGTGGGCAGTGGGGCACCCATGGGGTACCCATGGGCATGGCAAGGTACACAGTGGCAGAGCACAGGGCATGGCTGGGCTGGTGTTGGATGGAACACTGGGGACACGTGACATCTTATGGCTGTGCTGGGTCAGATCCTAAGCTGTGGAGTCGACCCATGGCTGGCACTGCACTGGTTGGATTGGGAGCACTGGTTTCAGCTGGGCAGAGTGAGATGGCCCCTCTGTGGTAGCAGAGTGGGAGATGCCACCTCTGTGGCTGCACAGGGAACAATGGTCCCAAGGGATGTCAGGAGGGGAAACAGGGGGACTGCTGGGCTTTGGTCCCTGGTGGCACTGTCACCAGAGGGGCAGGGGCTCCCCCCCAGCCCATCCCTCCACAAATACCTGCAAGAAGAGCCACGTCTCCCTGGTGAGCTGCCCCCCGTCCAGGGTGGGTGCCGGTGGGCTGCCCCTCGCCATGGCCTTCAGTGCCTCCACCCAGTCCTGCAGCTGGGGTCCCACGGTCCTGAAGAGCCCTGCGAAGGGGGGTGGCCCCCCTGCACCCCGCCTGCAAGCACAGCAGGGCGAGCTCAGGCAGGCACCCGGTGACACCCATCCCCTGGGCAGTGCCACCCTCCAACCTGCACATCCTTGGTGGGACCTGGGCACCCCAGGGGGCTGTGTCCACCTCCCTCTGGGTGTGCCCTAGTTGCAGGAAGAGCAGGACCCCAATGCTGTCCCCAAAATGCCATGTCATTGCCTATGGGTATCTTGCCACCAAACCCTTTAGCTTCTCTATGCCCCATAGCCACACCATGCCTTACCTGGTTGGGGGTCTCCGGGGTCCCTCTGTTGTGGGGCTGGGCTGGCCCCCTGCCACAGCCAGGCCTGTGGGGACAAGAAGGGAACAGGGGGGAGAAGGGGTAGGGGAGCCCCATGGGGGTGCCAGGGCAGGCTGCTGGTGCCCTGGCCACCAGCATAGGGGGGACTGGTGGCACCCCAAGCAGGGATGGGGTGGCCCAGATGGGAGGGTACCTGGGACATCCCTGCGGATGCGTGGGCGGAAGAGTTGCCCATAGATCTTGCCCAGAAGCTGAGGCAGGGTGTGGGTGAGGAAGGAGAAGTCAAACTGGTTTCGGATGAAGTCCCCAGCCCGGCGCAGGAGATCCACCAAGGTCTGGGCGTAGGAGTGCAGCTCTGCAGGTGCAGCAGGAGAGCCATGGTCCTGGCACCACACCAGACCCATGCCACCAGAAATGGGGGTCCCTCCCTGCACCCTAACACCAGCATGGCCCCCTGGCTCACCACATCGCCTTGTCCTGGCACGGCAGGTCTCCTCAGCCAGGTGGGCACAGGTGGCCCGACCCTGGGGGGCCCGGCAGGACCCAGCATAGAAGGCGCAGAGGCGGGCACGCTCGGGCGGCTGCTCCTCGGGGGGCAGCTGGGCCAGCGCCAGCAGGTCGAAGCAGCTCGGTTCCCGGCTGCTGAGGGGGGCTGCGAGGGCACCAGGGCTGTCATGAGGTGCTCAGCCCCTCCACGGGGTGATGTATCCCTGCAGCATCCCGGGCACCTGTGGCCGCCTCTGTGTCCCCCCCTCATCGCGGCCGGTGGCACTCACGGTCCATCTGGAGGCTGAGCCAGTCCACGAAGGCAGCGACGCGGGTGTAGACGCCTGGTTTGCCCCGCTCACCACAGCCATCACCCCAGGAGGTGATGCCGTAGAGGATGAAGCGGTGTGAGGAGGGGTCCTGGCACGCCAGCGGGCCCCCCGAGTCACCCTGGGAGGGGGGATGCCCATGTGTCAGTTGGAGGTGGGACCCCGACAACGCTGCCGGGTTGTGGTGCATGAGAGTTTTCAAGTTTTGGGTCTGGCAGAGCCCAGCCCTAGGCATTACCTGACAGGAGTCGATGCCCCCAGACAAGTACCCGGCACAGAACATGGCACTGGTGAGCAGGTCCCTGCCTAGGGCGCCCCGGCACGTCTCCTGGCTGAGCAGGGGCACCCGTGCCTCCATCACCACATCAGCTGCTGGCCCCTCTGCTGGGCAAGACACCCGTTATGGGGTCCTCCATGCCTGGGCACCCCCCTCTCTTTTGCACCCCCCTACCCTTGCTTGGTGCATTGGCACTGAGCACCGAAGGGGATGCTGCGTAGACCCCCATGGGTGTTGGGGTGCCACCTACCTTCATAGAGGGACCCCCAGCCTGCAATGTAGCAGGCGGTGCCTGGGCTGGGCTCCGCAGGGCTACTGGGCAGGCAGACGGGGCTGATGGTGGGTGATGGGGATAGTGGCACCGCCAGCTCCAGCAGCGCCAGGTCGCCGTGAAATGTCTTGGGGTTAAACTGGAAGGAGACAGGGCAGTGTTGGGGGGGGAGTCTGGGGCGTGCACAAGGAGGTCAGGGGGGTGCCCACCTCCACCAACCTTGGGGTGAGGCAGGATGCGCCGGACAGGCACGGCTCGCTCGCCAGCGTCCAGCTTGCCCAGCTCGTGGTCGCCCACCACCACCGTCCATGCCAGCTCATTCCGGTTCCTGGTTGGATGGGGAGCAATGAGTTAAGGGGGTGTAAGGGTGCCGCCCCGTGCCCCCCTCTGTAGGGACAGCATCCCTACATTGCTGTGCCCCCTACCATACCCGGCAAAGCAGTGGGCCGCGGTGAGGACCCAGGAGCGCCCCACTAGCACCCCTCCGCACATCAGCTCCCCGTGGAGCCGCACCGACACCAGCCAGGGCCAGCCACCTCGTGGGGCCACACTGCCGCCCATGATCCGTCCTCGGGGGGCTGTGGCATTGGCTTGGGGGCCCCCACGACGTCCGCAGCTCCCTGGGGGGACAAAGCCGGGGGGGGGTGTGTGTGTGTCCCACAGCCCCACTGCCGGAATGCCCCCTCTCCTGGGCGGGCACGGGGTGGCTGGGCACAGAAGTGCCGGGATGGCTGTGGCAGGCAGAGGGGGTGGCAGGCGACCCCCGGGAGGGGGGTCAGGCTGCGCCGGGCGCGCTGTCAAGCTTCATCGTGCTCACAGAGGCAAGCGGGCGGCCGGCCGGGGGCACCCCGCAGCCCGGCAGCTGCCGACGCTAACCTCTGCCCCCCAGCCCAGCAGGCAGCTGGGGGGCTGGGGGCACCCGCCAGCGTGGTGGGGGGGTGGCGTGGGCACCGCGGGGCCGTTCCAGCTCACCTGGCATCGTTGCCTCCGCTGGTGCATCAAGGCTGGGGGCCACAGCTGCCATCCCTACAGGGACAGGCTGTCATAGCATGCCACCCCCACTCCCCCAATGTCACCAGCATGTCCCTGCTGTCCCCAGTTCCCTCCAGCTCCTCTCAGTGCCCCCCAGATCCCCATCATCCTGAACAAGCACCCCTGTCCCACCCCAGGTGTCCTTGTCAACCCAATGCCTCAGTGTCCCCAGTCTCTCTGTCACCCCCCCTTGCCCCATTCCCCCACACTTCCCTCTCCCACCCCAGATTCCCCATCACCCCTCAATGCTCCATCCCCCCCAGTCTGCTCCATCAGTTCCAATGCCTCCATCCCCCAAATCTCTGCACCTCACCCCAGATGTCTCCATCCCCTACAATCTCCCCATCCCACCAGAGACCACTCATCACCCTCCCGTACCCCCACCTCCCTGATCTCCCCACTCCAGCACCCCCTGTCACCCCCAATGCCCCATATCCCCTCCTGGCAATCGCAGGTGTGCTTTGGAGATGCCCCGTTTGTTATTGTAGGGTCTCCCCTCTCCATGAGGAGCTAGGGGTGCCCACTCACGGCACTCCTGGAGGCGGTGGCGGCAGAGCCGGGCGCTGAGCAGGGCGCAGGTGTGCTGGACCCCCTCGGGTGGGCACAGGCGATGGTAGGGGGCACAGGCCTGGCTCAGTGCCCAGTTGCGCTGGGGCAGCTCGGGCAGCGCCTGGGCATCCAGCAGGGCCTGGCAGCCAGGGGGCATGGCAGGGGGCACGACTGGGGCTGCAAGGATAACAGGGCTGTGAGCATCCCCGTGTCCTCCCTGCCTACCTCCACCCAGGCCACCCTAGGATCTTCTTTGGGGTGGGTGGGAAGGGGGCATGATGGGGCTGTGCTGTTGGCATATTTTTGTAGGGTATCCTGGGTGCTGAGATATCTTTTGGGTGGGAGATCTCTGGGAAGGAGACAAGGAATCGGTCAATGTTTTGGGTAGGGCTCCAGGTGATATTTGGGTGGGGTCTAGAAAAGATGGGGAACTGCTTGGGCAGAGTCCCTGGGTGGTGTTTTGGTAGGGTCTCTAGCAGTTGGAGATATGTTTCGGGAGTCTGGGTGCTGTTTAGCTAAAGCCTAAAGGGTAAAGCCTATAGGAGAGGGGGTGCTGTTTGGGTAGGGTCTCGGGGCATCATTTTGTTAGGGTTTATAGAGGATGAGGTGATGCTTTGGTAGGGACCCAAAGAAATATTTGGGAAGGGTCTCTAGGCATGGGTCTGTGTTTGGGTAGGGTCTCCTGGGCATGGGATGGTATTTAGACAGGGATCCCTGGCAGCATCTGGGTAGGGACCCTGTGCAGTGTTTGGGTAGGGACACCAAGGTCTGTTTGGGTAGGGTCTCCTGAGGATGGGGCAGTGGGGCCCATGGGGCTGTGACTCACGTGGGCAGCGGTGGGTGAGGTTGGCGCAGGGGGGGAAGAGACAGGGGGCACAGAGCCCGCAGATGCCCTGCTGCCGCTGCTGCTCGGCCAGTGCCCGCTCCAGTGCCATCAGTGCGCTCCTCAGTGCCGCCTCCAGCACCAGTGTCCCCCGGCTTGATAGCGCTGCCGGGCACGCCCAGGGTGCTCAGACCCCTGCGTCCCCGCCACTGCCCCCCACCACAGCCATGGGGTGCCCCCAGCCCACCCAGTGCTCGTGCCTCGATACCTACAGGCATGGCCTGTACCCGTTGGCATTGCCTAGGGTGACAGGCACAAGTGTCACCTCCCTGCTGGAGTTGGCACATGGGCACAGGGTGTTTGCCTGGGTCTGTGTGTGCCCATTGGACATGGAGACCCTGCGAGCACATGTCTGTGCAAACATGGGCATGGAGCAGGATGTGAGCCCAGGCAGGTGTGCCCGTGTGTGTTGGTGTGCATATACCTCTGTGCACACCTGCGCCCGCACCGTGGGTGTGTGCCAGGGTCTGTGTGTCCATGTCTGCATGTCCCTGCATGTGCCCATGCGTGCGCAGTCCTGTGCGTGCCCTGTATGTGCATCCCTACGTGTGTCTGTACCTGTGCCCACCCATACCCACCCACAGCTGCCCTCCTGCTGACTGTGACCCAGCAGAGGGTCCTGAGGGGCTGGCACAGGTACCGAGGCATGAGAAAGAGTTGGCGGCCACGGGGCATGAACCACACCACTCCCTGCAACCTCGATGTCCCCAAGCGCCATGGGCAGCGCGGGCATGCCTTGGGGGCTAGGGAGGTTTTGCCAGGGACCCAGGTATCCTCCTTGAGCTTCTCCCACTTCCCAAGAGAGAACCCAGGAGTCCTGGCTCCTACAGCTGCCCCATCTGCAGCCAAACCCTCCCGCAAAGATGCCCCCATCCCCATGCCCCACTGACCTTGCAGGACGCTGGCTGGCATGGGGTACAGCCCCTGGCCCAGAGGGGCTCCCCCCGCCAGCTGCACCAGCAGCAGCAGCAGCACAAGGGGGACCAGGCGGACCCTGAGGAGAGTGCCCCGCGTCCTCTTTCCTCCTTGCTCCATCCCCGGGCGGGCAAATGGGGGCAGGAGGGGGGAGCCCCCGAAATGCCCGAGGCGGGTAAGGAGGGATGGATATATACAGTGCCCCCCGGGCGGTGGGAGGAGAGAGGGGCCGGGGGAACACAAACAGGCGAGTTCATTAATGTCGCGCCAAGATGCCAGCTCGGGGCGGGGGGCGCGG
>JAOXNO010000052.1:11151589-11162070 GCA_028565335.1 Limnodromus scolopaceus
AACAGTCCCCAGAACTCAGAACTCCAGAGTGATCAGTTCCTCCTGCTTACATCCCCCGCCCTCGCTTTTGGGACACCCCTTTATTTCTCCCCCACCCCCACTTTTGGCACTTGGGCACCCTCCAGCCCTCCGGGGATGGCAGGGCGTGCCCCCAAACCCAGCTTGTCTCCCTGAGGGCTCCTTGCGGTGCCTGTGCCCCCGCCATGCCCCGGCACCCCCCTCGCCTCCCGGCAGGCATGGCTGCGGCCTGGCTTGTGGCTGAGATAGGGCATCTCCCTGCAGCCACAGGCAGCCCCATCCTGCCCTGGCTGCCGCCGGCCGGGCTCGCCTCCCGTCACCCTGGGCAGGGTGGCGGGGGGCTCTAGGTGCTCTGTCCCTGGGGTGGGGGGGCCAAGGAGCGGTGCCCCAGCTGGCAGGGACGCCCCGGGGCTGCTTCTGCTTCCTGCTTTTGCAGTGGGTAAGCAGGATGGCAACCCGAACCCTGTGGGGAGCCCATCGGCTCCCGGTGCCCAAGCTGGGGTGCAAGGCACCCCCTGTGTGCTGAGGGTGACAGCAGGGCACAGGGGTCCTGGCACCCCCCCACAGTGACACCCCCACCCCCTCCCCCCCACCGCCCTGGGGCTAGGTGGGCAGCAGAGCCCCTGCCCTGTTTGTTTGCTTTTTGGGTGTGCCACCCTGAGCTGCCTGTGCCCAGGGTGCCTTAGGGCCTGATCCTGGCACAGCAGGAGGATGGAGATGCCCTGAGGTGGGGGTCACCGGCTGGGCTGGTCCCGTCCCAGGTGCTGCTGTGGGTGGGTGGTGGCAGCACCCCCGGGTGGGGACATCCCCACCCTGGCAGAGAAGGGAGTGGTGTGTTTGGGGGAGCTGTGGGCATAGGGATGGGAGCACCCCAGGTGAGGTCTGGGGGTTGGCTGTGCCCAGGGACCCTGTCTGGGGGGTGGTCCGTGCCCAGCTAATGGGCATGCTGGCCTCTCCCTCAACCTTGGCAGGGTTTGTGGTGGGCCATGCCGGGTTGTACCAAGCTCTGGCCATGTTTGCGGTGGCATACTTCATCATCGGCATGACGGTGCTGTCCGTGTGTGCCATCGCTACCAACGGGGCACTGGATGCCGGAGGAGCCTACTGTATCCTTTTCTGTGGATGCTGTTGGGGCAGGGCATGTGGGTCAAAATTGGGTGACCCCCAGCAGCCTCGGGGTCCCGACTGTGACCCCCCTGGCCTGTGAGGGAGGGGTGGGGGAACTTGATGGTGGTTTGGGCTGCTGGCATCTTCCCTTGACTCGAGCAAGATATGATCAGCCGTGCCCTGGGCCCGGAGTTCGGGGGCAGTATCGGAATCATGTTTTTCCTGGCCAACGTGTGTGGCAGTGCCCTCTACGTGCTGGGGCTGGTGGAGGCGGTGGTGGACAGCTTTGGGATCCCACCTGGTGAGTACCCCCGTGTGTGGTGGCAGGGGACAGCGGGTGTCCCTTACCTGAGTAGCACTAGCACCCTGCCAGCTGTGCCAAGCACCATGCCTGGCATAGCCAGCATGGCTTGCCCAGCCCTCTGGCTAGTGAGCTGGTGCCCGTTGTGCCTGGCACAACACTGGTGGCTCTCAGCTCCTGATGATGCCCCACTGATACTGGCTTGTCTCTGCCCAGGGCAAAAAGCGGGCTCAGGTGTCCACGTCCTGCCTCAGAGCTACTGGTATGAGCTGCTCTACGGCACCGTGCTGCTGGCCCTCTGCCTCCTCGTGTGCCTCGTGGGTGCCTCCATCTACGCCAAGGCCACCTTCCTCATCTTCCTCATTGTCGCGGGCGTCCTGGGCACCATCCTCATCAGCTTCTTCGCCACGCGGCCCATCGGGGTGCCCATTCGCCTGCCCCACGTCAACGGCTCCGAGACTGAGAATGGCTCCTTCACCGGCTTCTCCCTCAACACCCTGCGGGACAACCTGGGCGGTGAGGAACTGCTCTCCCCACCATGCTCACTGTACCCACCGTGGCACCCATGTCCCAGACAGGGGTGGCGCTTGACACCTCCACATCAGCAAGGAGTTCACCAGAGGGTGGGGAGAGCTTGTGGGCACAAAGTGCATGCTCTGGGGTGGTTTCTCCTATGGTTTGGGTATGGGGACATTGAGGAGAGAGTATATGGTGGGGCTGTGCCACCCTGAACAGCCCATCACAGCCTGTGCCCGTGTGTCCTGCAGGTGGGTATGCTGTGGACTACACCACTGGGCAGATGATGAGCTTCAGCTCTGTCTTCGCGGTGATGTTCAATGGCTGCACTGGCATCATGGCAGGTTCCAACATGTCAGGTACGGGCAGGAGGTGCTGGGCTGGGTTGCACTGGGAGCAGAAGCCGAGGCTGGAGAAGAGCAAGGGGGTGCTGTGCCTATGGGGGCTAATGCTGCCTGCTCCTGCCCGCAGGGGACCTGAAGCGCCCGAGCTACTCCATCCCACGGGGCACCATCTCTGCCGTGCTCTTCACCTACCTCGTCTACAATCTGCTGGCTTTCCTCATGTGTGCCACCTGCAACAGGTACAGCCACTCGGCCCCTTGCTGGGGCCATTGCTGCCAGGGTGTGCCTGGTGCCAGAGCACTCTTGCCTGAGCTGAAATGGTTGCCAGCGTGTGCACGTCCCTTTCCAGGACCCTGCTGCAGAAAGACTACGGCTTCCTGCGTGACATCAGTATCTTCCCGCCCCTGGTCACTGTGGGCATCTATGCTGCCACCCTCTCTGCGGCCATGAGCAACCTCATTGGGGCATCCCGCATCCTCTACGCCCTGGCCCGGGATGATCTCTTTGGTGAGTGCCCTGAGCATGCTGGCACCCTCTCGAGCCCATCTGGCAGGTTGTCCCTGCCAAGGACCACACCTGGCACCAGGGTACCCCTTTTCTGGTGTGGGGTGATGCTTTGTGCATTGGCACATGCCCACTTGGGTCACCTGCGAGCCCTGGTGTCTGCCCCCACCCCAGCACTCAGAGTGGGGACAGGACTCCTGGCTGGTGGCTGAGCCTGTTGGTGCTCACTGGTGCCCCAGCCCAACCTCCCCGCTCTGCCCACAGGCCGGGCGCTGGCGTTGGCCAAGAAGACGTCTGCCAGTGGGAACCCTGTGATGGCAGTGATCCTCTCCTGGCTGGTGGTGCAGGTGAGTTTACCAGTGATGCTCCTTTGCTAGCCCCACCATGTGAAGGTGGGTTGGCACCTGGGCTGGGTGTTGCAGAGCCTGGCAAGTCCTCCCGCCCCTGGGTACCCTACCTGCCCTGGGTGTCCTCCTGTGGCTGTGCCCATCCCTTCCTGAGCCATAAATGAAGGATAAGAGGGGGCAGGGATTTGTGCCCACATGGCACTGCTCTTATGCTTTCCACGCACACTGCCGTAGCATGCCTCAAATTTGGGCACATGCCAGGGGTGCCATCCTGGGGGGTGCATTCACCTTGTGCCCTCTCATGTTCTTTGCAGCTAGTGCTCTTCTCTGGGAAGCTCAACACCATCGCAGGGGTTGTGACCACCTTCTTCCTCTTGGTTTACGCCACCGTCAACCTAGCCTGCCTGGCACTGGAGTGGGCATCAGCCCCCAACTTCAGGTACCTCCTGGCACCAGGGAGGGGAAGAGATGCTGAGCACCCCTCTCCTGGGCTTTAAGGGGGGCAAAGACACCCCCATCCCTTGGGAGAGAGAAGGGGCCAGGTCCTGGCGTGGCACTGGGTTGTCACAGTCTCCACGCCCTGGCCTTGCTTTCCTGAGTGGGTAGAGGTAAATCCAGCACCACTGGCTACCACTCACCCCCTCCCCTTAGGCTTTCCGGAGGTAATTTATAGCCTCTGCCCGCCCGGCATCCCCCAGGCAGCTTGCCAAGCGGTGATGGAGCCCACTTTCTATTAGCGCTAATTAAACTAACATGGAAGGGGGAGGGAGGGGGATCCTAGGTAGGGGGAGGAGAAGATCTTCCAGGAAGGAGAAGTGTGTGTGGCAGGCAGCCCCAGCCTGGGGCGGGGGGTACCCTGGCATGGGGCTGGCTTGGCAGGGCTGCCCAAATCTGGGGGGGCACAGCAGGGTGGCTGGGGGGAGCCTCATCTTCCTCCTGGGTGATGCCTGCCAGCCCCGGTGCAGGGTGCTGTGCCTCTGAAGCAGGGGGGGCCCTGCAGGTGGGACAGAGGCAGTGCCCAAACATGACTGGGTGGCACTGCCTGGAAGTCCCACAGAGTGCCCCATTCCCAAGGGAGAGCTGGTGTCTGTGCCAGGCTGGGGCTTGGCTCCTGCCTTCTGTCTTGGCCGGGCACGGATGGGGCAGGATGGGTGCCTGGGGTGGTGGGAGGCTGCTGGGATGGGTGGCGATGGTCCCCTCCCCCACCCCACATCTGGTGCTGCCCCTCCCCACACTGAGGTTCCCATCAAGCGCAGCGGAAAAGGATTTTAATTACCTTTCAGGAAAAACAACAATTAGAGAAAATAACAGCTTCTTGCCTCCCCGCCTCCGCCTCCCTGCGCCAGGCTGAGTAGGCGCCGCGGCCGCCGGCACTGCCACACGCTGCCTGACACTACCTGCCCCCCCGGGCTGTGCCAGCGCAGCCACAGCCCCGTAGCCATCATTACTCCTGTTTGCCAGGGCCTGGCAGCAAGGGGGCTGTCTGGTGCCCTGGGAGGTACCATCTTCCCTCTGTGCCCTCTCCTGCAGGCATCTGGGGTACCCGATGTGCCCTGGGCTGGCACAGCAGGGTTCAATGGGCATGGCTGGTTGGCACCTTGGCACAGTCCCCCTTGCTGTGCCTACCCTTCAGCTCGCCATGGTGTATCTTTCTCCTTGCTGCAGGCCCACCTTCCGATACTTCACCTGGCACACATGCCTGCTGGGCATTGCGGGCTGCTGCGTCATGATGTTCCTCATCAGCCCTGTGTCGGCCTCAGCGAGCCTGGGCTTCCTTCTCCTCCTCCTCCTCGCTCTCCACTACCTCTCACCTAGTAGCACCTGGGGCTACATCAGCCAGGCCCTCATCTTCCACCAGGTGAGCCCTATCCTCCTCTGCTGTCCTCTCATGGGGCAGAGAGATGGTGTCCCCCAGATGGTGTCCCCATGGCAGGTCCATCCTGGGCAGCATGTCCTCAGGGCTGGCATCCCCATGGGTGGTTTGTTGAAAGAAGGAGGGTTCCTCATCTGCTGCCCTCCTTCCTTCCCTCTCTCCCTCCAGGTGCGGAAGTACCTGCTGATGCTGGATGTGCGGAAGGACCATGTCAAGTTCTGGCGCCCGCAGATGCTGCTCATGGTACAGAACCCGCGGAGCAGCGCCCGCCTCATCGACTTCGTCAATGACCTCAAGAAGAGCGGACTCTATGTTCTGGGCCATGTTGAGCTGCAGGACTTGGGTGAGGACCTGCACTGTCCCTGGCGTGGGTGGCCTCCGTCCCTTGCTGCAGTGCTGTGCGGCACCTGGAGTCCTTGGGGTGATGCTGCTGCCCAGCTCCTGACTGGACAGGGTGGGCACAGCAAGGGAATGTCAGCATTTTGGGCACACGTGGCACCTTGGGTTTGGCTTTGTGTGGGGGACATAGGTGGCTTGTGGGTGCCCCACATCTCCTGTGCACCTGTGCTTGCACATGCGTGTGCTCAGGTATTCATCCCTACATGTGCACATGGGGCTCCTGCACGTGTCGGTGCTGGTGTGCACACATGGCACATGCCACCCAGGCTCCTCTGGGCCCCAGTGCAGCACAGTCACATTGCACGTGACAATGCCTGCACACACCAAGCACACGTGGGCACACACTCAGCACAGCCTTGCACAAGCAGGTGCCTGTGGCATCCTCACCTCATGCCTGCTGCTGTGCGTTGACATGCTTCAGGCATGTTTGCACCCCGGTGTGTGTTGGTTTGCACACATGTGCTCCCTGTCACACGCCGTGGCCCTCCCCATCCCAGTGGATACATGGGCTTTGCTCCCCCCTCTGCCGTTGCCGTGGTGACTAATGGCCTGAAATTGGGGAGGGGGGATGGGGCTGCCTGGGTATTTTTCATATACTTATGTATAATTTCATATTTCTGGCTGGAAGCACCTGCTTCCACCCTCCTTGTCTTGTGGGTGCTGGGGTGGGTACGGGGGTTGGCGCTGGTTTTGCAGGGGGGGTGCTGCAAGGACAGCAGGGTGAACCCCCAATAAAGGGTACCTGACCCCCTGATGCTCTTCTCGCTCCCTGCTCAGACACGCTGCCCTCAGACCCGCTACAGCCCCAGCAGGACTCGTGGCTGAGCTTGGTGGACAAGCTGAACGTCAAGGCCTTCGTCAGCCTCACCCTCGCGCCCTCAGTGCGGCATGGTGTTCGGCAGCTTCTCTTCACCTCTGGCCTTGGTGAGTGCTGTCTGGGCTGGACGCGGTGAGTGTCCACCCAGCTACCCTGGTGGGGTGAGAAGTGCCAAGGAGTTTGGAGGCATCTGGATGGGTGGTGCCAAAGCTGAGGTGGAGCTTGGAGGCATCTGGGGTGAGCAATGCTGAAGCCCAGTTGGGGCTTGGAGGCATCTTCGTTGGTGATGTTGAGAGGCTTGAAGACACCTGGATGGGCAACGCCAAGGGTCTTGAAAGTGCCCGGTGTGGGCAGTGCCAAAGCCAAATTGGAGTTTGGAGAGCTGTTGGGTGAGCAAGGCCAAGTTGAGTCTTGGAGGCATCTGGGTGCATGATGCTGAGGGGTCTGGAAATCACCATGGCGAGCAATGCCAAAGTCAAGCTGGGGCTCTTTGACACCTGCAGTGCCAACATTTGCTCAGCCACGTTGTTGTGGTCTCTCCGGCAGGTGGCATGCGCCCCAACACCCTGGTGCTGGGCTTCTATGATGATGCAGCACCACAGGATGGTCTAGCCCGGCACCCTGCCTTCACCAGCACCCGTGAGGAAGTACCCCTGGGCTTCCCCCCTCTGCGGGAACCCGCCACCCCCAAACTGCTGTCGGCCCGGGAGTACGTGGGCATCGTGGCTGATGCCCTGAAGATGCTTCGCAACGTCCTGCTGGCCCGGCAGCTGGAGAGTCTGGACAAGGCCTGGGAGCTACGGCGGGCTGCCAGCCCCCCGCCCACCATCCACGTCTGGCCCGTCAACCTGCTGCGGCCCGACAGCGCCCGCTATGCCGACACCTGCAGCCTCTTCCTGCTGCAGATGGCTTGTGTCCTCAACATGGCGCGGGCCTGGCGCCGGGCCCGCCTGCGCCTCTTCCTCTGCGTGGAGGCGGGTGCCATGCCCCATGCCCAGGAGGAGAAGCTGCGCCAGCTCCTCAAGGACTTGCGCATCCAGGCCCAGATCCAGCTGGTGCCCTGGGATGCCGTCACCCGCCTGCACTGGCAAACCCGCCAGGGACCCCCAGGGGGGCCGGCGGGGGAGGAGGAGGAAGAGGAGGAAGAGGCAGTGAACTTCCCGGCCAATGCCACCCAAGTGTCGGATGAGTACGTCTGTGCCGCCAACAAACTCGTCCTGGAGCAGAGCCCCGCGCCGGCTGTGCGCTTCCTCTACCTGCCGCGGCCGCCGGCCGACACCAGCCTCTACCCGCTCTACCTGCACCAGCTGGAGCTGCTCACCCGCGGGCTGGGCCCCACCGTGCTGGTGCACGGGGTGAGTGCCGTCACCAGCACCCAGCTCTAGGTCACCCCCCTCTCCCTCTGTCCTGTCCCCTCCCCCCTTACCGGCTCCCTGCACCCTCCTTTGCCCAGTGCCTTTAGCAGCCTGAGCCTGGGGTATGGTGTCCCCGGGCTGTTGGGCAGGGAGGGCTCGGTGCCCCACGCTGGGAGGTGGGTTGTTATTTTGGAGGGGGAGGTGTCTCTTGCACAGGCTTAAAGCTGCCCTGGCAGGATCCGGGCACAGCATTCACGGTGCCTTTTCTTTGGGGCGGTGGGGAGATAGCAGGGTCCTAGGCACGACCAAGCACTGGGTGCCCTAATTGGCTAGTGGCAACCCCCAGCTGGCTACTGGGAGCCCCTTGGTTGCACCCTGCACCCCCACCCCCCATGCTTCCCCCATACTGCGGCCCCCAGCCTCTCCTCCGCTGGCTCCTCCGGGCACCCAGCCAGCAGCGGGGATTGATTAAAGGCAGCCTCGACCTTGGTGCCCCAGCTCCCCGCCATCCTCCCTGCCTTTCATTAGGAAAAATTAAATGGGAAGAGGTGGGGGAGGGGAAGCCCGGATGCCTGGGTTCCCTGCGTGAGGCTGGGGGCGGGGGGAACTGGCCCTAATGGCTGCAGGGTATGGCACCCCAGGTCTTCCTCGGCACCCCCAGTGCTGCTGGGTGGGGACACCCAGCTGCTTTAACCAGTAGTGCCCCCCCCTCAATGGGGTTGACCCCCTGGTCCTGCCAGGGAGGAGGAAAAATATATAGGGGTGGGGGGCTGGCCTTGTCTGACACCTGAGTCCCCTGGCCTTGCTCTGGGCCCCGTGCTGTGGGGCATCCCCACACCCATCATGACCTGCATGGGGGAGCTGGCGTTTCCCCCTTCCCTCCCCCCTTATTGATTAGGGGAGGGCAGGAAATTGCCTGGGTGCTGGGTGATAAATCCATCGGGTGCCTGGCAGGTGGGCAGCGTGCCCGGGCCCTGCCTGATGGATCGCTTCCTATTAGCCCGGGCATGGGGAGGGGGACTTCTCTGGGCCCGTCTGGGCTCTGGTGTGGGGGGACAAGTGTGGCACTGCTGCCTGCTCCTGCTCCCACCAAGCCTGGCACTGCCAGCTGGCAGCTCTGCTCGATTGGAGAGCTGCAGGAAGGGGGAATATAAGGGGGGGTACCCTTGCTCCCTACCTTTTGTAGCGGGTCATGCCTGAATTTGTGCCTAAATTCCCACCTGACAGCTGGGCAGGGGGCTGGGGCTGGCTTTGCTCCCCGCTGCGGGAGGTGGGTGCCCTGGGTTGGAGACCGTGTGGCCCATGGGGTTTATTTACAAACAGGCGGGAGCTGGCACAGGGCAGCCGGGCACCAGCGGGACCCGGCGGCCTATAATGTTAATTATCACCACGTAATTAAAAGCCCATAAAAAGCCTCACACTTCATTAAATTAAAGCTTCCCCGCACCCTGCCGACGGGCTCCGGCAGAGTTAACCTTGGCCGTGCCAGGCACCAGCTCCACGGCAGCTGGGCACCTGTGGCTGGGGGTGTATGGGACCCCTAGCCAGGGGTGTACAGCCTCCCATGGCACTTGGCGGGGGGGGCTGCAGCATTGCACAGGCACTCCCCAACACCATCCGTCACCCTGGGGCCATGTGTGACAGGGAGCATACCTGGCTTCATGCACAGTGTGGCACACGTGGAGATGCTGTCCCACTCGGAGATGCCCATGTGGCCGTCACCTGGACGTATGTGCCCACGCCACCCCTGCAGACAGGTTGTCACACGCACTGGGACATGGGCAGGGGGCTGTCACGGGCACACACGTGCACACCCAGATGTGTGTGGCTGCTGCAAAGGCAGCATCGCACGCCGGCACAGCAGCTCTGGCATGTCGGCTCCGGCGCACAACGCCCACACGGCGCACACCTACACAAACAACATTTCTTCCTCCCTCCTGACATGCAGACCCACACCCTGCATCTTCTCCAAGCTCCTGCCCATCGCTGCCCGGAGAGGTGATGGGCCTGGGGGGGGGAGGGAGAGCACCCATCTCTGCCTGTCCCCTCTGTGCCTCAGTTTCCCCAAGGGCTGTGCTGTGCCAAGCCGGGGGGAGGAAAGGGATGCGTGGGGGGGGCCCACAAACCTTCCTGAGGGCTTGGTGCCCTGGGTTAGGGATGCTGCACTGAAGCCTGGGGTGACATGAAGTGGGGGACCCCCCCAGCACAGGATGGGTATGTATGCACCGGTGGGAGGTGTGTGTATGTGTTAAGGGGGGATATGCATGGACCAGGAGTCTGTGTGTTTGTGTGCAGGAGTGGGGTGTGCGTGTGTGATGTGTTGGGGGGTGTATACGTGCCCAAGGGGTGTGCGTGCATACACACAAGGAGTATCTATAAGTGCACATGCATTGGGGTGTATATACACCCCTATACGTGATATGCTGATGTGCATGCAGATCTCAAGGTGTGTATGGGGAGGTGCAAGGTGGGACATGTGTGTGCCCAGCACCCCTGGCACTGCTGCTGAGAGGGGAGCCAGCCGGGGGGCTGCGGGGGGCAGGCGTCGGCGGGTGCCCGTGCCCCGGCCCCGCGGGGGTGGGCAGCCAACGGGGCCTCGGCTATTTCTTGGAAATTTCACAGCATTCATTTCAGTGCAAATAAAAGCTGTCATTGCCGGAGAAATGATACTGATCGGGGTCTGAAAAGACAGCAAATTACCCGCCTGAAAATGCACCGCTGGAAAAAAATGCATATTAAACACACAAAAAGGCACTTTGCCATCAGCCGCGCTTCCCCCGCCGCTCCAGAATAACCACACTTTACATAATTCTCCCTCTCCACCTCCGAATTAATTTCGCAGACAGAGGCAGAGGCAACCCTCTGACAATAGCGGAGGGGAGACGCGGCGGCGGCGGGGG
>JAOXNO010000052.1:11169345-11209336 GCA_028565335.1 Limnodromus scolopaceus
GGGGGTTGCACGAGTGCGTGTGCATGGGGAGGGGGATAAACTAGATGGTGGATGCATAGGGTGTGTGTAGGGGTGAGCGTGCATAGGTGTGTGTCATGAGGGGTGAGCTACAGATATGTGTGTGTATACATATGCGCAAGCGTGTACACACATATGTGCACATACATGTTCAGGTGTGTGTATATGTTAGAGGATGTGCCTGTGGCTACAGGGTAGTGAGGGGTGTGGGGGTGTAAAGGATGACGGTTTCCATGCAGCTTGGCTCATCCCTGCGGCTCCCCATGAGTCAGGCTGCAGCACAGGAGCAGGGCCAGCCGCGGGGCAGGTGTGGGGCCACCATGGGGCGGGAATGGGGCAGAGCGTGGTGCCAGCATAGGGCAGGCTGTGGGGCAGTCTGTGTGACAGGCATGAGTCAGGCTATGAAGCGGGGGCCTGCCCTCTGCCCAGGGCTCCCAGCCCATTGCCTGCTGCAGATCCAGCACCCTCTAGCAGGAGGGAAACTGAGGCACAGGACTGACCTAACATGCTGCCACCCCACGGCTCCTGGGGCACCGGGGTCACTCTGCAATATGGGGGAAGGTGAGGGGTGTCTTGCCCAGCACAGCCCCCCACCCCCCCCACCCTCTGCTTACCCACTGCCTTTGTCTCTCCTCCCCAGATCGACCAGGATGGGCTGACTCTGCCCGAACGGACCCTCTACCTGGGGCAGGATGAGGAGAGCGAGAAGGTGAGGGCAGGGAGCCACAGTGACGCCATGGGGACACCAGAAGGGGACCAGCACCCAGCATGGGGCGGCAGACAGAGGGCACCCCCACTGCCAGCAGTGCCAGTGCCTGCAGGGCAGTGTGGGGTGGCACTCAGCATCCCTTCCCTTGGCACAGATCCTGGCTGCGTACCGGGTGTTCATGGAGCGGCTGCTCACCCTTCTGGGGGCCGAGCACGTGGAGCAGAAAGCCCAGGAGATCCTGCAGTTGGAGCAGCACCTTGCCAATGTGAGGGGGATGCACACTCTGGGTTTTGCGGTGCCTCTACCCAGCCCTTGGGCACCCTGGTTGCAGATCTTTGGGGTTCTCCATGCCTGGTCCTAAGTGACCCCACACCATCCCCCTCGGGGACCTCCACTTCCCGCCTTTGGGGACCTTCATGCCTGTCCCTTGGGGATCCCAGCGCCTTGAAGACCCCATAGCAGATCCTCAGGGAGCCCAGCCCCAGCATCTTGAGAACCCCCAGTCCCAGCCCTTGGGACAACCACTCCAGCCCTTGGGGATCTCCATATCCACTCCTGGTGAACCCACTCCAGGTCCCTAAGGACTCCATGCCCAGGTCTTAGGGACCCCAGTCTGGGCCCTGG
Organism: Limnodromus scolopaceus; assembly: GCA_028565335.1. NCBI lineage: Eukaryota > Metazoa > Chordata > Aves > Charadriiformes > Scolopacidae > Limnodromus > Limnodromus scolopaceus. Next base: position 11,170,697 of record JAOXNO010000052.1, read on the forward strand.
GGGACCCCCGTGACCAGCCCTTGGGTAATCCAACTCCTTAAGGACCCCCATGACCAGCCCTCAGGGATACACTGGCAACAGAGGGTTCTCAGGGCAGGGAGCCAGAAGGGATGTGGGTCAGCAGCCCCTCTTGCCCCAGAACTGTGCCCACCCCAATATGGGCAGAGGGGTGGTGACAGCCCATCCACTGCAGATCACGGTGTCTGAGTATGATGATGTGCGGAGGGACATGGGCAGCATGTACCACAAAGTGACCCTGGGCGAGCTGCAGCGCATCACCCCCACAGTGAGTACCCCTGGTGCCCATCCTGCCACCTCACATCCCCCATCTGCCCTATGCCCCATTCTTGTCCCTTTCCCCCTGCTCCATGCCCTCACTGCCCACCAGAGAAGTCCACTTGAGGGTGATGAATCCACCCTGCACTTTTCTGGGTGGGGAGGGGTGGTGAGAGGCTGGAAAGCCTGGAAGGGGATCTCCTCCAGGGCAGCATGGAGGGTGGGTTCCCCTTGCCCCCCTGATGGTACCTGTCCTGGCAGCTCAAGTGGAAGCGCTTGCTGGACCGTATCTTCCACGACAACTTCTCAGAGGAGGAGGAGGTGGTGCTGCTGGCCACCGACTACATGCACAAGGTGTCTGACCTCATCCGTGTGACACCCAGCAGGTGAGGGGGGCTGTCACCTGCTGTGCCCCAAGCACCTTTCCCAACCTGGCAGAGGGTTGGCAATGGGGTGGGCACAGGGTGGCAGGGGCTGGTACACCCCATCCTGGGGAGGCCAGGCTGGGCAGGGGGACTCCTGGAAAAGCCCCTGGGAGAGGGCACTGTCGTGGACTCCACAGCACCCTGACTGTGCCCGGGCACCTGCTGAGAACCCCCCATGCTAGACGTCACTAGACACATCACACAGCAGTGAGAGACATGGTGCCAGACCATCCCCAGCTCCCCATAGGACAGTCACCCCCATGACCTGCCTGATTCCCAAGCAGGGGTGTCCCCATCCTGGTGCACACTCCCCACCCTCCCTGTGTGCGTGGGGACATGTCCAGTGTATGTGGAGGGCTGATCCTGCCCCCCATCACCAGGATCCTTCACAACTACATGCTGTGGCGCATTGTGGTGGTGCTGAGCGAGCACCTCTCCACCCCCTTCCGCGACGCCATCCACGAGCTCTCCAAGGAGATGGAGGGCAATGAGAAGCAGCTTGAGCCAGGCAAGATCTGCCTGAGCCAGGCCAACAAGCACTTTGGCATGGCCCTGGGTGCCCTCTTCGTTGAGGAGCACTTCTCCTCCGCCAGCAAAGCCAAGGTAGGTGATGCATGCCTGCAGGCATGAAGCCACTGTGTCCCTCCTGTCCCCTTGACAAGGTGCCTGCCACCACCTGGCACCCTCCTGAGGACTGGCTGGCAGTGTGATGGGTGGTGAGGATGCCATGCCAGTGCCCACGGTGACCCACCATAGGTACAGCAGTTGGTGGAGGACATCAAGTACATCCTGGACCAGCGCCTGGACGAGCTGGACTGGATGGATGAGGAGACACGGAGAGCAGCCAGGGCCAAGGTAGAGGCCAACAGTGTGGATCCTTGCCCTTGCTTCCACCACAGCCCAGGGACACAGGGGATGGGGGCCTGACCACGCTGCTTGCTTTGCCCGCAGCTCCGGTACATGATGGTGATGATCGGGTACCCTGATTTCCTGCTGAAGCCAGAAGCCATCGACAAGGAGTATGAGGCAAGGGGTGGGCCAGGGCCATTCAGGGGCATGGGCACACGGAGTGGGGACATGGTCCCCACATCTGCCTCGGAGTCTGCAGATACCAGGATAGGGAGATGCCAGCCCAAAACAAGCCACCTCCTGTTACCTTGTTGTGCCCATCACTCACACAGCTACAGTCACAGCCACATGGGTAGTGCTGTGATGTCCCTGGGGTATCGGTTGATGTCCCTTTCCCCACAGTGCACCCCTCTCAGAGCTCAACCCCATCCTCAGAAAGGGTTAGGGGTGCCCATAACCCTGCATGGCCCAGGGATGCCACAGAGATGACAGGTAGGCAGCCACCCTCACGGTCACACAGAACAGGACATGAGGACACAGTCATGCCACATCTAGCCCACAGCCACAACCCCACACCCTCAGTCCTCAAGGCTCACCGGGGGGGGGGAGGACGCCCCAGCCCTGCTCCCCACACTCTTGGGGCTGGCACTCGGGGCTGGCATCCCCCTGACGTGGCCATGCCCCATCCCAGTTTGAGGTGGACGAGAAGACTTACTTCAAGAACATCCTCAACAGCATCGCCTTTGGCATCAGACTCTCTGTGAAGAAGATCCGACAGGAGGTGGACAAGTCTGCGTGGGTATCCCCTTGCCCTGGGAGGGGCACTGGGGGGTGCACAGCATGGCCCCACCTGTGCCCCCTGTCCCCATGCCTGGTTGCATCCCACGGGGTGTAGGCAGGAGGGCACAGGGCAAGACAGGAATGCCCCTCTGACCTCCAAGCTGTGCAAGGGGGTGGCGTTTCTGTGCCCCCCCTGGTGCCCCTGCAGCCTGGCACCACTGTCTCTCCTTGCAGGTGGCTGCTGCCCCCCCAGGCACTGAATGCCTACTACCTGCCCAACAAGAACCAGATGGGTGAGGCATTGCTCAGTGCTCCCGGGCTCAACCCCCCAGGGCAGGGGGTGTGGGGAGGGCCCGAGGTGGGGGGCACAGGGAAGGGTTCTCTGATGATGCTCCAGACGGGCATGGGACAGGGTGGCCCCACCAACTGTAATGCTCTCCTGTGTCCCCAGTGTTCCCTGCTGGCATCCTGCAGCCCACTCTCTATGACCCGGAGTTCCCACAGTGAGTGTGGGGCTGGGGTAGGGGTGGGGGGTGTGGGGGTAGGGTATATGGCTGGGGACAGTGGCATGGGTGGGGGGTGCCAGCTCCTAGGGTCACTCCCATCCCTGCCAGCACTGTGCCCTCCACTCTCTCATCTCTACCCCACCCCCACCCCGCCCCCAACAGGTCTCTGAACTATGGTGGGATTGGCACCATCATCGGACACGAGCTGACCCATGGCTACGATGACTGGGGTGAGTGACCCCTGTCCTGTGCCAGGACAGGAGGTGGCTGGGTGAGGGGCAGCCCCAGGCTGGGGGGGGGCAGGATGCCTGGTTCCCTCCAGACTACTGGTGGTGGCGGTTGCCTTGGCAGGGGGACAGTATGACCGTCACGGGAACCTGGTGCACTGGTGGACGGAGAGGTCATACAGCAAGTTCCTGAAGAAGGCGCAGTGTATCGTCAACCTCTACGACAACTTCACTGTCTACAACCAGCGGGTGAGCCCCCCCTCACCCACCGGGCAACGCCTGGGCCCACACTACCCTGTGGGGAGAGGCCCCACTGCTCCGTGCCCACAGGAGAGCATGGTTCTGCCCTGCCCAGCCCTGAGACCCGGCAACTCATCACACCTCGGTGCCAGGGTGGGAATGGGGGGATGCCTGGCTGGGGGGGTGTCTCTGCTCACCCCATGTCTTTTTTGGCAGGTGAATGGCAAACACACCCTGGGGGAGAACATTGCTGACATGGGGGGGCTCAAACTCGCCTACTACGTAAGTGTTGTCGTCATTGTCCCCCCCCCGGGGTGTCACAGCCTCGGCAGGGCCACAAGACAGCTGCTGATGCCATCCCCACTGGGGGGGCGCAGGAGACCCCCAACCCCACCTTGCTCCCTGCAGCAGGGAGTGGGCCTGAGCCAGCTTGCTGGTTGCTGGGGGGCTCCAGAGGTGAGGCTCGGGACAGGTTTTGGGGGGCACCAAAGCTGTGCTGAGGTCACCCCTTGTTCTCCAGGCCTACCAGAAGTGGGTGCGGGAGCATGGCCCCGAGCACCCCTTGCATCACCTGAAATATACCCACGACCAGCTCTTCTTCATCGCCTTCGCCCAGGTGAGCCCCTGCCCTCCCCACACACGCCATGTACCGGGGTGGGGTGGTCACCCAGTGTGGGACTGGCGGCCTTAAGGGACAGGGCAAGAGCTGTGCCAGATCCAGTGTGCATGACCAGGAGCCGGGCTGGGCTCCATCAGCTCTGGGCTCAGAGCATAGTACTGAGCCCTGCAAGGAGCATCCCACACAGCCCCCACTGCTCCTGGGGACCCTACAATAACAAACATGTGTCCCCCCCCATCACCTCCAGACACCCCACAGTAGCAAATGCACATGACCGTGAACTCCCAGGAGACCCTAGAGCCAGGCAGCCCACTCCCCTAGGAGACCTGACAATAACAAACATGCCCGTGTGCTCACCTCCCAACCCATCTATACCCCATATGGAGTCTCCCAGGAGACCCTGCAATAATAAGCGCAACCAGGGCATCACCTAGTCCCCTGGCAGTGAGAAGGCCTTGGTGGGTGCCGGGATCCCCAGGGACCCCAGGGAGTGCCAGAACCCCGGATGCCCCATCCAAGTCACCCATGAGAACCTTTCTCCCCCGCAGAACTGGTGCATCAAGCGACGATCCCAGTCCATCTACCTGCAGGTGCTGACGGACAAGCACGCCCCGGAGCACTACAGGTACCGGCTGTTCCAAAAACGGGTGGGCGCAGCAAGTGCCAGCCTTCCCCACGTCTGGCAGCGCCATGCAAAGTGGGGTGGGCACCAGGATGGCACCGGAAGGCTCTGGGTGGGCATCCCTGGGGCAGGGGATGGGGTGCTGCTGGGGTGAGCGGGTGTCCCGAGTAGGGTGCATGGCAGGGGTGGTGGGGGTGTCACCGGCTCTAAGTTCCTCCCCTCTCCCGGCAGGGTCCTGGGCAGTGTCTCGCAGTTTGAGGAGTTTGGACGGGTTTTCCACTGCCCCAAGAACTCGCCCATGAACCCGGTGCACAAGTGCTCAGTGTGGTGAGGCTGATTCCGCCCTGGCAGGCTGGCACCCCCCAATCTCCATCCCTGCCCATGTGCCACCCTGTGCCCACTCCCTACCTTCTCCTGTCTCCCCCTCCTACTCACCAGGCAAAGAGGGCACCCCCAGGTGCACCCCCAGGTGATCATCTCCCCCAAAGACAGACACCGGATGGGGGGTGGAGGCAGTGGGGAGACACTTGGGGTGAGCACGAGCTCCTGCACAAAGGCAGCTGCCTCCTGCCCATTCCCTTCCTACCCTCTGCCCTGTGAACTGGGGGGATTCTGAGTCCCTATGGAGGAATGAGGTGACGCAGGGGCACCCCCCAGGCAACTGTGTACCCCCTCTTCTGTCCACCCACCCCAAATCCTTCACTCAGCCCTACCACATCCAGCCCAGCGCCGGTCGGAACAGAGAGAGTGAACCAGAGACGCTGTGGGGCTGCCCCACGCCAAAAGCCCACCAACCCTGTGCCCTCCCCGGCACCCCCTGTGCCAGCCCCATCCTGTCCCCGCATCAGCCCTGCCAGCTGGTGGGCACAGCCGGCAGGGCTCGGGGCAGGCAATGCCAGCCTGCCCTGGGAGCGCAGGGACACGGATGCCCGCTGTATTTTTTGCTGCTGTTTCTGGTCAATAAAGCGCTGGATATGCCGGGTGGGTGCAAGGGGCCGTGGCCGGGGGCCGGGCAGCACCCCCGACTCTGCCTGTACGGTACGGGAGCCATCACACCCCACTTTTATTAACCACTGAGCACCCCACGTGGGTGGCATAGGGCACCCCCATGTCCTGAATTTGGTGCCCCACAGCTGCCACATCTGGACTAGGGATGCTCCAAAGAGCTGCTGGCCACCTCCAGGTGCCGCTGCCTTGGGGAGGGAGGGATGCAGGTCCAACAGTACCCGTGGGGTCCCCTGGGGCTGTGGGGTCAGTGGAAGAGGGGCAGGAGGAGGGTGAGCAGAAGCAGGGCCAGGGGGGTGGCGCGGGTGCCGGGGGCAGAGTTCCGCTGGCGGCAGGAAGTGTAGGGCTCAATGCAGGCAGCGTAGGCCATGACGTGGGCCACGTAGGTCTCCTCCTGCACCCCATGGAAGAGGTGGGCCATGGGGCCCTTGGCCAGGATGGCCACATCCTCACCACCATGAGTCTCCGAGTCAAGGGGCACAGCCGCCTGCTGCTTGTAGTCATACTGCTCTGGGGAGGGGGAAGGAGGGAGTGAGGGGGCCAGTGGTGGTCCCCAGCCCCATCCCACCACCCAGCCACGGTCCCTGTGCTCTCACCAATTTTGTTATCGTCCACATCGGGCCGTTCAGTGCCTGGGTAACCTGGCCCGTTCCCGTAGAGGATGGATGTGTATCTCTTACCATCAAGGGCTGTGCTGGGGGCCACACCTGGGAAGGAGGTGATGGGGGGCGGAAATCAATCAAGAACCCCCTTTACCACCCCTCTGGCCGCAGCCAGGGTCCCCTGGAACTGGCAGTGCCCAGCATGGGGTTGTGCCCCGTGCAGAGCCCTACCGAAGATGGAGGAGCCACGCAGGGTGTAGCCGCCGAAGGAGAAGACGTGCGAGTGATCGGCAGTGATGACGGTGAGGGTGTCCCCCTCGTCTGTCAGTTTGCCTGCCCGCTCGATGGCCCAGTCGAATTCCACTGCCTCTATCAGCGCCTTATGGGCTTTACCATCATGGTGGCCGTGGTCGATTCTGCCACCTGCATGCAAGCACCCATGGTGGGATGGGGACCGACAGCAGCACCCCCAACTTGTAGCCCCAGCCCAGGATGTGGGACCCCCCTTCTCGCCCGCCCCAGGGGCACTGGCCCCGACCTACCTTCCACGAAGAGGTAGAAGCCGTTGGGGTTCCTGCTCAGGATGGTGATGGCCGCCTCTGTCATCTCGGCGAGCGATGGGTCCAGGGTGGTGTTACGCGTCAGGTTGTATTTCATGTCACCGGGTTCGAAGAGACCTGAGAGGGGACACATTTGGGACAGGCTCAGTGCCTGCACGTGTACTGCTGACTCCCAGGTCCCGGTGTGTGGGACGTTTGTTACCCATCAAATATTTCACATTGGGGTCGGCGGCGGCAGCCAGCATCTCCGTCTTGTTCCAGGCATAACGGGCACCCTGCAGGTAAATGCCACAGGGGGTCATGGGTGCCTGGTCCTGTGCCTGGGGGTGGTGAGCAGAGGACTGTCCTGCCTCATGTCACCTACCTTCCGAGCTGCCAGCCACATGTCTATGAGGTTATTGCCATCCTCGCGTATCCCCTTCTCTGTTGTGTGAGTGGGATACTCGGGGTCTGCTGTCCCCATGGGGGTCATGTATTTCCGGCCACCCCCCAGGATCACCTGGAGGGGATGAGACGGGCACAGCGTTAGCAGGGGGTGCCCGGGGTGAGGGTCTGCCCTTGCTTCCACCCCCGTGCGTGGGTGCTCACATTGATGTCGACGTTGTGGACCAGCTGCCAGGCGATGTCCTTACAGCCCTCCTTGCGGGCGTCCTTGGGCATGCTGGCATCCGCGTACCAGTCGCGGTTCACCACGTGGGCGTAGGTCCCCGAGGGCGATGCGTGCTGCACCCGTGTCGTTGTCACGATGCCCACAGCCTTCCCTGCCGCCCCCCCAACTGGTCAGGGTCCCCACAATCGGTGGGGGCACAGCGTCCCCCACCACTGAGCCCTGGGATGCTTGTGGCGGGGGGGGGGCCAGCCCCAAGCTTGATGCCCCATGTCCCTGCAGGGTCTCCCCCCCCCAGCCCCGCTGCCCCGTGCCCCCATTACCAGCTTTGCGGGCTCGCTGCAGCACTGAGATCACCTCGTTGCCCGCCGTGGTGTTGCACTGCGAGAAGCGGGCGGCCGCGCTCAGCCCTATTGTCTTGTAGTTGCCCTTCACGCCGCAGAGATAGGCGGTGGCCGTCCCTGCGCTGTCGGGGACCTGACGGTCCACATTGTACGTCTGCCGAGGACACGTGCCAGGCTCAGGGCAGGGGGCGGTTGGCAGAGGCACCCAGAGGGTTACTCTCAATCCCAGGCACTCCTTGCCATGGTCACTCATGCCTGAGGGCAAGTATGGGACAGGCAGGGACCCTGTGCAACCCACATGGGCATCCCCAGGGTGCTTCTGCGCCGGCAGCCCCATGGGCATTACCCTGGCCCCGTGCCCAGCATCAGCCTGGCCCCGTGCCCAGCGTAGCGGGGATTTACCTTGGAGAGAGCCACATATGGGAAAGCATCCAGGGCAAGGGGGGTCTCAGGGCCCAGCTTCCCCTGCTGCTGACCCTTCAGGATGCGAGTGGCCGTGATGGTGGGGACCCCAAAGCCTGGTGAAGAGAGAGGGTCCCACTCACCCTCTGGACCACGTGCCCTCCCTGCACCCAGCTCCGTAGGGCAGCAGTGGTGCCAGCCCGCCTGCTGGGTGTGCCAGCAGAACTCACCATCCCCGAGGAACAGGATGAGGTTTTTGGCTTGTTTTATCCTGGGCTGGATATTGTAGGCAGCCTCGATGGCTGCGGCTGCCTGGTCATTCCAGAAGGATGGCTTCTCTTCCTCCACTGGGATGGGGCAGCACCCATCAGTCCCACCTCACCAGCACCCACATCCCTGGGGTACCCGCATCCCTGGGGTGCCCTCATCCCAGGGGTACCCGTGCTCAGGGTATCCCCCTGCTGGGGCCTTCTGACATGCACTGAGTGAGTCAAGGTGCTGTTTGGGGTGGGAAAAGGCCACATGGGCTTGCATCTACTGCTCTGCCTGGGGGTCCTGGGGCAGAGAAGAAGGGGGCAGTAAAAAAGGACATGATGGAGGGAACCATCTGGCAGGTGGGATGGGGCCACACCCATGGTGGGGGGAGATTACAGGCAGGTCCCCCAGCCCTCCAGCCCAGAAGCAAGCAGGAACCTGACCCCAGAGGGGAAAACCGGCTCAAGGAGCCCAGAAGATGGGATAAACCCCATTAACCCTTGCAGAGCTGGGCAGCCCCTGCTCCCCTCCCCAAGCCCTCCCTGCAGCCAGCCAGGCTGGTGCTCTGATGAGCATTCCTGCTTCCCTGGGGCACCCACTGCAGCCAGCCGGGCACCCGTCCCCATCCTTGTCCCCACCTGGGATGACAGCAGCACTGAACCCTGCCCAGAGGCACAGGCAGAGGGTGAGAGGGACCAGGAGATGCATGGTGAGATCCAGTAGCCAACGCAGCTGGCAGCGTCTGCAGCTCTGGCAGATCTGGGGAGGGACTTTGGACCGGGATCAGCCCTTGTGGGGTGCGTGGAGGGGTTTGGCACATTTCTGATAGCCTGGCGTCCTGCCGGGCAACCGGCACAAAGGCCATGGGGCTGGGCTGCAGGCACCTCCTTATTGCTGTGGGGCCAGATTTGGGGTGTGGATGCAGGGGTTGAGGTGATGGGCAGTACCTGGTGAGTGTCGTTTCCCACCTCGGCTGTGGTGCTGTGTTGCCAGGTGGGGGGATAACCTGGCCCAGGGTGCCACCGGCAGCGCTGAGCATCAGACCTGGGGCAACAAGGGTATTGGGAGCACCTGGGGGTCACTCATGCACTGAGCAGTCCTGCTCTTTGCCCAAAGCTTTTGCGAGTGGTAAGTCCACTGATCTGGACTAAACACCACTCCTTCCTCAGCCCTCGCTGGGAAGGTGCCAACCCTTGTAAATTGTGCCCCAGTCTGGCAAAGCTGGGGTGGACGTGGCCTCCCCTCACCCTCATTGCATCACCTCCTTCACCCCCATGCCTCCAGTGCTGGTCCTGGGGGCAGAACTAGGAGCTGCAGCCACCTGGGGAAACTGAGGCAGGGGCAGCGCCTTAGGAGGTGACCACAGCTGCAAACCCTCTCACAGCAGATGGGAGACAAACAACTTGGGTTTTATTGCATCCCTTGATCCCGGCCACAGTGGGGACCCAGCTGCCAAGACCCTCCATGGGGCGGCTGGAGGCAGCTTGTGGCAGGCCAGGCAGCCTGGGTTGAAGTGGGGCTTGGCCAGGGGTCTCAGCCCCCCAACATGTGGGCAGCCATGCAGAGGGCCAGGAGAGTGAGCAGGGTCTGTGGGGAGCTCTGGGTGCCGTGGGAGGCCCTGCGGGCTGTTCTGCACCCGGGCTCGGCAGCATAGGGCTGGAGGCAGGCAGCATAAGCCATGGCATGGGCAATGTAGTGCTGCTCCTGCACCCCGTGGAAGAGGTGGGCCATGGGACCCTGGGCCAGCACCACCACGTCCTCCCCGCTGTGGGTCTCCGACTCCAGGGGCACGGCTGCCTGCTGCCTGTAGTCCTTGTCCTCTGCAGAGGGAAAGGAGAAATGGGGCTGGGGCAGCAGCCTCCCCTACCTGTGGCATGGCAGGGGGCAGCTCCCATCACCCTGGTGTCGGGGTGACTCCCGCCCAAGTGACTCCTGAGCCACCCGGTGGCATAGGGACCCCATGAAGCCGCAGTGGCCATGCCTGTGGGGTGCTGCCCCAGCCACCCTGCCCCCCCACCCCACCCTGAGCAGACTCCTACCTGCAGCAGGGAGGCTGACGGCTGGGCGTCCCCCATCACGGATGCTGTAGCCAGGACCATTGCCATAGAGGATGCTGGTGTAGGCTCGCTTGTCCTTGGCTTTCTTGGGGGCCAGCCCTGGCACAGGGAAAGACATTGTCACCCCCTGTCCCAGCTGGGTACCTCTCTCCAGCTCCCTGCCTTGGCCAGCTCAGCCTCTGGTGGGAGCAAAAGGGGGAGGTGGGAACAGGGATGCTCACTGTCCCTCCCTGAGGCCCACCAAAGATGGAGTTGCCACGCAGTGTGTTGCCCCCAAAGGTGAAGACATGGGAGTGATCGGCTGTCACCACGGTCAAGGTGTCAGAGGGGGAGGTGAGCTCGCCTGCCCGTGCCACTGCTCGGTCCATCATGACTGTCTCCATCAGTGCCTGCTTGGCCCGGCCACTGTGGTGGCCATGGTCAATCCTGCCACCTGCACGGGGAACACAGCCATCACCCTCTCCCTGGTCCCCTGGGATGCCCACTTGCTCCCAGGACCTGCATCCCACACCAGCCCCAGCCACACTGCCCGCCTGGGGCTACTCATCTTCCACAAAGAGGAAGAAGCCATTGGGGTTCCTGCGAAGGATGCGAATGGCCTTTTCTGTCATCTCCACGATGGAAGGGTCCGTGGAGGTGTTGCGGTTCAGCTCGTATTTCATGTCCTTGGGCTCAAAGAGGCCTGGAGGAGTGGGGCAGGGGGAGTCCACACTGGGGCCACTTTGTGCCCCTGGCAGCACCCCTGGAGCAGGGAGGAGGAGAAGGCATTGCCAGCGGTGCAGGCAGTGATGCTCTTACCCATCAGGTGGCTCACAGAGTCATCCTCAACCGCGTCCAAGCCCTTCTTGTCCCAGACGTAGCGGGCACCCTGCCAGCGAGAATGGAGCCAGTGCCAAGGGAGGTGTGCCCCATGTCTGGCGTCACAACCCCTCCACCCTGATGTGCTACCTGCTTGGCACTGAGCCATTCAGCAATCAAATCCACGCCGTCCTTCCTGGTGCCATTCTGAGCTGGGTCTTCCGGGTACTCGGGGTCCGGGGTCCGCTTGGGGGTCATGTACATCCGCCCGCCACCCAGGATCACCTGCCGGGGAGCTCAGCATACCCTCCCAAGGTCCCCCCATGTCCCCTCCCTCCCTCCCGCGCCCACTCCCCGGCTCACGTTGATGTCTGTGTTGTGCACCAGCTGGTAGGCGATGTCCTTGCAGCCATCCCGCAACGCCTCCTTGGGCATGTTGGCATCAGCGTACCAGCTCCGGCTGGCCGAGTGGGCATAGGCGGCCCCAGGGGACGCGTGCTGCACCCGCGTGGTTGTCACGATGCCCACCGACTTCCCTGCAGCATGGGCAAGGGTTCACGAGGAGCCCATCCAGCCCTGCATGGCACAGGATGGCCATGCCATGCCATGCCATGCTCTCCAACAGGGTTGCCCACTGCCCCATACCCGCCAGCCTGGCCCGGTGCAGGATGGAGTCCACCTCGTTGCCAAAGGTGGTGCGGCATTTGCCATAGACGGCTGCCCCGCTCAGCCCCAGCGTCTTGGCGTTGGCCTTCACCCCGCAGAGGTAGGCTGTGCCCGTGCCAGCACTATCAGGCACTTGCCGGTCGATGGAGTATGTCTGGAAGCAAGCGAGGCTTGGTGGGCTTTCAGGCAGGGGCAACAGGGCCGCCCCCTGGTGCTGCCCCACTCACCTTGGCCAGGGCCATGTGGGGAAAGGTCTCCATGGCCAAGACGCTCTCCTCACCCGAGCCGCCGGCCAGTTGCCCCTTGTAGATCCGAGCTGCTGATATGGTGGGCAGCCCCATGCCTGCAGGCACGGCAGAACCATGGGTTTGCAAGGGGTCAGGATCAGGGACAGTCCTGCCCTCCCCAGGCATTGCCAAGGGGGACAGCCTGTGAGGAAGGGAGCTGCATCAGCCCCATCTTCTCACCACCCCTGTCCCCTGGCTGCTGTGGAGCTGGGGCCTGGCTGGGATTCGGGGCACTCACCGTCACCCATGAAGAGGATGATGTTTTTGGCCTGCCGTGCTGTCGGCTGCAATGCCAGGGCCAACTCCAGACTCCTCCTGGCCCCTTCATTCCAGTAGCCCGGGGTTTTCTCTGCGTCTGGAGTCAAGAGCAGAGCTGGGGACATGCAGGAGCACTGGGCATCCTGAGGGTGGGCATCTCCACCCAAGGCTCTGAGTCCCCTCCATGGGGCCCTCGGAGGGGCCAGGAGCCCTTCAGGAATTAGCCCCATCTTTGGCAACCCCAGGATTGCTCAGGGCCCATCTGCGTAGGGGGAAACTGAGGCACAGTTTGGCAGGGAAGTTCCTTGTGCCTCTCGGCAGAGGGGATAAGGTGCCCAAGCACCAGGTCCCCGTGGCGAGTGTGCCATGTCCAGGCAACTGGTGGCTCTCAAGCCACTTGACCCAAAGCCACTGCCAGGGGGTGAAGGGGCAGCAGGGTTGGGGAGAATGGGGATGGCGGACAGGGACAGGGACAGGGACAGGGCCTGCTTTGGTGAGGGCTGAGACAAACCCATTCAAAGGTTGGGGTCTCAAACCACCCTGAGGTGGCCAGAGGGTCTGCCTTTGCTGGTATCCCACGGGGAGGTGACACGGTCCCCAGAGATCCCCAGGGAAGTAGCACCAGCCCCAATGCCCCCCACCAAAGGCTCCTACCCACCCTGTCCCACACGTCCCCTGTCACCTGAGGCTGCAGCAGCGAGCTGGGCGACGAGGCAGAGGAGAAGGCAGGTTCCAGGGGAGAGTGGCCGCCCCATGCTGCCCACCCCAGCTCCCATCCTGAATTCCGCCTGCGACCAGGGTGAGGGGACAGCCCTTTATGGCCCTTCCCTGTCCTGCCGGAGGGCTGAGCCCCGCCGCAGGTGAGACGATGGGCTGATAACATTCAGGGACTATCTCCCAGCCCTGCCCAGGGCCCTCCCAGTGGCCCCAGGCCCCCCTGGGGCCATGGTCATCCCTGCCCCCCACCAGTGAGGGAGGACCTCCAGCCCATCCCTGGGGATCAGGGCACCTCGTGGCCCCCAGCTCCCAGGGGGGTGGCTGCCTGTGGGACCCCGGGGAGTGGCAGGGAGGGCACAGGGCAAAGTGCTGTTTTTGCAGACAGGCTGAGCTGGACTGGGCTGGATTGGCCTCGTTTCCCCTGAGACAGAGCCGAGGAGGGGGACACTGGGCTGAGGGGCAGGCGGAGGACATCTTGCCTTTGGTGTCAGTGTCCTCAAGTCCCCTCTCCCAGGGGACAGAGTCACATGCTGCCTGTCAGGCCCTGGTGCAGCTTGTGCCAGCGCACCCACACAGCAAGATACCTTCTGTGGGCAGGGGACAGCCCCACGTCACCACCACCCGGAAAGGAACAGGAGACCCAGGGAGGAGCAGGCTGCTCCCACCCTCTCCCACGTCCAAAGGTGACATCCACATGTGGTTGTACTAGGCCATCTGGAAGGACGCTGCCAGGAGCGCAACCCTCGGGGACTGCAGGTGACCCCGATGGCTTCCACAGCTTGTCAGCTCCTGGGGAGCGTGTTGTCCCCAGCCCTGACCATTCCAGGACCCAATCTCCCATCTGGAGCAGAGCAGTCTAGATTTGACCAGCTCCTGGCTCCTGCAAAGGGCAGATGTGTCCGTGCCAGGGCCACATCTGTCACCACTGATGAGGCAGAGTGAAGCAGGGCTCCCTCCCTGCCTGGCACGATGAATCCACTCCTCGCCAGATGTCAGTCCCTCCACCAGCCACCGCTCATGGCTGCCCATCCCTGCAGGGGTGACTAAGTAGAGGCTGCCAGAGCAGCCCATGCCCCAGGAGACATCCTGCATGGCACGGGTGGGGGACATGGGGACAGGGAGCAAGCAGAAGTGCCTGGAGACTGCAGAGGGGTGGTCAGTCCGTGAGGGACTGGACGCTCTCTTGAGCAGCAGGGAGAAGCAAGGACATGGTGCTGCAGGGTCCCCGAGGGGGCTGAGGCTGGAGGCCAGGGTGTGAGGGGCTGGAGCAGCACCTGGTGGCTCCCCGGCCAGGGGAGGCTTGGATTTCACAATGCTCGGGAAGCAGCAGGCAGGGGAAGGCATGGGGCTGCCTGGGAGTTGAGTTATTGCTGGGATTCCTGGCTGAGGGAACACGGAGGAGACAAAATAAAACATGTGCAAGCCCCCCACGCAGCTGCTGACCCAGCTTTTATTACATGACACACAACCCTGCCAGAAACCCTCCTGCACAGCCCCACAGCCGCATCCCACTGCATCCCACCACATCCCACCCGAGATGGTGGGGCCAGCCCCTCTCTGCTCCCGGGAACATGTGTCCCCACTCGGCCCTCACCACAGCCACAACAGGTGGCTGGGGATAGACACCGCTGCCTTTAAAAAAAAAAAAAAGAAGAAAAGAAAAGAAAGCATCAGGCTAAAAACATCTGAGAGTCCAAATGCTCTGCCTGGGGCAGGCTCAAGCCCTGAGCCCCGCTCCCAGCCAGAGTTAAAAGCCAAATCAAAACCAAAATGGCATCACTTTTAAAAGTCAAAACCCCAAACTCCTTGTGGGTCCCCTCCGTCCCCAGTGGGCACCGGTGCGGGGACTGGGAGGTGAGGAAGTGTTGGCAGCGGGGAGCAGGCACAGCCCAGGGTGCTCACTTCTCCGAGCCTGGTCTCTTGAGCAGGGCGCTGTACTTGAGCGGGACGCCGTCCGACGTCAGCACAACCTCAACCAGTGTGAAAATGGTGATCACCTTCAGGGAGGGAGAGAAAGACAGAGAGAACAGGGTTTTTCAGGTGGCTTGGCATCACATCAGGATTTGCTTAGAGTCAAGCTGGCTTTTGCTGCCTGTGCTGTGGCACCCATCGGGAGCCAGGGAACGGGGCAGGACAGCTTCAGATAACTCTGCTGGGACGCAGGGTGCTCCTGGGGTTGGGGCTGGATGCAGCACCTTCAAGGGCTGGGCTGCAAAGCCAGCCAGGGAACCCACACTGACCTAAATGAACCTCCCAAATCATCTTCACTTACTCCAGCCTGATCAGGCCCCAGTCTCGTTCCCCACACAGTCCGGGAAGGAGCGTGGGTGATTGCGCCCTCAGCTTTGGGTCCCAACCTCCCCTAAAGCCTGCCCGTGTCTCCGCTCTCCAGCCAGAGAATGCACATCATCCCTTAATGAGGCAACCTGGCCAAGCGCCAACTGTGGGCTGCGGCGAGAAGGGTTTTCCACATGATGCTGAGCATTTTCTCAGCATCCTGCAAGGAGGGAATGACCCTCCCCTTCATCCCCCTGCACCAAGAGGAGACCCGGGAAGGGAGTACAACGGATGAGAGAGATGCAAGGGAATAGAGACCCCAGAAAATCAATCCCTCCTGTTCAGGAATGCGCTGCCTCCTGCTGCCACCTTCTCGGTCCTCTGAATCCATCTCTTCACGCAATTGCATGGATTAGAAGTGCAGAGCATCGTTCAGGTCTATCTCTGAGGCATGTTAATGGTCTGCCTGGGACACTGGGAAGGGCCATGGCCAGGTATTTGGGGACTTTGCTTGCCAGAGCCTGTCCCCCAGCCCTACGCTGGGGCAGGGCTCAATGGGGCCATCTGCTCGGGGCTGGCCCGCAGGAGGAGCAGGCACAGAGCCACCAGCATGACCTTGTCACACCCTTCCCAGCCCACCCCGCGCTGGCCACTCCAGATGAATCATTCAGAGCAGGAAAATCTCTTTGAGACTTAAACCCATCAAAGTGGCCAGTGAGGACCAAATCACAGGGAAATTCTTTTTCAGATGGTTCCCCAGATAGCTGCTGGTTGTCTAGCACCAGGCCCTGCCCGTCCCAGCTGGCGGGAGCCCAGGGGCGGTGGCCATAGGGCAGCCCCCCATGTCTGGGGGAGTCAAATGGTGATTATCAGGGCTTTCCCTTGCAATCCTGCCCTGGCCCTTTGCTGAACCGCCGGGGAACAGCACAATTTCACATCAATTCCCTCGCATCTTAGATCCACTTCATACTCAAGGCCTGAGTAATTAATGCCCACTGAGGTCCTGGCCACCTCCTGGAGCTCAGGGAGAGATGGGGGCAACAGTTTCCCCCCTGCGGGAGGGCCAGCCAGCCCAGACCCCTGCACGGCTTCCCGCAAACAGCCTTCCCCGACGTTCCTGCTGCCTGGATGGGCTGAGCCAAACAGGGAAGCAGAGGCCGAGTGCCGGGGCCAGGCGGCCAGCTGGCAGGGCTCGGTGCCACAGGGTGTCCGGGTGACATCTCCCGTGGCTCAGCACAGCTCCCGGGGATCCGGCTCATCGCAGGGCTGGAGATTTATCGACTCGGGGATCTGGGAGGACAGCTCAGAGCCTGCTCCCAGGGGAGGGCTCCAGTGTTTTCTTAAGAGGTGTGGAGAGTTCGTGGAGGAGTTTCCTCTACCGCCGAGTGTTTGCTTAACCAAAATGGGCCCTGCTCATGCTGGGGCGTCATTTTTCATGCAGGCCCCTGCTAGGGTGTAAGTGATACCTGCTCCTGTAGGAAAGGAGGAACCGAGGCCACTTCGGGCCGCGTCCAGGGGGCTTCTCTGAGCCAGGCTGAGAAAGGAAAGCTCAGCTTCAAAGGGGGGGAGGCCTGCAGAAACCCCTGCAGCTCTGACCGCTACACCTCCCCTGGGAAGGAAGGGGATCCCCAGGACATGCACCATACCAGCTGGGGGGGGTCAGCCAGCCCTGTATCGGGAGTCTTTTTCATCCAGCCCCAGGAGGACAAGGATGGGTTGTGCTGGGCTTGGTTGGAAATGGGGTTCAAGTGCAGAACGCCCGGGGCGGTGCAGGGAGAGGCTGGGATTCGGCCCTGCTGTCCCTGCCCAGGCAGCGGGCAGGGATCAGAGCAGTCAACACAGCTGTGATTTTATAGTGACGCCAGACAAAAGTTGGCAAAGAAGGAGCACTTAATCAAGCCAGACAAATGCGATTGCTGCCTTTGATTGAGTTACCAAGTTAATAGATGACAGGGACACAAGGGAGAGATCTCTAGATGCTTTTAAACCATTTGACACTGCATCTGAGGAAGTCTGACTTAAAAAATTCCTCCTAATTGGGTGTCAACCCTGTCACAGGGATGGAAACCCGAAGGAAGGGCCTTGCCAGTGAGGGGCATGATATGCCAGGATGGGGGGGAGGGTCTAGACAAGCGCTGCCTTAGGCCTGATCTTACTTAACATCTTAATTGATGATCTGGAAGAAGGAAGTAAACAGCATGTTAATTCAATTCCTGGAGGAAACTGAATTGGAAGGCAGGGCACACAGCAGGCAGGGCAGAGTCTGAAGGCCGTGTAGGGGTCAGATGTGGGGGCAGTGAAGAGATGGAGCGGAGCTGGATGGCAGAGGAGGTTGAGGCTGAGGTTGGGCTCGCTGGGGAGGGGACACAGAGGGACAGCAGGACCTGATAGCCTGTGAGGTGGTGCTGTCTCCCAGACCTGTCCCCGTAGAGACCACAGGATCCACCTGTTGCACACAGACTCCACGCCAGCCCTATGGTGTTTGAGCCTGTCCCACACTGGGAACTCTTACCTGGGGCACAGATTCCTCCTCCAGCGTCTCTGGCTCCCACATGAGTGTCAATTCTGGCTTCCTTCCCACCTTCTGGAACTGGAAGCCCAGCAAGGGCAGTGCCTGCAGGCAGGGAGAATGTTGGTAACAGCCTGTGGCCCTAACAACATCCCCCCACTCAGCTTTCCCCCTCCACTTTGCCTGCAGATGGGGATGATGCTGCTTTTGCCCGGCACGCTGCCTCTGCAGCTCTTTAACAACCGGGATGCAGCAGCCTGTGAGCCTGAGCCTAGCACGTAAATCAGGGGCTGCTGTGATACACAAACAGCCCATATATCATGCTATATGTCCTGTTTAAAGATGTCATTGCCAGCCATATAACCAGGTTATTAAGAGAAGATGCTGTCACTAACCGCAGGTGCTGGCCTACGGTGGTGCTGTCACAGCCCCAGATATACCATCTGATTAAATGGAATGAAAACCAACCTCTCTCCCTGTCCTCGCTTCAGCGCCGCGTTGATCTCTGTCCCCCCAAATCTGCCTTTTAACTAGATCAGATCACCCCCAGCACGTAGCAGGGAGAAGCTGGTCTTTGGAGACTGGGCTGCTCCAAACCCCCCCAGCCCCTTGAGCCTGCCCAGGACTGAGGGATGGAGGGGAAACCCCAGGAAGGCGCCCTGCGCTCCGGCCAGCCCGGCTCGGGTGCAGCTCTGCCAGCAGCAGGGCTGGCACAGAAGGGCACCGGGACAGCCACTGCCTCCAGTGATGCCAGGCTGCTGCAGCCCTCTCTGGTGAGGCAGCGCTGGCACCATCTCACATTGGTGAGGTACTTACATTGCAGTAGATGCGCTTCTGGACTCCAAACTTCAGCACCAGGACATCAAAGGCCTCGTTCAGGACACCCATAACCATGGCCTCTGACTCCAGAGGACCACACTCCTGCCAAGAGACAGAGATGTCACTACACTGGCATCCTCCACCCAGCCATCCCCAAGGGGTGCCAGCGTCTCCAGGCCCTGGAGCTCTGGCAGTAGTGGTTGCTCAGTGTGTCTCCTTGCTGTTTGCCTTCCCCAAGGCTAGCTGGGTGGCCACACAGCCCTCTGCCTGGTGGCATCTAGGCTGAGCTTTCATGGGCAAATCCAGAGATGCCCAGGGGGAAGATAGTTTTGGCTCTTACCCTGACGAAGATGCTGAAAAAGAGGTCAGCACTGAGCTCCTGCACCCTCTTGGAAGCCATCTTCCGATCGTTGCAGTGATCTGCCTGTCTCTGGATGGCGTCCTTCTCCATCTTGATGGGGGAGCTGGCACCTGGGAAGGGGACAAGTGATAATGACATGCCCATGCTCCCTCCCAATCCAGAGCCATGCCATGGCACCCTGGACCCAGATGCCCAGCTCACCTCCATGTCCCTGTTATTTGAGGGCACCCATGTGCCAGGGAGCTGCCCCATGGGACGCAGACTCGCAGCACTCAGCCCCTGCGGCTGGCAAGGCAGGAACCCAGGAGTCCCGCCTGTGCTGGCCACAGCCACCCCCTCCCCTGGCAGCACCCAGAGCTGCTCTGTAAGCGTCCGGGCAGCACCCACCGAGCGAGGCGGAGAGGAGACGGTGCACCATGACATCCGCGTAGCGGCGGATGGGTGAGGTGAAGTGCGTGTAGAAGGGTACGTTCAGGGCGTAGTGGCGAAAGAGGGTCTCGTCCTCCAGGACACCAGTGCAGAAATAGAGAGCCATCTGAAAGAGGGGAGGAGCGAAGAAAGAGGGTGAGCAAGGATGGTAGGAGGACCCTGCACGAGACTGGAGGGGTTTGTGTCTGCCAGACAGAGCTACAGCAGCTGATGGTTCTTCACCTGCTGCTCAACTTGGGTTGCACAGGGACAAGATGGGTGCTGCAGGAACTCAGCACAGAGCAAAGGGGGCAAAGCCACTGCAAGGACCTGTTGTCTGGCAGCTGACCCTACCTGGCCTCAAAAATTACATCAACTTTCCCATCACACATGGGTTTAAGCAGTTTCCTGCATCTGCTCAGGCCCTGGGGCTCTTCCACCATCCTCCTGCCTTTCAGGGGAGAGCCCAGCCTGCCCTGTGCCCACCGCGGATGCTCTCCCATGCCAGGTTCTGGGTCTGGCTGCAGGCTTCATGCATCCCTTGCACCTGCCTGGAGAGCACTGGGGGCTGGGATGACTGGCTCCTCCATTCAGCAAGGAGAAGAAGACAGTCCCACTGTGATCCCTGCTGCTCCATCCCACAACAGCAGCTGGGAAGCCGAGTGGCTGGACTGCCCGGCTAAACCAACACCGGGGCCACCGTGGCACTGTGCTGCCCAGCAGCCTCTTCAGCAGGGACCTCTCCTGGCTGCGCCGCCCCTGTTATCCCACATGTTACAGCTTTTATTTTTACATCTGTGAAACAGCAGCCGTCGGGGCTGGGATAACAACGGGGCTGAGCCCGGGGAGGGGAGGCTGCGCGGGTCAGGGGGGTTGCAGCAGGGTCACGGCACAGTGGCGATTGAATGAACCCGTTTAAAAATAAGAGCAAGTGATTTAAAAAAAACAGGAGTAGCCAGCTCTGATTACAGAGCTGTCCTGGGATCCATGGTTTGGGCAGCTGCATCCTCCGCTCTCCAGCCCAGCGACACAGCCAGCTCCTGCTGAGCAGCAACGCACTGATCCGGGCAAGTAAATAGAGCAGGTTAAAAAAAGCAGCATCGGTCCCGGCCTTATTATGAGACCCAAGAGCTGGGATAGGAGCCGTGGCGGCTGCCAATTTCCACAACCCAGAATTAAATTGTTTCTGATGGACTCCATGAAGTACGGTCTACACTCAATTAGCTCGGCTCCCACCGAACAAGGCTCTGCGCGGTCGGGCTGGGAGACAGGCTGAGCACTGGAGGCTGCTGCGGGAGGTGAGTGCCCTTGTGCAGATCGACAGCCTGCAATTACAGGGGGGTTTACAGCCCCTCTGCCAGGCTCCCAGGCAGAAGGGAGGAAGGTCCCTGCAATGCCAGGCAGGTAGAGAGCAGAGCACACCCATTTGATGGCACAGGTCAAAATCCCTGCTACAAGAAAGCCGCTGGGAAGGGCTGATCCCTTCCCTACGCTCAGCAGCACAGGGTAAAACCCTGCCTTGTTTTAACTCAGAAAGATGTTGAAGGTCCCACGCTGCTTGCTGTTGCCAGGGACACTTCTTCCTGATGGATGTGTTGGCCAAACCCAGCTGCTGCTGGGTCCAGCACCATTTTTGACAGCCTTTTGGCAGCTCATGACCCTCATGAGGTTGTCAACAGCCTGGGTATCACAGCAAAAATACTCTTCTGGGCTGCGGTAAGGTTACACACTGCAGGGATCCCAGTCCAACACGTATCTGATACCTGTCCTCACCACCACGACAGCAATACCCAGTGACACCAGCCTGGCATAGAGCAGATGTTTTCTCATTAACAGCTTTGACTCACAAGTGGTCTCAAATCCCCAGGGTTTGCTGCAACCCCTGGAGAACCGCAAGGAGCTTGGAAATAAATCAGCCCCAGCCAACCAGGGGCAGCTTTTGCTCTCACGGACAGATTGAATCCCCGAGTGACTGAGCCCCTGAAAAATGATATGTCGCTGTTCTTTCATCTGTTACGAGGCTCCTGGCATGGCAATCCAGGCGCTCCCCCAGACACATGCATTACCACTTGCTTCTCATCTCCCTCCTCCTCCGAGAAGCTGATGTCTTGACCACCAGCGCGCAGCAAAGATGGAAGATGAGGACTCGGAGCGACCATGGGTTAAATCTGTGGGCAGCTCGTTTTGGCTGATTTAACTGCAGCCTTGTCCCTGAAACACCAGCTTTATCACTGGGAGCTGTGGTGCATGCAGGGATATGGGTGACTCCACAGTGCCCTGGGCCCAGACGGTCTTCCCACACCATCTGTCAGAGCAATGGCCCAGTCCTTGAGACAGGCACGGGCCCCTGTGTGGCTGCTCTGCAGCTGCCAATGCTCAGATCTGTCCTGAGAGACTGTGGTGTCCAGGGACATGGGCAGGATGGGGCCAGTTCTCCCATCTGCTCTAATACTGGTGGCAGACTGCAAAAAATCCTCCTCCCAGGGAAAGCTCTTTCCATTGAGTATCTGTCTGTCCTTTCAGAGGGGCACTGACAGGGCTTTAAACTACTCTGCATTCAGCAGCAGAACAACAGTAGGAATCTGAACTGTTCAGGATTTTGGGGAGCTGTGAGTCCATCCCACAGTAGGAGTGTGGCCAGGGACCAGAAACCACAGAGAGCAACACTGATGTCTCTCGCTCCTGCAGTGCCGTGGTGCTTCCTTATGGATTGGACATGGATCCACCACCACAAGCACGTCCTGGGGCAGACTGGAAAGCAGCCCTAAGGACAGGAGGGGAGCATCTGCTCACCTGGCCGAAGGCTTTGGGCACTTCTGAAAAATCTATTTCCAAGCTAAACAATAATTCAGAAAATGGTCAACTGCATAAGCTCACCCCAGGATCAAGACAGATTTCTGCTTCTTCTCAACTCATGCAATACTTCCAATAATGAGAGCACACCGTCACACGTGGCAATACCATCCTGCCAGGGAATGCTGGCAGATGGGAATGCCAGCAGATGAGAATGCCACTCACCATCCAGACACAGGCTGCCCTGCAGGGATGATGGGCTCAGCTGTAAACTCGGTTTTTTGCCTGTTATGGGAGCGTTCCAGACAGCAGATTTGCCAGGCGTGAGGGGACAGCACAGCACACCTGAACACACGGGCACCTTGGTCTTCTGACGATGAAATGACTCTAGTTCCTGCCAAAATCATGTCTCACAGAATATCTCTTTTAAAAGTTCCTCTTTCTTCTTCCCAAAACTCTCTGTCTGGTATCTGCTCTGCAGAAGACTTCATCCCCAAAACTTTGATACCTCTTTGGCATATGGATCTGACATATATTCCAGGCCTAAGCCTTAACAAGAGCCACTGGGAGGTATCTCAAAGCACACCTACCCCTTCTCAGACCACAGCCTCAGGAGATCACAGGGGCAAAATTTCAGCAAGTCAGTGGGTCCCAAAAGACTCCTCTTCTCCTTGGTGCCAGGGAAGAACCAAGTTGCCTTCTCCTTGCTCATCCCTCCTGGCCCACAGCTGGGCTTGCACCACAGCCAGCAGGACCAGAGAGGGACTCCAGGGAATGCATGTCACCAGTGCGTTCACCTGCTAGCACCTCCCACCAGGAAAGGGAAGATGTGACATAAGGGACCAGGACAAGTGAAAGCAGGACATGGGATCCAGGACAACACCGCCAGCTCCAGAGGACACTCCTGCACTTTACAGAGCACTCCTGAGCTGGACGCATACACAAGGGGGTGATTTACTGAAAAGCTTCAGTCTCCAGTCCCACTTGCAAGCAAGCATTAAGTCACTAAAGTACAGCAGGACTTCAGGCAACTGCTAATGAGTAAATGGAGCAAATAAGCCAATTAGAAGAGTGACAGTCAAATGAGGGAAGATGATTCATTCCTGCAGCGATAAGCAGGCCACAACAGAGAGACCGTTTCAGGAACGTGCCCCTTCTCCCTGTGGGGCAGGACTGCCCTCAGAAGAGGCTGTGCTATGCCCAGCCGCAAACGCAGACAGACAGATGCTTCACAAAAACTTTTCTTGATGGTGATAGCACCCAAATAAGCATCCTGAGCTGCAGACACACCAAACATGACAATCAGTGAGAGCAGCACAAGCCTCCACTGCAGAGACCTTCGCAGAAGGTTGCTTGATCTGGAGGGAGACCAAAGGGTTTCCAGAGCTTCCCTGCTTCTAAGAGCATGTGTCCAGGCACCATATCATGTTATAAGGCCAGTCCCACACCCCTACATCATCCTCACTCTTGATTCCTTCTTTGGACCAGCTGGGATACTATGATGTGAAGGAATGGCACAGACATGAACCACGGAGCCCACCACCAGCTCTTCACAGAGCAGGCTAGATCCTTGTGAGTCTGCAAACATTCCACATGCAACTTCAAGGGTGAAACATCCAAACCAGTAATAACAGGGACACTACGGGGGGCAAGGAAAGACTCAGCCTGACCCTGCCATCCAGTGAAGCTCTGTTGCCCGTGGGATACCCCCATTGCCAGCTGTCTGGGGCTGGAGGCACTGGGGGAAGCTGCTGGCAGCCTCACAGCACCATGTTTAGTGTCCATTCACTCTCCCTCCACATAACAACCAGCTGCGGTAATGCAGAAGGGGCGAGGGCTGAAGACGGAGCCACAGCAGACAGCTACAGCCAGACACGTCCACCAACACAGTGCTTTTCTCACCTGCATGGGCCTGGAGAACATGTTGGTCAGCACTTCTTTCCTGGCTTCAGAGTATTTGTCAGCACCAAATGTTTCATTTAAACTTTTCTGGAGGAGGAAAGAGAGAGAGCATTCAGTGTTGGCAAGCTATGGAGGTAGGGGGACCCAGGCAGACCTTACTGGGACAAACAGCAGCTTGTCAGAGCCAAATTCCTCCTTTCCCTGCAAATCTCGTAAAGCAAAAAGTGCACGTGAAAAAGGGTTTTTGCTCCAGTCTCAGCAGCCCCGACAGAACTGCACACAGAGTCCTGAATGACAACCCACCTCCCAGGGTCAGCAGCTGGGAGCAGCCAGGGCACGGGGATCGCCGTCTCCATCCCAGAGGTGCAGCGTGTGAGAGCGCCCACGGCCCCTTTCCTGACCTGTGCCAGACTCTCATCCAGCCACCAAGAGCTTCAGCGCAGGGACTAATGGGACTCCGGGGAGATGTGGGTATGGGAGGTCACTGCTTGGGGCAAGTGGCGAGGCAGGGCTGGAGGGTTCAAAGTGCAGGAGAGGAGCTGAACACGCAGCCCCACGTCTGCTGACACAGTCTCGGTGCAGCCAGCGAGAGGGGAAAGCAGTCCCAGCTGACGGAGGGGTGTGCGGGAGGGCAGCGGGGATGGGATTAACAGAGGATTATCCACAGTCCAGTTGCGGCGAGTAAAGAAAATCCTGGAACCTGCGCTGTGCTGTTCAGCTGGAGTTCAGCCTCAGGACACGCTCGGTGGAGGATCGGTCAGATACCTCCCATGCTGCCTGCATCTGACCTTTCCCAGCACCGCTTTCCGGACCTTCCAAGTCACTCTGCTCCCCACCCTGCCCTCCCTGAGACCTTCAGCAGCCCAGACAGAAACAACCCCTTGCAGAGCTACTTTTGAGGTACAGAGCAAATGCCCTGCCCAGGGTCTACCGAGAGAAGGCAGAGAAAGGAAATGTGGGTATCCCAGTGAGTGCTGCTATGCTGAAACATCCTTCCCATTGCAGAGGGGGCAGTGCTGGGGTCACTCCAAAGGTCCTCCTTGCTCTGCTCATGCTTGATCATGCACAACATGGGTGATGAGGACAGGCTGGGCCACCCTTGCCCAGCGCTGGTGGGGTCAAGAGCGAGTCAGGGAGGTGTTTTGTTTTGGCATGGGATAGTTGTCAGCTGTTCTGGGGCAGAGGGGGACAGGGAATAAACCACACACTGCTGTAAACATGCCATCACACAGCTGTCCACCCTCCGCCCCCATGGCCACGGCCAGGGCACTCACATGCAGGGTCCCCGCGCTGCTGAAGTCAATGTCGAGGCCAACTTGGTTGCAAAACTCCATGAGGTCTTTCAGCAGCTTGGTTTGGGGTGGGGGGTGGCGGCGAAGCAGGGCCTGCTCGGGGAAGGAACGGTAGATCTGATGGGCCACGGCCATGTTGGCGAGCAGCATGAACTCTTCCACCAGCCTGCAGCACGAGAAAAACAACCCCAGGCCCCGGTTAGAGAGAGGAGTCCCCTGGGAAGCCAAGCCAGTCCATAGTGATGGGAACTAATACGACACGGGGGGACGGGGGAGCAGCTTGTAGTTGCTGTTAGAAGCAAAGATTAGATGTGAGACTGCAGCAAATCCCCCTCCAAATTCTCACTTTCTAGCTGAGGTTTCCCCGGGGACGCAGAGCAAGCCGTCCTGCTGGCGCAGACAAGCAGAAGTCAGTGATAAATTGACAGCTTAAATTAGGATAAAATAATCTCCCTTTAGGTCATTTTATCTCCTGAAACGCTCGACAAGCAAAACAAACACTGTGTGAGAGATATCATGGAAAACAAACACACATCGCTGTCTTCCCGGGCCAGAGAAAACAGCTTCTTGCTCGCCCCCCCCCATCCCCAGCTCAACATGTGTGGTCAAGCCCAGCTTCCACCCAGAGCAAGATGCAGCATGGTCCCCGAGCAGGACAAGCCACCTGTGCAGCTCGCTGCAGGGCTGCCTCTGGCATCCAGGCACTGCAAGGGCTCTGGGAGCCCCTCCACGCAACCTGCAGACTGCTGGGGGTACCCCAGGCTGGGCTGAACACCCCGCTTCCACCTCTGAATGTACACAAACTGAATGGAAATCTCCGGGGCCACATGCTGCACAGAAAAGCAATCCCGGCGCTAGAGATCATCTTCGGAGCATTTATGGGTTGTGCTACCAGCTGTAGGGCTGTGCCACAGGAGACTTGTTTAACCGGGCTCAGATAAGCCGAGAGATGTGCTTAGCTGGGCTTCCTGCTATTTGCTGCATGTATTCCCAGGGCTCCTAACTGGTGCTAATTGCCAAAAAAGATAATAGATTTACAGAAGTAACCTCATCCTCTGAGCAATGCCCAAGAGCTGTCACCGATTATGCCGGCTCAGCCCCGTCGCTCCTGCAGGCAAAGGAGATCTTGCAGGGCTGGCTGGGGGACCTGGGCTGGAGCTGGTGGTCCTGCAGGTCCTGGCCACTGCTGGGTGAGATGTGCAGGATGCTGTGCTCCTGGGGTACTTGCTACAGCAACAATGCGTTCCCGGCCTGGGAATACTTGCCAAGAACTTGAATGAGAACGGAAATAAAGACAACCCTGGAGGAGGAATAAGCACCTGACGGTGATAATTAGCGGTGGAAATGTTAGTCTTTAATGGGAAGGAGCTCCCTGAATAACAGCCTTGTAGGTTCTCCCAAAGTGTGTTGTGCCAGAGGCTGATACTTCAGACCCCGCAGGGAGGGCAGGAGGGACACCCTTGCGCAGGAGCAGTGCGGGAAGGGGTGGGGAGCAGCCCAGCTGAAGCGGGAACGGGCCACCCATCCTGTCCCCTGAAACACCTGCAGATGGGCAGATGCTACCAGAAGGCCAAGGGCTGGGTCAGGAGGTGGGCAATGCGCCCGCAGCCCAGCGTGGGAGCAGGGTCCGTACACACTCGTGGCGGGTGACTTCCAAGAGGGGTGAGCCAAGCTCTTGCTGCTCCTGTGCAGCTAAACCAGCAGATGGCAACATCGGTCCCTCTATGGCCACCGGCACTGGGGGGCTGCAGGACAGCATGGCCCAAGGCCAGGCATGGGCACCCTGGCTGAGCAGCACCCAGGGGTGGGAGGCAGGCAGCAGCACCCAGTGGGTTATGGCATGGCCATCCCCATCTCCTGGGGCCAGGTGGACCCACCAGCTCTCACCCAGCTGTGGTGCTTGCAAAGGGCACGTGGGGAATGGTGGCCTGAGGACATGTGGGAGGCTATGCCAGCCCATGCACATACCTGGGAAGCCTTTTCTGCCCAAGCCAGCTCGCAGCAAGGCCCAGCAAAGAGCCTGGGCTGCAAAAGGCAGCACCTCTCTTGCCCGGGAACTGTGGTCCAAAGAAAAAGGGAGACATTTCCAGTGCCAGCCACAGGGATGCACCTGTGGATAAAGGCTGGCCATGGAGTCCCCGTGCCTCCCTCGAAGTGTGGCCTCTACAGAGTGTGGGGCAAACCCATTTTTAAAGACAAAGCAATAGACAGGCATGAACAGCACCTCCTCTTTGCCACAGATGCAATGTGCTTACCTTGTGCCCTAGAGATGAACACTGTGAGAGAGTGCTCAAGCAGCCCCTGCCAGTCCTGCTCCCACTGCACACTGGAGTGTGAAGCCTTTACCTGTTACCTCCAGCAACACTCCGTGCTGAAAGCAATTTCCACTTGATTATTAAGTTCTGTATTTTGTTTTACTATTTTGGAGATTGAGGCTTTTAATTTTTCCTGGGGATATCCTTGTTCTGATTTGTAGGTAGCACTGACTTGAAGGTCCTGTGCACCCTCCTGAAAGGGACGTTTTAGAGCTGAAGAAAAAATAACAGCACATACCTCCTGCTTTGCTCTGCAAAACCCCGTCCTCTCCCCCCTTCAACACATCCACACCTGGAGCACCAGCCCGCAGACAGCATCCAAGGCAGCTCCCATCAAGAGGAGGTATCCGGCACATGGTTGGATTGATTGCATGGGCAGGAAATTCTTATCAGGAAGCACCCAGGAGCTTTGCACGCACGGCAGGGTGGGCAGGATGTGACCAAATGTGGTCAGATGTGACAGATATTCAGAGTTAAAAAGCTACTCATTTTGCTCGTTCACCCAAAGGCAGGGGCAGGCTTCGGGAGACGTGGCTGCAGTTAGGGCTTCTAAGGAGCAGATAACGCAGACGAGGTTGGACACTGCCCTGTATCAGGGGGGAAGAGAAGCCCCAAGGACCTGACGGGTTGGTTCATGTCAGCTCAGGTTAACGAACCACAGTGGCCCAGGCAGGGTCACCGCCCTGTGGGGTGATGCTAAAACACCCTGCAGAGATGGAGGGTCCTTGCCAGCTCTGGATCACCCATGGGTCACAGAACTGCTCCCCACACTCACCGCATTGCAGCAGCCCTGCAAGCATGAAAGGGACAACCAGCGTGAGGCTGCTCTGTGCTAACTCCTCAACAGGTTTGTTTTAAACATCAAGATTTAGTCCCCAGGGAGAGGAAAGCAGCTTCTAGAAGGGACAGGTCACAGCTGGACTAATCCAGAGCATGTGAGAGCCTGTTGGGGTCAGAAGGAGTGGGCTGAGGACACTGAAGGAGCTGGCGCCTGCGCCCAGAGTTAAGGCAGGTCACCTCTTCCACAGAGGAACGGCGTCTGTGGCTCAGGACATGAGGAGGGAGCCAAGATCTGCAACAAACAGCTTAACGTGGCGGTGTCACTGCACCTAAAAGGAAAACCTTATTCCCATGTGGGGCTCACACTGTGACTCTGGATGGGATCTTGGAGACTCCGGAGGATGAATCAGGGCTGGGACAGCCCATGAAGCCATCACAGCTTCAGGTGCTGAGGAACAGGAGGGCCCACCAAAGGCATGTGGCCTTTCAGCTGCACTTTTAGCTAGTGTCCTCCCCAGGGCTCCGGCTCGGCAAGCAATACCCCATGGCTTGGAAAAAAGCAATGGATGCTGAGGCAGGCGAGAGCAGAGGCTGGTTGGCAGCGGCTGGGGCCCAGACCAGCACCTGGCACTGGTGTTACTGGGAGCCGCGCTGAACTGAAGCCCTGTTAACTCGTCGGCAGGTCAAACGACAAGAGGTTTGTGTTTTGTTTTGTTTTTTTTTTCTTTTTTCTTAAAACAGCCCAGCTCGGAGTTTGGCTCGGTGCGGCTGGCAGACGGGAGTGCAAAGAAAAATATTTCATGGCTAAAAAAATGGAGACAGAAAGACTGGTCCATCTGAACGCGCGCTGAATGAATCCCATGTGAAATGCATTCTAACGCCATCGCTACAGTTTCCTCTGGATTCGCTGAGCTATCCTTGGCTCCTGCCTCCATAAAATCCCATAAACAATCTGATCTGAACTTTTGCCCTTTCTGTGCTGGTGCGAGGTTTCCTCTGCTGTCCCGTGGAGAGGGCTGGGGGTCAGCAGGTGGCTGTCCCTCCTGTAGGTGCCTGCAGATCCCGGCTGTCCCGCTCGCCGGGGCGGCAGGAGGGAGCGTTTCCAAACCTGTTCAATGCATCATTTAACGTGTGCATATGCAAGAGGGAGGAGAGGGAGGGGCGGCACGGCTCGCGAGCTCTGTAACATGCGTAAGCATCTTCTGCCGGCTCTTTCAATACCAAGATTTTGTTGATGAGTTATGGGCTTGGTGCAGGACTTGGTGGGTGAAACTCTATAGCCTGCCTTATGCAAGAGGTCAGCCGGAGTGTAAGGTTTTCAAAAGCATTTGCCTCTGGGTTTCAAACGTGATCGAGGCATGCCAGCTCCTACATCTCACTGACTGATGGGCAGATTTCAAGCTCCTGAGATGCTCTTAAACGCAGGACCTGGTGCTTTTCAAAGTACCTTAAATGATGGGTGTTGTAGGAAAATAGCCACCTATGAAACCGTCCAATTGAAGAGGACTCATAACACCTTAATGGCAGACCCAAACCCACACTACTGGGCTGTAACTCTCCTTGCATGGCTCCTGTCAGAGCCAAACATCCAAGGGACAGGGGAAGAGGAGCTGCACATTCAGGCCCTGGAATTGCTTTAGTAGCAGCCTTACTATTTGCTCTCTAAATGGCTAGACCCTTCTCAGTCTCTTGATAGCAACCTTGAAAAAACTACTCACATGCTCAGCAAGTTGGTTGGTTGATGACAAATGAAATATTCGTTTCTTGTGCCAAATCTCTGCAGAGTGAAGTGGGGCAAGTAAAACGCATGTTTGGCTGCTTGTTTCCATGGCAATGAGGCCAGGCTATACAGCAGCCATCGAAGTGCCCACTCTCCCTGATTAACTTGACAAATGACATTAGTTAAGCAAGGTTCACTGCAAGGCAGAGACAAGGAGTACTTTGTTTGCAATCCAGTAAGTGGAGGAAGGAGGCAGGCAGCTTGGTTAAAGCGACGTGACATTAAAACGTCTGCTGTTCCACCAGTGTAACAGACCCGTAGGCTTCAGAGCAAATGGCAGCGAGGTGGAGCTGAACAGATGAGCACTGCAATTCCCCTGCACCACCTTCTTCATCTCCGTTCCCTCCTGCAAGATGTAACCACTGGGTGTATCCCCGGCATTGGAAGTGTTCCCATAGTGGAGACTCAAGAGAAAAACCCAAAACGCCACGTAGCTCTCCCATGGCAGGGTTTTTCTTGCTATTGACAGACCGGAGAAGTTCGTCTTTTCTTCACATGTAGCTCATTGCGGAAACCTGCTCCCAAAGGGACAGAGCTGCAGTCTGAGCCCCCCTTCCAACGGTGGTCTCTCCGATTGGGTGAGCTGCCACCAGGTAAATCCCAGCATCTTTCCAGCATCTCAGACTTGAGCCAAATGCGACCAAATCATTTCTACAAAGATTACCAAACTTCTTTCCCCTATCCCATGACAAAATCCCATCTGCTCCTCTCCATCTTGTTTCCCTGTCACAGCGCTTTCTCCCTCCTGCTGGAGGGAACAAGGCTTCTGCTGTTCAAACTCCTTCCCCTCTCCAGGTGGGTTTACTATCCCAGCTCAGCATGAGTCTGTGCTTTGACCAGCAGAGAGGGCCTCTTGTTTCTAACACCACAGCTACGTGTCTGCCTCAGGTGTCCGGCTCCATGCTGGGTCTAAGTAGGATAGTGCAGTAGAGCTTCAAAAGCATCACACTTGGTTTGTGTTTGAAACAAACAGCGCCATGGGAGGCTAGTGCTGAGAAAAGGAAGCCCTGGTCTCCTTGTGTGTGGTTCAAAAGACACTGATGGATATACAACCCCTTGCTAAGGGCAGTACGTCACCGAGAGCCCTCGCTCTCTGCTGGCTTGAGGGGGATTATTGCTGCAGCGCAATCTCATAACAAACAAGAGATCTATAGCCACGTCCTGGGAATATGACTCTAAATCCTGCTGCATTCACCAAGAGAAAGTCACCTTCCACAGAAGGCTGCAAACAGTCCTGTGTATGTCCACAGCAGCAGCAGAATCAGCTGAAGGAAAGCGGTAAAGAAACATCACTGCAGTTCAACCAACATATTCACTCCAAAGACACTGGATGCGGTACCACTTTTTCTTCTTTTCTTTCAATCATGTACGTTTATTTTTGATTACAGCTCTTCCATGAAGCAAAGGAACTTGAGAGGTTTCTATAAAAGCTCTTCTAAAAGCAACATTAGCTAATCCCACATCTCCTGAAAGCGCAGCCAATGACAGAATCATGCTCTTTGGCGAGCAGCTGGACCGGCGCTTGCGATGGCTCTTTTCCATGCAAAATCCTGCAAGAATGGTGTCCCGTCTTCCTGGTGACACTCTGCCTATCCAACAAACAGGAGCATCTTCAGCCACTCACTCCAGAACAGCACTGCTACTTGAAGAGTTATGAAAATCAAATCCTCTGTTATCCAAAAATTTGGATCGCAGTGTTATATATGAGCCTTGCAATGCTGGTGTGGAGCTCCCTTTGCCAATGACAGTTGCCAAAAGCCCAAAAGCCCTACTTTTTTTTGCAAGAAAAAGTAGTAAAAGGCAAGAACGCTGGCGGTTCCTGGTTTGATGAAAGTCATTTGTGCTCCTTTCGCAGCTAGCGGTAGCCTTGAACAAAGCATAGCTGAATAATGGAATTACTCCACTTTCTGAGATTGCTCAATTAGCTCTTGGTTAAAACTGTTAACATTGAAACTTGATGAGAATAGCAGCTCTGAGGCAGTTTCAGATTCATTTCTTACTAAGCTAGAATGGCTTTTCCCTCTAATGAACTCCCTTTCCAGGGTATAATGAATGCCCTTTTTATTAGCTATGGTGCCTTCCCAGTAATAGATGCCTACAACACAAATGCATGGGAGGGTTTTCAGAATACAAATGTCACTTACTGGGCACTCTCACACCTTGAGGCTGGAAATACCATTGAGACCACTCTCTTTCCCTTACCCAAATTGACTGTAGTACGGTGGAAAACCGTTTTAAGCTCTCAATACTAAAGCTGGGATACTGAAGGCATTTGGCATGATTAGCAATTAATTGCTTAAAGCCCGATGTACTGGGTTTGCACACAGGGATTTAGACCGCTAGAAAAACCTCAACCATTTGCTTAAGTTCCTTTTAAATTATCGATGCCACTTTGCAGCCCCACTATATAAAAGAGCTGACTCAATCTGGCAGCAGGACATCAGGGCAGACGTCGGGCTGCTGGAGACGGCACAAGTGGATGTGGAGCCTTTGGCACCTCTTGGTGCTCGGCTCATGGGTGGCAAATGCTCCCCACCTGGGCTGCAGATATGCAACCTCATCTGTGGTTTGTATGGAAGGGAGAAAGTCAACGTCCGCCCGTCCCACCACCCTGATCCCATCTTGATCCAAGTGGCAAAGAAAACATCACCGAATTGAAGAGCGAGTGTTGCAGAGGACACAATCTCTGTGGGCTGTGCCTCTTCATTAAAAGTTAATATGACTGCAGTCTGCTCCCTTTCATGCAAATTGGCAACAACCTTCAGACTCCTGGCATGAAGCTGAAGTGCCCCTCTGTGCCAAAACAGAGGCCATCAGTCCATCAATCCCACAGGCCAGGGATGAAAGGTTAGACCTGCACCCACATGCTGGGCCACACAGGACACATGGGCACAACTTCAGCAGGCTCCCTTGGTCCCAGCTCCAGCGTTCTCCACAGTTTTCCCAGAACTATCACATTTTCAAGCCCAGGGCAGAGGACTTCACCCTCAGCATCACAGATGGGGAAGATCTCCCTCCAGGAAGGACCACCCCCTTTTTCCACTGGCCCCAAAGAAGCCCACAGAGTGCTGTTTGCCCAGTGTGGGCACACAGCCCCACATCTACCTCCTCCTAGAAAAACCTCCAGTGCTCCCGCTGCTGTACAGACCTTCCTACTCCTGCTGGATGTCAGCATCAAGGTGACGGTGGTGTTCAGAAGTCTTCCTATAAAACACAACGCCTTCACCCTGCCTATGCATTTCTCCATGGGGAAGATGATGGCAGCACTGGAAAGGGTTTGCAATCCCTCTAGGAGCTGTGTGACTGGGAATCCCAGCCTGACTCCCCATGGATCCGTATTAGATCTGGTTTGTCTTTCCATGGAGCCACCAGTTCACCAGGATCTCGTCTCTCAGAGGGAGCTACGATGGCCAGGGCCCTGCTCCCTCTCTGCAGAGTGGTAGGGGAGGGATACGCAGTGACCACTAACACAACTCAACACTGTGTTCAGCAAATGGGTCTCATGGGGACAACCACCTCCTGGGCTGGCAAGCCATACCTTTGGGAATGCCCTAGGATGCTCCCGAGCAGGGGTGCTGCCCAGAGCCAGAGTAGGGACCCAAGACAGTTTTCTCCAGCCCGTGGGAATTGCCAGTGGGCAAAAGAGCCTGGGTCTGGGATGGTGCGGAGGAGAGGGGAGGTACCCCATAACCAGCACCCAAAGCAGGACTGGCAGTCCACATTCCTGAGATGTGCAGCCTGATACGCCACTGGCTCCGAAAGCAGAGCTTATGACAAGACACATAATATTAATGTCATCCAGAGTCCGGCTACGAGGGGAATGGAAAGAATTCCTGAAGAAATGCAGACAGCCCCTCTCCTGACGGGAAAGTCTCTGGCCCCACACATCAGGCCAACACCGCCTGTTATCAGGCTGCATTTCCCACTGAAAGGAGGAAGCAGGAATGAAAAGCACTGTTCCTCGCCGTTAAAAGTTTACGCAAGTGATTTATGGGTCAGAAAAATTAGCAAGTCCGTCACTGAGTGCTCCATACAGCAGCATGTGTTACATGGCTGCTGACCAGAAATGCCAAGACCCATTAGGTGGAAGCAAAGGGCAGCACGATGCAAAGTTAAAGATGCTTTTTGCCCATTTAATTAATTAGTCAGGTCTTTTTTCCATCCCCTGCAGCCTTCATTAATGTAACACTGAAGTGAAGGAATATTAACAATTCAGACAACACATTAATATTAACACAACACCTGCAAAATGCAAATGTAAGTCCATTAGGTAAACAGATGATCTTAAGCCACTGAGGCAGAAATAACATTCTGACATTTCCTAGCACGAATATCCTGCAGAGATACTGTCCATCACTTCTGCTCCATTAAAAAGCCGTGGCCCCTTGTACGTAAGGGGCTCCTCATCTGTTACTAGTCCCTGAAAGGATGAGAAAAACTTACATTTCTGTTAAGACATTTGCCAGTTTCATATGGAAAGTGTCTTACTAAAGCCATGTCATGAACCAGAAAGTTCAAAAGGGATTTTTAAAAGGATTTAATCTCTGTGCTAGCAAGGGATGGAGATAAAACCTGAAGCTGATAGCTTGTAAATATTAACCTACACTTGGGATTGCTCCAGAACCTGAGCTTTCTATTACGGTGGTTTAATCTGAGACAAGTTTTCAGTAAGAGAGAAACAAACAGTTAATCACCCAGAGAACTGATAGTGCCGTAGGGAGTCACAGACTGCTAGAACCAGCCTTCCTGTACCACGTTCCCCACCAGCTAATGCTCTGCCAGACATGCCCACTGAGGAGACAGTCACACCCTGTGTGTGTTTCTCCCTACGGTCTTTGGCTTTGATTTTTCCCAGCTTACCTAGTATTGAAGAGTTGATTACTCTCAAAGCAAGAGACAAACTGATGGACAATGGGGAAATAAGGAAGGGATGAACATCCCAAACTGGAAGCTTGTTCTGAGAAGACCAACAACTGGGGACAGCATCCACGTATGTGACCCATGGACAAACAAGCAGGAGCCTGCAGAAGCTCATGAGGAGATGAACAATAAAAGCTAGCAAAAAAAAGATTAAAAGACCAAACCCATTAAAAGTAATCTAAATAATCTGGCAGCCGAAGGCAGTGGTGGCACAACAACCCAATGTGTACCCTCTGATACTCATGAAGTAAAAGCCAGGCAGTGCCTTGCTAAGTAAAGCCCTCTTTTGCTGCAGGTCACTGGTCCAACCTCCTGCTCAATGCAGGATAACTTCGAAGTTGGATCTAGTTGGCCTTTTCCAGTTGAGGTCTAGAAATGTCAACTACCTCACAGCCCCTCTGGGTCCCTGTTCCAGTCCTTAATCACACTCATAAGTGTTGTTTGGGCTTATAGGAAGGGACCTTCAGGAGGAGCAATCACCTGGACTGGCCAGCCTTTAGTAAGGGCCTTGCTTAAGGAGGATTGCTCAGGAGAAACTGTCTGCAAATCAAGGGAATTAGAGCAATCACCAGGACCACTGGTTTTGAGAAGATCCCTGTCAGGAAAACACACTCAAGCTAGCAAGGTCCCCAGTAGACAATACCCAAAATGTAGTTGCTCGCGGGCCATGGGATGCTCTGCCAGGGGTGCTTTCCAGGCAGTGCCACGGCTGTGGCTGTGGAGCAGGGCTCACAGTGCTGTCCATCACCGCTCTGGTTCAACCTCAGATTTGCAGTTGTAGCACGGAGTGTGGGCAGGTTAAGGGGAATAGTTGTATCAATACAGAGCGAGGGATCCAGCTGGCTCTGGCTGTATTATTCTTGGTCTGAAACGATGGCGAAGCACAACACATGAACCTTCTGGTAACCAGGACTTTCAAAGACATGGAAACCCTCGGGGGAGGGAAGCAAGCTATGGGGGACAAGGACAGCAGATCGGGGTTAAAACAACCAATAAAAGTTGGCAAGGAGATGAAAGGGAAGTGGACAACACAGGATTTTGGGGTGATGTTTTCTAAATAGGAACTACTGAAATACTCTGGATAACTTCTGTTTTCAGCCAGCCTCTTGGCAGATTAAAACGTCCCAGAAGGTTTTATATCCAGCTCCTACAATCTTAAACTAAATATTAGGTGAGAAAAACATGCTTCTAAAGAAAAGTCAGGCATAGCCCTGAGTGAAAAACAGTGAGAAGGAGAATGAACGTATCGGGTTTGTTGAATATACAATCAACAACAGTTTTCTTTCCCAAAAATAAAGCCAAGGGAATGAAATGCAAAGAGATGAGCAGGATGGAAAAGCTGAAGGAAATTCAGGGAGTCTTTCCCCCCCTCCCTGCCCATGTCTCCCCCAGGCACGACTCTCACCCTGCCTGGCCTCAGCAGGCAGGCTTGGAGCTACGCCGTAAATTCCCAAGAGCGCCTTACCCACTCTGCTGCGGTACAGACTCATGGTACAATAGGTCTTTTCCATCTGTAACTTCTCCCCCTTGATTTTTATGTGCATCGATTCAAAATCTATTTGATTTACTGGTGTAGGGGCTGTGAAGAGCCTGGCTTGGTCTGAGGACAGGACAGTTAAAGGCAGCAATGCAATTTCACCACCCCGTCCATTACAAGAAAATGCTCGTCTGGATTTATAGTCACCTTCCGTCGAGCCCATGCATCATGGCAGGCTGAAATTAGCCTCATTTATGCAGTGGAATTGAGAAGAAGCGGCTAAGCATCCTGCTGGAGTTTGGCACACGACAGGAAATCCAAGTGGCGCGGGAGTAGGCGTTGAACGGGACGCTTGCCGTCAGAGAAGAGGGCACCTGGTTGTGGTGACAGAGAGCTATCTCCAGCTGGAGCTACTTACAGACAGATGGATAGATGAGGAGAGATGAGACCATAACAGGTACGGATGGGTGGCATGGGACCTATTGCAAGCCCAGAGATGGACATGACAACTCTTCACAGCTGGATTAGTAAGAATGGACTTTGTTTCACATCTCTGCTGAGATCATACAAAAGACAGAACAAGCTCTCTTCACACTGAGGTCTGCAAAACCTCACAGGCTGGTGGGTGAAGGTAGCAAATGTCTCACTCCCTGGCTGTCACAGCCAGTGAACTAACCTGGTTACTCCTGATAGCTCCTCCACTGACTTTTAAGGGTCCCTCAGCTGCATCTGAGAGCAGAGGAACCAAAGCTAAATCCACTGAGGTGTTCTGAAACTGCTCCTTTGGGCCAGGGTTTTACTGGATCAAGGAAAGTTTGGTGAAAATGGACACAGGTGTGTCTTCACACACAGGTGTGTGAAGAAGAACTCTTGCAATGTTACCTTCCAGGCTCTGAACTGGGAGCTACAACCAGAGTTCAGCAGCACAGACCAACCTTCTGAAAAAATCCACCATCACCAAAAAGCAGCCACACAGACCTGTCAGCACATTTCTGCTGCTGAAACCAACAGATCTCAGCACTGGATCGTGATAAGATTTGCAACACTGTCATCTTGCAGAGCCTTGGCAGTGCCTTTTAATCCTTGGAAAAGGAGCATTTCAGGCATCAGTTCTTGCCTTGGCACGAGTGTTGCAAAGCCAAAACAACAACCTCTCTTGGAGCACAGGGCATATCCTAAGATGCCCCGGAGCTTTCTTGTCCTACAGACATTGAGTAGTAATCTCCAAATGACAAAACAGAAATAAAACCATATATCCTCGTGTTTTGGTGAGCCTCCAGCCCAGGCCTGACAGATACCTGGCCCTGGGTGCTGCACCTCTCAGGCTGCTTAACCCTTGAATGAACAGGGTAGCTCTATACACTTAAAAGACGGAAGCACAACATTAGATCTGCCTTTTTGTTTGTAAAACACCATCCTGGACTGTATGGAAATGCCTCCCACTTTCCCAGTGCCCAAATCTGTCAGACCACACTGGGAATCACCAGGGCAAGTCACCACTTGCAAGGACTCTGCTGTTGGAAGCACAATGGTGGCACAGAAGGACCCCGGTGGTTGGATCTGTTACGGTGGTTGGACCCCAACTAGCCCTATTCCTTCCAGGCAACCCAGTTTGTCATGTCTTCACACTCGGCAGTCAAATGTGAGTGACTTCGGTTCTAGACCTCTGCTTGGCCACTAGATCTACATGCTGGGTCAACCATTTGCAAATCTGAGAGTGCCAGCCTGAAACAGCCCATTTGTCTGGGATGCACTGCAACCTCCAAGATCAGACTGAGCAGAGACCTCCCTTGTCCTTCGCAAGCTCTGAGAATACTGTGAGATGGGAGAATTTCACTGAATTTCACTGAATTTTTAGAGTTGGAAGGGACCATAGAGATCATCTAGTCCAACTTCCCTGCTGAA
>JAOXNO010000052.1:11214792-11238876 GCA_028565335.1 Limnodromus scolopaceus
TGAGATGCAACACATACAAGCGCTCTGCCAGGGCTGGCTTTCACCAGGGAGGTGCCACGAGCAGTCGAGACGTTG
Organism: Limnodromus scolopaceus; assembly: GCA_028565335.1. Taxonomy (NCBI): domain Eukaryota; kingdom Metazoa; phylum Chordata; class Aves; order Charadriiformes; family Scolopacidae; genus Limnodromus; species Limnodromus scolopaceus. Next base: position 11,214,868 of record JAOXNO010000052.1, read on the forward strand.
GTTTCTGCTCAGCCCGGTCAGAGATGGAAAGAAATATCTACCAGCAGCCCAGAAGGAGGCAAGAGCTCTGCTGAAAGAGGCCGGAGTGAGCAGCAATCCAATCAGCGAGAGATGCTCAGCATCAGTTAATCACTGCTGTGTTCAAGCCTCAAAGTTAATGGAGGAGCAGGAGGGCAGAGAGGAAGGAGAGAGGGAGCGAGAGATACCGAGTTGCTCAGCTCAAGAGCAGCTCGGCCCCACAGAAGCAGAGGTTGGACAAGACCATACCCAGGCTAAAATCCCGGCTGGGCTCTGCAGTGCCTGCCAGCACCAGCCAAATGAAATGGGGCAAGTAATCGTGCCCAAGGCAGCGGAGCTGAACCACCTCCTCTTTGCAGTAACTGAGACTTGAGTGGGAACAATAAAAGTTCACTTTCCTCTATATTCCCTCCTGTCTGATGATCGCAAAGTGCTTTATAAATGCTAATAAAAAAGTCCCAGAGGACTCCTGCTCTTTTCTGCTTTTCAGACGGTGGTGGAGCAGAGACAGACGATGTGACTTGTCAGAGACTATGCAAGGGACAGCCTCCGAGTTGGGAGCTGACCCTGGACCTCCTGCCCTGCTTGTGGTGACCTGATGAGGGGTCCAGTGGGGTCACCAGAGAACAGGACGTTTCCAGAGAGATCAACAGAGGCAGAAAAGCTTGCAGGACATCTTGGCCAATAATGCCGCTCATTTAAGGGTGCTTCTGCTCATCAGCCTCATTTTAGATGAGGCAGGTGAAGGACACAAAATTTAAGACGTTCAAAGCTGATCTGAGGAATTTAGAACCATCTCCCATTAAAATTAATGGAAACATTAATGCAAAGTACACTCAGATCCTCAAGCAGGCTCTTTCCAAGCAAGATCTTTCCATTAACTTGAAAGGAAGTTGTGCCCAAATCCTCTTACATTGCTGGGAACATCTCAGACGATACAGGCAAAGCCAGGTTACAAATCCATTAGGCTCCAGATTGACTAATGCATGGCAAATTGAAGGAGGTGAAAGTGCTAAGCTGTAACAGGAACCCCATTCAGGGTGACCTTGACACTGCGAGGAGCTAAGCACACAAAACACGATTGTGATTTGAAGCTCCTTTTTTCAATGGAGAAGAAGCAGGGAGGTGTGGAGGGAATAGAGTCCATTGCCAGGCTGATTTAGCGGCTCTGAACTGTGGAAAAAACAGCTGGAAAAGCTGCAAGACATAGAGGAAACCACAGCAGTAACTGGAAAAGTAGAACTGCTCACCCTTGCTGCTTGGGAAGGAGTAAGGAGAGGTGCTTCCACTCTCACCCGCTGATTCGTGAGGATGTAATTTCAAGCAACAAGCTGCACTGAATGCCTTGCTCAGCAAAGTGTATGGAGAGGGGACAGGAGCCCTGTTCTTCCAAACCCAGCAGCTGGCAACACCCAGCTTTGCAAAGAAGAGAGTGGTGTCAATGCAAAGCTGATCCTTTACATTAACACAGAGCAGTGTGCCCGGAATTTAAGGCTGGGAGGATTACTCCAGCAGCCGACCTCCTGTGCCTGAAGGGCTTCAGGTAGCTACTGCTCCATTAAATCCACTGCCTTTTAGGGTCTAAAACACCTTCCAGAAATATGTTTGTCCTTGAGAGATGGAGAATTCTCTGGTCTTCTCTTGGGACATCTTACCAGTGGTTAATCTCTTTTGCCTTTCAAAAGTGTGCTTTATTTCTAGTCTGAATGCTTCAGCTTTCAGCCAGTAGCTCTTCACAAGAGAGCAATCCCAGCTGGCTGACAATCCACCCGGTTACTCCAGCTTACATTGCCGATCCCCTGGGGAATGAAGGTACTTAGTGCTGAACAGACCATAGAGGTCCTGCCCACGGCAAACTGAAAGCCCTCGCTCCCTCCAGGCAGAAAGCGCAGATCAGACAGCAGGACTGGGAGGTCTATCTCCTGAGCAGAGCATCTTTCATCACCACCAGCAAGACACATGCCCTGAGCACTCAGCATCCCCTTCATCAGCTTCAGTCTTACTCCACTGCCTGTACGCAACTTTCCACCGTGAGTTTGTACCTAAAGCACATCCCAACAAAGCAGAAGCTGGCAGAACATGCACTTGCCCTCTGGTCCCAGAGCTCCCCGCTTGTAACATCACAGGCTGGACAGCAAAACTTACACCCGGCAGAGAAGTAACTCTGCCCTATGACTATTCACTCAAGGACACAGAGACGCAGCTAAAAAAAGGACTCTTTTTCCATATTTGTTACAAACAAGTATGCCTAGAAACCCTGCTGGGAGAGGGATGGCTAGGGAGCCTGAGGGGCTCTGGTGATTTTCTAGCCACATCACAGTGCAAGAGAGGGCCTTCCTGGACACAAAATCAATCCAGCGACTTGGGTTCAAGGTGAAATTGAGAGATGCTTCTTGTGGAAGGAGGATGATTCACCCTTTCCCACGTCAGACCTCTCCTCTCCCATCTACCTAAGGGCTAATCAGAGACTCATCTGATTCAGGGCTACTAAGAAAACCCAGATCCATAGGTTAGCAATTCTAGTCCAGATATAGCTCACTGCCTGGGGCATTAGTCAGACATATATAGGCCAGGGAAATGGTACTGAAATGCCGCCAGGCTTCCAAACATATTGTTAAGCAAATGGATATGTAAACAGATCTCCAGGGATGATACACAGAGACAGCATTTCTGACTCAATTACAATTGCAGCTGATTTTCTCACCTACTTGACTGCCACCGAATACCCAGACATCTAACATTGACACAAGGAGGTTTTACAGCTCCTCTCCAAGCGAACACTCTGAAACAGATAAGACGACAAACTCCCCTGATTCAACCCAGGGAGAGCAGGGAGGTCACACACACACCTGGGTTTAAGAGCCCATTCTTCCCCCCTTGAAGGTGGGAGCCCACACTGACTGTTCTGGTACCCCATGAGGATTTAGAGAGAGATCTACCGGTCGATGTGGGATAATAGGTAGAACACCAAAGAAAGCTTCAAGTGTTCATTTGGAAAGGGTCAGGTCATCTTCAACTCCCATCTGCTTGCTCAGGGGAAAAGCAGGTTTCCTTGATCACCTTTTCCACTTGCAGCCCCCACATGGCACTGACACTCCAAGGAGTTGGCAGTTACTATTTTGACAGCACTGATGGATTGGAAACCTGTTATTAAGCAGCAGGGTGGCAGGAGGAGGCAGGTCTGTGTCAAGAAAAGCAGCTAAGTAGTACCTGGGCAGAGCCTTTTGCAAGGGCTGTTCTTCCTCGCCTAGAAATGGCCATAGGGTCCCTTTCGCAAGGAAAGAACAATTCTCTGTGCCTCAAAGTCCCAAGTGACAAAGGCTGTCTTGCAGCATATGTCCCAGCAGCCTTTGTTTGTGGCATACAGAAAACTGAATTTAAGCCTTAGACAGGAAGGATTACCTATCTTCTGAAGTTTTAAAGGTCAACCTCCAGACTTATTCCCCTGGACAATTTACCCTACACTGAACCAAAACCAGGAGGACACGTTTGTCTCTGTGTACGGTGAAAGAATAATTCGCCAGACTTGCCTGGCCAACTCCAGTGCTTACCTTTTGGCAGGTGAAGGACATACATCACACTCTGACTTGGGTAAAGTCTAGTGCCAAGAAGTCAAACAAAAACCGAGACATGGTATCATAAGAAAAACTCCCAAACTGCTTAGTCTTCTCTTTTATAGAGTGTATCTTCTGGGCAGTGCTATCTCATGCCCTGGCTTGCATTTTGCTTCCAATACCATTCTCATCCACACGGGTACCCCTTCCACCAGAGTTCGGTAATGTTTTAAGGCCAGGGGAGGCTGGGTTAGTCTTAAACCCAGGGGCTGGTTACAATGAAAATGGTGGTATTCCTAATGAAAATATAGGCTTACTAACCCCAACTGCCTCTGATCCTTTTCTGTGGTGTCCAAAAGCAGATAACCCCCTCCCACAGCTCACCGGGGGATTCACAGGGCAGTTCAGCTACCTGCAATCCAACAAGACTTGGGCAATGCTTGCAGAAACAGAACTGCAGTGTAGTGGGGCATACCTCATCCCAGCTGGGCCACCTTGGCCAACAGGGCACCCTAAAGGAAAAATCTTACCTTGGAGAATTTCACATTGCCTGGCACATCCATTTCTGGAAACGGTATTAAGTTTATTTTGATCTGAAATCTAAACAAGGCATTTCATAAGCTTTGGAGGAATAACTGCTACTAGACAGCATCCATCCAAGCCTGTGATGTCAAGGAAACACATGTATATGGACCTCCCCCATGAAATCCCAGTCTGCCAGGCATGACAAACAAGAGGAGATGCCACCTTCAGAGACTTCTGAAGGCCATGCAGGTCAAAGTAGGAAGGAGCATGCATTTCCTGATCACTAACCAGAAAATCAGATGCCATTAGGGGAGATGATCACCTCCTTTCCACCAGCACCAGCAGCGCTGCTTTGGTGGGATGTGTACCATGAAACAACCACGTAATAAGGCAAGTCAGGTGCCCGTGGACTGTGTGAGCTGTGCAGCAGCTCCTTGTACAAACAACCCACTCTGCAAGCCTCAATTTCTCATAAGGAACAAAACATACTACGATAAACCTGCCAGCTCATTGCAAAGCAACCAGGTCCATGCTAAAGTCCAACACATGAGCTGTACACCTGGGAAGTACAACTAAAAACCAATCAGTTATGCTGTGTCAGGTGCTTTACATAGTTTGTTCCTAGCACTGCCAGTCAACACCTCTCCTAGCAGAAAACAATAAACCCCAAACAATTCTGGTTTGCTCTGGTCAGAAAAATAAACTCCACCCCCAAAACCTCCACCCAAGCCCTGTTTACACCAAACCTGCTGCAGCCCTGAATGGTAACAATAAATGGAGTCAGCTAATGTGTTTGTGACAAATAACCCCTTCAAATAATTCAAGCATAATTATAGGCTGGCTCTCCTGATGTAGCGCTGGGTAGATCACTGCAGATACCACATTCACCTTATGAAAAGACCGCAGAGAGGAGCTCGGTTGGTAACCCAAACAGCATTATATATCACGAGCCTGTCAGCATCAGGAGTGCATGCACCCTGGCATTTGAAGTCCTGGTGTTTTAAGTGATAATCCAATGTACCAGGCATCATTGATCTCTATATAAAAGGGGGCACCACTTTTCCTTTCAACTGGAGCTATTTTTCAATTCTCATTCTGAAGAGTTGTGTGGTGCTGCCCGCAAGTGGCTACACTGCACAGCAGCTCTGTCTGTAGCGCTCCGGGTCCCCAGAGAGAAAAAATGATCAATACTCCAACGCTGCTTTTCTAAGAGGTCTCTAAGTGCTTCCATGTGAGATGCTGCTCCTCCGGGTTTAAAAATTACTCTGTAGAGAACATGAGAGCCCCCACTGCAAATTCATAATCCTGACACAAACCCCAGCTGCAGCAAGGAATTAAAATGAAATTCATTGGCGAACTGCAAGCTGGTCTATCGGCAAAGGCAGTGTCTGTGATGTGAGGAAGGGATCTCAAAAAGAGACCAATACCTGGAGGCTAAGGGAACAGGAAAACCACATTAGAAGAGAACCAGCTAGGGTCAAGGAAGTGACACAATGCCCTGCAAATATGGCCCACGTAACAGGATGAATCTTGACAGGGATTTATAGCTCCTTGGTGGGTCTGGGATGGCAGGGACCCTGAGCACCGCATCATCTGAGAAAGGTGACAGTAGTCAGAGAGTCTTGGAAGGGAAGACAAAGGCATTTGAAGGGTCAGACTTGCTGTGGGTAGGTGAGCAGAGCCTAGGAGGTCTCTAGAGAAGCGTCTGGATAGTGGCAGTGAACACAGAAAACAGGCTGAATCTTCTTTTTCTTGGATACAGCCAAAAGACATTGAACTTCACACCATTAATTTCTTCCTGGGGGATCTCAAGTTGGCTTTGGCTCTTCCTGCACTCGGGGTGGAAGAAGTCTTTCACGATCCTCTGTAACCTTTACTGATCTCATCCTTCCCACTGCCTGGCAGCCCACAACAGCAGGACCAGCCGCGCCGGGCCAGCGGGCTGCACAGTGGGCAGCCATCGCTTCCTCAGCACAGTTGGCATCATAGTCCTAGACTGGGGACCGGTGAGAGCATGTTCTAAGATGGGATTCATGAGCCACAGTGGATGCGAATGGCCTCGATGGCCTTTTATTGCCTGGCTGGGTTTTGCAGTTGGTCCTGTACAGGGCCAGAGGAATCCAGCCGGCGCAGAGGCAGGGGCAGAAAGCCAGTCCCACCCTCAACACCTGACTCGTGCCACAGTCACGCTGCGCGATGGGCTGGCAGGGCTGTCCCCTCCTGAATGTGACTGCACCGGGCCATGGGAAGGCTGACAATATGGTCCTGTTCCGAATATCACCCAGCACACATCGCTGGCTGTCCCCATGTCCCGGCACAGTGCTCCCGTTGCAGGACAGCTGTCCCACAGCAGCCCAGTGCTGTGTCAATTATCCTGACTGATCCCAGTTAGGAAGATTTAAGTGACGTGTCTTAAAAACGAGAAAGCAGACCGCTTGCTTCTGCCTGAGGTCAAGTCATTTCCTCTGGGGCCAGGAAGGACAAAAGGGCTGGAAAGGACCGGCAGCCAAGGGGAGGAAGGTGTCCGCAGGGGCAGTGACAGCCTCTCTCATCCACACAGCTCCAAGTACAGCGCTTGCATCGCTGCTGGGGCTGGTAAGTGCCACCGGGTATCGATATACTCTAGCAGGGCGAACAGCCGGCTGCTCAGCACCTCTTCTGCTCTCAGCCCACAGCTCCCCAGGCTCCGCTGACCCCGGTCACCCCAAAGCGCTGGGCACCCGGGGTGTGACAGCGGAGCGGGCGCCGTGCCTGTGAACACTGCCGCAGGCAGGCGAACGGGAACCTGCCGGCGGCGGGCAAAAATTCCTTGGCAGGGATTTATCATTTTAAAGGGAACAAATTCCAATTGATTGCCCTTGTAAGAGCCTGCACGGTAGTTGCACTTCTAGCCTAAGCAATAGAAATTTTAATTGCTCTGGTAATTACACTTTCAGCAATGCTGCGGTCCTTTGTTCTGCGAGTGGGAGGCCACTATCCGCTGTTCTCCGGTGGCCCCGTCTGGCTGCAGCTTGGAACAGCATTTGCCACTTGGAGGGGAAGGGACACTCCTCCTGTGACCAGGGTGGCACTGAGCATTGCCACGCACAGCTCACAGGGGCACCGGGCACGCTCCCTACGCCAGAATGGGTTCCCATCAGCCAGGATCACCTCTGCTTCCTCCTGTTAAAGCTGCTGCTTCACGCACCTGCGCTCCTGCTGCAAGGCTGTCCCCGATGCAGGGTCCAGCACCAGTGCTCTGCTGAGGACAGTGGGCTCCAGGATGGACTTTTCCAGTCTTTCTCATGCGTGAGCTTGCAGCGAGTTGCCAGCATTTCTTCTCTGGGCTGTAAACAGCTCCAAAACACGGTGCAGACATTAAGTGTTACATTGCTTTAATTTCTAGATACATCTTCAGAAGGATGCAGATCCCCTTGGGTCCTGATGAGTACTGTCAAACCCTGACTAGGCTTGGGACAACACAAGGCCTACAATTTACCCTGAGAAATTGCCAAAGAAAAATTATCACTGCTACACTGTTGGATGGATAACAAACTAACCCTGTGAAAGGTCCAGGGCTTGAGAAGCACAGTCTCTGCTCGGCTGAGCAGGAGCCACGTCCAGCGCTTCCCTACTCTATTCAAAAGCAATGCTCTGCTGCCAATAAAGCTGCCATGCACGTGAGCTCCTTCCAAAATCACCCAGGGTGCACCCAGAACCCAGCGCACGTTTGGCTCAAGGGCGCTTTACCTGCAAGAATACATCAGCCGTAGCACAGACCTTCACGCTTCAGCTCACCGGGCCAAGGACCGTCAGAGGCGCTGGGCTGCAGGCACAGGGCTTGGGGGGATGAGCGTGTGCGCAGACTTAGCCGGGCTCTCCCTGGGAAACGGGACTCTGCTCCCCCCAGGTTGGTCAAGCAAACTATAAAATACACGGCGCGGGGCCCCGCAGGGAGGTACAATTGCAGTTTGGGTCCGTCCGACGCGCGCAAAGTCTGGGTTTCCTTGCAATCTCACTCATCCTGACCGCGCTGTGTTTTTCCAGCCCATGATGCCGGCTGGCATGGCTCGGGGTGGCTCGGCTCCCACACTTGCCAGAAAGGCAGGTCACAGCCATGCATCTCTAAATCAACAGCTGCCAACATGCCACAGCTACTTTTTCGCAGGCTGGACCACTCACAGCTCAAAGCAAGGTTTCCAAGCAGAACTGCTATTGGCCTTAGCGCTTAAACAAAATAGCTCCACTCCCGTCTCGGAGTTTCCTCAAACAATGGCACAAAACACCCACCGGAGCCCAGGGAGAGGAGGGTCTGCGGCAGAAAAAAACACGGCTGCTGATTTTTGAGATACACGCCGCACAATTAGAAACACTGGGTCTATAAACATCCCTAACAAAGCCCAATAGGTCTGGGGGGTTTCTTTTCCTCACTGTCCATTGTGTGCCGCTGCCTTTTAAAACCTCAAAAACAAACACTCTTCCCTTGTTGATTTTATGCTTCTGCGCTGAACCACACGTCTCACTGTTAGCTTGGTGGTGCTGGAGGTACCAGCTCTCCTCATCCATGCCTCTGGGACTGGGATATTTGGGATAGGAGCAGGTACCACATGCTAATCGCCCATTAACAGGTGGGAAGGATTTTCCCAGAAATTATCTCCCTTCTTGTTTAAACACTGAGATTTCTCAGCTTAGAAAGGGGCAGGTGCTGCTTGGGGATGACCCTCTTCTTTGTCGGGACTGTTCACATCAGCGTTTCAGAGTAGATCTCAGTACAGGCTGTTTCATCCATTTACAATTTCGTATATCCTCCTTTTTTTAGGTTAACCTTCAATAACTGGCAAGAAGCAGAATTATATGGGTGGAGGCAACAGGCTATGGATTTATGACATGCTGGTATTCAGGCAAAGTAACCCAGCGCAAACACAGAAATATCCTGAACTGTGCTGCTGCTGTCAATTTGATAATGAGAATGTGATTTGAAATAAAAACATCTTGGGTGCCAGTTCACTATGGCAGCTAGTAAAAATAGGCAGAATACCTAGAAATTGAGGACTCTGTGCTCCAAACACATCCAAAGCTTGAGTATCACACAGTACCTTATAAAAACAGAGTGCGTGGCTGCACTGGGGCTGTAGTACCACAAATGAAAGGCCACTCTGTGAACCCAGCGTGAGCAGAGAGAATGGGATGCAGCATCTCTCTGCAGCCGAGCAGAAGCGAGGGCTGCCCTCTTTGGGGCTTGTGCAGCCTTGGATGCTTTTACCCCCATCCACATTCCCAGGGTCACCCCAGCACAAAACAGTTCCGTGTTTGAGCTGCAAACACCCCTGGGCAAAGCCTGGCTGAGTTCTGCCAGAGCAGAGCAGTACTGTGGTACCCAAGAACCAGTCTTTTAGCCAAATAAAAGCAGCTTTTAAATGCTGCAGAAGAAAAGGGGGCTTCAGGGCCTTGTGCATTTTAAAGTATCCGGCCTTTACAGGAGCCGTTCTCAGTTTCAGGTCAAGCCCGAAGCCTGCTTTAATCTACTTTTAAGTGGTACAAGCAGTTGTGATCCCTCTGCCAGAAGGCAGGGCAGTTTTCTTTCAGTGCACCTTCCTCTATCTGCTGAGTGCGATCTTCCGTGGGACTTACTTGTTGCTGTCCCGGTACTGGTAGATATAACAGCCTTGAGGCATCCCACTCTCCTGGTCCAAGGTAAACGAGAGCTTCAGCTGCAGAGAGGAGAGGGGGTGGGCGAGAATGAAAAGAGAAAAAAAAAAAAAAGCAACATTTTAGGCTCTCGGTCATCACAGCAACTTCAAGCGAGGCTTGTGGGAGAAAGCTTAACTCACTGAGACTGACACGCAAACACCGTGGCCTGGAACATACCGCGGGGTTCCAAACCTCAGGGAAAAGTCACATGCGTTGCAGAAACCTCTCGCTTTTTCCACCCTTTGTTACTATAAAGTGTTTGTGGTTCTTCTGAAATGCATGGGTCATAACGGTTCACCCCTCCAAACCCACCCACACACACCACCCTTCACCAAAGCGATTGCGGTTCCCCTCAGACACTAAAGAAATGAGCCTTCTCCATCGGCAGCTGTAGTTCCCACGAGTCTTTCTCTGAAAACTTTCCCGGCTCCATCTCGCTCCTCCAGTGCATTAGAACAGAGGAGAAACCACAGAGGGAAAGGTGACAGATTTTTCCTTCTGTGCAGAGTTATTAAAGAGCTGTTAGAAGGGTTTGCAGTTTGGATCCCCGTCCGGCAGGAGGCTATGATGTGACCTGGAAGCTGCTTTCTTTGCAGCTCCAAGAAGGCGTTCGGCAAGGGCTTTCAGATTTCAAACACGGCTCATTTTATTTAAGGAGGAAAAATTAATCCTCTTTCAACAAGCAACAGAACGATTCTGTGGGGAGACTTTTTTTGCTGAAAATGTCTCCAGTGATTTTATATGCTGAACTGCCTAGAAAACAGCACGGGGCTGAGTCCTGCAACAGCCCTGCACCTTTGAGGAGCCCCTCGTTCCCAAGGGGAAGGCTGCTGATCCCCAGACCAGTGTCCCACCAGCTCCTGGAGCCACAAGGTGCAGCCCCTCTGCTCTGCAAAAAGGGCTGCAGACCCCAACCAGGAGCCAACAGGCCGAGTAAGAGGGCCAGCATCCTTCAGAGGAGGTAGCTGGGGTCTTTATGCACCGAGAACTTTGCCTTTTCTGGGGTCACAGTAACTACTACCACTCCTGGATTGTGCAGGACTCTTGAAATGCTCTGGGAAGACCATTGCAAGGGCTAAAAGTCGAAGGAGATTTGTTATGATGAACCCAACCTTTTTAAACAGGGAAAGGAGGAGAAAGCAGTGTTGAGTCACTCCATTTGATCACAGACTCCTCTCCTCTGGGCTCCAAGGAAATTGCTAACTCAAATTAACGGCTTATTCCGGAATGAACACAGAATTACAACATCTTTCTCCTGTAGGCTGTTAAGAAACCCTGAGTGCTGAATCATGAGACGGTGCACTAATTTTCCCTTCCCTAAAGGGTAGCAGAGTCATGTGCTGTGCTCTCACTGACCCAAATAAAACTGCATACCATGAAATCATCAAAAAGTTCACGATCTTGGATACCAAGTTAAGAACTGAGTACCAGGCTGAGGCCAAATCCAGCTGATCTCCCTTGACTTCTACACCCCTAACTCTGTAAGCCATTCTGAAACAGTCTCCTGTGACAACATGTAATACGTGTGTCTGTGCTTCAATGTGTCCGTGGTACAAGTATCATGATTTGTACTGCTGTCTAGATGGCAACCTCTTATGCTCTCAACCACCACCCTTTTCTGCAAGCTCTGATCTTACTACAGCTTAAAGTATCGCTCAGATGCATTTTGGAGACCGGTGTCCGAGGCAGGACTAGCAGGGTCAGCTGGGGATGGTTCTTCTGAATGAGATCCACAAAGCCAGGCTGCAGTTCCAGCCTTTCCAGATGCTATGATGGCACATAGCAGCTACCCCACAGGAGAAGGAGGTCACCAAGGAACAAGCAACCTCCCCAAGGGAGGCAAGCGATCACCTTGTTGTGGCATGGACAAAGGTCACTTGTTTACAACCAGAGTGGCCCCAAGCGAGCTGCCCTGGTTTGGGAGCTGAAGGAGCAACTGGGAACTGCCCAAAGCCTTTTTTCTGGTCAAGGTTTTCCAAAGCTTTCCTGCTTTGGAAAAAAAGCACCTCAGAGGCAAAAGGGACAGTGGTTATGTCGGGCACAGCTCCACCTGGTCCTGTGCTTTGAGGAACAGGCACCGCATTGCAGAGTTGCTAGAGAAGAAACACAAAAGAAAGTGCAAAAGTGTGGCTTTGGCCACTTTCAACAATATTTCCGATCAGGATAAACTCAGGAGTGCCTAAGCCTCTCATTTGCAGCTCTGAGCTAAGTGGGCTTTGGGCTTGCAGTAACTGAGCATCTCTGGTTACAGCTCACCTGGGCTCTGGGCCCCGGCACCATCCGGGGCTGGAGCCAGCTCTGTGGAAGGAGACAAGTCCAGGGGAAGGAAAGGAAGGAAAAGGGCTGGGAAGGAAAACAGCATTGTTTGGACAGGCTGCTGGGGAAAGCTGTGGGGCAATCAGGTATGGGAGGGTGACCTTTCCACTATCTGGGGGGACAGGGTCCCATGGAACCCGCCTACCCAAAAAGGAAAGATCACAGTTCCCAAAGATAACGAATTTTCAACTTTCTGTTATTTTAACCCTTTTTTGTCTGCTCATGGTATTTCAGACAAACGAAACACGCCCTGCTTGGCAGGCTCAGCCGTCTCTGCTACCCGCCAGTGCCAGCAAGGCCTGTGCCACGGGGACTGTATGCAGCTTGACCATCTGGGGCAACACTGTCAGCAAAGAGGATGCTGCTGTCACCCATAGTGACAAGAAGATCCCACTCAGAGAAATGTCAGGGTCAGACTGTCACACAGAGAGACGTGTAACTAAAGGTCTGTCCCAGCAACCATAGCTCAAGGCAGCCGCACTGTCAATGATACACAAAACTCTGCTTTTCTGCAGATCTGCCCTGCTGATGCACTGTCATGGCCAGTCAGGAGGGGGAAGAGGGGACCTATGATTGTCACCCAGGCCCGGAGTCCTTACAGACCCTGAATGAGCAGCCAAGCTCTGGCTGTGCAGCCACTGGCAACGCTCTGGCTCCCTTTGCTCATTTGGTGGCATTTGGTCTCTGCAGGGAGTGCGGAGCCCCCAGGCAAAACCCGTCACAGGGCAGAAAGAGAGAGGATAAGGCAGGATGCTCCACTGACCATCCTCGGACACGTGCTCACTTCTGCACGGCCATGTTCAGCTGCAAAGGCACTTACGCTCCCCAGCACCTTGCTGCTTTGGGAAATCCGCTCCACAGTCTTTTCCTTCCATGCTAAAGCTAATCTTTGAGGCGCTTGCTGCCACAGATCTCCAAGAACAAAACTCAAGTGTCCTTTCCCAGCTCTCTGCACACCCAACACTGCTTCTCTCTGGTCCCACCTCCTCCAGCAGCTGCCATTTCCTTCTGCCTTCCTTCACCAAGCACATCACAAAACCTCTGCTTTTTTCTGTACTGAAGAAGGTTGCAGGGCAAAGCTAGGGGGAGGAGAGACGTCAGGAGCTGATCATCCACTTTATCATTCCTCCTATCTGACTTTTGTGACAGCTGTGTCACGAGATGTCCAGAGCCTCCCAGACACACGAAGCCCTACAAAACAAGCGGCTTTTGCAATCCTCCCTCTGGCACAGCTCTAACTCTTAACCAATTTGACAACATTGCTCCAACACCGCGCGCTGCTTTGAAGCTCCCTTTTTTGTGTGTCACTGCTCCTTGGCAGAAGGCAAAGACTTGCTGTAAAACCAGCAAACAGACTAATACCAAGACAAAGGAAAGAGCACTGCTCTGCAAAATACCACATTTTATGCCTGCAGGGGCAATGGGGGACTGAGATTTCTTACAGAAACGCAAGTGCGGGGTGACCCCATCACAAGGAAGGCTCACCAGATCAAGGAATCTTCAGCATTAAACATATGAGATCATTTCATTTTACAAGACACTGCTGGGCTTCACCGGGAGAGGAGGGGGAGAGGAAATTTCCCAGCGCCATAGTGCGGTGCGATCTGGCTTGCACTGCCCCCTTCGGTAGCGTAGCCCTGGAGCTCACATGCTAATAAAGATCCCTTTCCACTTCAATAGCTTTGCACATAAAGAACCGCTCGGCATGGTGCGTGCCTGAACTCAATGGGAACGGGAGCTGGAACGTAGCCATGCTGAGAACAGAGCGCTGCCTACCAGGCGAGCCCCATCAATAATTGAGATGTCAGAGGCACAGGGAGGTGTGTGAATAAGAGCTGTCAAAAGGAGTAATTGGGATCTGTGTGGATACAGTGATGGATAGGCTGGCTCGCCACCAGACACAATTGCAATACACCCAAACAGAAGAGGAGCAGGGCGGTGAAATTCAAAGGGGTTGGGGCAGGCTGTTTGATGGGCAGGACGTCGTTGCCTCTGAGGTACTCAAAGTAACAAGCAGGCGTGGGCGCGTTATCCAGTGAGTGGCTGATGGAGCAGGAGAAGGTACTCACAGCACGTGGTGGATCCTTGGTAATGTTTGGTGGCACGTCCTGCAGGCTCGAGGTGAAGCTGATGCCACCTCATTGAGGAGAGTCATCTCAAGGAAAGTAATCTCCTGTCCACAGTGGCCACTGGGCATGGAGGGCTGTGTGCACATAACACTTACTCATGCAATGGCTCCACTCTCTAGATTGGTAACATCCTCCCGGTCTCTGTTCCTACATCCGTAAATCCAGCTGTTGGCTGATAGTGGGACGCCTCCTTGCTCCTCCTCGTTCCTCCATCCATCAGACACTGACATGCTTCACCTGCACCCAAGGATTCCCACACACACTGCCCTGACAGCAGTGAGCAGACACCAAACCAGCACACAGACATGGACAGACACAAGACACCAGCAAAAGGAGAAGGGTTCAGGGCAGCTGCTTGTCAGTGCACCAACAGTTTGGTGCTGCCTGACCCCTGCGGGGACCCAGTGCCCTGCTCAGGCACACAGGACTTGGTGGGGGTGTTGGGGAAGCTGCCTACATCTTGGGGCCTCCTCCACCAAGGCCAGAAAGAAGCTTTTCAGAAAAGGGAAGCAGTGCTTAATGCTCTCGTGGACCTCCAGGCTTGCCCACGCTTTGGAGCAGCCAAGCAGCCGCCTTAATTTTACGGAAAGTTTTAGACCTGTAGCAATTAAGGGCCCAGTCATGCAATAAAGCCTGGTAGCTCCAACAAGGAGAGAGCATGAGGAGCAGCCTTCTGGCTGCTGAAACGTTGCCAGTACCTATATTGACTTGACTGGGCAAATTCTGCATGCCCCATGAGTAAATGGTTTTGGCTTGGATCTCCCTGTTCTCAGCCTTGGCTCTGAGCTGCAAACCTCCGTCATTAGATGAAAAGTTTTCTCTACGCATGCACTGTATCAGAGAGGTATTATCAGTTCAGCCAAATAACCAGGTCAAAGACTTCAGATGTGTCCCAGTTCCGGGGCAATGTAAGGGCATGCTTCGGCCAGCCTCGGTTATAACTGTTCAAGGCAATTCCACCAATGCGGTGGGGTACTCAAGCAGAAAGAGTTCACCCAGGGCAAGGAGGAGAACCAGAACACAGTCTCCAAGACAAAAACCTGGGGACTGGATCTAAATATTATACTGAAAACACTCTCCTGAAAGGCAGGGGTTCTTTTCTACCCTTGGCACTCACTCAAATTTAACCCCATTTGTGTAGAAGTTCAAAAAGACTGGTACCAGCTCCCTCTTGGAATAAAGGCTCCCCTCTCCAGCAAGCTCTAGAAAGCTTTTTAAGAATAAACTTAGTCATCAAGCAGGTTTTTATGCCCCGCTCAAACTTTGGTTTTGACCCGAAAAAAATAAATAGCCCTGAAGTCCTGACACTCACTTTTAAAACCACAAAAAACGAGCCGTGCTCCAGTAACGTAATCACAGAGTTTTCTGGCACCTTGTCCCTTAAAAATACATCCATCTGCCTCCACGCAGGCCATCAAACTCAATCTTGTTCACAATGGATTTCCCAATTCCTGCGTGCTGGAAGGACTGCAGCGGTGCTGGCTGTGCCGGCTGGACGAGCCCTTACAGAAGCGCAGCCTGCAAACCTCACAGCTGTGTTTTCACTTAAAGAAGCTGCTCTTGAGACCAAAGCACTTCTCCTTCCACGAGCTTTTCTATTCGTGCTGCACTTCGAAATTGCTGGAGAAAGAACCTGGGTAGAGGCTAAAGAACATGTGGTAAGGACAGGATGGGGGTAATAAAGAAGAAACCAAAAGTCCTAGAGTGGAATAAGAGGAAAGACAAGGAAACTTGCTACCAGCTCAACTGGTTACCTGTTGCATTGGGTTGGGGTGGTCCTTCCATTTTGGCTTTGCAGACAGCAAATATTTGGCAAATCTCAGTACCTCGTTATAAGACTGCTGTTGCTACTGGTTGGAAGTCTAGAACTGGTCCTAAACTGGTCTCATCTCACCCATTGCCTCCTCAGTGAGGCCCTTTTTCCCTGTCCCTAAATGCACATTTTCCAGATGAAGGTGTAAACCCTCTAGGAGGCTCCTAAAGCCACCCATATCCTCAGCATGGCCCATTCCCAGGAGACAGAGACAAGCAGAGAGGTAAATCAGCTGTCCTCATAAGCCTGATTTTCGGGGAAAGGGTGCTCTGAAGGGGACATCACCAGCAGCTGCTCTTCCTGCCCAACTACCATCACTCCAGAGACACCTTAACCTGAAACTGGAATGCAGAGCAGGCACAGGAAGGAATCAGCAAGGAACATGCTGGGCGCCCAGCTCACTCCACAGCCAGCCAACCTAAATGTCCTGGAGCTCCTAGCTGTGAGATGATGGTGCTGTGTTTGACAGAAACTCCTTGCCAGCCTTACCTCCGTTCACAGGGCAGAACAACAACTGGGTGCAAATGGGCAGCAAGAGCAAAGGCTAACTTATTTCTGAGGGCGGAATCTCCTCTCCATTCCTGCTTTACTTTCCCCATGCAGAAGGATTCTCTCTTACTTGCTGCGATACAGCTCATCATCTTGGGTCTTACTCATTCTGCACCACCCAAGCCGCACATCTCTAACGTCTTCCCCCTCTCACGACATTAGCTGGTGAACTACCTCTGCTAACAGGCTACAACATCCATGCGTGTTGCTAAAGGACAATGTCAACCTGAAACTCAATCCACCCTAGGAAATGAAGCTGAAACTTATCTGGGGTATTACTCCGGCCCATTTATATTTTACAATCCCATCATTTACTCAAATGTTATTCCTCTCCTCTGCTGCTGCCTGCAACCCACAACTGCATAAAATAAATGCAAAACCAGTGAATTTCTGACATGGGAAGATGGAAGAGAGCAGACAGCTTTTCTGTCTTCTTAAACTAAATTCCCAAGCCAGGGGTTCCCAGCCTGGGACCCAAAGCCACAATAAACTATTACTAAATTATCCCACAGGCTGCAGCAGGTCTTGCTCTCCAAACACTTCCTCCTGGGGTCTTCCCATCATGGAAGCGAAGTCACCAACATGTGTTTCCTAGCACACAGAGGGCGGATCTGTTGCTGTCTAGTGGCCCCAAACCCTCTGTTACAGGTGGTCGGGCAGCACAGCAAAACCAGAAAGAAGCGTGGCTGGATCCTTTGCAAAGACGCGGAGATGCTGTCATCAAAATGGCAAGCTGGCATCATACCCTTGGCTTTTATTTCACAGCTGCAAGTCAAAGCTGAAGAGCCTTTCTGGAAAGACGGAGCAGGAGACAACTTTCACCACTTGGCAAAAATATAAACTGCAAATGAGTTTATTTTTAAACATTCACACTTGTCTGCATCAGAGGTTTCGAATACAGTACGCAATCCGCAAAGTAACAGACCCACATTTATTTAGAAAGAAGAGCTGAATACTTCCGTTCACTTTATAATTTATAAACTTGATGACCTCATTCTCTAGATGCATGATTAGGAAACCACAGGACTAAAACACAGATTATACAATTGCAAAGGGTTTACATTGGTGGATTAAAAATACCTTCTTCAGAAGCTAACGACTTGTGACACCGCACCGCGTGCTCTAGACCACTAGGGAACTGTCAACGAAGTTAAAAGTATTTTCTACACATACATCAATTTTAAAATAAAAGCAAAACATCCCTAGGAAATGCCACATAAAAAACTGTGACACTAACAAGATAGATGCCAAATTTCACTACTTGGCCGTTTTATGTTACTCACAGTCTGTCTCTCAGCCTCTCTTTAAAGCACTCCCAGCTCTTGCACTTCTCCCAGCCCCACCAGTGCTCTGACAAAAGACAATTTCACTGATTTCGTCTTGTGCAATAGCAGAGCCTTCACAAGCTGGGCTTTTCCAGCCTCAATACTGATGGGAGGTTTTGGGCTGCAGAAAATTCTTGTATTTTGAAGACTGACGATGACTTAGAGGCTTTACAGGGCCATGGAGGAACAGTTAGGTCCTGCCCAGTCCCAATGGCAGGGAAATTCACTACCTGCACCTGGTAGATATGGAAATTCACTTGGGAAAGTGGGAATTTGGGAGAGGAGGATGATCAAGGCTAGTAAGAGGCTAGAATGCAATCAGGAATTTGAAACAACCGCAGAGACCCATAGAGAGGCTGGATTGACGCTTCTTAAAGCCATTAGAGTTGCCCGCAAGTCAAATCTCCCTGTCTGTGAAGAAGCTGATGCCTGGAGGGCAGCTCTTGGACACCACCTACCTTATCAGAGAGTGAAAATGCCCCAGGAAAGACCAGAGGCCAACAGCCAGAGGAGCAGCACAGGGACCTGTAACTGGTGTTGAATGGGAACAGGCAAGACCAGGGTCTGCAGCATAAGAAGAGAGATGGGGCATGCAGCTGCTGACACTGCACTGCCCAAGCCCGTGGGTACCCACCACCGACACCCAGGACTGAGAGAGACCCTGGGCCCCATTAATCCTCAGCTTGTTGGAAAGCTCACTGTACAACAGGGGCTGGCAGAGCAGAAAGTACATCCACCGCTCTGAAAATCCTGGAGCGAACAGACCAACCCAGTGAGCTAAAGTAACCATGGAAAAAAAGGAAATACTTCTCACTATTAACAAGAAGAGAAACTTCAAGCACACGGCTGACGTAAAATTTCTCCTAAGCTGACAAGCATCAGCAGCAGAACAGGCAGGCCCTTCTGTGCAGCCACGGTGCCTGCAGCCTGCCGGTGGGTCACACTGGGACCTGAGAGGGTCTGCGGGACCAACGCCAGCTTTTTCACAGGGTGGGTGCTACGGAAGTCCATGTATATGTCATCTTGATCCGATGAAGAAAAGCAAAGCTTGATCGAAAAGAGATTCCCCCTAAGGCATTTCTTAGGGTATGTGAGAGCCTGAAAGACTTAAGAAAAGCAATCGGTGTGTTCCGCACTTGCTTTAGGTGAAAAATGACACAACCAAGCAGAAAACCCTCTCTAAACTCGCTGCTTGGTATGTCGCTATTAGAGGGTGCTGCAGATAACATGTCATTATCCCCAACTGCTGTTATTTCAGACATCTGACAGTCATGTCTGAAAACAGGTCTCAAACCTACTGACCCTAGGTTTAATCAGCATGAAGTTTAGCTTCATGCTTGGCCCTGCTGTTTTGCAGGAGCCCGTGGGCAGTAGAGAACAGCAGAAGTCAGTGGCTCCCAAAGAGACCGTGGATCCAGCCACTGATGGATGTAGCACCGCAAGGGAAGCACAGCTCACAGGCAGTTTCTTTAATGGAAAACAGAACAAGAACACCAGCTATGCTAAATGTTCGTTTGATGGAAAGCAAGGGGACAAACAGACCTTCACAAAGCACTGGATGGTTTCTGAGAGCTGCCCCAGCCTCACACCAGAGACAGATCCCAAAGCAGTAGTTACCTGAAGGAGGACAGGACGCTGCACTGTCTTCTCATGGCTCGAGCCACAAGGAAAGGCAAGGTAAGAGCTCTGGATGCAGATGTGTCTGTGCATGTGGCAGGAGGAAAAATGGTTTTGTGTCTCTTATTGCACCTGACTATAGTACAACTTTTTTTCCCCCAAGAGCCTTGGAGGATGCTGATACACATTTTACAAATCAGCCTATTTTGTGTCTTCCCTGTGACTATTTTTTGTCTTCCCGTAATGTGCCCAGTTTTTGAAATTGCTGTTGGGAGGATACATGAAGCCGAGGGCATATCAAATGCAGCAAATCCTATTTTCTTAAGTTTGTTAATGCTAACTGCTTCCCCTGCTAAGCCACTAATGGAGCTGCGAGAACCCAGGAGCACAGATTAATTCAGTGCCCAGGTACTGCCTCATGCCTGGAGGGATTTCCGTAGAGTTGCACTGGAAGACAGACGAAAGCTTGTAATACCCTCTATACAAGAGATAAACCCATTAAAATATGAACAGCCCCTGTGCCGACATGATAAGAGCTATGCCAGGTAACAAGAGAGATCACAACAGGATTTCCAGGTTTAGTTATATCTGCAAGCCATTAAACTGGAGCTGGGACTATGAAGATGCAGAACACTCTGATCACACCACGCTGATCTCAGTTTGACAGCAACGCCATTCTCCCCTGTCCTTTGGGGTGCTGCTGTGAAATACCCGGCAGTCACAGAGTCCAGCCCTAGCACTGCTGACTCGAGCTTCGCTCATTCTCTGGGGACGACCTGGACTCTCTTGCAGTTTGTTACAACCTGCCAGGACTGCAGGTAGCTGTGCTGTGTCCTTGGCCAAACCTTCTGCTCCCCACACTGTTAGCAGCACAGGATGGGAAGGCATCTCCTGCCACACACGCCCAGCTCACTGCCTTCCGCAGAGCATCTTCTCCATGTGCTGCAGGCCATAAAATGCCACCCAGCATCCTGCCACGGCAGTGCCAGCTCCCTCCTTCCTAGGCAGAAGCAGGCTTCCTAGGGACCTCACGGCTCCTCTGTCACAGGGAAAGAAGGAAGCAGGAGCAGACAGGGGCCAGGCGGCTTGTCCCAGTGAGCCGGGGACCCACTGGCAGCGGGACAGGCACCCTGCCCTCCAGCTAACTCAGGACCATCCGTCTTCCTCCGGCTCCAACACGGCAGTACTTCAGCAGGGAAGCGATTTCTTCATGTAGACCTTCCGGAAAGGGCTCTGGCAAAGTTCACCCTGAAAAGGTGCATTGTAAAATGTAAAGTGTTTTTGTAGTGCCAAGTTGATGTCGGAGCCTGCGACGCTGCTGTTGATCCCCGGGTTGGAGTGCGGAGGGTAGGAGCTTCTTCCAGCATTAATGCACAACAGGCTGTTTATAACCCTCTACTCCACACTGTTATTTAACATATGTAAGGGGCTCAACGTGGTTTATGTTCAGTAGTTGTGGTTTCCAGCCAGTATTGCATTTCCTCAAAATGAAGATGCATAGTATTTTAAACCTATTTTTAAAACCAGTCACAAATCTGCAATCTTTTACATCATTCCTCCTTCCTCCTATCAAACCCGAACCATAACGCACAGCCACAGAAGACCAGCAAGTTCACGTGTGAGAACTCAGCTGCAAGAAACTTGTGCGTGCACACGCACACACACACACACACACACAGAGGGAAACTCAAAGCTGTAATTCAGTTAAATTGGTACAAGCTATGTTTAGGGTTTCAAAGACATCCGGGATGTAGTCCACTGTTTAGAGTTGTGGGTACCAGCACGCCGTATGCGGAGAAGGAAAATCTAAGAACTGAACCAAAGCATGAGGTATTTATTTAACAATCTGCCACAGCAAGTGTAAGGGAATTAAAAGGTTTCCTGCCCCTGGGAGTTCAGCATACCAGCAACCTCATTGTGTATCATCCTAAAATCTCATCACTGCCTTCCCTTGCCAGGACTGACCCCATCCACTCCTAAAGCAAGTCACAACACAACTGAATCTCTAATTTCCATTTTTAACACACCCCTCCACATGGCGGAGTCAGCTGATGCAGGGAGGGCTTAGAAAAATCTTTAGAAATCATCCTTAAAAGACAGCCTGTAAAGTACCACTCCCTAGAAATGCCTGGCTTCAGCAGAGCATGGCAGCTCTCACAGAGTTCTCTGGTTTTTGCAGTAGTTTTGCATCAATCAGACTTTCCATTTTACCAGCTTGATGGGCTTGGGGCTTTGGTGGGTTAATTTTGTCCGGTCGATCCTGGAATTGGAGTTGTCCATACCAAAGTGGTAAGTTTTAAAGGCAGAAACCAACACCATATTTTACAGAGACAGTCAAGTTCTTAAAATTAGTTATTTATTCCAACAATATTAAAAGGAGACACACCGCTTTCTCAGTCATTTTTCCATTTGTAGTATTTTGTTTTGTTTTTTTAAACCCATGAGCCTAATCCTTAATTTCTCTATGGAAAAGCTGGAAGAAAAAGATCACAGAGACGAAGGATCAGCCTTCTAGAGCATCCACTGTGCTCACTCACCCTTTGGAAAGGTTGCTGGGTTTGTTGTTGTGATTATTTTTTTAAAATACACTCTGTAAGTAAATAAATAAATAAAAATGTCTCCAGGCATCGGTATTAGCTTGTGAAGGAGACCCAGACAATGCATGGGAGGTAGAAAAGAGCCAGTAAATTCTAAGGGTGTAGAACAGGAGAGGGGATTAAGCCTGGTGATTAAATTAGACGATGCATGAATACATTCCAATGCGCAACATCACTCAAGCACTGGACAAAACATATGGCAACAATGGAAAGCGCTGCCCACGAGGTCACCTTTAATATGATTAGCCATGGACGCCTGAAAGGAGATCTCCCAAGTACCGGCGTGCTAACCCTCCTTTGTGCAGGGTGGAGGAGCACCCCCTGCAAGCCTTTGAGGCTCCGTGAACCCCATGCTGCCTGTTAAGGGATGTGCCCAAGTCCATTGAAAGCAGGACAAAACCGAAAAACGAGCCTCCAGGCTGGGCGAGCGGGCTGAGAGCGGCTTTTGTTCCCCTCTCGAAGGGATCCGGGGGGGGAGCCGTCCCCAGGGTGTCCTGCCTGACAGCTGGGTCACCCCACGGGCTCTCCTGTTCCGCTTGGACTTTTCAACTCCGCTGGCCCCCGTTCACCGGCACGGCTCGCCTCTTTGAAGGGGGAGAAAGCGCCTCATCCATCACTGACACGAAGGGAGTTAATTCACTTCTTTACAACTGGAAAGGCTTTTGCTGCGAGCAGGAGGGAGCGCAGGAAGAGTAATGAAATCCAAAAGGGAGCCAAATGATGCTTTCCTCTGCTAGACGCCAGCGCTGGCAGCCCTTGCTGCTGGCACGGCCCGTGGTGGGTGAAAGGAGACTCTTTTGTGGTATGCCATTAGCTACTTCCAAGGCCTCGGTTCATGTTTACCACAGCCACTGTGTTACTTCACTTGGTATTTTTTTCCAGTCCCGTTGATCATACTGCAGAACTGACCGAGTCTGTTTGGAAGCCTCGCTCACAGAAAGCAGAAACAAATTGCTTTTCGAAAGGACTATTATTTTTTTTTCTTCCCCAAACCAAACCTCACACTGCTTTCCATAAACCCAAGCTAAGGCTGAAATCCCCCCATTTAAAGCTGAAGATTAAAGGTCCCTGCTAGGCTTTGACCGCTCCGGTTATCGCCCAGCTGTGCCACTTGCCCCTGGCGAGGTGACGATGCCACCAGCCGTGGGAGAGGCGAGCTATGCTGCCCGGACTGCACTAGAGGGCATCTCGCACCCCGGAATTTCTCCCCACCACGCAACATTTCAGCTCTGTCAAGTAAAATCCAGTTACAACAGCAGCCAGCAGGTTGTCTGGTCAACTGTAATGAGAAGAAACACTCGATGACATTAAAGATAATCTCGTGTGAGTCACTTTGCATGACTATCTTGCTGTAATCAGGTGAGCCCTTCATACTGCTGAACTCTACCCCAGAGGACCTTGGCACACTCAGCCAAGCTCCTCACAAGGTTTCTGCAGGCCTTTAGCATTTCAGATTCCAGGCAATGACTAATCACAGACACATGAGGGACAGCCCAAGGGCAAACTTCTTCCACATGCTTTGTATTTGCATGGCAGGGTGGGTGAAAGTCATGGAGAAAACCCCAGGAGGAACTTGCTCTGGCTACATGGGTCACAGCATCTACAAAGGCTCAGTGACAAAGCAACAACAAACATGGCACAGGACCACTGCCAGCTGAGCTCCTGCTATTGCCAGGAAAAGGAAAGGATCATCCCTCCCAGAGCCCTTTCCAGCTTTACATTTCCAGGATGCCATAACTGCAGCTCAAGCCTTGACACAGCACATCCCAGGCACCGCACTGTCATGGTCAACGTTCAGCAAGCTGTGAATTGCCAGCCCTACTCAGAACGAAGAGTCACCTTGGACCCTTCTAACAGATCTCATGGACTCTCACAGCATCTGCCAAGACTGAAGAT
>JAOXNO010000052.1:11243112-11260387 GCA_028565335.1 Limnodromus scolopaceus
GGGTGTCTATTTTTGTCAGTTAGGTTGACGGTTGGACAAGATGATCTTTAAGGTCCCTTCCAACCTAGAAGATTCTGCGTGTAGGCAAAGCCTGAGAAGTGGAAGGACTAGGGAGAGAGACCACTTGTGAAACACGCTGATTGCTTCTGTGTGGCAGAGAAGTGCTGGCCATAGTTCAGTCCTTCATGCTGATGTAACTTGTTTCTCTGCTCTGCGCCATGAGAAGTACCTGCTGGGGAACTGGCATAACAAATCCTGACCTTAATTGGGCCAGCAATTAAGGTCAGAAACAAAAAAACACCCATTCTTATTCAATAGCTGTCAGTAATAAATTTGAGAGGAAGAGAACGGTCAGCGTTGGCCTAAGGTGCTGGATTTGGCCTGGGAATCAGGAAAAGGCTGCCCTGCCAGCTGTGCCACTGACTCACCACCGCAGCTCAGGCAACTGCTTCACCTCTTCATGCTGTTCCCATCGCCTGGAAGGATGGAGCCGGCCTCCCCTCTGATACTTGCTCTGAGGCTGGCAGATGAAAGCAGTCATTGCTGTATCAAACAGGATCTCAAAATTTAAGCTTCAGACCCCATTTTTTCCAAGAAGTTTCTGAGCTTGCAGGTCTATGGCAGATTTAATAAAACTCAAAGGTTAAGCTGTGTTTGTTTAGAAGAAAAACACTCGTATATGACTACAGAACTTGAGTATTGAGTTAGTGGCTGGAATACTTACTGCAGGAAGAATAAAGCCATAACCCACTCTTGCATTACTGATGGTAAATTAATGCCAGAGCACCACTGTGTGGGGAGCTCCTTCCCGGCCGTGTCTGCCCAGACATCTGGCTGCGGTGGCTCCCAGCACAATGCTCTACAGCCGAGCCCTGCACTCCGGTGTCTGACTCCCCCCTCCTGCCGGAGCCAGCTCGACCACTTCACCACCTGCTCCTGCTGGGACACAGCTGCTCAGCTCTAAAAGAACGATCGAGGAACGGCAGGACATGTGCGAGGACATCAATCCTACTCACACCCCTGGGAGGACTTCATTAAAATCCCGGGGCAAAAGATTAGATTCTGAGGGCTTTCCACTCAAAATCCTAATTTAATCAAAATATTTTAAAAGCTACTCGCAATGCAAACATCTCCATGCAAGCAGAAAGATGCTCAGCCAACACAGACCCCCCCTATAACATGATCCCGCAATGCCTCCTTCCTCTGCGCATCCTCGGTGGGTGCACAAATTGCCCACCCTGAGCCATTGGCTGCGCCCAGTGACAACGGTGACATTTCATATTTGCCTGCAAAGTGCCACGTTCCCCTGTGGTATTGTAGGAAATACATTTCAAAAATCATTCCTACTTTGCTAGCACACCTTCGCAAATGCATCTCAATTACTCCTGTGGGGAAGAGCAGTATCCCCCAGTAGAAAGCTGTGGCCTTAGATGGTTATTTTGATGTATTAACTGGGGCTACGCAAAAGACATAAAATCCCCAAAGGAAATTAATCTCCAAATACCGCCAGCATCCCCCCAGCTGCCTTATGTATCACACAGTACAAGCAACTGTCCATAATGATCGTATAGCACCTGCTGTCCCCATTCTGGGTATCAGTGATGTCTCTTTAACCAGACATCAAAGAGAAGAAGCAGACAATGGTGGAATTGTGATAGGAAGTGAATAGTGAAAGCTCCTTGTCAGTCTGCATTTCCATTTATCTTACAGCACCAAACACACAGCCCACCCTGCCTCTGCTGTCACGTTCACGCACTGTTGCTGTAACAGCCTCTTTTCGGGAGGTATCATGTCAGTTTTCAGCATTTTATAAATGACGCCTTTTGGGTTTTCTCCTGGGCCAAAGCAAGTGCCTGGGTACACAACTGAACCTACCCTGAGGGAAACAAATCCAAGATAAATTCGGTACCAATGTCACATCCTAGGCAATGAGCGCCAGGACTTTCTCTTTGAAACTGGCCAAAAATTCAAGAAAGCAATGCTCCCCGGAGAGATGCAGGGACAGCCAAGGGTCAGGGGCTGGAGCAAAGCTGTCTACCCCTCCTCAGAAAGGTGTGTGCACTGAGAGTGAGCAAGGGTGGTGCATACAGCAGCCATGGTCAGAATGCCTAAGCATCACACCAGGGAGTGCTCGAGGCAGGATGGCCTTCCTGCCCCAAAAGGATTTAAAGACATGAATTCAGATCATGTTAGTAGGGAAAACATATGAGGATTCAGTTAACTGAGGTCTATACAATATTATAGCCCTTTGCTATCCCACCTAAACAGTTTTTCCCACCCAAAGTGCCTTCCTTTTTTATATTAATATATTGTATTTTGCACACAATGTTTAACCAGGGTAGAAACATTTACTACTTTCATATAGCAAGAGGAGACCTGAATGCTTCCTGTACAGATATGAGACAGCAAATATGACAAAACTCTTTCCCATAATTATTTCCAGCAGTCATTCATATTGGAAAATTTTAATGGTGATAGTAATTAATCTCTGCCTCCTGAGATTTCCAATTAAATGGCATTAGCAGGAGCTACTGTCTAAAAATACATTTCTGTTCTATCCCATTAGCCACAACTAAATACGAAATTTCCCAACATACAATGGCACATCCTGTACGTGCAATGTCCTTCTTCCCCCTCATTTTCCGTGTGTTGATGGCTTGAGTCAACTTCTCAGAGCCGTTTGTATCAAGGAGGCAGAGTCAGCTCTGAGAGCTTCAGAAACTACACAGAGCTGGTCAATATATTCAGTCCAGGTGCTTTGGGGCTGGCGTTCTGCACACATTCTGGTGTTTGGAGTCTTTGGGCTTGTTTCCTGCAGCAGCAATACTCTATTACTTCAGGAGTCCCACCAACCTTAACTAAACAAAGCTATTCTCAAAGATCTCTTATTTCCTTATCCTCAGCAGCTACTGGAGAGGACCATAGGTAAGGTCTCCAGTGTGGTACAGAGCTACAACAATACAATTTTTACTACTATTATTATATTTACTATAATTTTACTAGTTATTCAAAACAATAGAGACCCTCAGGGGAAAAGCAACCCTTACTCAGACGACGAGACAGTGGCACGGAAGCAGGCAGAAGCCAGACCATTTCACTAGCAATTCAACCCTTAAATTTGCGTTACATTCTCATCTTTGCCATTTTAATTCTTTTTTTTTTTTTTCCCTTCCCTTTTCGCACACACCTGCAAAGCTGAATGTCTGTTGCGCAGAAAACCAGGAGAGAAGCTATTCTAGCAAACAATTTGATGCCATTAACTGGTCTAACGCAAATGCACTTTGGGTTGTTCTCACAATGAACTTTGGTCAATGCCAATGTTTTGAGCACCCAGGTGTAAGTGGGCTGGCAAAGGCAGAATCACCGGCACAACAAAAGGCACCGCTCAGCTCACAGACAGTTGTCATAGAGACAGATCAGCATCCCGGGGTATTCTCATTTTAAATATGCAAGAGAAATCCTTTTTAACCTGTCTTCTTGTAGGCATCTGTCCTCTTGATTCATTTATAAACTGCTGAGGCCAAAAAGAGAACCATTTATCTGCAGGTCTCCTCTAGGCAGGCTTGAGCTAAGGAGATTTTCTGCAAACTTGATGTTTTTTGTTGAAAGCAAGTTTCTATCTGATTCTCTGGCTAGTGTTTCTAAAAGCTGTGGTTTGTGGAAGTGATCCAGCTTCAAAGTAACCTGGCCAGGAAAAAAAAAAAGGAAAGTTGTGGGTTGTGCTCACTTTGGTTTTCAAACCAGGTCAGATCCCTGCTCCAATTTACAGTGTGAGTGCACCAAGAGCTGTGGGAGGACAGCACAGGGGTGGCAGCTCGTGGTCCTGGGCAGAAAGGAGACTGGGGCGGGGAAGAAAATATTGCAAATATCTGAGCATGTTTTCTCAAAGCCACAGTACACGGCACCTCTTGCCTTTACATCTAAAAGCTGCAGCTCCAAATGGAAGGAAAAGAAATACATTAATCTCTGTCTACGTGGACGAAGTTTCATAAGCTCCTTAGCTGCAGAAGGTGCAAAGACTTTAAACCTCTAAAACTCAGTGCTCAGCTGCCTTCTGGAGCTAGAAAACTGGCATGCAGCACAGGAAACCATATTCCAGGGAAAAAGGCCCAGAAGGGGCCTATGGGGACAGCGAGATCCCATGGAGTGACAGATGTGTTGCTCTGGTTGCAAAGAAGCTCCTCAGACCCAAGGTCCAACGCAGCAGGATTCCCCTACAGACCTCTGCAGACGCATGAAAGGAACAGGGGGGAGAAAGGAGCGAACAGGGGGGAGAAAGGAGTGGCAGGTATGTAGGTTGCCATGGCCAGGACTGAACTGAGGCAGGAATTCAAAATTACACAGCCTCAAAGAGACATATATATTAACACTGAATCCACAAATCCTAAGCTTTCAAGACCAGGTGCTATCTCTGCAATTTGTCTCAAGGTCTTCTGTGTGACCCAGATATGTAATTCCCAAGTTATTAAAAAAAATAAAATATAGTCTTCATCCATTGAGCTACAGAAATTCTTGCTTCTAAATTACTGCTGAAAGATAAAACCATGGGCAAGCAGATGCTGCTCTCACACTAGCTCATAAAAATTCAGCAGTGACATTCAAACAGGAAACATTCCCTTCACCATGGCACAGCCAGCCTGGCACTGCTGCATCTTGCTGGAGCCATCCTACGTCAGGTGTAAGGGGTTCTCTAGCCAACCAGTAGTTCTGCTATTATAAAGCCCATGAATGGCTTTATTTGAGAGATGGTCTTCATTTTGGGGAATAAATCCCAAATTATACAGATGTTGTGGGGGAGACTGATGTCGTTCCAAAGAGGAAACTGAGTCTGGCGGGGAGACCACCAGCCCAAGGCCACCACAGCCAGTCGCAAAGCAGGACAGGAGATTCTTGCCCCAGTGATTTTCTTAATACCAACAGGAAGCACAAGAGCACATCACGCTGAAAAATGGCAGCATGGAAGTAAGTGAAAAACGTCATCACTGTTCCATCAGGAGTGACCCCAAGGTAGAACCTCTCAAACATAATGCAATGTATAGGAAGAGGGCTCACATCCCTTGGAAAAAAGAAGCACAGGAGTCATCCATGCCCAGCCACCCCCTCCCTTAAGACCACGGGATGATCATTTCCTTCACTCACATATTTATTTGGAATCTGATAATTCATTGCCCCTAGTTTCCTGCTGGAGTTTGTCTTCCATTGTTCAGGATTTACATTACTCAACAGGAAATCAGTGAGAGGTCCAGCGATTAGAAAGGTGTGTTTCCCATTTGGACGCACCCTTGGTTGCTCGCTCGGGGCTGGAAGTCAGACCCAGCGTACAACTGCATCCATGGGAACTCAGGGAGCAAAGGCAGAGGGACTCCTCTCCTCCTATTAACACCTACAGATTGCTTTATCCAGCCATACGCTACTGGCCGTGTGCACACACCGGTCCCTCACGTACTGTTCATGCTCAGGCCTTACAGTAACCACTTCTTCCATGCACTGGGGAGGGTGCAGCTTATCAAAATACAACTATAAAGACATTACTCAAATAGAGTAAGTATGGTGAAAGTGTCCCTTGAACTAAAATACTCTTCCTTCTCAAAGACCATTACTTTCCCTCTGACACTTTTGCCAGGGAGAGAGATTCTGCGCAGCATAAAGTGCCACTTGTGAGATATAATTCAGTTTATCATTGTTTAGGAACCGAGCTGGGTAGGAATCAGCCCTCTCTGGTGCCCTCAGCAGTGGCTTTTAACCCCAATCTCACAAATGATGCTCCAATACATTCTCTTTAACGGCTCCTCAGTAACAGCAGAGAGCAAAACAAGACTCCACTAATCTTTTACAGGGTATCACTTGAACAGGGTGCTTCCCTGACCAAATCCTCCCATCGAAAATGTCACAACTGTTTTAAAACTCATTTTCCCTTAGGTTAGTTTGATAACAGGTACTCAAATCGGGCACACACAGTGAGTGCTCAGCACTACACTGTAAGTGTGACTTGTGGAATGCAGCTGGTGGCCTTTCTGGGCCACAGCTCCCAGTCACTGTGGGCTGTTGTTCCAACCCAGACATCTCCCAGGCTTCCCCAGTTAGCTCATCAAGTGCAAAGGCTTGGGTTTTATGTTTCTCTAGCATTCAGAGTGTGCTTATTAGCCATTGTACAGTAAACCTCAGAGGGAAGCCTCTGTGTCAAAAAAGGTTTAAGCAAACTCTGCAGGACTTCAAAGTGGGATTCGGATTTCCAGAAATGATTTTAATACAATTTTAATAATTATTATTTCCTTTGAGCACGGAAGGACTTTGAGGAAGTGCCCATGCTCCAGGCTCACTTATGTGTCCCCTAACCAGCCCTCTAAAAGTCTCCCTACATCAGAGGTAGGCACGAAAGCCTTAAACACCACAGTTCTCACACAAGAAAGGTTATCCTAAAGTATAACCCATGGGGAACAGAACATTGCCTCCTCTCCACAGTTTTGCCAGACTAAGCCACATGTTCTATTGGGAAGGTCGCAGATTACAGACACTTGTTGCTCTTTCGCTCTGCAATGATTTCTCTAAAATTAGACTTTCCTGCCACTGAAGACAACACCACAACGCTGAGTAAAATGGAAGGGTTACAACATACCTCTTACATACAATAGCCCTGTTTACACACCTCGGTACACTACCTTCTTTCTCAGCAATATCCTTATGTTGACTCACGCTCATTTTGCAAAATGAAACAATAGAGTTTCCTCATATTAAGAGACTATTCTGTCCCCTGCTCAGGAAGGCCACTGGGTTCTATCAATTACTGGAACCTCCTCCTATCCACAAAAACTGTCAGAAGCCACCTCAGAGCAGCTGAACCACAAACGCAAAAGTATTTTTGTTGTGATAGCCTAAAATATCTGGATCTACTGTAAAATAGAAGTGACACATACCACAACTGATACAAGATTATTTAAATCACCCCAGGCAGAAAACCTCCTCACTAGTATTTCTTTCTCTGAAACACACCCAACACTTATAAATATTAGCTTAGATAACGTTTAGTCATTTTCCCTTCTCAGAGAACTGCTATGAAAGCTGTGGAAAACATGAGTATTGCAAGCACAGAAATAAACGTGAAGGATCAGTCTTTCACAGTGAAATGTGCACTAAGGATATCTGAACTGCTTGATAATGAATGACACCACCATGATTTGTTTCACTGTTTAAGTCACTTACCCACTCTACCAGGGTTTTAGAATTTTGAAAAATGTTGGAAGATGAATCACTCCTTAAAAACAGGAACTGTTTTCTTTTGATCCTACTTTACTTAGTGCTTTAGGTACATAATTTGATGCTGCTTTTAAGAAGACGTTGGCACACAAACCTGCGTTTCTATTCCAGCCTTGACTTTCCCCTTCGAGTTTTTAGACTGATCAGGAAAATCCTTAGGGAGTGCAAGGTGGAATTGCTCCGCTGGAGTGGGAGCCCCTCACAGGGGCTGGATTTACTCACCTGGTCTAAGCGCAGAGCACCATCGATGAAGCGCTGCTTGCGGAGGTGCTGAGCGATGCGATGCAGGTTCAGCACAGCTTCCTGGATCTCAGCTATTGAGTGTTGAGGGGAGACAGGGGGAAGTTCTTCAGGTGAGAACACCTTCCCGGGGCTTTCAATCATACTCTGTGCATGGTCATAGCTTAGCTTCACGCAGGAGCAGATGACCGTCCGCCCAAACCATTCATCAAGGATCTGCAAAATTGGAAAGCACAAATAGATCTGAGGACTTACTCTTCCATTGCACAAAAGCTGGGGAAGTTATACAAACATGGGAAGGAATGACACCAGACCTCATCACTGACCATGAACTTCAAGTGAAGATCTTCTCATACTGAGGCTACCAGAACGCCTTGTGCCCATATCAATTCTTTAGTGTCTAAAAATGTGTGTATGCATAATATAGTGTTTCCATCACACAGGAACTTCTTGGACCTCTCCTCTACCTGATTTCTCTCTTTCATAGAGCTCCTAAGAGCTACAGCCCCGCTGTGAGCTGAAACCAGTTGACTCAAACATTACTGGGTGCAGGAGTGGTAACAGGCACATACACACATGCAAAGACAGATCTCATATCTAAACCACAGCAGACTGTATTCCACCTCTTTGATTAATATGTGGCCAGCAGGGCACCAGGGGCTGGCCCTAAAATACTCTGTTTTGTGAATGTGGCTGAGTAGGACTTTGGCGGGTCTGCAGGAGAGATGACCAGTCACTAACCCCTCGTTTCTCTGATCATGCCAATGATCCTAGGCCCAAACTCAAGCCAGGAACCTTTCCAAGCTTCCAAACTATGCTGGAATCTAGAGGAAAATAATCTATAAATGACCTATAAAATGATTTTATTTTAAACCAGAATCCACTCCCATTTTAAACTCCATAATGAAATATCAGTGTAGATGTAGCAATTCAGAATTATTTCTTAAAGCAGAACGGAAAATTCATTTTCAGCTGAGATATTTAAGAGAGTCCAAAAGCTCATCAAGCCCGTGAGAAAGCAAGAGGGACAAAGGGCAGATGGCTCTTCAGAAAAGTCAAGAGCATTGGCACGAGGGCTCTGGAGACGCAGTCTCTGATAAACCATTCAAAGCACAAGTGCTCAGAGAATAAATGCAGAATTGTAATTCTGCCTTGGCTACAAGTGCCACCTTACCCCTTCATCAGCACAACAGGACAAGGTAAATTCTGCAAGTGATGGTGTCTGGGGAGAACAGCCAGCTCTCTCTTAGACAGACTCATCAAGGACATTGCTTCGGAAAGCCTGACCCTCTTCTTAACAGGAAAGGACTGATCCCCCAGATACCTTTGCCGCCTCTCTCCCTTATGCCCCACAGAACATATGTGCAGCATAATTCTGCAGCTCTGAAAGTCACAGGGCATTTAAGCTCATTTTTAATTAGAAACAGTCCTTATAGCACAGATGCAGCAAGTGACGTCTTGCATTGTGCTCTGACCCCCAGCTCGTGGTTATTCTGTGTGTGCCCCTTTCTCTACTACGCCAAGGACAAAGAAAGGAAGAGAAAGTCACAAAGCTGGGCAGAGATGATGCAACAGCACTGACAGCACCTGCTCTGTGCTCCCCCTGCATGCTTCCCCTTAAATGCAGTCCAGCTTCTTGTGGTGATGGGAGATCCATATCCAGTAGGTCACTGACATATGATGAAATGTGCTGGACCCAAAAATCCTCCTGATACTAAACAAGCACAATCTCTGGTGTGGAAGAGGCTGCACTACTCTTTAAATGATCCACTTCCAGCAAGTTGAAGACTATTAGTCAGCTGGAAATGGAGATACTTCAGACTTCAGTAAGACATGGATGGTACTCAGGCACCGAAAAAGTGGTGTTCCTTGTTGAGATGATCTGGGAGCAAGGCTGAGCAGCCTTTATTTGAGCTGAGAACTTCTACACACCCTCCAGTTGTAATTGGCAGCTCTTTCAACTTGCTGTTTGAATGTTTTCAGACACTACCTCCTATTTACCTGCTAGTTTCTCCATTTCCAGCCACTAATTTCTGCATGAAGGGTCATTATCAATTCTGGCCCTCACTAAATATTCTGGCCACACTAAATATTTTGTGTTTGGAAAGCACTCTCATTTTGCTTTATAAAGTACATGAATCAATTCCATCATGTACGTGCGTGTTAAAAAGGGTTAAGGACTAAGCACAAACCAGAAGGGTAATTTTGAAGAGGAGCATTTTCCCCAATCCCCATGTTAGGGCTGAAAGCCATCTCTGAGGCTACATGGTGCTTTCTGCCACTGGCTTCCAAGAGGTCCCTCTGTCCATTGCAGGAAGCAACAGACCAGATTTCCACTTTGCTGTCTGAACTTGAAGCTTTCACCAAAATCTCATTTTTCTCCTTGCGTAGAAGAGGCCAAATATTTCAGACGTCCACTCCCTTCCTTGTAAGACGAGAGATGCAGCATATTGGGTCCTCAGAATATAACTAGAACATCAAATCTCAGGCAAGCTACATTCAGGGCAAAGTATCAGGATAAGTAGCCCATTACTAGTAGATATTAAACTTTTATTTCTGTTTCCTCAATTCCCTTTTCTGTTCTTGGTCTCTCAAAGGCACCCAAGCAGTGTGATGGAGAGCACCCAACTTCCATTCCTGCAATGGCTCTAACAAGCGTAAACTGGACAGTGACAACCCTGAGAGGTCTCTTACTAATGTACCAAATAAACACCTTCTCATCAAGGCTGCTTGGATGCATTAAAAACACTTCACACAGACAAGGAATGGATTTTTGGATGCACCTTGCCCCCTGCAATTCACTAATTCCTGTATGTAGTGAGCAGAGCTGCCAAACTCAGCCTTGCTGTGTCAAGCTAACTTAACTGCACTCACCATCCAAGCAGTTCCTGGAAATGCCTTCTGTCTTTGCCTTCAGTGGCCATCCAAGCAGACTTAGGGTAACCACAGCCTTGTGACCCTGGTTTGGAAACCCCACCAGAGGAACAGGCAAGCTTTACTTCTGCAGGGAAGGATGCACAAGGCTGGCTGGCCACATACCATGGCTGATGGATGGGTGAAGCAGTGTGGAGGAGCAACATTTGGGGATTGTAAACTGGGACTTGGAGATTATAACAAGTAGCCCACAAGACCAGTCTGCAAAGTCTCCCCCATCACTGCTAACCTGGTGCACCCAGGCTCCAGGCAATGTACCAGTATCTGAGACATTTCTAGGGTTATGTTAAGGCTTCCCCCAGTTCTGGTTGCTTTTGAGAAAAAGCTGTAGTCCCCAGCACATCATATGATGGCAGTCAGTGTGGCTCAGCTGAAACCCTCCCATTAGCACAGTCCCTGGTGGTACAGGTCTCTTTGAGGGTGTGACATAGCCATGCATGAGGCTGAGGACTTTCTCCACGCAAGGCAGTGTCTGTATCACGTCCTGGCTGACGACAACGGTTTTGAGCCTGGAAGACAGATTGTTTGTACAGGTTGTTTCAGACTGAAGCAATTTCATTTCTTCATTGGTAGAAAGAACCAGCAGGGCTGTGCTTCAAACATCAGCAGGCAAGAACTTTAAAAGAAGAGTTGCATCGTTTGTTTTCAAATATCTTTCTGTTGACTGCATCTGAACAAGAACGTGCTACGTTGTTCCTATAAACGCCCAGCTCTGCTTCTGAAGAACATCACAGATGCAACAATATGGTTAACGCCTCTGCCCTTGGAAAGTCATCTCAGATACATCATGTCACACTATCCCACTGGAGTCCATGGAGCTATGTGGAGCGGTGCTCAGGCAAAATTTTATTATGCTCATGGAAAACTAGAAGATAAAAATTCCAGAGCCCCAAAGCAACAGAAACAAGAAAGTGCCTATCTCCCAAAACGGGCTGAGCCTGGCATTATTTTTCTAAAAGAAACAAGAATTAAAAACCCCAACAACTTATCAATAGTCATATTCAAGTGAAGAATGTGTGTGGCTTTTCCTTGGAAGATGCTTTAGCTCTAGACTTATTTGCTTTGGAACAGTAACAGTGGGAGCTCAGAGCAGCTCTCGCCTCTAGTAGTGCTGTCGGGCTCTGCTCTGCAAGCTCAAGGTTATGGCACTGCTCAGCACACGCAGAGCAACCAAGTGCTCTTTGGCCTGATGCATCCCTCGCTGAGGAATGTCCTCTCCTCAATGTCAGTGTTCTCACAGCTCGCCACCACCGACTGAGGGTCAACGGCCGTGTTGGGGCTTTTGACTCTCCTCCCTTTCACCCATCAGAACTTGGAGAGCATGTGATCCTGTTTACACTGAGATGAGGCCACAGTAACACCTAGAAATACAGGAGACACATTCTGTCCCAACTCTCAGATAAACTTTTACAAGAATGCCCTGCTGGGCAAAAGCCCTACAACCACTTTTCCTCTTGGAAGGAGTAAATTCTTCTCCAGCCTTCACCTGATATTCAAATCAAGTGACTCCAATTGAGATCTGAAAGGCCTCCTAGGAGAAACCAGTTTTCTGACGTGGCCGTAGGCAGTCTGCTTTCCACGGGGCAGCATGGTCACAGCCCAGAGCACTGCTCCTCCAGAGATTGGCTCCCAGAGCAGGAGTAAGGCAGATGCTGCAGCTCCTCTATTTTCTCACTGGTCAGACAGGGCTGGTCTGAACACTGTTTGAAAAGCAAATAACGTGTATATTGCAGGGGACAAGAGATAAGATTTAATTAAAAGCTTTTTTTAATTAAGACTGGACTATTAGTGGTTCAAAGACCACTCAGTGTCAATAAAAGGCCCACCGAGTAGCTACTATTAGAAGGCCCCATGAGTAATCATGCTGTCGCTACTGGAAGTGGAAAGCTTTTCACAGTGAACAAATAAAACGCACCCCAGTGCGACAGCAGGGACTCGCTGGAAAAATACAGATACAGAACTGCAACTGTATTTTGCTAAAGCACAAAACAAGATTCAGTATCCTTTAGAGCAGCATGGACAACAATAAAAACGTAAACTTAATCTTTGTGAAAAATTACCAAATTGGCACAAGAAATACTTTCCACAGAGAGAGTTGTGCATGAGCACAACAATTGTTAAATAAATAATTCTGAGCACAAAAAGTATACTTCACATAGGTCGGAGAGACCTCTGGGTAGTGGTAGTCTTTATCCCTGCTC
Source organism: Limnodromus scolopaceus (assembly GCA_028565335.1). Lineage (NCBI taxonomy): Eukaryota > Metazoa > Chordata > Aves > Charadriiformes > Scolopacidae > Limnodromus > Limnodromus scolopaceus. The sequence continues at coordinate 11,255,742 of JAOXNO010000052.1, forward strand.
AATTAGCAATTTGGTGATCACCGAAAAGATTGTTAGGGTTACAAAGAGCGTGGGAGAGGAACAGGGAGAGAAATGAAGACCTGGGGAGAGCTGGCAGGCAGCTGAGGGCAGCTCGGGCAGCCTCCACAACTGCTCCCTGGAAATAACACATGCAGAGGATGGAGCTGTGCCTTTGCTGAAGAGCCATCACGCTTTATTTGGATTGATGTCATTTGCAGTTCTGAAAAGAATGAAATAGCCTGTTCACCAGAGAGGCCACAGAGCTGCCCACATCCACTGCATTGCACAACTGGCTTGGAGTTGGGGAGGAACATCTGGTGCCACCCAAAGCATTAGCTGTGAGGTGCTGCTGGAGGGAAGACATTAAATGGATGGGTGACCTGGCAAGGAGCAGGAAATGCTCCATTCCTGAGATTCATACAAATATTCTTCCTCTCCCCACCATGTTGTGAGATTATTCCAGATGGAAGTTCACAGTATCTCATCGGTAAAACAAGACACAGGAACAGTCCTACATCGCCCGGAGTTATTCACTGACAAGTCCTTTGCTATCTGCCTGGAGGTTAATGGATGGCATTTTTACCACTCTGCAAGAGTAGGGGCTGGCCACCAAGGGAGGACTGATCAGCAGGTTGACAGCCTGCTACTTGAGGTACCTTGCCTTCTGGAGTCACCTTCCACATCACAGAGAATGTCAGCCTATCTCGCATGGGATTGAGACTGCATAACTCCTCACAGAGCAGCTTGGGAAGCATTGGGATCACCTGGAAAAGAAGAGAAGAAAGCCTTGATGAGATATGGGCTTTTAGTAGAGACCTGTCTGCGGCCAAGCTTCCCTGACCAGTTGGTAAAAGAGAGGCTCAACAATACACAAAAAGGAGAAAATGTGTTAAACCTTCCAGATCACATTTGCTGTAGCAGAAGTGGCTACGTCACAGTATGATCTCAATAACCATTCCTGACGCTCCCTTCCAAGGAATGGATTAAGCACCCTGGAGCATCCCGCATCCTCAGTTAAGCAAACACTTCACTCTGCAGCTTTTGAGGTCACATTTACTCTGTTTGCAACTTCTTTCCCACTGCCATTTTGACGCTGGGAAGAATGAGGAAGACTCAGCACATCAGGAAACGATGTTGAAAAAATACAGTCCTGGCAGTGAGGAGCTGAAGAGCTTGGATTTGGGAACTGCATTTCCTGCTTTGTCAGTGAAGACTGCGTAACCGAGCAAGTAATGCAAGTCTGCTCCCTGCAAAGCACAAATGAAGCTTCTCCCGCGCATCACAGGAGTGGTGCATGGCTTTCATAAAGAATGAGCCGTGCTTTGTAGCCCAGACAGTAACGCGTTGATGTTGGCGAGATAAACAAAAGCACCTGCTTTATGACTATTAAACACAGTGTTTGCAAACAGAGGGAGAGCAATTATTATTATTTTACTATACTCAACTCTGAACAAAATGTCAGCCAACAGAAAGTTCTGACAGGGATTTTTTTAACTTATGTCCTAATTCCTTACAAGTAATCAATATTTCTGCTGCTGAACACTGAAATATCAAACTACGAATTACTCACCTGACTACAGCAACAAAGCAAAAGCTTTGGAGCGTATTGACACTAGAGTAAACCTGAGCAGCTCCAAGTGTTTCTATCATCCCTGAGTTATTTCCCAGGTGAAGTCTGTGGTAAAGATAATATTTAGCAGCTGTTTAATGAAGCAAACCTAATTATTAGGGTTTCACATTCTTATTTCCTTTCTCATTATTTACCTTTCTGAAGAAGCAGTAACTGCCCTCAAAGAAAAAACACATTATTCCTCTTGTTTATTTGGAGTGGCAATGTGAGCTGGTGCATTCTAGAAAAACACAGAGAAAGGCTCTGCTTGGTTGACATAAAATATTTTAGCTATTTAGTTTAGTTTCTGTTTTGATTGCTCTGTGTGCCACCCTGTAAATACAGGACCAGCAGCAAGCCGACTGGCATGCAAACCCCAGCTCTTCCAAACCCTGTGACACCAATCTGGTGACTTCAGAGATAACTTTTTCTACCTGGATGCCAGGGAAGCAACTGTTCTTCAATATAGTAAGAAAAAAAAAACCCAACAGTCTCAGATGCCCATTTTCTCCTCAAGTGCACACACTTTGTGTTTACCTTTTGCTTTGAAGGAAAGACTCTTAAAATATTTAATCACATTTGCGGTTTGGCACCAGATGATGGCTATAAATCCATTCTAATTGCAGCACAAATTAATGCCAAAAGGTTAACTGTACGGGCTGTGACTGTCAAGGAGTCCCTTGCAACATGAATCAGCAGCACTGGTTCAGCTGGAAGGTCGCAAGGGCACAGATTACGATAAGCCATTTCCCGCAACACAAAGGCCGTCAACTCTGTTATTCCAGTTGCGAACAGTACATTAACAATACTGGTACATTCATAACTCACAGATCCAGTACGTGAGCTCTGCCATGCTGCCTGGAAGGACCCACACCACAAGGTTATAAATTTAGCATAAGCGGTGCCAACCCATACCAGAAAGGAGAGAAAATAGCTTTATAGACTATCGGAAATCCCTGCCTGCACAAGATCGCCCATGACCACTGTGAGACCCTGAAGTTCAGGTCACAGTGAACAAAGTGCTAGTAATTTAATAAAAACTCCCATGTCCTTTTCCACCCAAATTAAAAGCTGCAGTTACTAGCTTTTCTCTCCCTCCCTCCCTCCGTGATTGATTATCTGATAATGGTCTGTACCTATTGAATATTTCTGTGCCTTAGCACATCCTCTTTCCCTTCACATTTCCTGCAGCAATAAGTCTCCTGGAAAAATCCTTACATGAAACTTGAAAGCCCATCCACAAAGAATAGCCCGAACAAAACAACAGGACACTTGTTTTAAGTGTACTTGAGCAGGATTAATATCCAATTCAAGAGGCTATAATTCTATGGAAGAGCTTTCAATGATGTGAAACACAAGCAAAGCTTTAACTTAGATCATAATTACAGCACTAAGCACTCACACCAAGCAATTAGCTGTAACAAACCCACTGTTAAATAGGGAAGCATCAACCCACGTTACCCTTGTTTTACAGGAGAGAAACTTTAGGCAAAGTAACTTAACCCAAGCCATGAAGGAAGTCTCACAGGAGAGGGAGAATTCAATCAACCTTTTCCTGAGCTCTGCAAATACCTACATAACATAAAACAATGTGACCTTGCATTGAAGGTATTTCAATTTTATCTACCTTACTGAATTAAAAGAAGAAACCTGTTTTCAACATCACCCCAGTCTTGGCTAACTGCCTCTCTCTGCTTTAACATCACGATTCCTCTTCACACTCTACAGAGAATAAACCAACTGTCTCGAAGCACAGAAGTTTAAGTCATAAATACACATTTCCTTTTTCCTTAACATGATACGGTCACAGGCTGAAAAGATTGTTAGTAGTTGCAAGCCCAGCATTTAATGTACAAAGATGTCACAATTGTGTCACACTTGGAAAGTGAGACGGTTCAGGAGTTATCCCAGGGGCTGCCCAGAAGGAACTTTTGCAATAGGATTATCTCCATCTCTTTCTGAAGGAGATGCAGGATAAGAGGAGATTTCCCTAAGTACGTCTTTAATGCCCAGATTTGCAAAATATCAGGGTTACATAGCATCGCCTCAAATAATCCAGAGGTTGCCCGGCATCTTTTAAATGCTTTGCCCTTCCCCTGACTGTCGGCCAAGAGGCAGCGGTGCCTGCCAGCTGCCCTGTGGAGTGCCAGGGCAGGCAGGAACCCGGCCGCCTGAAACGCTGCCCAGGGACGTCACCTCCAGCGTGAACTGGTTTCCTCAGCAAATTGCTGAGGATGTGCCGATGGTGGGGGTCACATCGTTCAGCTTGATTTTGCCGCAGTCACCTGGGCTTATACAGGGATCACAAAGCTGGAACAGGAGAGTGTATAAATGTAGTTGGATCTCAAAACGCAGTTGGAGAGATCCAGCAGAGCGAGGGGAAAAAAATTTCACAATGAAAAAAAGGACCTACAGCCCCCAGGAAATCCTTTCTAATGAGTGTATCATAGAAATCAGGGCTGAAGAAAGGTTTGGGTGGTGAAAGGTTGTCTGGTTTTCATCCCCCCTATCAGTCAGACTAATAAAAGACATCATCTCTCCCCACAAGAGATACTGGAAAGGACACTTCTTTGAGTGAACGGCTGATATCCGCAATGCTCGCAGCTGTGGCTCTGCATTTCAAATCAAATCACAGACAGGGGATTTTTCTCTTCTTGTTTCCAAGTCCTACACGCAAAATCTCCAGCGCTACCGTACGCAGCTTGACACTTGTTGCTCTGGCACTGCCCGACAGCCCCCTCCACGCTCCCAGCTCTCCCCGCAGCAGCCACAGCAGCCACGCGTCCCAGCACACCGAACTGGTGGGCAGCAAGGGAAAACCAAAGAAAGAGAAGGCACCGCCAGGGCTGGGGGGTTTCCCATCATTGTCCTGGCATTATAAAACTCATGGACCTGTAACCGTGGCTCGCCACCCTGCTTCGCAGCCGGCTCCTCTGCATGGTGGAATCGCTTCGGACATGGGAAGATCTAACTTCCTGCTTGTGAGAGCCCTTGGGTTTGCTTTGTTTTGCCTCTTTGGCTAATAAAGTGCTTCCAG
>JAOXNO010000052.1:11260487-11281666 GCA_028565335.1 Limnodromus scolopaceus
GGAAGATCTAACTTCCTGCTTGTGAGAGCCCTTGGGTTTGCTTTGTTTTGCCTCTTTGGCTAATAAAGTGCTTCCAGAAACCAAATGCGAGTTTCCAGCCTCAGACTGGGAGATGGGTAGTGGGAGGGAGCATACTGGGATGATAAAATTCCCTGTTCCCTCAAATCAGAAACATCTGCTGCAGCCAGGACTGACTCACCAGCTAGGTCCAGAGCAGGTTAGCCAGGGCTGCCCTCATCAATGGGCTCACTGAAGCAGCTTTTTAAAGAATGGTCAGGAAAATCCATCAGTCAACCAAAAGGAAGAGGGAAGAAAATGGTTAAGAAAAACCCCTTGTTTTCACAAAGTCGCACAGACAGCTTTCCTCCCCCAAACAACACAATCTGCTGGCGCCCTGCTTTGGCTGCCTGCTCAGGCTTGGTTCCATTGGGTATGACCAGCGCGGACTCCAGGGGTGAGCCCTTCTCCCACCGCTGGTCCAATGGGGAGGAACTGTATTAACTGAGAGTTTCCATCAGCTGCTATCCCAGAGCCAGGAGGAAGATGCCGAGGTCCAACAATGGGGTGGGCTCAGCGAGCCTCTTGCTTACACACTAAGAGACACTCAAAGGAAATAGGCAATTTGTTTATGAGCCAAGATTTCTGCTCAAGGCTTGTATCAACACTTCCATGAATTCAGATTTCGAGCAACTCTTTGTTACTCAGCCTGAGATTATCAAAATATCAACACCCTGACAACCTGCTGGTGTCAAAAGTGAATGTCTCAAAGTCCTTGGACTCAATGTGAAGATAGGCTTACAGTTCCGATCTTTGATCTTCAGTATAAAATAGGACCAGTAAAATATTATAAGGATTTATGGCTGACCTCTCACTTGAGCTGCTTCACACCTAAAATAACACTATAAGATGTGCCAAAAAAAGAGGAAACTGTTTAGGTTTTCTTGGTTCTTAAAACCTGATACACTCTTATTTCAAAAACTTTTGACTTTTATTAAATAGACTGCTAGCAATTACACAATAACTCCCCTTCTGGATACATGGTTCAGGAAAATTAAATATGTGGCTTTATTTAACTTCTTTGGGAGGATTAGCATGGTGCTAACCTCTAGCAGAATCACAGCTGTCTTAGGAAACAGTTCCATCAAAGGAAAGCATATTTTCTACAAGAGTCATGCTACCATCTTGTTTCAGAGAGCCTGGCTGCTTTCCTTTGCCCATCCCCTCTCTCCTTTTCATCTCTTGCAATTAAAATATTGACCATTTCATCATCTAGCCCAGTTTGTGCTCTTAAAATATATTTTACGCAGGGCAGAAATGTGGGTAAAACACTAATCCTGACTGCTGGGCCAAGGTAGTTGAAGAGCAATTGAAGATTAGAGGCAATGGATAATTTATGTTGGCATCACAGGTGACTGACTGGTAGTGCTGGGGGGAAAAAGCACTTTGAAAGAAAATTCAATTGGCTTTTGAATTCAACTAGATTTTAATGAAAAATGTCTCCTTTCTTTATAAAAATCTTCCTTTTCCCTTTAAAAGAAATCACATGCCTTCAAACCACAGTATTTTGACTTGGAAATACTGCCACAATGTCTTCCTGGACTACAGCTTTGCTGCCCTGCAGTGACATCCCCCCTGGGCCAGCCCACATCTCCCATAGTGAGCTACGGCTGTTGAGTCATCCCATCCATCCATCCAAAGGGGAAGCAGAGCACTGCAGAAGCCAAGAGCTTATCGTTGGAGAGACTGTAGGACTGGGAAGACTCTGGTGCCAGAACTGCTGTTTCCATGAGATACACATTGCTTCCTGCTCCTGGAGAACAGCAAGTCACTGGGAACTTGGTCCCAGCTGCAGCACCTGCCTCGCTACCACCAACCCAGCTGGGGCACTTCTGCATGGCTGTCGTGGCTATTCCCCACAGCCCATACCCACAGAGACATCAAACCCACCCCTTCACTGAGACCCCCTGCGGAGGCCATGCCTTGCTATTTCCACCCAAGGAAAGTTACAGAACAGCTACTAAAGGTTAATATGATACCAAACCACTAATTTTATTTCAATAAAACTAAAGAAATCATTTTATCATCTGGAAGGTGTGGAGAGGACACAGTAAGCTACTGGAACAAGCATCATTACAAGACCCTCCCCAGAGAGTAACCCTGGGCACATCCAGGAAGGGAGGGGAAGAATCACTCCCAATCCTAAGTAGCAAGTAGGATGTGTTTACTTATCATACAAAAGATACCCCGTCATCCCGGAAAGGGCTGCGGAGACAAGGACTTCAGCCTGACTGAACGGGAGTGTGGGGAGAGGCAGAATAATCTGCTCCTACGAGATCGTCTCAACGCTCCTCCTCATGCAGCTGATGCCTAAAGCTGACACAGGACACTCACAGCCAAGCGCCCCGGCTTCCCTGCAGGCTCAGCCCCGGCGGTATCTGAGGAGCTAGGAAATGTTTCTGCACATTCAACCGAAAATGAGACAAGCACAGACAAAACCTGGATGTTTCCTTTCTGATAATGTTAAACTTGAACCTGTTCATTTTTAAAGTTTAGAAGCCAGCTTTAAACTTGAGTTTAAAATTTGATTCGGTTATACTCAGATCTGTACAATTTCAAAAATCTTTTCATTCCATGATGAAAGAACACCATTTATCCAGTATTTGGGATACCCAGATAGAAGAAGAGTGTGAACCTCCTATTCTATCTCAAGATGTGAGATTGCACAGGGTGTTTTACACCCTACTCTGCTACACATCCACTCCTGGGAGGGATTAGTTACTCCTACTGCACTGAAGACAAAGGCAAAACTCTCCATCACCACATCTGCAAATTTCAAGGCCACAACAGCAAAGCAGATGAGCCAACTTGGGTCTGCCAGGCCCAGCTCAGGTCAGCACAGTGCAAATGCAGCTCTGGGTCCTGAACTACCTCCAGATCACCAGAGTCACCTTTACACGGAGCATCAGTTTGCTCATTTTTGTAGGTTTGCTGCAATAGCAGCCAGATGTTGGTTGCGGGCATCTGAAAATGAGCCTTTAAAATTGTCCTTACCTTTTGCACTAGATAGACACTGGTTGCTCTTTCACTCGCTACTTTATCCAGCGCTGTTTCTTCCAGTACAAAGTAGCTTACATCCGCGATGTGAACACCCACTTCAAAGTTCCCTGAAATTGCACAAGGAGGTCAGTAGGCTGCAGGAAGAAATGAAGGATTTTAGGGCGTTGGGAAAGAATTAAAGAATTGCATCCAGAAGTCAGTTTTGCAAGTTAAAAGAAAAAGAAACCAAACAGTTTTATGATCTCTGCATTTTCTGTGCGGTCACTTTTGGCAGAGCTATTATCTGTGATGGGTAAGTCCTGTGAGCTACCCCAGAGCCAGGGGTAGGGAGACAGCAAGGAGAAGGACAAGTAAGTGACAACACGCAATTTTCACAAATTTTATCCTGATAGGTCTTAATGATTCTGCGTATAGATTCCTTTGACTGATTCCATGTAACTGCTGGCATATTTAACTCTGATCCCTCTCCCAAATGATACTTCTTTCCACCTCTTCTATCTGAGCTGAAAGCTGTGGTCTCTCAGGATATTACCAAATTCACAGACACTGTGGCTACAACATACGAGTCAATACACATGAGAGAATCCTCATGCGCAGCAGTAGATATGCAAAAAACCTTAAAAACCATGTGGGTAAGTCTATTGAACTAGAAGCTTGCAGTAGTGAGCCCAGTCTTCATCCCTTTGCTGGGAGACAATGGTAAGCAAGAAACACAGGACCCCACCTCACAGCCCTGCAATGCAGGAGACCATTTCTCGGGTATGGGGCAACTGGTCACACATGCTTTTGGGTTCTCTGAGCTGCATTTGTTTCCACTTCGCCCTGGTTGAGCCCAAATTGCTGCTGGTGACCCAGGAAGTCTTCAACAACTTCATATCAGGCTATGCAGAAGCACAGCTTTCCACAAGTAGAATATTCCCACTGTCATCCTGCCTTCCCTTCAGATTAGGCTTTTTATCTTTTAATTAGAGTCCAGTCTAGAAGCATCTTAATTCAAAAGTTAGGCCGGAGGGGAGTACTACTGAAGTTTATCATCAGGTTTTGGCAATAATTTGTATTTGGAAGTAGTGATCATCATCAGCTTTGGAAGTAATTAGTACCTTGGTCCAAGAAATTCTGGTTTGCTAATCCTCAAAGAAGCCTATTGACCTTTGTTTTCTCTGGAAGGACTCGGCTAGATTTGAGGTGCTTATTTGTAGAATAGTTCTAAGTGCAGCGGGTTCCTAATTATAACATTTAGTTCTTTAGAGGAATTCACTAACTCCTTGGTATCTATAAATATTTTTTCTTTCCTTAATTTTTTTTAAAAAGACAACGTAATAAGATACCACGCGGGTGACAAACCTGTTTGTTTATACGCCTCGCACAGAACATTATCAAAGCCTTTCTCTAGAGTGTCACGTTTTTGAAGGATAAATGGTTCGTAGCTGCTGTCATTACGCAGAACATCTGCCCGTGTGCCCTTCTGGGTGGGTACCGGTGCTAGATTTCAGCAGAGTGGGAATGAAAATGTATGGAGGCGAAGAGGAAGCGTGAGAAGGTTCAAGCTGGTATGAGAGGAGCCACCCAGCCCACTGGGCCCCCAGCTGGGAGTTCAGAAAAGCGAGCACCAGCCCACCCTCTGTGACTGTTTGAATTCGTAACAACTTTATTTTAACTTTATTAAGCCATGTTTGCGCAGCCCTGTGAGTATGGAAAGCGTCACCTTGCTTTTTGCGCTGCTTTTGTCCTCTCGACAGAGCACTGATGTGAAAGGCAGCAGAAAAGCACATGGAAGATGGGAGTGCTAGTGTTTAGATTTGTCCGCGTAACCCACAGACCCTGCAAAGTCCCGCAGAGAGTAAATACGATGGCAGCAGGGGGAGAGGGCAATAATCCCATTGCACACCAAGGGACAAATTCCACCACTTGTTAGGAAGCTGGGAGAAAAGAGCGCAGATTAAATGGTTCACCTCAGAAAGCTGCCTACAGCTGTGTTGTGATATTATCACATGCCTTGAAAGCCGCTCTACATGGATTAGGCATCCAAGCCTGAAACTACTTAGACGGTAAATCTTAGACCAACAGTTCAACCAACAGGTTTAATATTACACGCACTCGAAGCCAACGCACTCAGAAGGTAAAAAAATATTGAATACTTTGAAGTCAATATTGTAATGTATTGACCCTGCAGGCAAATATTGACGAAAGGAAAAGGAGAGGGGGTCATTACATCATGCCTTTAATCGTACTTTAATTCAATATGTGCACTGTTACATACATGAACTTTTTGTCCTCGGTAGAAAATCGACAAACCAAGAAAGATCTCATTGCATGAGATAATAAAACATGGAGTTAGCCAACGAAAACACATTGAACAGAGTTAAATTTCATTCAGGTTTCCCACCAGAGCTTCTAAAAGCTGGGGTCAGCGTGAGCCCCCTGCTTTTGAACTTTTAATGGAAATTCTATCTAAATATTTTCTTACATACATTGACATAATGCAAACTGGCAGCTCTCGGGTTTGTCTTGCTCAAGTATGAATCACCCTATCTCCCTCACCCCCAAAAAATTCAGACCAAGAGAACTTGAAGATACAACAGAGCGATCAACCAATCTGATTTCTCTCAAATCACTACCTTTGAACGTGTTAGACAAAATACCAGCCTAAGCCTGCACCGAAATACCTGCCTACTGCTCTCTCCTGGTTTATTTGCTAATTAAAATGAAAGAGCTTTGTGGAAAGAGAAATACTATTCACTAGGATTCTCTTCCAGGTCCACAAACAGTTTTTCTAGTCTCATTAATTTTTATGACAAAGTCACAAAAGGAACATTTCATGTTGTAAGTCTTGTGTTATTTCCCAAGGAAAAAAGAAAATGTGGCCTGAATGAAAGTAAAGGAGAGTTAAACCAGCTCTTGTTTATTGAAAACGTCTTGTCAGAAAGAAAAGGGAGAAAGGGGGACAGCACATGGACCACACACCACAGACTGCTACACATGGGCTACTCCACCTTCATTTTGATGAAGAAATCTACTTTTCCAGCAATAGAGGCTTCAAGACTTGGCATGTAGCTCTTCATTGTGATAGACTTTATACCCTAAATTTCTTACAGAAGCAAGTACTTTGCAAACCACAGACTCGCTTTACCCCAAATTTAAAATCCTCCTACAGTGAAGCTAAAGCTGCACAACAACCCCTAAAGCTAGGTATACGCTACCAGTTTAAGGACATATTTTTTTAAAAAAGGAATTAACATAAGAATGTACAGGAGATTAAGCCAGACATTTCAAATGCTGATATCAAAGTAAGAGCTGAAGGAAGCATCTATTGAAATAAAAAACGCTGAAGGCATTTGGATGGCTTCTTTCACTTGGGATCTCTGGGATTTTTTCTTTTAAAATCATTTCATCTGAAAGTGGGTGCAAAATTGTCATCCCATTCGAACTCCACCACAACAAAGCTGCTACATGGGAGATGTTTAGCAACAGGGAATGCCGTTTAGAACCAAGCGCCGCATGTTTTATTAACCAGCTGCACCCTATTAGCCCCTCTCTGCCAATACAGAGACGCGGCAACAGAGACGGATGGGAGACAGGAGTATTATTTGAAATTACACTATGGCATTGCAAAAGCCAGTAATGAGGCCCTTTGCAAAGAGGAGCTCTCCTCCCAAGGTCTGCAAGTCGAAATAGGGAAAGGGCTGGGCACTCAGCCACCAAAGCTCCTCTTGGGCCAATACTCTGTGCAAAAGGGACAGCGTTTGTTGCCACCTTACTGCAAAAAACACAGTTTGATGCCCTTGAGGCACTGCACACAGAGAAGACAATTTCCCTTTTTGTTTACCATCACACAGGCTGCTAGAATGGCAGAATATAACAGACCTGTACTTCTCCAAGCTTCTAGAAGCGTGGATCCCCTCTCAAATGTTACCAAGCAATATAGCTACGAAAGGAGGGTCTACCCCCCTCATGATGCTGCACCAGGCACTCAGGGGTTTTGGAGAAGGTTTGCTCCTTGATCTGAGAATCTTTTTAATTTGAACCCGCTCCAAAACCTTGTGCATGTAACACCGATACAATGCTAAAATCAAAGCAGAATTGGTGGCACCTCACAGGAGAACAAAGAACAAGCTGTTCCTCCTTTTATTATTTTTTTTCACTGACGATCTCATATTCTACAACAAAACAGTTCAAAGAACTTTCTCCTTCTTGCTTTAGGAAAATTATAAACAAAAAAGGATTAGCAACAAAGAGCTGTAAGAGAAGGAAGAGGTCCTTTCAGCCTGTAAATGCTTCATATAAACAGCCAACCCAGCAAGTCGTATCAAGCATTTGCCCCAGGAATTAGAGAGTTGAGTTGAATGTATTTGAACAGTATGTTAAGGAACGCACTGGCAGCAAACCCTCTTCTCTGTCTTCAGCAACCCCAGTCAGTCCTAGCACGAATGCAGAGACAGACCAAACACGTTCACTTCATACCTTAGCATATGCAGATTTTAGGACCATGCAACTTAAAAATGCAATTCTTCAAGGATAAAACAGCAGAAGGTAATTCTCTAGCATGCATGCACGTGCTCCTTTATTCCCATCTCAATTTCAAGCATCCTCATTCTCAGGAGAGAAGACAAACACTATCAAGAGTGTTAAGTCAACGTAAAATATAATACCAAGTTTTTTGTATTAACCGCTGTTTCTCATACTGTCTTCAGCCCTCAGTTTGGGAGACACAGAAGAGTTCAAAGCAGATTGCAAAGTGTTTGCTCTACCTAGAAAACAGCCAACTGCCTACCTGCTGCCAGCAACTCAAGGTAGTTGCCTGTTCCCGGGCTAGACCAAACTCTTGCAGCAAATAATTACGGCTCTTTCCCATTCCCCTGCCCTGGGGGTAACGTGCTGCTGCTCTTATCTGAAAAGCAGTATTTAGCACCTTGCAAAAATATGAAAAACTTGCATAAAGAGAGACAAATGAGGCCTTTAACCTACATACATGGGGTTTTTGCTATTAGCAGTGCTACAGTAGAGCATGGGTCTTCATCAAGGCTGAGGTTTTCATGTGTGGTCATGGGCAAACAGGCAAGGACAGTATCTACAACGAAGGGTCTCAGTTACAGAAGGGCCAGCCAGAGGGGCTGCAGACAGTAATAGGGTGGACACAAAACAAATAGAAGTTTCACCGAAGCAGAAAATGGCACTGAGTCTTGGGGAAGCTGCTGGATATAGCAAGAGGCCACCACAGATCTTCAACACATGCCTTTAAATGAAGGACCTGATCCAAACCCAAACATTTCTGTTTCTCTTTGGCATGTGTACGTACATCCATGGCTCAAGTGCTACAGACGTGTCCCTCTTGGGAGAAAGAGGAGAAAAGAGAGAGAGAAAAGAGAATGACTGAGTGGGAGAAATGAGCAAGTGGGAAAGCAAAAAAAAAAAGAGCAAGATGGAGTAGAGTTTAATATAAAAATAAAAGTGGAACTGTGGAAAGAGAGAATTATTTGTCTGCTCTGGAGCCTGAAGACAAAGGTGGGTGGCTTTAATTCTCAGCTGAGGTTACTTTTCCACCACAGGAAGCCAAGCTATTGTTCAGAAAAATCAGACAGTGTGTTTTATTTTACTTATTTTAAAATAACAAGGAAAGTGCTTAAATTTTACTTGTGTGCCCTAGGGCCATTTTGCTTTTTGAAAGTGCAGAGCAACTGAGCATAAATCCATTAACTTGTTTACCAAGAAACCAAATTTTTTTAAATTATCACATGATGGTCCTTTAGCCAACTGAAATGCAACTAATTACACCTTTTTTTAAGCAATTAATAGCTTTTTCCTTCTCTAAAGGTCTCTTCCTTGATATTACCTCATGAAAAGACTCTGGCAAAAGGAGTCAGAATCCTGTATCTCAAGAGAGGGACAAGTCCCCAGGGCACAGAGCAGTAACTTTTCCATCCAAGCAAAAATACTTTAGTAAATGTTGCAACAACTTCAAAAGAGGAAAAACTGTCTGCCCAAACAAACAACAAGCACCTCTAAAGGGTAACAATCCACAAAATATGACATACTATCAGGCATTGCCTCTAGGAGATTTCCCCCTCTGCCGCTGGTTTGCATAAGAAATGCCCCCTTCACCCACCAGCCACAGAGAGACTTTGAGACCATCAGGAACAGCCTGGCCAAGGTCTCAAGATATTTGAACTCTTCTTAGAACCATTCTTAGCCACTTTTTTCTGTGCCTGTAGCACCTGGTGAGGTGGTCAAGGTCAGGTCCCCAGCTTCCATGGGGTGAAGCGAGAGGGAGCCAGCACACGCAGCACGTCAGCGCGGCCACTCCAAGTGCCTGCATCAGCCTGGGAACAGCAAAAGGGCTGGGTGGGTCCCAGCTTTTGCTTTGCCTCTTAAATCACAATTAAAACCACTGCTTCCTTCCAACCTTTTAACTCTTTAGCCTTTACAGATCACATTTACATCCTTTCCTTCAGGAGCTGGGGTGACGTAAAGACAATAAAAGCTACAACTTTTATTTAACTGCACAATCTCAGGAGCTGTGAGATGGACTGAATCCTCAATGTCAATGTCAGCAGAACTGAGATTGGCCCCAGTTATTCCAAAGTGAGAAACAGGGTGAAATCACAGGATAAGGGAAAAAAAATTAAAATAAAAACATTTTCAAATGTTAACTCTTCCCATACTGAAAGTCATGGCACTTCCCACATTTCTGGAAGTATCTGAGAAACCACTAATGGGAATAGTGATGTTGCAAAGTCATGCTTTCAGTAATCTTGAGAGAACCAGGAACTATTCAGAGCATTTCATAACAATAAAGCATAACAGGTGTTTTGGTTTTTTTTTTCTTTTTTTTTTCTTTAAGTTGAAAGGTCAATGTGGGGCATCAATAGTCTAAAACCTGGACCAACTCCTACCTACTTTGTATCGACTTTTAAAGCACTGTTTTACTCAGGTCTCAACTACCCTGACCTCTGGGCAGTTTGTCTCTGACATCAACTGAATGTTATGGAGACAACTACAATTTTACAAACCAATTTGGGATCAGCTCCAGGTAAGGTACAAAACAAAACTCACGTGTTCGTTAAGTGCTATGAAGGCCAAGTGAAGATGAAAAGGAGAAAAATATAGTAGGAAAGGAACCCTCCCTAAGCAGAATACTTTCCAGCGTTTTCCATGAGCCATCAGCAATTCTTTAAACAGTTTCAGAATTATGAGGAGACTTTATCTATTACTAAATTAAGTGCTGGGAGCAGGTCTTCCATGTGAATTGCATACAGTTTTTGTCTGCAGCAGCTAATAAATTCAGCAGTGTCCTAAAACTACTTAACAGAATTTAAAAGCTACCTATTATACCTCAAAACAAAGCCAGGACACCTCTAAAATGTGGCATTTCACGCATCGTGCATTAGAGAGTCTTGAGTTTTATACACAAACCAGCACAAGCCAAATCAGTTAAGCACTATTTCAAATACTTTGGCCAGGGTTAGCATTTAAAGCCCCCGCGAGGAGGGCACTCCCCCACGCTGCCCAGCGCTGAAGGGTTTGCTCAGAGATGGCTCTTGGTCAGCAGAAAGCATTCCCAGGCTCTCAGGAGAGTCGATGCTCCCACAGGAACACAGGGTAGATCTTTGTGCTGGCAGTGTTCTCCCAACTTCCAGCTCCCATGAGCTGGAAACATCTAAGCTGGTGATCAGTCAGAAGTCAGGTCTCCAGACCTCACAGATTACATCATGTTAACATGGGAGAGAAACACAACACAAGAATGTCCTGTCCTGTGGGTTGCCAGTGAACCCAGGTAGCTCTTCATCACCTTGTGACAAGAGATGCTGCTATCTAGAAAGTACCTAATTCCTACACTTTTCCTGAAAACTATCTTCAAACCTGATGTAATAACTCTGGAGGAGAATGAAATAGCTCTTCTGCATAAGGGGTACCACTGCACCATTAAGTTGGATGCTAACACAAGGAAGGAATTCTCCTGAGGGAAAAACACCAAATACTCAGAAGGACAGAATTTACACAGCATGTACAAGATAAAACATTTAATTGCAGACTGAAGGACACAGGGAACGATACCCAACAGAATAAGTACACTGCATAAAGATTTGTTCACACTGAGGAGCATGACACAAGCAGGAAAATACAAATGAAAGCAGGGCACAAGTATTTTAATAGTAAAAGTCAGGGCAAAGCACAGGACAGTTGGGGACAGACAGTATAATGATGGAAAATGAAGAGAATGTGCCGTTTCTTTGATGCATCAAAAGTGTCCAGCACTGGCAGAATGAGATTGGACACAATGGTTCCTTATGCAGTGATGCCCATGTCCCACCTTCTGCCCATGCAGGCTTTCTCCCCACTCCTATGCTGGTACCTGTTTACACTGCAGAGGGTCACAGGTAAGCTGGTTTCCTCTGTGCCTGCACAAGGGTGCAGACTTTGTGAAGTGCCAAAATAGCAAGTTCCACTCAGGGGTTCTATACATTGTACTGATTTCTTTGCCAGAGTCAAGTGTAATGAGCAAAACAATGAGGAGTTACAAACCTCAAACACATCAGATTTATCCCCTCAATGCCAGTACTTGCTATATGGTCATCCCTGGGAGGGAGAACCTCTAGATGACCACTTGTGACTTAGACCCAACATGAATCTTTGCTACTCAGAGTCTATCCCAAGCACTTGGCAGATGGATTTTCAACCCTTCACCAAGACAAGATGTCAAGCAGGACACCTAGGTGATGCTTGTGTTCCTGTGAACCCACATTCCCAACTCAGAAAGCACTCCTTGCTGGTGGAAAGAAGTTATCAAAGGAAACTCCTTGCAGTATCTTAACAGTGAGGTTTCCAGCCAACATGATGCAAGGTAAAAGGGCCATTTCTGGTATTCACGTCATGAATTGTTTTTATTGCTATTCCAAGACCCATTCAAGATGCTAACTTCATCAGGAAATCAGCAGTCATTGAATTTAAAGAGATGGGAAGTGGCACCCAGCAGCTTTCAAAATGAATTACAAGAATTTTGGGTGTAGGATGTCATCCTGTTCCTGAAATGAAGGTTCAGAGTGGGGAGGGACCAGCCTCTCTCTTCTGCTGGGTCAGTCCCTTTTGTGATATCTCTACTGAACACAGTAATCCAAGGCTGAGGGAGCGTTCCCAAGCATTCAAAGAGACCTTGGGATTTAATGCTAGGCCAAACACACATAAGCTACTTCCACTGAAGAGCCTTGACATTTCAACTTCTTTAAGAAAAGAAGGCAGCCGCTGAGATTTTGCCTTTAGCCATCCAACATTTTTGTTTATTTTTGGAAAGATTTCCAAAATATGTCCATCTGCACCTGGTTTTACTCCTTCTATGTAACCAGCATAATATTCAACAATCAAGAAATACTGTTGTGAATTGCACTGTAAGATGTTTTTTCCTGTTCAGCTGGGTTCTGAGACCCCTTCATTGCAATAAAAATTAAAACAATAGCCTAGTGATTCTGATGGATCCTGCTACTTAAGAAAGTTGATAATAAAGAATATATACTGCAGTAACTTCTTTACCGCCTGCATGCGACAGAATATATGACTGAAGTTAACCATGTGGGAATTTATTCCTAGCTATTTGTACCCTCCTAAAGTTTATCTTCCTCACGTATCTTCTGATTCTTATCTGCTTAAATTTACTGAAAAATCCTGTTTTCTCTGGCTCTGTCTGGTCATCACCTGTCATTTGCGGTTCTTCTCTAAAGACTCCCCTGGTCCATGAGGTCCTTTTCAGTGAACAGAAATCCTATACAAAGCGCTTTTAGATCTTTTTGCAGAGGAATTTCTGAATCCTCTCCCCATTAACCAGCTCTTTAAAGGAGTTTGTGGGTTTTTTTCTTCAGTATACAATCGGATGCTATTGTTTTCAAGTCTGTATCCACAAATGTTAGCAACATCCGCCGGACACAAAACCCTGCGCCTCGAAATCTTTGGGGAATTGTCCCAGGTCCTGAATTTATGAACCAAAACGATCCCGAAGGCGACTTCCCCCACAGCATCTCTCCTCCCTGCAGGAAAGTAAACTCACTTTTATAAGTAATTCTACTGGTATTTGCATGTCTGTTTGCATGTTCTGCAGCCATGGTCTTCATTAGACTAGTCCTTCATAGACAATGTACCTTTTATTTTGTTTTAATCCTGTTTTTTCCCCCTACAGCTTTCTTTGCATACTGTCAAAAGGAAAAAAAAAAGCTTTTGGGATAAGGATATAATCTTTATAAAATATCTATAATTGATACAAAAATCCAGTACTATAAATATGAATTACCAATAACGTCCTGCCCATTTTTGCTTAACCACGATTTTAACCAATCTTCTTCTCACAAGTAGCTTTCAAATATACGCAAAAAACATTTTAACAAATTATGTTGCAGCAATCAATGCTCCAACGAAATCCAAACTTTCTTAATTTAACCTTATCACCCAGTTTTATGCACTTGTCTGGGGATTAGGCTCAGTCTATTTCCCTTTCAACCACCACCAGTTTGGAGCAAGCCACCCTATCCTCGCTCAAGCTGAGGGGAGCCCTATGTTGTCAAATTGTCTCACTGACAAGAGCGATGTTTGGTGGAGCAAAGGTGACGCAATCCAGCCCTCTGATTCCATTCAACCCCACAGCTGGAAATTGGAAGTGATGTGTGTTTCCGCCCACAACCCCATGGTACTTTAAAAGAAGAGGCAAAATATACTGTACATGCTGCAGTTTCCCAGCATTAGACGGGATTACATTATGGGACACAGCAGGGATCTGGATTCTGCACAGACCTGAACGTATTTTGTATATTTCAAAGAATCTGCAACCACAAACCCTCGACAGAAAGAAAGGATATGTACCTGTTTCTAATCACTGCAATATGTCTTTTTCACTTTCCTAGTGACACAACAAAAACCTACCAGACTAATCAGCAGGTAACAGGAGAGCTGAGCTAATTACGTCCGATACCAAAGGTAAAACCGGCCAAATGTTATGCACAGTCCCACTCCTTGTACGTCTTCTTTATTTTTCCCATACTTGACTTCTGCAATTGATTTAAGTAAATTGCAGTTTATGGTCATTTTACATTTGACTCATATGTCAATGTGGAGTTTCTGTCATGTTCTTTCTAACCCGAGTCTGGTATCTGTTCATCTTAAACATCTTACAAAGAAGGAAGCATAGTAATTTCATAATGTAACTTTTGATTCAACACTATTCCATTCTTCAGTGTTTATGTTAAGCAAGTCAGCCCAACATGACTTTAATTACAAACTCTTCCTATACTCTGCGATGCAGGAACCAAATGGATTAGCTGAAAGATCCTGTGCCATGTGTTGCTGGACCAAATTTTACCCTACAGTCCTTAAGTGGCCAGAGGGACAAAGCTGAATAGAAGAGGGAATATTTATGTCTTAATAAGCAAAATATAAGTGCACGCAACTTTGCAAAATTAAAAGAATCCAAAAATTTGCAATCTACACCAGAAAACAAGAAGGATGGAAGGAGAGGAAGAGCAGGCAGTCACCTGAGACAGCAGAGGACATCTCAGGGCTACCAGGGCTCTACAGGTGTTTTCAGGCACAAGATGCTGGACCTCATGCACCAGGGATATCTACTAAGGTCTAAGAAATAGACCCAGTATCCACAGGCCTGCAGTAGACAAGGGATAATTTTACCAACATTTGGCAAAATATTGTTTGGTTTTACCAATATGTGTGAAATGGGCCCCTCAAACAGAGATGTGAGTCCTCACCCTCTGCAGATCTGCTTCAAAAAACTGTAGTCCACAGTGGATTGACTGGTGTCCGCTGAGGAGAAAGGTCATGTTGCACTCTTCTCACCTTTCGGTCACTAAGCGAAGCTCTCTTCTGTGCTCATACACCATTTTCATGACACTTATAGAAACACAATGTGTTTGAGGTTTTTATCCCACTTCCCTTAAGTGCATTTGATTTAAATTCACCAACATGGTGAAGAGATTTAAAGGAAATGGAAAAACAGGGGAGCAGCACACTGCAGAAAACTAATTTTCTTAGGTCATCAGGTAAATACTAGGAAGATTCAATGAATGTATCTATATACAAACCTCACTCCAAAATGCTGACAACCAATGTCACTAAGGAGATAAAAACCAGGGCAAACAGCCTGTGGAATATGTTTCTATTCTGCAGAACAATACCTTCTAGAATAAGATTTAAATTACTTAAACTTGAATTACTTTTTGAAAGATTGTAGGGATACGAAATGAAAGAACAGCAGCAAGAACCATGTTAGTCATCAATAAACACAGCAAAAGATGTACAGAAGCTCTGTCAGTATGGCCCGAAGTACTGCTTTGAAATGAGCATCAAAAGACCAGCACATGGGTAAGACAACCCTTCAGAAATGCACCCCAATCATTTCTGCTCCATCCTTTCCCGTCACAGCCTGCCATTTCACTAGACGGAATTGTTTGCCTTGCAATTTGTCAAATTTCATTTCTGTTCCTACCAGTAAGCAGCCTTCAAACACAACTGCATCAGTTTGTGTACATTACCAGAAATACAAACACAACTTGCAGATAATTCCCAGAAGAGGTTTGGCAAATGTGGGAAACTTGCCTGGCTCCACTGGGAGACGCGGGTCACCTGGTGTGCTCTTACATGATGAGATCAGAATAAATCTTTCAACGTCTGCACCCTGGGTGAAAACACTCAGGCTTAAAAGTGGTACGGTTGTTCTCTGCGAACGTCTGGGACATCTGTAGGAGCGGAGAATGGCTCTGATGTGTGCTCCTGGCTGCAGTAACTTGCTAAAAGATGTGCAGAAAGGATCGCAAAAGAGTATTGACTGAAACAAACTTGCTTAAAACCTCAAGCTACCCTGAAACAGCTCTACAAAGGCTGTAGAAACTAGGTGCAGTCCAGATCCATCTTTTACTCCAAGATTATGCTGAGTCATCTAAATGGAGTACAGTTCGTTCATATTTCTGAAGCTGTTACATAAATAACCCTATTTTCCTTCTTTATTGGAGCTGATCTCTTTTAAAATATACACCCACAAATGCGAACAGCAAGCTTACCTCCCTACTGCTATCATTAAACAATAACGAGGAGCACGACTGTTAATCAAAAGCAGACTCCAATGTAAAATCCTCTCAAAACCAGACTGGCCCACTTAAGACATATATCCCTGAAAACTTTCCAGCTACTGCAATATCCTACTGCGAGCTCCATGAAAAATACAGCTATTCCCACAACCATTCCATGCTTCCTTTGCTATTGACACTTTGCTACCGGGTAGTTCTCCGTGTGGATTACTTCTGCAAAAAATGCCTTTCCATCTTTTACTAAGTAGGTGGCACGGGCGAGTCCTTCACCCAGTGACTGGAGCAGATAAGGGATACACTGAGATTTTTTTTACAACAAAGCAGAGGTGCAAAAACTTTCACATCTCTCTGCTTGTTGCTTAAGATCCTTCAAGTCAAAGAAAATGCCTCAGTCTTGAATACATTAGCAACAAATGCTTGAGGACAAAGACACTTTCATTCCTCAGAATCTTCTGAAATGCACTGATTTAGTTGCCTGATAGAAGAAGTGCGGGTAATGAGTGGTTTCTTTTTCTCTTGTAGTTATTACGAGTGCTATACACCAAGAGAGTGAGACATTTTCTGAATTGGGTTCTGCATTCTCTGTTGATTTTTGGAGAACTCCTGACATCATGAGGATGCCAGATATGTGGTTTGCTCACGTTGGGGTTTTTTGGTGTTGGGGGTTGGTTTTTTTGGGGTTTTTTTGAAGTGTTTTACATATGGGCAAAAAAGATGGAAAAAATAATAATTTCTTGTAACCACGTTTACACTTGGAATAAAAGCCGTGTTAACTCTTAACACAACTTTGCCCTCATGAGAGATGCAGCCTTGCCAGCCCTGGATAAGCTCTTAACCTCTAAAACAACTCTTTGTCATAATAATTGCAGCTAGCATAGCAACTTTTAAAGCCAAAAATCCTTAGGCTACCTCCAAAATATAGCAAGAGGCTCTGTTAAGCACAGGATTGAGGTTCCCATAGGGGCTCTCCTTAACACTGAAGAGTCAGGAATGGCCGCAGCTTTGCAAGCAAGTTAACACAAAGGACTCCCAGCATTGGTTTTGGACCTTTCTGAATTTTCAAATCCCTGAAAAATTTTAAGTCAAAGTACAGGTATCTTAAAAAGTCACATATGCTGATATATTTATACTCCTGCTTTTGCCAGCCACATTTCACAGGCCTTTAATAGCAATCTAGGTAGTGCTACTGTAGTCAGTGGACCACAGGCTGAAAATCATTGAGAAAGGCTACCAGCTCACAGTGGGCTATCAGGTAATGTAAATATCCATATTTCTGCTACATTCTCCTGATAATAACAGACTCTATGTGATGCTCATACCCTGGTTGAGGATCTAGCACCTTGGGCCACAAGCTCTACAGCTGTACTTCTGAGGGCACACCTTAGAAAGGGGCACAGGATATGGCATATATTGCCAACTGCATATGAAAGAGATATCCCTTATAGAAGGCTCCCAAAATAATGTTTTGATTGGGTTCTTCAGACCAGGAAGTATTAGAAAAGTTTAAGCTTTGGAATTTAGCATTCCAGCACTGAACCATAGTTGGTAGAGGAAAAGGTTCATGAAATGCTAGATCAAGTTTGTGACTCAAACAGCAGCACATGGGAAGGATAATGGACAAGAGTCCATCATTATGGGTCTTAGTTGCTTTTACTACTCATCTTCACTAAATAGATTCTGTAAGCATCTTCTTGCACAACATCAGAGCCTTAAAAATGGAAATGATTCCAGGTATCAGACTGGACATCTCCACTTCAGAGATATCTCACGTTTTAAACAAACACTGCAGCACAGATACAACGCTGAGATTTCCTTCCTCTGTTGGCTTGGGGACCCACACTGAGTTGGCCAGCCTGCTCATCGTGCCTCTTCAAAGGATGCAGAGGGGTTTCCCGCAGTCTTTTTAGGCTGCTTGCTCCCACTCAGCTCCTCAGCTCCCTAGCTCCCTCCCAACTCATTGTAACTGCATCAAAAACCATCAGGTCCTAGTTTCCTGTCTGTACTTCCTTCTGACCCACAAGGTCTCCTCAGAATAAACACCACAGATTTCAAAATAAAAGAAAGGCTGTTTCCATGGCAGTTCTTCCCACATTGATTTAAAACCTGGTCCCTGGGACATTCACCAGCATCAAAACTGGCTTTTTCAGGGGCTGACTTTCCTCGCCCTAAGACGGAGGCAGTGCTGTGATGGAGCGTGGGCATCACTCTCATGGCAGATTGGAGGCTGAAAGGAGAGACAGAGGGCACGATGCCCAGGACGGCACAGATAAGATAGCCCTTAAAGAAGGCTCCAGCTCAGAGCATCTTCTAACTGAGAGGACTCCAGGGTGGGACAAGCCTGTTGGAGGATGCGCAGCTGCAGCAGAAAGGCAGAGATCCGGCACACAAAAGGACTGCTGTGAGCAGGCTCCCACTTAATGGCTCATGGAAAATGAGATGAGACGTAGGGGTGAACAAAGGCCTTCGGGCTGGGACAGCCACCAACAGGTGCATTCACTGATCTGCTTCTTGGATTGTCTCCTTTGAGGCTTATCTGGAGGAAAAGGGAATGTGCACAATGATCCTAAGAAAGATGTGAAACTTCCAAAAGCAGTAAATCTACACTGGATTTTCCTGTTCTATAATTTTTGAATACAAGGCAAGCAAATCTTTACTTTGAGGTAGACAGACATGTCCTGTCCCCTACTCCTTCTGAGTTTCTTCATGTGTCTTCTAAAACACAATAGCAAAGTTTACTTTGGGGACTGAAAGAGGAGAAAGGTTCCTGCACCTTCCACGTTTGTTTTATTTGAAAAATGGAGCTTTGCAAACCTTCTTCTATGCAGAGTGACCCTGTAGTCTGATCCATTTCACCTTTCTTTCCCAACTGCCTGGTTTTCCTGGGAAAGGAAAGTATTACCTTTGACTACAGAAGCATCCTCAGTCTGCTGTGGTAAGCGCATCAGAGATCACCTTTGAAATAGCAGGATATCCTGGGAGAGGGAACTTTGCCTGCTCCTGTGTTATAGACTGGTAAAGACAATCCCTGAAAGCATGGCTTTGATATGACCCTTTCACGTATTCCTTAGCCTTCACAGAAGATCAGGGAAAAGCAGGGAAAACCTTTATGTAGAGACTCCAGCACAGGTCTAACACAGTTCCTGGGAGAAGGACGAGTCAGAAATAAATAGGCCGAGATGATTTGGGTGTTTTCTTTCTCTCCCACATGCAGGGAGCTCCCTCTGCCTCATGTCTGTACAGAGAAGAGCAAAAAGCAACAAAGCAGGGAAGACTTGCCAAGCACATGAATGAAGTCCACTCAGAAGGCAACTTTAAAAAAGCTTTCCATTTGGTTTTGGTTTTGTTGGTTGTTTTTTTCCTCAATTGGATTGCATAAGAAGGACTTCTTCCACAGGGGCTTCACTGGAGCATGGGATGGTGCTGCGGCCACCCACTGCTGCATCACAAGGGGATTTCCAGCAGCCGTGCTACAGAGCTCCTACGATCAAGTAACATCCCAGTAACACCTAGAACCCTCTTGGCTGGACCTTACAAGTAGAGGATCCCTTCTGCTCTGGTACGTCTCCTTCCTTATAGATGGGAGCAAGAGACCTCACACAGCATTTTCCGAAGTTGGGGTCAGAGAGACAAGGCAGACCTCAAAGTGCAGCCCTGAGCAGCAGATACAAGTCCCAAGTATGAGTGACATTGTGAATTCTTGTTCAAACAGATATTTTCCTCGACCGCTTTCTCCAAACGGCTTATGGATAAGAGAAAAATGCAGATGTATGCACTACAAACCAGCTCAGTAAATGGTTTCATGCAGCAACTAAAATCCACACATTTGTGAGCAGTAGAGACTCAGCAGCCAGAGTTTCAGCGCCTCAGATCTGAGGGGCTGCAGAATCTCAACACTGCCATAAATCTACAGATAATTCAAGCAACAAAGTGGAAAGCAGGAGAACAGAGTTCAGCTTAGGACCTCTTAAGATGACCATTTAAATTTTCTGTGAAATAGAACAGCAATTTTTCCTTACTGTTGACTCAAAACTGCTATCATACAGTATAATTAGAAATAATTTTATTTGCCTCAAATTTTCTTTCTTCTCTGATTTTATCAGTTTTATAGCCCTGTAATATTATTCTGTGCCTAGGTCTAAATGACATGACAATTCTAGAATTGGAATTGGCCACATTGCACAGAATGAAATCAACCCAAAAACCAGAGTCTTTGATGTCATCATATTGTGATGATTAACAAGAGCAAGAAAAACTAAACACACGTAAAAAAAATCACTTTATCATCTTCATTAGTGGTGGATTGGCTAATCAAATCATGCATTTTTTCTAATCAAGCCTGTTACTGGATCTCATCAAAATAAATGAACAGAACTTGGATGGCAAAGTCAGCTTACAAGGGGGAAGTTCCTCAAGTCAGAATCATCAAGATTTGGCTTCTGGAGCTTTACTTTCTGTTCTGTTGGCTCACAGCATAGTAAAAGTACAAATAAGGCAGAACTTAAAGCTTAAAAGGCAATGAGAAGAATAGCACAGCTTATAAGGCACACTCTGTTCATTTGACAATTCCCAGCATCCCATAAACACCAAAAAGCAATTCAGCCAGTGACCTTCAAAAAACTGGATTCCTTTATCCAGGGACTGCGTATTCAAGGTCAAAGTTTCGCTAGACTTCAGTCTGCAAGAGTGGCATATTCGCTATTCAGCTGTAACTCCCGTAATGACAGGAGACAGCTGAGATCTACTCAAATCAAATTACAGCTCTGATTATGCAAAACACTATGGTTCTGCATTTCCTGACACCAAGACTGCTTCAGAGTGCAACTTGAAGATATCTGCTGTAAGATTTCTGAAAACAGGCAATTAAAACAACAAGAGAAAAACTAGTTTATTACTCTACTTATATTTGGTAAAGAATACTTTGTGACAAATTATATATACGAATGTGTCAACAGCTGGTTTGGGTGATGACAACACGCCATTGGCTTTGACAAGGTACGTTCGTTTGGGGCAGAAAAAGAACAAAGAGTTGCCAAGTTTCCCTGTAAAACATGT
>JAOXNO010000052.1:11281858-11304320 GCA_028565335.1 Limnodromus scolopaceus
CCCCCCCCCCCCCCCCCCCCCCCCCCCCCCCCCCCCCCCCACAAGGGAAGGTCCTGCGCTTTTTTTTTTTTCATTTTCCTTTTTGGTTTAACAGCTTTCATCTCATTACTGATTTTCCTCCACAAAAACTAAACAATTTAGCCCATCAAGTTCACTCCAAAGGAACAAGCAGGAAAGAGCCTTGATGCCTTGCAGCTAGAGTAAAAATAGATTGTTCCTAATTGCAAAGCTAAGTGGAACACAAATAACCCCCATCCCCATGCATAAGAGCAGATATCGCAGCATCTGAAACTCCACGAGCACAGCTAGCACGAAGCAGAGGCAGCGAAACAGCTACAAACCAAGCTGAGGGGTAACAAAAATGAGTGAGAGTTTTGGTCTCAGTAAAGACACCCAAGGGGCGCAGTAGTTTATAACATCTACGTTGGCTATTGTATACCAAAGGGAAAAGCAGGTTCGATAGGAAACACTACGAAAGCTGTGGAATGAAAGAGCTCCAAACCAGCTAATTAGATCTAGCAAATCAACTTGGTGCTTAGGAAAAGCTGAATGCCCTTGCACATATGCTGTACTAGG
This sequence comes from Limnodromus scolopaceus, assembly GCA_028565335.1. Lineage (NCBI taxonomy): Eukaryota > Metazoa > Chordata > Aves > Charadriiformes > Scolopacidae > Limnodromus > Limnodromus scolopaceus. The sequence goes on from JAOXNO010000052.1 coordinate 11,282,435, forward strand.
TGGTACCTGGAACATGCAGCCCTGCCCTGGAAGGATTACATGCATATGTCCCGTATACCGGGAATCACAGAATCATCATGGTTGGAAGGGACCTCTGAGATGTACCAGGATGGAACACAGATATGGTCTAGGGCCATGTACATGAGACAAAATAGAGCACCTGACTCAGGAATCATCACGTTTAATAGAGCAGAGCCGGGCATCAGCGAGACTCAAAACCTGAAGCATTCAAGAAGTAAAACTTCCTGAAGTCCTGCTTTAGGGGGTTCCTTCATCCTGAGCTGCCCCACAGCAACTTCTTGCCTGAGGCCCTGGACTACAGCAGGGTTCACCCAAGCAACGTGTGGAATGTGGGACTGGAGCTGAAGATCAGTGAAGACAACAAAGGAATGGGTTTGCTGGTGTATTTTGCTTTTATCTTAACCTTTAGAATAAATTCAGCCCCTCCCTAGTTAAAAGATCCCCAAGCACAATGGTACAGGCTGAGGCTGCCAAGGAGGAGATCAGACTGCTTTTTTTCTTCTTTTCTCTTTGCTGCAGGAAAACTCATATCATGATGGTAACTCCCTTCTAGAGATGTATAATGAAAACACATATTATTTTTCTTACAGCACAACCACCGATACACTCCTGGGGTAGGAGAGGTGGGAGGGGAAAAATTACAATGAACTTTTAAAGGAGCAAGTTTCACGTGGAATTAGCAGATCTTAGTCTCTTTGCCTGGGTGCTTGCACAGTGAGAGCAATGTTTCTATCTTCACAGGCCTATCACTTTGGCACTTAAATGCCCTGGGTGGTATCTGTTGGTGTCAGACAGCTGGCAGCATGTATTTCTGTAATTCCACCAGGCACACTAAATAGAGATTTTCAAAGACATAAAAATCAGTAAAGCACTTCACTGCCTTCCGAGACTTTGAAAATCTTTTAGAATATGCTAGCTTTCAGATTGGATAGCAAAGCTGCCTTAATCCCCAGATGCACGTTAGTTTCTGATCCTTTGCATGCATCTAAACAAATTAGAGATCGTGACACTGAAAGATAGAAAATCTCTTCAACTACACTGGGACTTTGATCTGTTGCTGCCTAGTTATCCAGCACCGGGAATCAAACAATTTTTAAAGGCTTGCAAACAGCCTTACTTCCATAAATATACATTCCTTAAAATTCCACCTATGGATGGAATTTCAGGATGCCTGCACTCCAAGGTACTGTGAAACTTTCTTTAGGGAGCCCTGCCTATGCAGATACGCAGACACCTATACTATGTGCAGTATGGGGACATGTGTTTGTGCCAACCTGCAGGTATTGATGCACCAGGTCCCTCTAACTCACAGCGCAGAAAGGCAACCGCATCCTGGCACTGGGACTCCCCCCCAGCCACATCTAGTAAATATTCCTGTAAGTTATTTCACTTAAAAGAGCAAACGGCACTGAACTAACAGCTTGCTTTATCTGACAAGTGACCAAGAAAAAAGGTTTAAGAGCTTCTTCAAAGAGACTGTGGGTTCCTGTGTCAGGGGAATAGATAGCTTATCCCAGATGTTCAGGGCCTGCAACCACAAGCATCTGCCACCCATTGCGAATCGTAGCTCCAGGCGGTTCAAAAATTAGCAGATTGGTTTCAACGAAGTGCATATTTGCAGTCTGCCCTGGAAAGAAGCGAGCATAAATACACAGGTGCCAAATTCTGAACACATTTATACAAGGGTAGCGACTAACGGGCTGCTTTGCTGAGATGTATTTGGCCAGCCAAATCTACCACAGAGGTCAGCGGTGGCCCCAGTTCAGAAAGCCCAAGCTGTGGGGTCGGCAGGGCAGCCCCAGCCCAGCTTGGTGCCCTTCGGCCACGCTGGCCGGGCTCCGAGCAGCCTCTTAGCATGCAAACTGCAGGCACAGCCACAGCTTGCCCTCTGAGAGACTTAAACTCACAGATGCAAAAGCCGAAAAGGGGTCCAGACAAATACTGATTTAGCATTTCTCACCAGCATTTCTATGCGCGGCACAGCTGGGATATGTTTTACCACCGGGCTCAGATCCGCTTCTCCTTTAAAACTACTCAAGGGACTTGGACTTGTAGCTTGTCACAGGCAGTTTATTCTGGGCAGAGACTGCAAGGTGAGGTAAGAAAGTCACTGAGCAAGTAACACAGGGAATGATACTCCCTGGCTCACGGACTCTGCAGAAGCGTTGCAGAGCCCATGGCCAGGTAGTCACTGGGACAAGAGAAGCCGATCTGCAGGCAGAGCTCAGGGTTCAGAGCAGTGAGATAATCCTGGCATGCAGCAGCACACCTAGCTGAAGTTTGTTAAGCAAATCCCCCTCGCCAGTAATTGCATTATTAAGTGTGATGAATTATATTTCTGGTTTTCAGATTTTATTACTGGAGAAGTTTCAGATGGCTATAGGAACCGGGGCTGGCATGTGGGAAAGAAAACAATCTGCCGAGGGATGGGACTGCGGCACTGAGCCCTGAGGGCAGCACCCCACACACGTGCTCCTCCGGGGCAAGGTCTCCAAGGAAGGCATGTTCTGAGCTATCTCCTCCTGCTGTTCCTCCAGCCCTACTGACATCACCTTTTATCACCACCTCTCGTCCCGGAGGGAATCGGGGCAAGGCGGTGGGAAGCAAGGGGACAAAAGGCCAGGAGTGGGTGGCGCAGGCTGCCCGCTGCTCTGCGGGTTGTCCCCTCCCTTGGCACCTACACCAGCCACTCCTGTGCAAACCCCCGGGGAGGACCCTGGAGGCAGCCGGGTCTGGGTGAAGAAATAACGTTGCTCCCAGCTATGTGGCAAGTCCACCTCCGTGAAGAGGAAGGAGCCATTCAAATTCCTCCCCTGACCATGCTGTCTGGCCATACAATACCCCAAAGGCTGTGGCACAAAGGATCTCGCAGAGATCAGAGCACATTTCTGACTGTAACCAATAACAAAACCAACCCGCAGTGGGTTGTATGACTAAACCTCACGGCAACAGGACTTTTTATGCACCTGCTAACAAAGGCGTTGCTTAAGCACAAGCAAATATCCCAGCTACATATATGCCCATTTGCATCGACAACAGGTAAATACAAATTGGCAGCTGTCTCCAGCTTCTGGAGGGTCGCCAAGGTGACCTTGTAGGTTAAGAAGCTTGATCATCCCCTTCTCCCCCTTCTTTAAAAGCCCCGAAGGAGCCATCTCTCATTGTCATTACACCTAATAAAAATCTGTTTTATTCATTTAAAATTGTCAAAACAGACTTTGTAAAAGTAATGAGATGTTCCAAGTCCACTTGTTCCAACATACACACAACTCGGTTAGTTAAAGGAAACCGGTTTAGGAGATACAGACACACACAGAGTTAAGAGATTTTTCTGGTTTTCATGCTGGGAAGGACTAGAGATAAACACGTGCCTCTAAGAACCCCCCAGCCTCCTCTCATTGATCGAAAACAAACATTTTGGTGTGGAAACTTCCCCTTTTTACAGGAGCCTCTTTGTCCACACAGCATATGTTTAATGCAGGTTTGCAGAGGTGGACCCGCTCTGGCATGGAGTTTCTGTCGACAGAAGAATAAAACCTTTTCTCCCTCCTCCTCGTGGCCAGAGGTTTCATGCACCAGAGCTGGGCAATGCCTACAAGAATTTTGGAGGATCAGGGGAAGGGCTCACCCTGAGCGTGGTGGACCTGCAAAAGCACGTGCCACACACAGAGCGCCCAGAGCCTGCCAGCCCCGGGCAGAGCCCAGGAGCGCTGTTCCAGCCACCTCCAGCCCCGAGGCAGTGACGAGAGCCCTGCTAAAGCCAAAGCTCGCACGCTGGCTCCGTCTGCCATCTTCCAAACCAACCATCTGGGGAAAAAAAAAATTGCATAATAGAGCACTTAGTTTATTAGACAGTAACAACAGCGTGCACATATAGGGGCTGGTATATCAATCCTAATTTAAGGAAAGCTAATTAAGTGCAGTTTCTCTTTGCACAGCTAAGGAAGACTAATTAAAGGGGACAAGCATATCTGCAGAGCAGTTAGTCTTTTTACCTTTAACAGGAGCTAAAATAAACAGCTAGTGCAGCGGCAGAGGTAAGATAAGTAGTTTGTTGGTGAGCTGGAATTACCGTTGTGGTAATTAAAATGTTCACAGATCACAGAACTGCAACAGCAGTTTGTTTTTCTTTGTGTAAATACGTACATCTACGCAAAGGTATCCGCAAAAATCAACAGAGAAAATACTGTACATTTGGTGCTGCAAGGTTTGGTACAATATATCAATTTTTGCCAGCTAAACTGTTCAGAATTCAACATATCAGTTAGTTTAGCCATAAAATATAAACACCTACGACACAAGGAGATTACAAGTCCCAGTGGTCAGGGCTCCGTCTTCACTCCAGTGCAAGGCTACTTGGATCAAGATGAAGCTTTGCATTTGTAAGCCATGGCCTCAGGCTGTATTACAGGCAAGGTTTCTGCCATGGCCAGTTGTTGGGCAAAGTTTGGGCGTTACCAGCATGTTTTTCTGTAAAAGCAGCCTGGTGCTGCTAATGGAGAAAAGCGCCGGTTCGTACACAGTAGGAAAGCAGCACCCTGCAGCCTCCTAACAACTGGACGGCCTTCCCAGCCAGCAGCACGCAGATGAGTCAACTCGCCAGCGGAGACACGGAGCCCAGACTTTCCCCACTCTAACAAATGCCAACAACCGTGAAAGAACAGTTCCGAGAACTGCATGTACCCACCAGAGCCTCAGAAAACCCTCGATGAAGCCAGATGTTGTCCTCACCAGCTGAAGTGACCATTCACGGCAGGCAGAGTCCTAAAGAAGCAAGTATGAACCAGCTATTTGGGAACAAGGGGAAGCAGAGGATGAAGGAGGGATGCTCCAGGCACCACGAGCACAAGTCAGCTGGGCAGCCTGTGTCCATGCCCCTGTGTGCCACAGATCACCACCCTTCCCGGCCCTGGCTGCAGCCACCACCAACTCAAGGCACTCAGATTGAATCCCCGACTTTGCCATTTGCCTGAACTTGGACTGCTCAGGGCTGAGCTTGTGGGCAGAATTTAGACTGCCAAGTCTCACGAGAGAGAAACAAAGAGCTGGGTGCCTCTGCAAGCAAACCAGAGCACCTAAGGAAAGGGCTGAGCAGGGAACCACCAAAGGTCTCCCAACTAGAAACTGGGACATAGAGACTTGGATAGGGTAGGGTAGAGTAGATTTCAGTTGGAAGAGACCAACAATGATCATCTAGTCCAACTGCCTGACCACTGGGCTGAGCAAGTTAAAGCATGTAGTTAAGGGCATTGTCCAAATGCCTCTTAAACACTGACAGGCTTGGGGCATCGACCACCTCTCTAGGAAGCCTGTTACGGTGTTTGATCACCTTCTTGGTAAAGAAATGCTTCCTAATGTCCAGTCTAAAGTTCCCTTGGTGCAGCTTTGAATCATTTACATGCGTCCTATCACTGGACACCAGGGAGAATACATCAGCAACCCCCTCTCCACGTCACCTGCTCAGGAAGCTGATAGAATTCACGTGCCTGAACTTAATTACCTTATTTACCTCCTCATCCTGACTCTTTCCCAAAGGCAACTTTCAGGCTGAAGCAGTGTCCTGCAGTGTTTACTCATCATTCACGAAAACCAACACATTCAACACAGCTACAAAAGAGAACAAAGAACACACCAGAAGCCACAGCACCCACTAGCCTGGAAAAGGTGGCCGAAACCTGCTGCCTGTGAGTTCCCAGCACACCAGCACTGCACGACTGAAGATTCAAGCAGCTCAGGGGCTGCCCACGCACTGACCATCCTGCATTGCCCAAGGCTTGGCGCTCACAGCCCACAGTCCCTCCAGTCACCCAACGGCTCCTGAAGCATCTTCCGCAGAAGAATTAGCCTATTTCCAAAGACCAGACTACTGCAGCTGGAGGTGAGGCAGTAACGACCATCATTTTGTTTATTAAAGTTTAGGCAATGCAAGCCTTCTTTAAACTTGAGTGTGTCAGTGCTAAGACATTTACAGTACGAGTGACTGCATGTCTAGACACTTGCAGTGCATTTACATTCTTCTAGGGACTCCGTAGGTTGTCCTGTTCTCTCCACTCCGTGAGTACATACAATAGCCTGGTGGGAGTGAAAGCTCGGCCTCCTGGTTTACCCTTATTAACTCCAGCTCAAAGCTGGCATTTTAAAATTAAGCACAGCAAAGGCACTTTTAGAATCTTTAAGCTCTTCAGGTCATTTCTAAGACCCTGCTGAGCTCCATCTTGCAGAAGTTACACAGACATCATTTCTCAGAGCTGGAAACAGTTGTTTTAATTTGGGAACAGGCATCCTAGAGCTGTCAACTCACTCCAGTGAACGCTACTAACATTTTTTCACACAACAGTCCAATTGTTATGGCAACGACAAAAATCAATCTCGTTCTTCAATCACAAGTAAACCCAGCTCAACCAGGGTGTCTGCACAGATTTGTTATAAAGTGCCAATAAGCATGGGACCAATTCCACTGATGTTCATCACTCAAATGGGGATGAAGTACTCTTTCGCCGAGAGAAATTTCGGAGAACAATCAGTGCTTGAACATTTTAGAGACTTCAACATCCCATTCCTAAAGATGTCTATTACATGTAGTGTCTGCCACATTTGTCACACTTGATGCTGGCAGATTTTAGCGAAAACCCCAGAGTGGCTGCTTCCAAGACAGATTCTTAAAAGGAATACATTAAAAAAATATGCATGCAATAGAATTACCCTGACAAATCTCTGATGGCACTCTGAATGCCCTGTAGCACACCAACTAAGATATTTGACACATCACAAAACTCTCTTTGCATGGTGCATAAATTTCAAAATGAGATGAAATCATAAAATAATTGGAAGCAAAACCTGCCCCCTCCAAACACTAATTGTTATGAGCCCCACAAAAATCCAGCACAGCATAAAATGCACTGAAAGCCCAACTTTCTACATCAACTGCTCTTTTAATTTCTCTGTGTTTATGTTTTAGCTAATGTCCTGTTCTGGTTCAGAAAACAGACCTTAGTCCAAGAGAGTGGCTGATAATGAATCTTGATGTATTACACATCTACAACAATAAACATTTACGTTTTCACTAGGGACTGCTCACTGGATTGCCGAACGAGAATCAATTATTCCTTCTATATATTTATGGCCTCCAAGTAAGGAGGAAGATGGAAAAAAGAGCACTGCAGTCTTGTAACAGACCTAAATGGCTTGAAAAGCCAACACATATATAAACGGGATCGGAGCCTCTGAGAGACCAAGTACCAGCAGTATTTCCTACAAGTCACGCTGTAATTGTGCCACAAATATAATGAGGTCTCTGCACCACCACTATCCCACGCAAGAAGGTGGAGTGTAATTGAAAATGCACTTGCATTATATAAACTACTTTAATCATAGATGCACAGAGCTAGAAATGGAAGAGACATTAGGTCATCCTACCCCCATAGGTCAGAGCCAGACTACTCATGACAATACATTTGCAAGGACTTTCTCCAGTGTAGTATTAAGCATCTTTAGTGATGGAATTTCCAATGCTTTCTTTAGCAGTCTACGCTGCAGTCTATTTTAGGTTGGACAGGAAAGGTTTCCTCTTCGTTTTACCTTACTTGTCCTCATAATACCCCTTTCTATCCTCTCACCACCTTAAATGATTCTAATTTTTTCATTTTGGTCCACATATTTTAACTATCAACTACTATATCTTTCACAAACTTCTCATTTCAGTGTTGGCAAACACACATTGAACAGTTAATCCTTCTTTGTAAATCAATCCTTCATCTCCCAGAGTATTTTTGTTAGTCTTTTCCAGACTGCCCCATTTCTAATCCATTCTGCGATACCTCCAGTACAACTCTGCCTCATACACCTGCATGCGTGTCATCTATATCATGACTTTTTATTTTTTGTTTTCTTTTTAGAGATTAAGGATCTGAGAATAACCTGGGAATAAGGATCCAATCACCCCAAAACTTCAGGGCAGATGGACAGGTCAAAGCATGCTTCAGACCACTCCATCAGAAAGGAGCCACAAGGAAAACGTTGTTCCTGGTAATGACCAGCCTGCCCTAGCGATAATGATCAGCCCTGAAACACCATGGCGGGGATAAACTGCCTCATCTACTGAAGAAGTTTTGAGTCTCTTCATCTACAGCCTCAGAGACAGATACCTGGGTTGACACTAGGACTTGGATCCTTCATCTCTGATCTAGCCCTGTGCTGTCTGACCTGTAATGAGAAAAAGCACCAGCAAAGCACTGTGATGTCAAGGAAAGTGGCATTATAATTTGGTACACCTGAACTGGGCCACTTAACATACATAAACATGAGGCAATAGGGCACTTTCTTCTGCTTACCAAAAGCCCACCTTGTGATCCAGTGAAATCCAGTGAGAAATGGACACGTTCTCAAATTGATTTAAGGTTTTATCCTCATCTCCCTGTGTTATTCTCTCCATAAAATAGACAGCCAGGCAGGAACAAGACTGTATGTATAACAACCTAGTTGCAAAAGTTATTACTGTTTTCCACAACTAAACAGATTCTTAACTGAGCAAGCTTAGTTTTGATGGCCTACAAGATCAGAATGCAATAATCCTGTCCAACTACACACCACTGATTCCGCTTGAAGCTGCACTTCCAACGACCACACGCACCTTCCTGTAAGGAAAAACACCAGTGAAGTTGCCAGTGTGTCTATGTACACCAGCAACTGGTAACAACAGCATCTGAGAGCAAAGACCATGTATCATTTTGTACAAAACAGTGTCACCACAATTTCTGTAGCTATAGTGTAGTAGAAAATGTTATGAAAACACAGAGGAGGACCCAAAGAAGCCAACCAGAAGCAAGGAGCTGAATCACATCACTCTGACAGCAGCACTGTATTTATCCAGTTTTACTTACTCAGCTAACGGGCAAGGATGGAGCTAGCGCGAGCTCTCCTCACCCAACCATGAAGGGTACCATTCCCCACACTGCCTGAACAGCAGAAATACCCAGAGGAGGTACGGCCATCATCACCATCTTCTGGAATCAATCCTGCTAGAGAGGGACTAGATCTGATATCCCCAGACACCACTGAGTAATCCGTTGTATGCCTTGTATCTCCCTATGGAGAACATTAAATTAGTCACAGAACAGCTCAGTGAGAGGGCCGAGATCATAATCTGGCTCTGTTTGTGTCTCCTCTCCACGCCAAGATAACAGTCAAGTCTGTAGCAATGTTGCTTATACATTTGCTAAACAAGTCATTTCTCAGTTTCCATCAGAACCCAGAGCATTTTTACATATCCTATTATAGCTGAGTAAGTCTTGCTCTACTTAACACTAGCTTTTTGTAGTGGAAAATCTCCAGGAAACAGGCTGTTTAATGATGTTTTATCTGACTTGCATTCATTTCTAACTAAAGCTGTCCACCTGCCTTGAAAAGACATCTGTTTCAGAGGCTGACTGCTTTCCTCCAACACCCCTTGCACAGCTCAAAGCTGCCACTTTTACCGTCACTTCTAATTTTATCAGCCAATAATCTCCTGGGGCACCTACAGCAAAGAGCACGCTGTCAAACCTTTACTATGAGCACTGCTAATCCCTGTTGCCAGCCGTAACACTCCTCAAGAAAGAAATAAATAGCGGGCAGGACGCCAGCACAGGTACGGTCCTGCTGCCAGTGCTTTCCAGTTACAAACAGTGCTCCAGAGCTTCCCTCCACAGCGGACACAGAGACAGCAGAGCCATCTCCACTCCTCCTCCCTTAGCAACCAAAGGAAGGATGCTACGTTTCTGAACGGGCAGACAAAATGACAATTTAGCCTTCAATAACTCAGATAGCTTTAGGTCAGTTGCAATTGAGGTCACACACTGAAATACCAAGATGTAAATTTTAACTGAAAGCTTCATTGCATTAGAGCTCTTTGCCTGCAAGAGCACAGTTCATTAACTCTGCCCTGCAAGGGAAGCAGCGAGCATTAATTGCCTCCTGCCAATGCAGTGAATCCTTGCTGTTCCCTGGTCTGATGATCTCCCAGGCCTTTTAGCCTCGTGAGAGGAACGGACAGTTATGCTGCCATTCAGAGGGACCTCAGCAGAGAAATGGGCTGATGGGAATCTCATGAAGCTCAAAGGGAAAAGCAAAGTCCTGCACATGAGGAGGAATAACCCTGTGCACCAGTACAGGCTGTGGACCAACCAGCTGGAGAGCAGATTGGCAGAATCGGACCTTGAGTCCTGATGGACAAGTTGAACATGAACCAACAACATGCTATTCTAGCAAAGGCAGCTAACAGCCTCCTGGGCTGCATTAGGAAGAGGATTGCCAGCAGGTCAAGAAATGCAGTCCTTAAATTCTTCCCCTCTACTTGGCACTGGTGAGACCACAGCTGGAGTGCTGTGTCCAGTTCTGGGCTCCCCAGTACATGCAAGACATCAACACACTGGTACAAGTTTGCTGAAGGGCCTCAATGATGATTATGGAATTGGAGCATCCAACCCAACCTACAAGGAGAGGCTGAGAGAGCTGTTCTGCTTCGAGAAGATATGGCTCAGGCAGGGAGATCTTATCAATGTGAAAATACACCTCATGGTTGGGAGTAAAGATGACAGACAGACTCTTTCCAGTGGTATTCAGCAGCAGGACAAGAGGCAACAGGCACAAAATACAGGAGATTCCATTTAAATGTAAAAAACACCCATGTTTTTCTAAGGGTGATTGAACCCCAGAACACGTTCCTCAGAGGGTTTGTGAAATCTCCATCTTTGGAGGTATCCAAACCCCTAATAGACACAGCCCTGAGCAGCCTGCTCTAGCTGACCCTGCTTTGAGCAAGGGGGTTGGAGTAGATGATCTCCAGAGGTGCCTTCCAACCTCAACCATTTGGCAATTCTCAGGAGTTCAGAGCTGCTCAGTTGAAGTCAGTCCGTTTCTGCTCCTCAGACCACATCCATCTTGTGGATATTTCAGAGTTTCTTGCCACAGCACCCTTTCCCTGCTCAGTATTTTTAGCTCATTGTTTTGTATTTTGCCAGCTGAGAAACTGCAGTTTGTAATTTTACCTTCAGCTTCATATTTCTTCTTAAAAGTGAATACAATGTCCTGTTTATAATAATAAAATCACTAGTTGGCAGGATGACATCAAATGGAAAAAGAGAAAGCAACTGGAAAATTTAGAGCAAGCAATTTTGAGTGCCAAGTTTCACATTTGTAATAGTCCAGCGGAGGTCAACAGGCTCACTTATTATTAGGCAAATGGTAAAGAAATAGATACCCTCAAGTTCTTCCATGTTAGACTATATAAACCATCTCTACTTGCACAGGCTCTAGCGCTTTCCAAAAGAGTGATGTTATACATTTTCCACAGTAACACCAACAATAGGAGACAAGCAAAAGGCAGAACTGCTTTGCAAAGAACGGCCTTTTTTCTCTCTCCAATATTTAGGTTTTTGTTTCCCACTATGATCGGACTTTCCTGGCTTTAGTTTCTTGTCCCAGTTAAGCAGTAAAGGAAACAAAAAGATATGAATGAAATTAGAAACATTTGGAATGAGTCTTAGAAATAGCTTTTGGGTTTCTTAGATTCCTGGCTACACCTCTTCAAACGGCCTCCTCCTCCAGCCCCTGTCTCCTGTGCCCACCTTTGAAATTTGCATTTCCTCCTTTGCCCTCACCCCTCTTCTGCTCAGGGGCTATATTTTGTCCCACATCATTGAAACACCAAGTGCAAAGCAAAGCAAACAAGGAAATGAAAATTACATGTTGAAACACTGGAAAAGACCGGAAAATGGTTGAAATTTTGCACCCATCAAAATTTGTCTCTATGACACTAATCCTCCAATGTTTCCCTAAAAGCAGAAACCAAACACTCCTCAAACTTCTAATGCAAAAATACCAATTCCAGTCAACCTGAATAATAAAAGGAGAACTCTGGTCCTATCTGAATTATCACATTTAAAGTATCTGGAAGTTTCCTCAAACACGCTATTCTGATATTTTATGAAACTTCATGCTCTCTATAAAATACTACCACAGTATGCAATGCCAACACCTAATACTTGCCTAGTGCTTTTTATTAGAAGTTTTTGGTGCTCTTTACAGACAAGTAAGTTGGGAGTGCATATGAAATACTTCCCAAATTTTACAAACAGATGCACCTATGCAGGTAAAAGGCAGATGTCCATGGCAAAACTGTGCACCAGTGGCAGAGGAGAGTGTTAAATCAGCTAAAAGATTTCAAGGCCATCCACGAGGTTTGGATCTTTTCTGCCTTAAGTAATATTAAAATATTATGTAAACCTTTCTTTGAGAGCCACTACTGGAGAAATGAGAGAAAAAAAAAAAAAGATCTCTTGGAAAGAATTCTGCAACAGGCCATGTAGGTGAGATCACAGTTGCTATCCAAACAGACTATGCATGGCAAGAACAGGCTTCCTGTAAAACTGAAAGACTTGCAGGAAGATCAAGGAATATATTTACAAGATGGCATGGACAAAATATCCTTCCCTCCTCTTGCCCAGCCTCAGCAGCTCGGTGAATCACATTGTCTCACTTTCCTCTAAAACCACACTCACAAATCCCTCCGGTGCAGAGCCTCTACCTCCGTGCTCTGTACACTGACTCACAAACAGACCCGACCACACTGGGGACGCTGGTCAGCAGAACACAAGTTACCTTTCGAGAAGGAAAGGGTTGTTTCCCACGATGAAAGGAAACGAGAAGTGATCTCAGGAAGAGTAAACACCAGAAAACACAAGACCTCGCTCAGGTCTCGGTTCCAAATCTCAAAGACTTAATGCATGACCCTAGAAAATTTACAGCTCCGGAGATTTACTATAGATGAAAGTATTTTTAAGCTAAACTCTACTCTAGTCAGGTGAGCAATGTGCAAACTGAATTAGGATGAGCTATTTAGAAGTGTTAACATGGCTGTGTAAGGAGGAAAGACGAGCTCTTGTTTCACTGTAATTTACTGTATATTGTACTCCCAGAGCACTCCCCAGAGTACCTGGGAAGCCTGACAGGTCAACACGGACAGAGGCGGGTGTCACTGAACACCGTGTGAGCACCCCTGGAAAAAAAGGCACAGCTTCCGTGTGCACCCAGAGCAGACACTGGGGTCCAGGAGTCTTCCTCTGGACGCCAGCCTGGGCCAGCGTGCAGTGGCTACTTGTAGCTGCTGCACACCACAGCACGCTTGTTGCTGACAAGGTGAAAGCTAATATTTCATACCACATTAAAGCCAAGCCACCTTGGGACTTGTCAGGAACAGCCTCTCAAGGTCTGATGGGTGAGACCAGAAGAGACTACAGCCAGGACCCCAGCTGCAGGCACCCACTCTGCTACAATTCATGCTATGTTTACTACTAAAACTCGTCTTTTTCTGGGTAGACAAACCTCTCACTGTGAGGAAACAAAAAAGAAGACTCATCTGTATCTTACTTTCCATAACCAGAAGTCTCCTGTTACCTCCATATGTTTTTAGACCACAGACTAGTTAGCGGTGAGGGAGTTGACATTAAAAGGATTAGTAAATTAAGCTCAAATAATTGTCTTAAAAACCTGGACTGTTAAATGTTTATATTTGAGAGGATCAAAAAGAAATCTACTTTGTAGTGTGCACTGTGGTCAGGAAGGGGCAGAGAGGGATTTAAATGGCTTAACTGCAAAACTGTTATCACCTTGATAAGTCCCAGTGTAGTAATTCAGCAATAAAAGCAAGAAATGCACTTGGAATTTGTTTCCAAAACTGATTGTCTGACTGGAGACAAGTCAAGCTCTTTATTTGCTTGAAAGAACTTCGTCAGAAGAAACAGAGAACGCTACTGAAATGTAGTCAAGAATATAAAAATAAGCACTTTCCAGTGACTTCTGAGTCGCAGCTTTCAGTATCTGGAGGGGTTTTTCTAAGCTACTTGAAGCCTACAGTCAGGATCTGGTATCTGAGCGTTACCACTAGTCAATCAGGAGAGTGATTCTCCCCTGAATTATTCCATTGGGTGGCAATGGAAAACCAGTAAAGCTGAAGGAGTAAGGAGGTCTCAGGCTACAGTGCAGGATTAGGTCCAAAGTAACATCTGAAGTCCAGGTACAGATACAAATGGCTGCAGTTTATCAGCTTATACACACAAATTGATAATGTCCATGCCAATAACACAGAAAAACTAAGGGGGAGCTTGCTACATACATGCAGGTGCTTGTACCAGTGCAGTGCCGTGAGGGATCAGGCTCATGGCGCTGTTTCACCTCAGCAATATGCAAGAAAGCAATGAATCTGCCAATCAAGACAGGATGCTCGAGCATAAGCAAGGATGGGAGTGGAACACACTGTATCATCTTAGTAATGCAGTTATTGTTTCTGTTTCTTGCACCTTCCTTTATTGCAAAGTGAGGTTCTAAACAAATTACTTTTGTCTTTAAATCTTTTCTAGTAAAGACATCTGAAATCTGACACTTTGAAGCGTAGCAAATCCGCTCATTTTGGGTAGACCAGCAGTTGTCAGAGCGTCTACCACCCAACAGTCCATGGAGTTCCCGAGAGCTGGTGGGAGCATCACTAAGTTACAGGGATGGGAAATGTGAGTTAGGTGGACAGCACGAAGTGGCCAGGCTGCAGGGAAGGACTGCATTTGCCAGCTGCTAACCTGATCAAGAGCCGTCATAAACTCCACATGACACCGGTTCTTCAAAACAGAGAAAAATGTTGAGACTAGACAGGAAAACGCAGGACAGTCTCTACCTGTGCTTAAGTTTCAAAGTAACAATGTCCAAGATCATTTGATCTGCCAGGCATTCAGAAAATCTCTGCTATAAAACTACCACTAAAATACGTAATACATTCCAGACAAAAACATAAAGCTTTCAGATTAGGTGCCAAACACCAAATTTTCAGTTTTCAATAGTTCTTTTGAGAAAAACCTTCTATGCCTCACAAAATCCTTCTCCAAATAACTGATCTTCTGGATTTGTAGGTACTTTCAAAAGCAGTTTCTTTCCATGCTAGGACAGGTAATGTGTAATACAGTGTACGTAATAAAGTCAGTGCCTTTTCAAAGTGTGATGAAAGCAAAACAAAAGAGCACAACCCAGCACCAACCCAAGGAGTGTCATTTAGTGCTTTTTGTCATTACCTTAAATCTCTTCTTTTGGCCAGCTCTCCCGGTGAGATAACCCAGGGCAGGTTCTGGGGAAGACATTCCAGGGCTTCGGGTGAAAAGTCAGAGAAATCCACACCGTACTCCGTCAGGATCCCTTCTGTTTCCGGCTCAATCTCCCCGGCCTGCCCAAGACTTTTGGACAACTGCCTGCAGAAAGAAAGAAAGGGATGCTTTTTTCAAGTGTATAATTACTACTGTCATGTTGTTACCGTCCCCACAGAGAGGCTGCTGAGCCCTCAAACATACTCTTTCACCCATTCACTTCTCTCTGAGTTTTGGCAGAGGACTTAGCAGGAATTCAGACCATACCATGACTTATGTCTGCTGGAGATGCAAAACACCAGCCAGACAGTATCCTGGGCTGTTTTGTGCATCTCATTTTAAGGAGACATTTTATATTACTAGGTTTTTGCAGAGGTAAGAAAGTGTCAAATTTTAGAAAAAAATACATCCAATGGGGATAAGAAAAGCACAGCCCTTCACAAAGGCAGCTCTAGCTTTACAGGTGGCTGGTTCCCTTGAGATCCTCCTTCCTCTCCTCACCACTGAAAAAGGTGACTCACCCCTACTACCTGAAACAGAGAATGGATTCCCACTAGATCCCAGACAGTTCCGCAGAATACAGCTCCCAGGGAGCTCAGCATACTACTCTCCACCCCCAAGGATATACATTTCTGCCTGGGCAAACTGATGCCCTCTGAAGACAGAGATGTGAAGAACCCTTGCAGCTTTCCTTACAGGAGACGCACACACACACATGCCCACAGATCATCTTTCCAACCATTTTCCAGGCTCTAAACATTCCCAGTAGTTTGTCCCTTCTCTCCTAACTCAGCAGAAGCCTCTGAACCAGGAGCCAACTGGAGAGCAGCCAACAATCCAGAAGCAAGTCACAGACAGGGGAAACTGTCCCCCACATGCTAATAGTCTTTGATGAAGTATCCTGCACATGTGTGGATGAGGCTGCTGCTCTATTACGCTTCGAGAAAGTTTCCATCTGCTCCAGTGCAAACCCAGCACGCGTCTGTCGGAGCGCTTTGGTGTCAAACGAGCGCTCGGCTCCGGACACAGCGCGCAAACCGGGACCCCAAAGGAGTGGGACGTTTGTTCCCTCCCCACCTGGTTACAAATGCTACATGAGAACCTACGTCCCATGGTGGCTCCCCTTGTCCCCTTTCTCACCCCCAGATTGCTCTACAGTACACAGAGGTAAATTACAATTATTTTTTTAATATAGTGCCATTAGGGCGAATGGGACATTACAGCCAATAGAGATAACACTCCTGACCCAAGAAAATTGCAACTGAAATTAAGGCAAATCCATCAAAATATGACACAAAAGAGAGGGGTAATAACACAGGGCAAAACCAGCCACTCTAATAAGTGTTTTTCCACTGCATAAAATACACAATCATTATATTGATCCTTCTGCTTTAATTCCAATGAGTGAGAACAGGCACTAATTGCTTTCCTAAATTGGGGCCAAAACAGCGCACTTGTCATTTGGATGAGCAAGATGCTCTGAGGGCTTCAAATGTGCCATAAACCCACAGAACAAACCCCATCCGCGCAGGGCAAGCACGCCCATCTTCTTTATGGGAGCAAAGCTCTCTCTCCTCACAACGGGAAGGGCTGCGCAATAAACCTGTCACGTTGTGTAATATGCTGGAAAGGATTGCGCGCTCCGTGGCGTGGTAAATTGTAGAGTTCACATTGCCTAGCTTTAAAATAAAAATGAAAACAAGGATAAAAGATATTTCCCTCCATTGTTTCAATTTTATGTACAAACTGTATGGCAGAAATACGTGCGCGTTTGGCATCAAGGCTGAGTTCTCTGTTCCTATAGCTTGGTCCCAGCCTGATCCTTATTTTAATGTAAATAAATGAGGCATCAGTTTTATCTCTCTCTCTCTATCTCCCTAAGCAGTAACAATAAACCAGAAAAAATCACCACTTCATTTCCAATGTCTAGTGCAGAGCTGGGAGACTGAGCAAGGACAAGCCCATGGGTCTGCAAGCCCGTCACCACCACCAAGGATGGATGGGAAAAAAAAAAAAAAAAAGAAAAAAAAAAAAGGAGGAAAAGAGGGGATATGTTGCCCTACCAAAAAGAAATGCCAAGGGCCTGAGTCTCAGGTGCCCCTTCTCTTCGAAGGGCAGAGCTGGGAAGTGCACCAGGAGAGTGGCTGGACATCTGCATGACAAGTCATGGAAAGCACCTCTGAATGCCAGACTGCTTTCCAGCTCAGTCTTGAAACCCATGTTCTCTTGATCCGTTTACTGAAATTAGATTACAAACCTTAAGGGGTTTACCCAGAGGTTTGATATAGGACTAATATTTTTTTAATAGTAATTAACATTTGATTTACAGTGTTCCAGGGAACATTTTCCAAGTGCCTTGAAATAAAAAGTGTACAACTGACTTTAATTGGGGCCATGTTACAGTCACGCAGACATGATGACTTGCATCAGAGCAAAATCTGACAGGACAGCATATGATCAAAGGTAACACATATAGGATCACCGATGGCCCTGGAGTAACAGCCAGGCTGCAAAACCGCTCATGGGGCTCTGCGGCCACCGAGGGTGGCAAGAATAGTTCAAGAGGCTTATAAACAACAACAGGCACAGGGCCCAGCGGCAGTCAGACGTTCACTCCCAGGGAGCCATGGTGCCTGTGACACCCAGGCTTGCGTGTGTCACTTATTTTTTCAAATGTTAAAAGGTTAAAAAAAAAATTATAACGGTTACAGACGTAAACATTTCTTTTCTGTGACGTTGTTGAAGGACACATTAGAGCATGTCGGAGGGTTCCTTGAATACCCTTGGACTGATGTCAGAGACGGTGGCAGCAGGCACCGACGGGAACGTGCCATGGTCAGGGCACTAGGCAGCAGAGGGTTTTCCTCCAAACCAGCCCTTGCTGCAGGATCATTGAACTGCTCCCAGCTGCAGACTCACCGGAGGTTGACCTCCCTCGTGTGTGCGCCTGGGGCAGAGCCACGCTCCTGCTGCCATCTTCCCCTTCACGGTGACACTGATCACAGCTATTTGGCCACCCATTTCTACAAACATTCAAGCCCTCTCCGCTCCCCAGGCTCAGCTGAAACTGGCCAATGTGTTCAAAGGTTGTATGATAAGAACTCTCCAAAGAGACAAAGCATAATTACATAAGGCTTGTTTCCTTTGGAAAGCCAGGCAGTCTCCCAAATGGGAGTGAATAACTTCCATGGGGACTTAACAATCTTACTCAGTCTCTCCTGGAGCAGACGTGTCCAGTCATCATCCTACATGGAGGGTTTCTTTCAGCAGCAGGAGAACATCCTACACATCAATAAGCCACCGCTCCTAGAGAAAGCTTGTACAGCAGGAGGAGAGGAGACAGCAAGGAAGGCCACCCAGCTGCTCCCACCGCTCAGGGCCCAGAGCTTGCAGGTAGAGCTGCACAGGCTTGATAAAGCCCAAAGGTCCCAGTGGAGATGGTGAGATGTCCTGCAGGGCTGAGCATCATGAAGACAGAGAGCGGTGTCGCAGGAACCCCAGCGCCCAAGATCTCCGTCCACCCCCACCATGGAGCTGCCTGCCCTTCAGCTGCTGGGCCACCCACCACCGAAGTGCAGGAGCAGCATGGTGCTCCCCATGAAGGTGGGGCCACCTCCCACTCCAGAGCAGCATTGGGATTAGCTGTGCTGAGGGAAAGCAGCTTTCCTGAGAGTCAGTCCCACCTTCAAGAAGGTGTTTTTCCAACAGAGCTACCCTGCTTGGGGATCAGACCTTTCCTCAAGCCTTACTAGATACCCAAGGTATCTAGTCATTTCCCCTCACACCAAATGCATCTGTGAAATAAAAAAAAAACCAACAGAACAAAATGCCAGAGATGAAAGGAATTCAAGCCACTTGGATGGCTTTGGAAAGAGCGTCAAGAACATACTGCAATGTTTCATTTTATTGCAAATACCGTGACAAATCTTGTCACCTTGACAGACCAATATCTAAGGTCTTGAGACAGAATAGCTACAAGCCCCATGTGACACAGAGGGAATCAGTGATTCAACATTTTACTGCTAGTTTGGATTTTTTTTAGCAGTCTCATCCATCATCATATGCGGGGACAAAAAAAAAACCAGATTCCACCTTAACCATCTCCAAAAGTGCAGAGACATCCGGACTAATTCTCCAAAGAGCTCTGGACTTCAACACTGAAAAAATGTCCCTAGAAATTAACTGTACATGGCAGTACTGGTAATATTTTCTGGAAAAGACTATTTTGGAGCTATTTTGCTTTACCTGCTACCTGAAGTAGGTACAGTTAAATGGCATTTCATTGCCACGGTAAAATCACTTCACATGTAGGAGGGAGCACAGCAGCACACTCAGAGCATCGCCAGCAGGACATGGAACCCTTAGTTCCTCCCTGCTCCTTCCCCGTGCAGTCGGGGTGACAGGGTGGCATCCAGAGGGGACAGCGTCTCACTGGTGACCACCAGGTGGCAATCACGACACAGAAACGCACCCCCCTCCCCAAGGGGACCTCCAGGGACTGTCAGGTTGCCCCTATGCAGGTGACCACCCTGGGTGGCCAGTGCCACAGCCAAACTCTCAGCCAAGGCATCCCACTGCTCCAGCCACATGTGGTCACTGTGAAGACCAGACTATGCCATTAACTGTGCTTGGAAACCCAGCACTGAACTTCCCAAAGGAAAAGGAAAGCTGAGGAAGGTGCTTGTGGAGCCTGGGGGAGTTCAACTGCAGGATGGAGAGCACCTGGAAACACCCAAGGCATCCAGGGTAATGACTGCCAACTGTAGAGGGAGTTTCCCTTGTCCTGCTTCCAGCAGACTTAGATGGTGTAGAGTGACGACCTACAGGCTCTTTAGTTCAGACACCTTCAAAACCATGGTGGCAAACAGGAACTTTTGGGACCTTCAAGAGGTTTCCTTGTGTTTCAAGTGTTTAAACAAGCACATATTTAGAGATAAAAACAAAACGGGTCATCAAAGTTTTATGCTCCTGTCTCCACAAGGCACTTAGTGAAGTGCAACTAAATTCCACGGAAATGGCGATGTATGAAGACAATCGTGGACATTTTCTTTCCTGACAACACCCTTTACATCTTGGAAACTACCAAAACAGCCAGATGAAAATATACAATGTTGTCAGAAGCACAGATTAAAACACACACACAGAGTAAAGCCAATGAAAAAGACATTAGCCCTTCCTCCCGATTTCCCCCGTTTCTGCTGAGAAGGGGGGTTGTCCATGAAAAGAAGCCAAGCAGTACAATCATCCTCCAGTCTTTTCTCTGTTGGAGTCAAAGAAGACAAAGAAAATCTCTGCCAATAAGAAACTTAGTCACAGTGAAGTTCACAGCACAGCCAGCCCCTAGTTAAGTGGGGCTCAAAGGGAGGCCACTTCAGTTCATGCACTGCAGTTTAGCTGGGAAATACTGAGTGACTTAACGGCTCATGTGGCTCTCAAGGACTACACGTGAAACTTGCTATTACTAGACAAAAAGCAGTCACAACTGATAAACTTAAACTCAGGGAAACATGGACTCAGTTTAGTTTACTTTTAGTTCTAGGGCAGATAGATCTGTGCCAATATAATTACTCTTAAAAAAAAAAAAAAAAAAACAAAAAAACCAAAACAAAACCAAAGAAACCATTTTATGTAAGTTTTAAGCTTTACCAGCAGTTTCAGCTGAAGACTCCAAAAACCATGGTGCTGACACTGTAGGTCAGCTGTGCTACCCCATCAGAACAGCTTCGCAAGTGGTAAAGTTGGGCTTTATGCCCAACTCCCACTACTGCACATGCTCCAGATAACATTCAGACCCCCAGCACCTGTAAAATTTGACCACAGTATTGCCACAGTTACTCACCCTGGATCACCAACTAAACCAGGACTACTCAGTTTTTCCCAGGGTAATGGAATATATTTATCAATGCCCACCATTTCTTATTGAGATCCACTCAATGGAAAACAGCGTGGCCACTCCAAATGGGAGCTTTCCACACTGCAGCTGTTCCCAAGGAAAGAGTGAAATTGCTGAAAACTACAGGGTCTTCCTCAAGGAGAGTCAAAATGAACTTGCAATCTGGATCCAGCCCAGCATAGGTCATTTATGTAGCCGTGGCTTAAAATCTCCTCTTTCGTGGGACTGCCTGCAATTTGAACTCCAGACAGCTATGGCTTTCCAGTGCCTCCTGAAGCACAGAGTGCAACACCCTTCTCATCTGCTCCAGGAATGAATGAATCTTCTCTTGATTTCTAGCATCCTTCTGTGAATCAGTGCAAATTTAAAACCACAAAAATCTGTGACTTCTTTCTACTTCTTATCAGTAATGGCTTAAAAACCAAAGACGGGTCTCACAGCTACTGATCTTCTTCCTCTGGCAGAAGTGAAACGCCTACGCACTGTGTGTTACTCTTACACAAAGAGAGGAAAAGACT
The DNA here is from genome assembly GCA_028565335.1 of Limnodromus scolopaceus. Classification (NCBI taxonomy): domain Eukaryota; kingdom Metazoa; phylum Chordata; class Aves; order Charadriiformes; family Scolopacidae; genus Limnodromus; species Limnodromus scolopaceus. The sequence continues at coordinate 11,304,028 of JAOXNO010000052.1, forward strand.
GAAAGGCTGCCAGCTCCCCACGGTGCTTGTGCTGGTCAGGCTAAGTACCTGTGTGTGTTCCTTCTAAACTGTAAGCTCTTCTGAGCAAAGACCATACACTCACTAACGCTGTGATGTGCCAGCACGCTGAAGCAAGCACCAAAAGAAAGCAACATTAGCCATAAGATTAAGCAGTCATGACCTATCCTTTAGCCTCATCACAGTTTATCCACCAAATACATAAGACGTTCCACTTGAATATGAGGAGGAACTTTTTCACAGTGAGGGTGACAGAGCCCTGGAACAGGCTGCCC
>JAOXNO010000052.1:11313945-11391849 GCA_028565335.1 Limnodromus scolopaceus
GGGGTTGAGTCACCATCCCTGGCTGTGTTTAAGAGCCATTTAGATGTGGTGTTGGGGGATATGGTGTAGGGGAGAACGTTGTAGAGTAGGGTAGATGGTTGGACTCGATGATCCCAAGGGTCTCTTCCAACCTGGACGATTCTATGATTCTATGATTTTTCTTCTCTGCTAGAAGGAGCCAAAAAACATTCTAAGCACCAATTCCAGAGCATCATCTTAAGAAAAGAATGGCTTCATGGATTATCACACAACCATAATGTGAAGGTACCAAACGCCACCACTTCTGCTGGGCCAAGTAATCCCAAAATACTCACTAACAGCCTAGTAGTAGTAGTAGTGTGTGGACACCAAGCAATTTTAGATTATAATTTCTAACCTCTAATAACCAGGGCTATTAGAGTCTAACAGTCACATTTCACTTGGAAAGAGACTGACCAGCGTCCACTTCCCCAATGCTGAACGGAAAGACAGACAGGAGTAAGTTCTGCAGCGACCCTAACCCAAATCCTGACTCTACCTATTAACCATCAGCTATTCAGTTTAACTTTCCATCACACAATTGGCCGAGTTACCCGTCAGTTTACTCTGCCTGTAAACGAGCTGCTTCTATTCAAACTTCATTACGTCAAGGCAGTGAGCAAGCCTCGGACATTCACATATTCAAGCTCCGATTTGCAGAAGTGTAGGTGTAACTGGAAATCCTGAACAAACACAACCATCTGATTGCTGCCAGGGTGGCAAGTCCACCAACTCGATCACTTCTCTGAGCCACCCCATGGGAAGCAGGATATTCAACGTATCTGGTAAAGTAAGATCTCTCGTGAGAAGAGTTGAAAAAAGCTGAGCAAACTAGTTTGACAAGGATAGCTTTTGGCATAGTGACACCGTTTTACAAACTTTTATTTGAATATCCTTTTGCTAGGAAAGGCCGAGGCACTTTTATGAGCACAGCTGCCATTCTCAAGAGTACAAGTAGCTGCTACTGTTCGATTGCTGATGTTTCTTTATCAGAGTAATTTGATTCCAATATTTAACAAGAGACAGCTCACATTTGTATGAAACTCATGTGACACGCAATCTGTGTAGGGATACAGCATCGTAAAGTATTCTGTACAGAACATTTTGCACTTTTCCTGGGTTAGGAGGATACAGGGAAGTTTCTACTTAGTTTTTTTTTTTATTACATATTAAATTGGAGTGTAGCAAAAATCCTTCTACTGCAGTGACAAGTCACCGAAATAATGTATTCCAGCTCAGTACTAAATGATAAGATAAAAGTCACATTACCTCTGTTGCAGTAGTCAATGTGAATGAGGATTAAGGAAAAGATTTACAGACCTGGCAAAGGTCGTGTTGACTGGTGGATGACTTCTCTGGATAGCAGTGACATAGAGTAAGTTGAGGTCTCAGGGTAACACACAGAGGAGTTGCATGTCAATACCAATACTGTAGAGAATTAGTCTTTTATGTGTACAAAGTGTTATTCGGACTAGTGCCCGGATGCTATTGCCTTGTTCTTTGCCAGTGTAGAAACCCCAGAGAGGATTTGAAGGACACCAGCAAGGGAGCTGAGAAACTTTATTCAAGGTGCTCATTCTTAATGCCTTTGTAAAGAAAAAAAACCCAGAAAGTTTGTTCAACATTTAGAGAGAGATATTTACACCTTGGAAATACATATGAAAATGCAAGAGGAAAGAGATTTCCAACTTTGCTAAAAAAGACCTACCTCAAATGACCAAAACTTAACATTAGAAAACTTAACTTTGGAACAGGATAATATTGCTCTTCATGTTGAACAGCGTGCTGGAGAGGAAAATGGCTCATCACTTCTCAGATCAGAGACTTTTCTGAAGATAATCTTTAACCCAACTTCTTCGCAAGAAGAGTTCAGAAAAGCAGAGCAAACTTGTTTGACCAGGACAGCTTCAGGCATAGTAACACCAGTTGTGAACTTTTATTCAAATATCCTTGAGCAAAACAAGACTGACGCACTTTTATGAGCAAAAGAACTTTGAGAGAATACATGAGCTGAGAATTAGGCTGAATGTGATGGTCTCTTCACTTTTGTGGGTTTCCCTCTTGCTTACCCCATCCCTTCTGGGGCCTTAGGAAGAGAAGGGCAGGAAGCTCAGCCCTCATAACTGCAGCACTTAGCGAAGACAGATCCAACATCTGAGTCTCAGCCTGCAGCCCCATCCACAGCAATTTCTACCAGTTTGCTTTAAGCCCTGCCGAGGCATTGGAAGCCCAACGTACAATGACTCCAGGGAAATTCAGTCCACTCAAATCTGGGCCATAATCAGCGTACAAAATGTTTCATGCTTCAGAGCTTCTGACAGCAAGGGCCAACCCAAAATTCTTTGCCCCAGTGTGTAACTAGAGATGGAGGGGGTGACTGGTGCTCTGAAGAGGAACAGAGCCACAATGAGGGATGGGACATAGGCCAGGGTAGAAAAGATATCAAAACAGCCTGTGCTCCCAGAATCACCCGGAGTGCTCTTATTCGAATGACACATCTACTTTTATTCTTCATGGTTCATTCTGACCACCAGCAGCAGAACAAATGAGCCAGCAGCACAGATATTGCATAATTCTACTCCTCTGTCAGAATGGACAAAAGCCATCTTGCAGCCAAGAGGCAGCAATCTGCAGAGCTTGTGGACATGCACAAAGATGCAAGCACTGCCTGGTTATGTCTGAGCAACATGGCTCTGTTTTTTCATCTCAGAATGAGTAAAATTTACTTCTGATTCTACTAGGGTAACTAAGGATATTTTTCACCCCTAGAAATGTGGTGGGTTTTTTGTTTAGTTTGGATTTTCTTTAGGTCTTTTATATATATATATGTATATACACACATATACATGTAGGCACATACATACATAAAGTACACACAAGAACATGATAGACTGTTTCTTGATTTTATTAAACATGATACCCTCAATGGCATCTTTGTCCAGCTTGAAACCTTCAGACTGCCCTATGTTAGGGGAAAAAAAAGAAGAAAGTCCGCTACAAGTGTTCATTTAAGTACACACATTATTTTGCCGGCTCCCTCCTGTGCATAAGGCCAGGCAATGAGTCTGTGTAATAAACCCTACAAAGCAGTGTTCTCAGGAAAAGTAAATAAAGCACCAGTTTTGGTGGATCAGCAAGAAAACCTCCCATGGGATCTCATCTCCCATCCACACCTCCGTGTTTAGCTGCAGTAGTTGTTGCCAGCAGAAGGATGTAACAGAAAAGACAAGACTCAGATGCAGGTAGCTTGAAAGGGAAGTTCAATGGGCAGCATCAGCCCACCAGCCCTCCCAGGGGAGGCCCACGTTACACAGGGGAAGGCACTGCTACTCACTGTGGTCCAACCCTGCAAAGCACTCTGCCTCCCAATGCCAGTCCCACCTTAGCCTTAGCTAAGTTCTGCCTTGAAAAAGTATACATTTGGCCCTTTTAAAAAAGGATTTTGAGCCACACCTGTGAAGGCTGAATTTGGCAGTATCTTTTCCCTTTTTCATGACAGTTATCACTGATGCTAGAATAACTATAGCTGTTTTCCAGGCAAGACTTAAAATCTGGATAAGTGATGATATGAGAAATTGCATGAAAGACAGGAAACAAGCCAAAGCAATCATCAACTACTCAAAAACACCTTCAGAAAAAGCAGCATCGTAAACTTTATATGTATAAAAAAAGGAGGGCATTAAAAAGCAGAGTAAGAAGAAACTAGAGAAAAATCCATATGGGTTATATGGCCAAGGAAGCTGAAGCAACTATTAAAAGAGGTGATAGCAAAATACAAACTCAGCAGAAATCTAACTGGCACATCCACATCAGCCACAAGGCTTGTTAAGGATGAACACAGAAAGGCCTTGAAAACAAAAGAAAACAGCTGGCTTGGGCAACTGCAATGGAAAAGTAGTTTGGATTTCATCTGTGTAGACAATAAGCTGGATCTAACATCTGCCTTACAAGTATTCTCCAAAGACAGAATTAAATGGCAAAAACCACTCAGATGACACAGATTTTGAGAGATGACTTGATAACCTCCAACACAGGCCACCCCAGAGCATCTCGAGGAACTATGATGCACCCAGAAAAGTAACTCTCATCAAGCCTCTACACTAAAGCACAGTTATAGAGGTGAAGGGCTCAAGTCTGTATTTATTTTAGATGCTGGTGTCAAACTAGAATGTATTTCCCTGAATTGTAATTTGGCATTGCTATCAGAAGCAAGAGAGATGCAACAGACACAACATTGACTCAGGAGCATTCGGGGAGATTTAGAATTGTCGAGTCAGAGTCAGTGGCAGCTCAACGGTGCACAGCTCTAACACAGTGCCCAAGACTGCAAAAAGGATGGGGTTAATAACTAGCTGTGTAAAACATCTGCAGACGAGACGACTAACTCCCAACTCAAGCCCTATGCTGGGAAGTAACGGAACAAGACGGAAGTTGGTTCACATACTTTGGCAGCAACTCAAAGACAGTGGAGGTACCCAGAAGGAAATAGCATCACGAACTGGTGAGGTGGCAGCTCCATTCATGAGCTGAAACCAATGTTTTGTCATAAAAACTACAACACTTCCACTCAAATGTTATTTCCAGTTTTATTAACAGGTGGGTGTGAAAAATGGAAGTCTACCAACAGTATAGGCAGAGGTCTGTGGATCTTCAAAAGCAATCCCTCAGGAAGACACGAAATATTAAATAGAGCAGCTTTAAAACTACCACCAAGATTTGTCAGAGACCAACAACTACTTATGTCCTAAGTTACTGCCGTCTTTTTCTGGACATCCGGGGCATGCGTCAGGAATGCACCAGAATATCTGTCCTGGCAAATATTTCACCAGCAGTGGAAGGCACATGTTAAAAGTGCTAATTGTCAGAATCCTTTCAACACAGGGCTCTTCAGGAGGGGATTTAGTACTAGAAAGGACATGCAAAGAGCAGCATAAGCATAGTTTGGGACAGGGGAGCCTATTTTATTTTGCCCAAAGCAACACTTGATGGTTTGGATGGAATTCAGATTCAGAATAAAATAGGTTTGCCTTCAAAACATATCGCATAATTGGCTTTAGGTTTTAGTGCAATTTTCTTTTTAAATGGACCAAATCTTTAAGTTGCTCATAACTCAACAGTTTGAAAACAGCAACAAACCTAACTGCCCCCAAGGAAATATATTCTTATCCCCAAACTGAGACACAGATTGCCCAGCCAAGCTGCGATGGAGGAAACTGCTACAGCAGCATCTTGAATTAAACAGCAACCAGCAATCCCCAGACAGCCCTGAGAATTGCAAATCTAAAGGTGTGACTTCTGTTTCACAGATTTACTTTGCATCAATCAAAACTACATAAAACCCAGTCCTTAATATCCATTCAAAACTATGAAGGCAGTTTAGCAGAAAGGGATTGAAGTGATAAGGCATTAAGCTTTTATGCCTGTATTTTATATCTTGCAGCAAAGCAAGGCAACAGTGTAATTCTTCAACAGTTTGCACAAATAAAGGCTTAAATCAGCAATCTGATCTACTCACCCTTTTCACCAGTATCCAGGGAAAGTTTCTTAATGTCATCAGCCAACGTATCCTGCAAGTGGTCTTGTCCATGCTCTGCGTCATTATCATCAAACTGAGCTTCTATAATGACATCTGGACTTTCAGCATCGCCTTTCGCTGTCTCTTGAGGAACGCAAGCCCCCAACATATCCTCAGGGACATCTGATTCATGCGTGGCTTCTGTTTCTTTGTCACTACCATCTGGCTTTATTACCTGAAGGAGCAAGGGATTAAAAAAAAAGAAAAAAAAGAGGTAAGCTAAATCACTGGACTGAAGAAAGAAAACATTATCTTTCCTTTTTCATCTACATCCCCAAGGAGCTGACAATGAATTGTGGGTGGCTGGTGGCACACTGCAATTGCCGTGTAATTAGCCACAGATATTGCACAATCGAAAGAGGTACCTCGCTAGGATAAGGATGGGAACGGCATGGCTTTTGCAATACCTCAACTGTGACAATAATGTATCCAAAGCGTATCTAGAGCATAACCATACAGTTCCTGCCAAGCCTCTAATCGGCTCTCCAGAAGCTGGGAGTCAGCACAGGGAGGGAGGAGGACACACTGCAATTTAATGAGTTGCTTAGACCATTGTTCACCGAGATACACTAATCATCCTGGGAAGTCCCAAAACTAAAGCAGTTCCAGTGAATGCTGGGATCATGTCAAAGTACATCTCCGGGAGAGCTCCCCAACACACAATTAGGAACAGACTGAAAAAGAACGGACCAGAGAACACAGTGCCCTGCGACCTGCGGGGGAACTGGACTGTGGCAGCTTGGTAAGGCACCAAGTATTTATCTCAGGCCCCAGAGTTTTCATTAAAGGCACTCAATTATTGCTGTTACCTATAAAAATCTCCTAATTCAATTACCAAGAGGAATGAACTCTATTAGAGTACTAATTACTTAACCATTAACTAACTGATACCTCAGATAAGTAACTCTGACCATCGCTACAGATTTGTCCCCGCTTTTGTGTGGCAATGGCACAGGGTGAGGAGAAACCATACGTGGAATCATGTCAAACAAAATGACGAAGAACACTCGTCCCAGTGGAGTAAACACTAGACCTGCACTGCACGTGGCAGAGGCAGGAACTGCTCCTTCCCAGGTTGTAACGATCAAAATGGTTCATACCTTGGACGCATATGCCTTTACCAGCATCCTTCACACACCCAACTGCGAGTTGCAAGCATCCACCTGACCCTGGGATCTAGATCCAGGTTTTACTTTCAGAAGTGTTTAAGTTTCACTTATGTTTCACTCAGTGTGAGACTCAGATCAGCACGGAGTGAGAAATAACCTACTAAACATTGAAATCACAAAGAAACTGGGTGACCCCATTCCAGTACCCTCCTGGTGACTGGGCTCCTCTCCAGCTGGTGCTGGTATTTGCCGGGCGGGTAACTCCCTGGAGATGCTCCTCCAAGGTCCCCAGTCCTCAACATCCCAGACCCAGCACATGACAGCAGCAACTCATGCCACCAGCAAGACAAGAGAAGGGCCCTTTAAAAAATGCAATAAAAAAAAACCAAAACCCTTTCTGGTAACATACTTTATGATAGAGTCGCTAGAAATAAGTATAAATAACCTCAACAGGTCCTAGCCGAAGACAATAATTCCAAGTAAGAAAAATACAGTCCAAAAAGCTCCACAAATTATTGTTTAGTAACTAAAAAGCTAATAGATCAAATCTGACCTGTACAGGGAAGACTTTTACAATTTTACATATACAGAGCTACAGTTACGCTTTCAAGCTGTAGCCATTTCTTTGAAATCTTTTCACTATACATAAGAAATAAAATCAATTTTAAAATGGAGCTGAATCCAAGTCTTAAAAAAAAAAAGTCAGATGACATTACTTTGAACTCTTGTTACCTTTTGTGACTCTGCTTTCCATCTTTATTTTCATTTTTTAATATGCATATCATTTGTTACCATAGCAGATTTTGATTCAAACACTGAATTGTGACAAAAAAGGGAAAAAGTTTGGCAGAAGGTGGGAAAATGGCCGATTATTAAACCTGGCTACATTTGGTACATAAAATACTGACACACAATGGTCTGGGCAAGAACAGTCTATTAGATTAGAGAGCTGACAAGGCTCCACACCCCAGTGACTCTGCCAGTGTGCCTATCCAAAAAGAAAACCAGTGTCAACAGTAATGTTTGGACCCTACCGTGGTCAGATGTGGATGTATTTAGCTCTTCAGTTTCAATTGCACCAGATGTGTGCAAGTGTGCAACTGCAGCCGGAGCTCATTTTTTTCAACCCCTTCAGGCTTTGACTCAATTTCTTTCTCTACAAGTGTTCTTTGGAGGGCAAGAGATGTGTTTCGAGTGCTAAATTACAAACCTTTCTATATGTAATAAAGCGAACAACACCAAATATATCTGGATGATAGGAAGTGCTTCTCTGAAGATGCAGCACTGAAAAGCTTATGCTTGAAGAGTTTATGTTGCATTAAAGAAGGCAGCAGATACGGATTTCTTTTTAAATGCTATACACTAAAATTACCGTGCTTCCCCTAAGCCAGAGGATACCCACTGCTCTCGCTAGCTGGCATGATACTCCAGCTGTGACTACCTAAGCCCCCAGTCACACATTTCCTTATGGATTTGCAAATGGATTTTTAAGTGAAGTTTTCCAGAGTCCACAAAATCATGACCTCCATGCAGCGTAGAGCAGCAAAATGTCCAGATGCTGGCAAGCATGGGTGATAGGATTTGTTTTCTTTTTAAGGCCAAGACAGATCATTTAGGCTGACCTCATACATAACAGAGCAGGGAATTTCACCCAAGATTTCTTACATCACACAAAAAATTTAGGGAAGCTGTACATCACAAGACTGGAAAGCTGCATAAGACTTTACAAAATCGGGAGCTCAATGGATACAATTACTCCATTTAGGATGATCACAGTTGCTGGCCAACATGAGCTCATCGCACACATTCCACAAAGCAGGATCCTTGTGTACATGAGCAGCAGCAAATCTGACCGTGACAGAATAAGCATTTCTTACACGCAGCATCTTGGAAACCAGAAATTGATGATGTTGCACTCCTCTATTTCTTACTGTATGAGCTGTTGAAGCTCATACATGACATAACACACAGTTAGAATATATCGGTACTTATCAGAGATGCAGAATCAATCAAATACCCAATTGGCTAAGTCTATCACGGAGCCATATGTGCAGTACAGAGCATCGTTCTTTGCCAATGCAGCTGACTGCATGAAATGCATGACCCTACTACCATCCTGGGATGCTTGATTAAAGCCCCTGAAAGGACCTTAACTTCCTGACCTGGGAAGTCAAATGTCAACCTTATGGTTATATTATTTTCATATGCTTTTTTAACTTAAGAAGTTTTTAATAAGAATTTTGATTAAAGTCAGTTGCTTATTTGAATGTCTGATCCTTAAGACAGTGGCCAAATAAGCTTTCTTCCAACTTTAAACAAACATCTATCACTGAACAAGCATCAAGTTTCTGCCCCACAGTGATTAGTTTGTAAAGTCATAGCTGACTGAACACAAGATCTTTGAATGAAAATCCCATTTCAACCATAAATGTAATAAAAAACAGCTAGTGGGCAAGTACATCCTGGCATGGATACCTACAATCTGGACAGCAGAGCCATTACCTCGCTGCATCCAGCCCAGTCTTGAAGTAGCCATCAAACAAACAATTGTCCTTCCTTGGGAGGAACTTGTTCCAACCGACAACTGAACCGGGAGTCTGTGCACCTGAAAGCTCAAAGGTTACCTCCTGAGCTGCAGGAGAAACTGCTTTCTCCGCCAGAAGCAATCTTATACCTGCCCTGTTAGTTTCAAGCTTTTCACAGACTTTCCACCTAAGCCTTACATCCACACATGGACAAAGCCCAGGCCTGTTTATTCTCAGATCAGGTATGGGGGTTTTTTGTTGCTCCCTCCTCAGTGGCAACAGTGAACAACTCATACATCAGTCCAGAATCTCAAACTACTGAACCACACCAGTGATTTTTCTATCATCTTTGAGATACTAACCCCCCAGGCCTTTTCCAACAAACGCACCAAGCCCCCAGAGTGTTCAGCATGATACTAAAAGGTTTGCTTTTCTTCCTTGTTCATCTCTGATCCTTACAAGCAATCTGTGAATCCTCGTAGATCTGAATGTGAGACACGGATGACTGCTGGACTAGACACAGTCGGATGGATGTGCCTTGTGTGGCCAAGGGCACCGTTTTCAGCAACAGAAGCTTGTGCAAAGAGACCTCCTTCACTGAAAGCACCTTGCAGGTAAGCGAGCAGGATCATCTTCCCCTACAGCTGTTTTGGACACAGATTCAATAAAAGTGAAATTCTTCATCTCACTCAAAAGGCTGGTATTAAAACGAGGGACTAAAATATTGAATTTTAGACATCTCCACTACAGCATACTGTTCTTTGGATTCTTCAGGTCCAACTTGCCCACCACACTCCAGGACATCACTATTACTTCAAGCAGAGTGCATCTTAAATTCTTCTTTAAACATCCAGCAACTTGCACTCAGTTTTCGCTGACCATTTTTTCCCCATAGAAGAACTGCTTCAGAAATTCAAAGACAGCATTTGCTTTCACTTAAAAAAGAAACAACAAATAGATACATAACTCATTCTAAGAAAAAAAAATAACCAACAACCAACAAACCAAAACCCAACCCCCCCAAAAGTGTTTAGATTTTATAATGAGGGAGTATGCTTATGACATTTAGCACATCAGCCAAACTTGGTCAGCTAGACCCCTAGGGAGGTACCCCTCTTGCCGCTCCAGGATTCACCAAAGCCTCCAAAGGAGGTCTTGCAGTGAACATGCAGTAGGAAACCCACAAGCACACAGAACAATCCACTGGGAATTGGGTTTTTGGTGGGATTCCACAGAGGTCTGCAGTACGCCAAGCACTCCCAATAATCTGAAACTAAATATTAAATCACTGGTAATAAAACTCGTGGATGACAAAGACTTGCAGAGCAGTCAAGTCCAATTGGTGAACAAGGTTGATCTGAATCCAGAATGCTTGAGAATAGCCAAAAATAAACTCAAATATCTAAGAATACGCAACAACGCCTGTGAATGGGCCTGCCTTGGAAATCGCTGACTGTGAAAAGAAGGCGAACGATTTCTGACGAACAAAAATCTCAGCAATAGGATCAAAACAGAAAAGCAATCTTAATTCTATAACACAGTGCTGGTGAGAGACACCAGACTTGTGCAACGTGTATTTTCACAAGGATACTGGGGAAGAATAGAGATGATATAGCACAACACCTCTTCTCCCTAAATCTGTCAAAATCCAGCAAAATGCCTCATAGCAAGTAATTAAACCCAAAATGTGTAACTTATCCAGAGGTTTTAGACGTGACAAGCCATTAATGGCACCTCTCTTCACTGGGGCAGACAGATGATGCACAAAGCTCCTCACGCTGCTCCAGAAAGGTGCAGCAGATTCACCAGCAAGTGGAAGCTGAAGACAGACTCCTAACGGGTAGGGAGCTCACATGAAGCAGGGAGGACTAAACACAGGAACAGCTATAAGGGAAATAAGGTCTTTAGCCCAAGCCCATCTCCTGAGGTCTGCAAACCAACACGAGATGCCTTTCTTCCAAAAAATACTTTGGTCAAACACAAGTTCTGCTTTAGCTGTAGACAAGCTATTACACTCAATACCGGGGAGGGAGACGAACCTTAGGTCAGAGTCATTGGTCCTCTCTGCAGTTGTGCCTTCATTAAGCATCGGGTTCAAGAAACAGAAACAGGTTAAAAGTGCTTATTTCAAGAGGAAGACAGCTGAAAACAGGGGCTTTGGACCAAATTACCATCTCACCGTTAAAAAGACCGTTGCTACCACAACACTAACACAAACACCACATTTCATACCAATACTGCGAACACCTGCATCTATTAGTCTCCCAGCTTTTGCCATATTAAACAGGCTTCACTTAAAAGCCGGTTCCCTAATGTTCACTCACGAGGGAGTAGGAACGGAGCCTGGCTAACATGAGGATGCTGTCACAGCTCATACACACATGCTATTGCCAAGCTGCCATAAATATTGCAAGGAAGAGGTTTGCTTTTCTGAAAAGAGCAACCAAACAAAGGCTGGCTTGCTCTAGCTCCCTCTTGGATAAAGTAAGGATGGCACTTCCAATAAGAGAAAAACAACCTGTCCCAATCACCTTTCCTTCTCTTTGTAATCTCACGTACAAACAGCTCTGGCAGAGACAACAACTCAGTAAAGGTGACTAGTCTCAGTAGGAGCAGTTATGGCATTACTTTTAAAATAACAATAAGGTTAGACTGGGGTTTTTTTGTTGAGGTTTAGGGCTGGATTTTTACTTTTTTTTACAATCTTTTAATTCTAAATCACTGGAAACACTTGCTAACAGCCCACAGGATAGCTATTTTATATTAAACAGCACCTTATAGTTTACATTCCAGGCATCAAATTGGATGCAATAATCATACAAACATCCAAACTAAAATCTCTCCCTCTCGATTAGGAAAAGGCTACTTGCTCCTCCCCAGTGGGCTCTGCTGTTCTCAGATGTCACATGCAGTCACTACAAAGCCATCCTGCCTGTGGATTCAGAGGGGTAAGTGATCTGCGTACACAAAGGCTTCTTGGAAACAGTGACTTTTCAGAGCTCTTCTCTGACTCGCTCCCACTGCAGGTGGTGAGAGGGGCGAGAGAAACAAATGAAATATAATGCATATGCTTTCAAAACAAAATACAGAGAGGGATCTGCAACACCCCTATCAAACCTATTGAATCCCCAAAGCCATCTCCCCTGCCCTCACCAGCTTCCTGCATCCTCTCTGCTCAGACTACCTGCAAAATGAGTTAATTCAAGTCATCAGACTGGGCATCCAGTTTTAGTCCAGCCCAGGCAGACACAGCAGACAGCCCTACATCCAGGTTTGACAGGCAGCTGCACAATAGCCTAAACTGCAGTAAAAAAAACATATCTCCAAACAGCCACCTTTTCTCACTACTTTGCCCTGCTTCCACCAATAAACCTCATTCCTGAACAGTTCACTCATCTCTGTGCTTCAGGCTGTACTTAAACAAGTACATCACAAGTTACAGGGTGCCCCCTCCAAGTCCAGCTCAAGTCCTTCTCCTACCACCTTGCACAAATAACCAGAATAACAAGTGGAAAAGCATCGACAGGGAAAATTCTCAAGACTGACCTTTCTGAATCCTAAAGTCAAAACAAGAACTGTCTCCTCACTGTGTATCTCCACTCCCTGTATCTGATCTCTGACCTATCATTTGCCTCTGAAAGCTCGCCACTCACATTGCCCTGGCCCCCATCCCACACCTACAGTCTGCTTCTAAACATGTTTAGCAACACTTCATTTTCACTGAGCAGGAGACAGTTGCCTCTCCCCCTGTCTCTCCTCAAGTCTACTCCTGCCTTCACCCTCCTTCCTGCCACCTCTCTGTGGTCTCCCCGGACTCATCTCTTCTGGCCCTTGCACCGCTGCCTGTAGGACACAGAGTCCTACGATCAGCACCACGTTCCCTTGGGTTCATTTCATCTGGTTCTACCAACAGGATAAATTAAACAGCTCCATCTGCGTACTCCTGCTTCTCGTTACCCTCTAACAACTCCTGAGAAGCAAGAAAAGAACAAGTTGTCAGAAGCAGCTGCTCCCTGCTCACCACAGGTACCCCATGTGCTGTGGCACTGGTGAGGTGGATCACACCACTCCAAAATTCCAAAAAGGAGTCACTCTGCAGCCTGTAGAGGAAATATCTGAGCTCCAAGTGGACCCCTTGCCCCAAGCTGCTTTGAAAGCAGAGCTGGAAAAGGCTCATAGTAGGCCCCTGGTTGGTCTGTACAACCTTTCCCAAGGGTTCCTTAGGAGATACCTCTGAGAGGTATCTCTCTGGGCTTGAGGGGATTCATGCTTCAGAGCTGCTCTGTGATATTTAGACATGCTGAGGGTAACCATGTCAAGGAAACGTGGGGAAGGACAGTGTCCCTACGCCCACTTGCAGGGAACACTGTACGATGTCCTTTGTAGATGAGCCAACCTGGTAAGGACTCCCAACAGCATTACAAAGAGCCATGTATTATTATAGCCAGATCAACAAACTTGTTCCACACTTTCCACTCCTGCCGCCACCCCCAGGATTTGATTTGGCGCTAAAAAAATAGCCTCTATTTTCAGAATACCTATGGCTATTGCACTGACCTTCCCACACACATTCCCCAAAACACCGGAGTTCCTGGCGCAGGAGCGATACGGCAAACACCCCGTGTTCCAGCCATGGCTTCCCAACCCACGTGCCGTTCTTCTGTGCAGCTATATGTTGTCAGTGATGAATATTCAGCCATAGAGCATTATCTGTACAGCAAATCTCTCTAGTGAAAAAAGTTTGACCCCAGGGAGGTGCAAAAGATGTAGTTCAGCATCCAGCCTTTAATAACACCCAGGAATACACCTTCTCCTACACACTCACAAAATCCAACGAGGCACACACAGCTCCTCCATCTCCTACAAGCAAACTCCTTTCATAAAAGAGGCCCTTAAAACTGGCAGCCTCCCTGCTGGACCCCAGCGAAATATTCCTTGTACCTTGGGTCTTTGTATTGCCTGCTCCTCGCAAGACCTCCCACTTTGGTGCATCTCATGAGCTGCGAGTTGCACTCCAGGCCACAGCGAACTGGAAACAAGAGTGTAATGCACAGGGCCCAGCTATGAGCTTGCCAGAACATATTGGTTTGAAACATCACAGAAAATATTCGGCTCCATATTTTCAACAGTAGCCAGGAAGAAAATGCATGGAACAATTTTGAGAACTGTTTTTCAAAAGTCATTTAAATCAAATTATGCCCCATCCACACTGGCAGCAAAACCCTCTCTACTAACTGGAACTGGTTTTCTTTTCTTTGCGTGTGTGTTCTTTTCTTTTTGGTTTAACTTTTTTTTTAAAAAAAAACTGTCTCCCAGCCATCTTTTTCTGGTAATGTGGACAGGCACTGCAACACTACAGGAATGGGTGCCAGGACAAAACCTATGATGCACAGTCCCTAGAATAAATCACTCAAGAGGGGTGGATTAGAGGAAGAGAGCAATGTAAGGTTACATCTTCAAAGGTATGATTCTCTGAAATCACTGCATTTTCAGCAAACTACTGTAGAAAGATATCCAGTTTGTATCTGATCTAAAGAAGCAGACAGCCTTTTGGATTATTTGCAACTATAAAACAATACCATGAATCAATATATATTTTAAAAGGTGTAATTATTACACAGTGCTTGCATGTAATCAGAAAAGAATCTACTTGTGCTGAGTGTGTATCATTTGAAAGCTGCGATGCCAAGCAAATCCACACCGTTGGCTCGCACAAACCCGAAATGTTATCCATTACTGCCTTTTTTTTTTTTTTTAAACAATACAAGTATGTATGAAAAACATATTTCCTGGAAACAATGATACTCTTTGAAGAATTATTCAACATTTCATAGATCGAACAAGCCTGCACCCGCACGTGCCCGTAAGAGGAAAGTGGGTTGACAATGCAAACTAATCGAAATGTACTGGAAGGGCTATCCAAGATATTTGCATACCTATACCTCCCCCAAGGCTATATAGGATTGAAGCTTTGTTCAGAGCTGTGTAAAAATTATTTCCCATGTGTCTACAAAAATCTCTTACTGGTGATCAACACTTTAACTTATCAAGGCAGGAAACAAACAAATCAACCAAGAATTAACACGTTGGGGCTTGTGCCTTAAGCCCCTCACTTTATTTTTTTGTTCCTTTTGATGGGGCTGCGAGTGCCAGCTCCCAGGGGTCCCAGCCCTGCGCATGTTTTGACACACTTTCAAAGCCCAGAATGGTACACCTGGGACAAAGCACACACTGTTCAGGAAGTGCACGGGGGCCAAGAAAAGCAATAGAAATTTCCACAGTTAACTTGCATTACTGGTTGCCAATAAGCCTCTTATTGTGAAAACCCATAATTGGAAACTGTCATATTACAGAACAATTTATGGAAGTTTTCAAAGTATATATGCCCCAGTGGGAACTTCCTTTGACTGGTGTGTTCCATCAGCACAGATCTGCTGACTTACTCACACAGTGGGAGAAGAGCATCAGGAACCTAAACAAGTCACTGCTGAAGCATCACCAAGGCTCCTACTCTAGAAGTGCTTCAAATAGCTCTTCGCTCCTTAGTCTTTCCAGTCATCCATCTTTATGGCTGCATTCAGTCTACAGCTGGACTGACCCATCTTTATTTCATTTTATTTTCTGCAGGAACATTCTTGCACTTATATCGTGATCAACTGCCCCTTTGAGCACACCGAAGGCAAAACACAGCTGCTCTGGGCTGAGTGCATCCCACTATCCCTCAATCCCATCAAATGAGCTTGGCAAAGTTACTCCTACTCCTACAGTCTCTAGCTTGTCACAGCAGGGAAACTGGCACCTACATTAATTCCTAAATCAGTTTTTAATTGTATTAAAATATGGCTCCAACCAAGAACAACCAAATCCCTCTCCTCCCTTCCCCTCCCCAACACCAGCATGATACTATTAAAGTAAACCACACAAAACCAGCCAGTGCTTCCTTTGTGAACATTCATGTTTTGGTGTGAAGGCAAACGGATTTCATAACAGGGGCTGGAGATGCATCTGGAAGTCCACTTTAACACTACATTTTCCATACAGGCACCAGCAGGTACCATCTGCCAGAGTGGTTTCTCACTGTGAGCAGCTCCATCCTCTAGGAAATGGGTTGAGACATCAACTAACCCTCAGGTTAGCTGTATTTTGGCATGCTGTGCTGCTGCCAGATCCAGTCACGCACACCAAGACCACTGTGAATTCAGTACCATCAACCCATCACCCTGGGATGGGCACTGACAAGGTTCTGTGCTCAGGGGAAGCTGTGCCAGAAGAGGGACAGCCACAGCTGAAGAGGACCACCTGCAGAGGAAAAGAATTGGAGGAGATAATCCCTGCAAGGATGTTAAGTCAGGGAAAAGAAAATAAGATGATTCAACTGGGAATAAACGATAAAAGCTTCCTCTGCTGTTGAGAACTTTCTGTGTCCCTTGAAGTCATTTCTGAAGAGAAGACAAGCTGTGAGCCAAACATACTCCTTCACACTCGGTATCAGCAAATTCTGAATCTGGGCAGCATCTCACTGCAACATAAAGCACCAAGTGCCTGTGGAGGAGAAGAGGGAGATGACAGCAGCACATTCTGCTCAAAGATTCCTGCAAATACACAGGCTGGGTTTTCAGACTGGGAAGGTTCCTCACCTGTGACCTAAACCTGCTACAAATCCATTTATTTGGGCTTCCTGACTTTAGAGACCATTTCACCCCAATGCACTGAGGAGTCCTTGAATGCCTACAAAGCTTGAATGCTTAGAAAGCACAGGTGGGACCTACCTTTGTATTAAATCACTATTACAGCCAGGCAATCCCAGACTTCCATAACTATCTTAGATAGATTCTCAACAGGTTCCTTATGAAGTGCATACGGAAAATAATCCTGCTTTCAATCCCCCATGACCTTTGGCAAGTCATTCAAATCATCTTGCCTACATAGCACTACTTGACGCTGTGCTGGGCAAATCTACATATTCTGTCCTGAAGACACCACAGCTGAATTTCACACGGCTAGCAAGGCAGAGTCCAAGTGTGAAAAGAAGGCTGAAAATAGCAAAGCAGCTGTGGAAAAGCCACACACACAAATACCTGACAGTTTTCATAAATTAGGTATCTTGGGTTGCTCTGCTCCCTGGGCATCAAAGTAAGAGCATGTCAAAGAAAAGCACATTAAGGCAGTGGGAGGAAGCAGGTGTCCCAGGAGAAAGAGGAGGGGGGGGTATTGCTCCATTCAGAAAATGAGAATGATATTTAGTTTACATACAGATGTGAGGATTAATATTTCCAAACACTTCACCTAGGTTCAAAGCATTACTTAACTCTTGGGGGCTTATCAGAAACACTAACACACCAGTCAGCTTTGTATGAATGGAGGGAGGTTTTCTCTCTTCTTCCCACTCAGGGAAAAAGGCTTAATCACACAGACCACGTTCAGGGTTTCACAACCACAGATCTGACTTTCAGAGCAGGTACTCCCATAACTGAAGGGCAACGTTAGTTTATTTACAGCTGCTGGTTGAAATTAAGATAGGATAGAAACAAATGTCCCACAGTTCCAAAACCAAAGCACCAGTTCTTTTTTTTTGTTGTTGGGAGAAAAATTCTTACTTCTACACATAGAGCTAACAAGCTTATCACTGTTATAGCAGGCTAATCACAGCAATTATTGAATTCCTATTTACACATGACCTGAAACGTCATTCTGATGTATTACACCTGGGGATATCATTAGAAGAACAGCAAAACAGAAGCAAAGTCATTAATGACTCCACAATTATAATCACAGTAGAGCTACCTCCTCATAAGTTTCAGGCACTTGCTAATAAGAATTTTTGACAATTTCGTTATCCATGCCTAGCCAAAATTAGTTCAGACATTGATCAAAACATTTAAAACTGAAATTTCAACAGTTTAGAACCAAATTATCCAATTCTGAAATGTTTAGGTAATTGTCTAAAAAATAACATTAAACTAAAATTTTAATAAAGATTTCTTCGCCGAACTCACCTCCAGAAGCAAACCTAGGTCACCAAGGTGCTCTCCATAACTGCCTTTCTACTGTGACTTTTTCCTGTGATGTACCTTCATCTATACACACACAACAGCAATGGTACTGAAGAACTCATCTCCTTCTAAAAATGAGTCACAAACTTGCCACAACAGAGACGCGCCAGGGGGAAAGGTACCAGGAGCACAGTAACTGGTCTGTCTCCAGGGAATTAGTATGTCTGTCTTTTCCTGCTGGAAGGCAAGGAGATGCCCAATGAAGGCACAGGTTCCACACACCTCTCTCTCTGACAAAACATGTCCTTTCCAGGGTTATTTGTTTCCTACTTGTGCTCGATTGCCCCAGTCAGAACCAGGGACACACCACGCCGAGTGCTGCACCAAAACACATACAACATTGTTAGTGCTCAACAGAACCTTGAGGAAGTTTTTATTAAAGACAAAAAGTGTTAACACGGGGGAACAGATGAGAACAAGCAAGTTACACACAGATTGCCTTTGAAAGGAGCCCATCTTAATGGAAGTTAAAGCAAACTAGGGGCCCAAGGTGTAGTAAAGATGTGGCTTGAAACAGATGGGTGATGCTCAGCATTTTGCTGAGGACTTTTATTGCTGCAGTGTTTTCTCTCCTTCTAGTGAAAACAACCAGTATCACCCGGTTTCATCCTGAAATGGCGGCAGGGAAACAACTGCTGGCATTTGCGTCACACGGATCTGCTCACGTTACTTAGTGACGAATCTTATTAAAAAGCAAGCACCTCAAGCAAAATGTCTATAGCTCACTTTGCTTGCATCTACCTTCAGCAACACGGTATGCTTCATTAAATTTCGAAGCAGTGTTTATTAGGAGAGTAAAACACATCAGCATCCTCCACCAGGCTTCTCAGCTTATTTTCATGACGTCAATATTCAGGTCTATTTAATTCAGTGAAAATATACATCGATTAAACATGGTCTCAGAGCATCTCCTGCAGCACTGAAAAATGCAGTAAATAGGAATGACATATTTTTACTTCTTTCCCTCAGAACAGAATATTTACCATTACCATAAACACGGTGTATCTCACCTTTGCAACCAGCAATTTAAAAAGCTTCTCCCTGCAGCAAGCACTGGGAAGGACTGGCCACCTGAGAGTTCCCTGCTCCTTGATGCCAGGTACCCTCTGGTCTGTTTTTCCTGCCTGGCCACGAATGCTGTTCTATCAAAAGCTTTTCCACAGAATAAACCAAAGTTAAGCTCAATTGTTATAACTCAATTTAAAATTTAATGCAGGGCCAGGGACTAAGACTGGGGGCTTTCTGTTGTACTACTTCTCAACAAGCCGAGTACCACTAACAAGAGATTTCAGTGTATAATTCTCCTCTGTAACCTCAACTTACAAAGCAGTCCAGGTTTTCCTTCCCTCTCTCAAAATTCATTAAAAAGCCTTATTCGAGCTGAGATTTTGTATACAAGTTTTCTGCCAAGAACAAATTTTTACAACTGAGTTTTAAGGTCCATAAAAAAAAAAATCCAGAAATCTATGGTGGAAATACTGACAGTGCCCATAATCACAAGTACAGAGACATTATTGCGATATGTAGTTCATATCCCATCCAAAAAGAAAGGAAAAGTTGGTCTCTCAATCAAATTCCACATTCATTCTGTAACAATGGCCAGTAATGAGATCAGTAAAAACAGGTGCAAACAAAAAAGTACTGGGGATTTAAACACTGATGATGGCAGCATAAAGCCATCACCTTGGTCATTAAACTCTCATTGCGCAAGATATTTTTTTTTAGAAAGTCTTGAATTACTTAATAACTCATTTCTCCTGGGCAAGCTCTTCTCTCAGTGGTCACCACAGGCTAACTTGGCAAATCTTTCAATAGTGCTTCCAAATCCTAACAGCTTGGCCATTCCCAGAAATTATTAACATACTGATTTATACCGAGTTTTGTCCATTTTATCTCTTGGCTCAGCCTGAAGAAGCCCCTTGCTATACATGTGGGGCTGAGACAACCACACAAAAGGCAGTTCTCCCCTGCTGACAGACTCAAGCTCTGCCCTACCACTTGCCGTGAGTTCTCCTCTCTGCCTCAGGATAAACTTTGCCATCCAGCAAGGAATGGATGGCTGCACGCCGTAACGAACGGAACCTCGTGGGCTGTACAAAAGCAGGGATGAGCGACCCGCGACACTGCCTGGAAGAGTTACACCTCAAATGGAAAGAATCAGTGCCCACCTGTAGCGATATATTCCTCCTACCATTCTGAACACACTCCCAAGTGCTCTTAAATATGCAGCAAACACTGTAATGCAGTCGAAATACAAGAAAAATGATGCTCCAGGTTGCGTTAGAGAGGTACAAAGCTAAGGTGCTAACGGGCCACGTGGGAAAGCACTGGAGCCTGAGCACCACAGCATCAAGCGTTAACCCCATTCAACACTCTTGCAAAATGAATCTGAGAACAGCAAAATTCAGAAGCACGGCTCAAGAACATGTGACTGTGAACTGGCCTTGACACTTGCTTATGTCATTAATAAAATATTTAATATATGAAGAACTCTGGGTGTCCAAAAGTGCCTTAACCGGCGCTGAAATGTGTTAGTCATCCAACAAGAACTCTCACTTCAACACTGGAAATTACAGAACAAGGAAATCAAATCAAACCTTTACAAGGTAGCCAGCTCAAATGCTAAGTCTGGACCATGCTACCTGCAAACATTCATTACTACAAATCACAGGTTGCTAGGCTTTTTTACCAGAAAGGGAGGGAGTATCTCTCCCTTGCAAAAGTTGTGTACCATTTTTGGGCTCTGAGACAGGCACCTACACTGGGCTTTCAATATGCTCATTAAATGAGCCCAGTAAATTCAAAACTGCTTCAAACAGATCTGCTGAACTCAAAGCAGTCTTCACCTGTTCAATCTTCCCCTCTGGGTAATACTAAGTATGGGATGACATTTAACGTTTTTCCTTACTTGGAAAAAGTTATTTCAAGAGTATCTACAGAAGTAAACTCTAATACAGTAAATGTGTTACTGATAAATTGTTTAAGCAACTTGACAAAAGAAAAAAGGCAAATTCGCACCCTGCAAAAAAGCGAGCTATTTCAGAAAACTGAGCAGGAAAAAAAGTAAATTTGTGTTCATTACAATTATTTAAGTATCATTTAATTAACCTGTTTCCTTAACAACTTCTGGCATTTAACTTAAGAGGTCTTGAGAAGTATGTTCTTGAAACTCCACAAGTGACAGGACTAAAACTCAGCTCTACTTCATCACAGGGAACTTTGGAAAGCTGCCTCTGGAAGCGGTACCACTGCACTGCAACTCAACAACTGAGTTTATGTTTATCTTGTAAAAAAAGAAAAAGTTAGCCCTTTCATATACACACACTTTTAAGATAACAGGATTTTCTTCACAGCTTCAAGTTAGGCACTGAAGTACTTTGTTATGATTAGTTTTATCACGTTGAATCCAAATGCTCTGGATTATTAATCAAGTTTTCTGACAGGTCTCCAATAACGAAACACGCCATACAGCTAACAATGACTCACCATTCATCTTAAGCTGAGAAAACAGAAAAGGAAGACAGGCAAGTTCTCAGATCCTACCCAGGCAGCCCACAGCTTTAGGAAACCCCTTCCATTTGCTTTCTCACCGGCAAAACCAGTGTATTTGTTGGCTTTGACATGGCAAACTTCCCACTTGCCTGCTCCCGTTCCACCCGTAGACGACAGCTACCACATCAAAGACTATTAGTACCCAAAGCATCTACATTGTCTTTAGAGCTGAGGACATATGAAAAGCAAGTTAATGCCCTCTCAAATAAAATGTTAAGTCCTCCATTGTTTTTTTGCTTAATACCTCCTTAAATTCTCTGCCTTGTTTTGAAATGTCTGTTCACCCTTCAAGCTAATTTGCTGGTTTACCATGTACCACGCTACACCTATGCCGTAAAACCACTATCAGAAGAAGAAAGCACTTCACACAGCAGTTTGTTCTCAGGCTGCTGGGGATCCAAATTCAAATCCCACTTCTCCATCTGGGACCCAAAGTCACCAGTTCCATCTCCACAGTTTGGCTACGCTGGGCCCTGACACTGGGCGATGGAGGATGTGTAGAGAGAAAGTACATGAAGGAGAGAACGCTGGGGTGAAGATGGGCCATAACGAAGCGTTGAAGCCTGCACACACCCTCCCACCTCAATCTCACACACAAACTACTGAATAAAGTCCTTTATGACCCCCAGCGCCCCAATTATACAGCACTGGGAGAAGTCAAATGACACCGAGAGGTTGCACATCAGGCACTGGGAGTAACTGCAATTCTTGCTTAAGCAATTAAAACAAGCTGGGGAATACTCGCTCCATACCTTGCAACACACCCCCTCTCGTCCCCCCCGCACACACACCCTGCTCAGTGCCACCAGCAGCTCCACAGACACTCTGCTGGGGCAGCCCCCCAGAAAACCCGGCCCCCCTTCACTGCCCTTTTCTGAAGGTAAAGCTTTTGCTGCATGTTGCAGATGATTAAATGGCTTTTACAGTCCCTGATCCAAAACAAATCGAAAGGGATACGAGTCCCAAAATATCCGGTGATAAGCGTTTGTTCACAGTGGAACAATTAAACGGAAGGATTTGTCTTGTTAAACATACAAAAGGTTATCGATAACCTACCGGTTCACACCATGTCTTCCAGCTCCAGGGAGGGACGGGTTCCCATTCGGTGACAATGCACCTGCGCTGCCAGCCCTGAGCAGGCACGGCCAGGCACCGCCACCAAAGGCATCCTTCCCCGAAGGAGCACCTTCAAACCAACTGAGAGAGGCTTCTGAAGAACAAAGGCTATCTGCGACGAAAACTTGACTTCAAACCAAGTACATGATTGAACCTGCTTCCTTGTAAAACCCTAATAGGACTCCACCATAATAAAAATTAAGCAAGTTATTCAATTCTTAACTAATAATTTTCTTTCTAATTTGACTACATTGTAAAGTTGTCTTAAGACCTCCCAAAAGTTATTTTACAACATTATGCACAGTCCTCCGTGTACAATTAAAATGTTCTACCCGAGCTCTACAATATGAATGGTTTTCATAATTTCTTAACAGAATATTGCTTTCCTAGCCCAGCACAGTCCATACACCCCCAATTTATCAAACCCTTAGTCTAGGCTAGTTACAAATAAAGCAAATAATTCCAAAACTGGATGCAAACCAGTTTCACTTCTCACACCACTCAACTGCATGCCTCTTATTTTATCTCTCATCATGACTTTATGAGCTGCTCCCACCAAATTCCACTTCAAATGACACTGAAGAAAGCTATGAATTTGTAATTGAAAGACGCAACTTAAACATTAATAGCTTCAAAACCGCCAACGATATAAAACAATGAGCCAGGATCAGCAAGCTCTAAAAGCACCAAGACCTGACCTAAAAGAAAAACAGAAAGTTGCTATGGTGCTTTGAAATTAGGGGTCAAGGTAAATTAATACACAAATCAGTCTCACTACAGACATTATTCTCACCTGTATAAATATTCTACAGCAAGTCATATAAAACATATGGATATTGCAGCAGAGGTACAGTGAAACAAACATGCTATGACCCCCCAATACAAAAAGTAGTCCATCTTATTTTTATTTAATGATAAAGCACAGAACTTTTAGATATATAAGTTACTCCAGAGTATTAGCTCAAAACCTTGCAGTTACAGTTCATAACTATGCATTACTTGGGAATTTAAACCGCTCTCTCTTGTTCCTTTAGAGGAGCCAAAAATTGCCACACAAGTACCAATGTACTCTTGACCTCCTCAGGGAGCGGCTCATTCCCGTCTAACATGTCAACAACCTCTTGAGATGAAGTTTCCCCATCACTGGCCTAACACGCTCATCTATCATATCAAAACTGTCACGTGCACTTGTATGAGTTACTCCACTCCAAAGGTATTCACTTCTAACAAACATTAGTTTTTCCTAAGCAACCCCCAAAAGTTGAAACACATCCCTAAAGGCTCTGGGTCTTTCCTTTTTTTTCCTCCCCTCGTAGCCAAGTAGAAGCACACGTGTCATGTTTTCAACCTGAAGTCATCAGCTGCAAAACTTCATCCCAAGAGAAAATTCTTCAGATAAGTCCTTCCACAGGTACAACGACATGAAATGAAATCAGTTCAACACACAGCATTTTACTTTGAGAAGAATCACTGAATAGACTTACCAAATTTTCTCCATAAAACACTGACTTCAAAACAAGCCTCTAAAGTCAGTTTTCTGCCCAGAACAAGTTTACAATTCAATATTCATGTTTTTCATCACTTTTTTATATCATAATCCTATAACGTACAGTACATCCAGCCATGGACTCAGCTGGAAAAACACTTTACACTAAAAATGGTCAACGCAGTTTAAACAAAGAGCATTTCCTTGGGTTTCTTGCTCGCCAGGACATAGGAATCGAGCTCTACATCCCACATCTGTGAAGGGGAAGAGGTTTCCATTAACAGACATAAGGGCATACAGCTGCTCAGTAGATGCAAGTATTTGCTCTCATCCTGGTCCCTCACCTCACCCAAGTGACGTGGATCAACCTGTACAGCAAAGTTAAGGCTGAGGCAAAGTGCGGGGCCACCAGGAGGGGTAGGAGGGAGCACACCCAGCCTGCTGAGCCCCAGAGGTGTTGAGGCAAGTCGATAAAGACAAAAGGATCCGGATGTGAAATATCCGAAGGAAGAGTATTTGACAAATACTTAGCGCTTTCTAAAGTAATCGATCCTTAGCTGGTGAAACCACAGTGTTTAATCAGAGAGGGTGATACGCCAGTGTCGGGAGCTTTATTTCCTAATACCACAAAAGCCCTGCACAAAGAGTTATGTATACTTTGTTGTCTATCATTTTGTACAACACCCTTCCCTCAAGCACTGGTCCTCAGAACGCATTACACATTGTTAGAGGAAATTAGTTTAACTGCAGATTTTTTTTTTTTTTCTTTCATTCACAAAGCACTTAACACAAATCAGTGCTTGGGAACTGGAGCTCTGAAGCCCAGTCTAACAGTTTATTTATGATCATAGCAACTAATTGCTCAAAAACAAGCCTGGGGCCCCAGGACCATTCCCATGTCCCTGGAGTTGGCTGCTGCAGCGATGTGCCACTCATCTCCAAGAAACCAGCGCTGCTAACTTGCTTAAGTGGTTTTGCTGGCACAGGACGGTGGACATCTGAATAACTGACCACTGGATAACGCTGACTCCTTCAGTGACAAAAAGACAATGGCAAGAAAAAAAAAACCAAAATCCATTTTGACATGTGCTAGTGGTTTTGTTAGCAAAAAGCCTGCCCAAGGTCTTAGTCAGCTCATAGGAAATTACTGTATACATGGAGACACTGCCCTGACAAGGCCAGCCTTCCCCTCCCAGCCTTTCCTCTACTTGACAGTGATGGTTGGCACCACACCTAGTCTTTGGGCTCTGTTATATCTTAGCCACTGATAGGAGGCACCCCATGGGAAAGCAGGATGGTGGGACTAAAATGATGTCAGGTACCATGAAGAACATTTTCCTTTTTTGCTTTACAAACTTTTGAACCTTACAAGAAGGGAGCCATCCGCTTCTATGCTTTTTTTTTTTCCCTACAAACGAATTTTAACAATGCATATCCTGCCAGGAAACGTTACCATGCATTAGTGATAAAGCATTACATAAAAAGGTAAATTAAGTTTCCAAGACGCGAATGTGAGCTGATAAACATATTACATCCACAGTTCAACAACTGTGCAGAGAAGAAAAAAGAAAAAACAGTTTTAGGGAAAGCTTCAGGAATATGGGGGGAAAAACAGGAAGAGCAGATAAAGTAATGCCATGCTGTCAAAACACTGCTCTGACTATGCATGAAGCACAGCTACCGAATTAAATCAGATTAAACTAATGGCCATCCATTAACCTTGGGTATGCCTACATGGTACAACACAGACCCAAAGAGGCGTGCTCAAGAACCAGATGGCTCGCCAACACAGCACTCACCCATGGAATGAGACCCCCTGCTCAGCTAGATAAATAAACTAGAGCCAGACGAGCCATTTATTCTCACCCAGGGGCGGCAGCGGCGATGATGCTGCACAGCTCTTCGGCAGAGGAGGCAGCGGCCCTGCTCCCGGCCGGGTGACGCAGCCGGGCACAGTCACCCGAAAGGATCGCTGGTACGTTCCCCTCTGGGCACTGCTCTAATATGGAGATACTGGAAGAAATCAGCAGGGAGGCCATAGGCTGCCTCTCTAATACCAGCAAGCCAATTATACATTTAAGGGACAACTGCAAGACAAGGGCTGAGCGGAAAGGCATTCGCAAAGCTCCACAGCTGCTGGGCTGCTCTGCCAAGAGCGTGAGCCTAAAGGTCAGGGGATGCTACTTGGTTAGAAAGAGACTGTGCTGAAACGGGCAGAGAGACGTTCCCAAGGCAATCGAGCTGTGCAGGGCATGGGTCCTACAGCATTGTCAAATCCAGCTGGGCTCTGCTCACATCCCTTGTGATGGCACCCTTTAGAGAGGATGTTTGTCACCAGAGAAGCTCTCATGCTCACACCCACGGGGAGAAGCGTTAGAAGTCCAAACCAAAGCCACACCATCGCAGCAGTTGTAGTTACTACAAGAGACTGCAGCTGCAGACCTGGTCTGTACAGAAAATAAAAAAAAAAAAGCCAGGCAATATGACATTAAAAGGGATGATAAAACCCTGGAGGAAATTCACTTTACTGGAAAAAAAAAAATCAAGTAGGGCACAGAGGTGAGCTACCTGGCTACTGTACTAAGGGCTTTTACCAGAACTCCCCACCCTACTCCCCTGAAAGTCATTAGGTCAGGAAAAAAAAGCTGCTGAGAGAACCCTCCCGCTTCACACAACTCTTTGGGACTTTCCTCAGGCAGCAGCAACCTGACAAACACAATGCCGCACAGGATTTAAAGAGACCACAGGAAAAGAGAAGCCAATTTCTATAGAGTTTACAAACAAAAGTGGCCAATGATCACTCCAATAAACAAGCAAAAAGCAAGGAGAACCCGAACAGAAGGAAGTTCTGGCACTAGCTAATTAACAAAAGCATTACAGTCAGGACTTCCAAGCACCAACAAGAACTAAGCAGGATATACACCTTTATGCAGGATTTTTTTCAGACAGAACAGAGAACGATGTCTGGGGAATTCTTTGCCAGTCACACTTTGCAACCAAAATACACAAGCGCTAATTAGATCATGCCAAGTCTTCATTTTCACACTTCCAAAGCTCCTCAATTAAAAGTATGTGTTTTGGCACTATTTTCTTTTTTAAAATAATTTAGACAACGCTAAAAACAAAGAAATGCTTCAGCTCCAGGAGATGATAAAGCTGAAGACGGATGAATCATTAGCACACTGGAAACTTAAAAAAAACTGCTAAGAGACATACACAGACCTACTTTCATGAAACAGCTACTGCCTAATGCAACAGAACTCAGAAAACAAAAATAAACCAATAGAAACAGTGAGAAATCAAGGAAATGTATAAAAGTGACTGCCTTTTTCAGCAGCGTTAGTAGATCAGCAGTCTGTCCTGTAGTATTTTCCTACAGTCATCACCAACACTTTTTTAAAAGCCTCCAGGTAGTTAAGGGTGGGACAAAAACTGGAAAGTGCAGATAGAATCTGGGACCTTCAAAAACCCACACCAATTGTCCTATCAAGGAGCATATGCTGAAAAATTATGTCAAATACTCAACTACTGAAGCAGTGAGGAATTAGTTGAAAAAGATAATCAGGAGGAATTTTAATTTATCTCTCAGTGTTTTAAGTGGCACCTCTTAAATAAGAAACTTGATTGAAAGCATCACTTGCAATTCTTCAAGATGTTGCAGAAAGAGAAGCTGCCACATTTACAGATTCCAGGGCATTGATCCGTATGTTAATTGGGTGAAGGATAATGCTGAGTAGCAAGCACGTAAGGCTTCCTATCTTAGCAGTGTTAAGAAAACTGCTATTGACACGTATAAATCACTGACCAATTTCCACTGTATGACAGCGCACCAAAAATAGACTCGTTCCCAGTTCTTGTGATGTGCCCAGCAGTTAGGATGTTAGCTTCAGAAATCTGAGGAGAAGGGAATCCCCACATAGCAAAGAACATTATAAAGCACAACAGGAGGGAGTGGGAGGCTGAGAGATCTCCTCAACCTGGCTACGCTTTGCCTTGTCTGAAGGAAGACACAGGAACAGTTTTTTGGGAGAAGACAAAACCATCCCAACCCTTTGAAGCTCGTGGCACGCTGATTCAAAACCTAACTACTAGACTTCAGACACCTTTATCTTAGAAAGTTACAAATTACCTTGTGCCAACAACAAACTTAAGGCATCCCATCCCTGATGACAAATATCTTCCTTATCTCCAAGAAACACGTGGTTATAAATAAGGTCCCATATCTTGCCTCAAAGAACCTGTTGTAGAAAAATTCTTGTCACTCCTCCAGCTGTTGCAGTTCTTCATTTACATAAATCACCTCTATTTTAGATTCCTTGTCCCTCTGATTCATGGCTTTAAGAAAAATAAACATGAGTTAAGGAAATAAGGGAAAAGAGTTAACGAGCCAACCTTAGTAGCTTTGACCACATGTAAATAGTGCAGCCAATTGCTGGTTTTCTGCCAGCCGGCAACAAGAATAAACATGCAAATAAATATGTAGCTCTTTTCCTCTTCTTCAGAATTTAGAATATGATCCAAAACCACCTCACCCAGGGACTTGAAAGATTAGCAGCTTTTTAGTGTCATATTAGCTCTTTGTTTTTCCACCTATCAAGCTAAATTAAGCATACAATCTCCTTAAAAAAAACAGTGTAACATTCACTGTACAAATTTTAGGCCAGATGGGACTTCTATCATCAGTACACTTTATTTAAACTTATTCCTAATTATGTGGATCTGAAAGAAACCTAGGCTACTGAAAATCTGGACAGTCTTTCAAGAAAACGTTTATAAAAAGTTAAGTGAGTTTAACATACGTGACATTCCAAAAACCAATCCCATCACAACAACAGGTATCCTGATTCTCTCTTATAAGGTGTGGGCTCCAAATACTCATGTGATATCATCAAATAAGTCTCCAAACTGGCAAAAACCAAACAGTTCTAAGAAATACTAATTCCACAGGAACCAAGAACTAAGAAAAGTCCAAAATGATAGTGGTTATGTAAGAGATTGGATTAAGAATAATCTACTGTGATGTCTGCATATTTACAGAAGACTTGGAAGAATAGAGTTTAAAACAATCACTTGAAGAAAAGTTAGTTGTTAAAGGAAACAATTTGCTCTGCTTGATTATATTCATGTGACCAAGAAAAAAAAAAAAGTGAGCAGGAAGAGAGATCAGGTATTAAATGTTGGCTTGACTCCTATTCTAAAGTAAGATCAGATGCCCCCGTGAGCACTTCCTTCTATTCAAGATGAAGCTCTTCTAGCAAGACACACTGAAATTTAGTGGTACCTCACACAGCCTGAAGTCACCCCCATCACAAGGGGCTTATGTGCATTTATTCCACTGGGGATATAACAACTGACCACATGAGAGATGAATGATTATTTAGTGCTTAGCTGTTCACCTAAGGGTAATGTTTTTATCTCATTCTGCATCTGTGCAGCCAAACCACATCTGCAATGTAATTCTGCTCTGGTAGGACAGGATGCAGGCAGTCAATAAAAAGAAGTTTGCCTTCCCACCTAACTAAACAATTTGCCTTTTAACATCACTCTTACCCAGCACAGAAGGAGGAAGAATAAAAAGGACATCAGATTGTTCAAAAACTCTGCACCTTTCTTGTGATTTTATCATTTGGGTTCCTGGTTTTGGCTTTCCCATCAAAGAAACAGAGGCAGGTATTGACAGGAAAGGTCCTTCTCCGGAAGGTAAGGTTGCTGGCAATGTCCAAAAAGCTGGTATTTCTGCCTCCTTGTTTTACACATCCAGGGGGAGGGAAGGGCTGAACACAGAGCTGGGTCACAACAATCTCACGCAACCCAGATCATTATAGCAATTTTATCATTATTTACCATAAAAAGCATGCCAGGTCTTGCTATTAAAAATGACTGTGCTAAGACGTCAGTTGATTCATGTCAAGTAATATTTGATTAACAAAATGTGAAAACAACATCTTCAAGAAGAGCAAATTTAACGCCCCATATGTCTCAGTGAGCAAACACTTCCTATTTTATCAGCTTTTTTGCTTTCAATCCACTATTGCTATTCCATACCCAGCCAGTTTGGAGCTAAGCAAAGACTGGAAAGAGCTGTGCCAGCTCACAGCCAAGGTCCATCAGGCCCAGCAGAGTGGAACAACATGTGGCCATCCAGAGAATGGCATAATCAGAAAGTAAGCATGTAACGAAGCTTCTCCAGGTCCCACCAATTTATGGTCTGGGGATTTGCTGAGGTGGGAAGGCGTCTGCACACACATGTGTGCGACCAACAACTTACAGCCCTCACTGTAAAGCCTACAGCAAAACAAATGAAAAAATCCAACTACCCTTCCTCCCTACAGCATCCATCAACCTTTCAGATTTGCTAGAGCTCTGGTTTTCTGGACATCTTCCTAGCTGGCTTCTTAGGCTTCCCACTTTACTCCTGAATATCATGAATTACACTTGAATGTTTTCAGCGTGCCAGAACACTTACTATTTCAATAATGACTTCTCCAGAACTCTTTTTTATTATGAATGTAATATTTCCAAACAACATTCTTGATTGTTAGACTCAAACAGTATTGCTATGATAACCCTCTAAGAACCCCACCTCCTCCTGAGTTACTGTTATCCTTACATTAGTTGGGAGATTTTGAGAAGAAACGGACTCTCAGAAGAATTTGGCTGAAATGAATCATTATTCACCAGGGCAAATCCAAAGCTAGCATCCTCTCTGGACAACTAATGGTTCAGAGGTTTTCACCAACAGTTGGAGGTGGTGACTTCCCAGGATACGTATCACCACATTATACATGGTGATATTTGTGACGTCTGCTTGAATCAAATTGTTCCTTCTCTGTGTTTGTTCATAATTATGCCAACAGTCACAGCTAGGAAAAGTGAATTATAGTTTATATCTTCTGTACAGAACTTGTTTAAATATTTATCTCTGATGTATGGCTCTAGAAGAGGCAGCTCTAAGATCTCCTGCTGCACTGTATTGTATCTGACACCTCAGCATTGAACAGAACATGTGCTTTAACGAGCTATAACAAATTACTATTTCTATCACTTTGGGACAGTTCATGACTAAAATGCTGGACCCATTACCCTGTTGTCCAGCAGCACACACTGTAGGTAAATGAGCAGTTCTACATCCTTCGCCTTGGAGGCTTTCTGACAGGATCAGAAAAACAACCAGCTGAATACAGTGCAAAGGAGAACTTCAAGCTGAGGATGAAATGATTCATGAAGCAAAAGCAACAAAAGATCCGACTTGCAGGCACTGATTTCTGGGAAACTGGCAGGTTAATCTGTCATCATCTTATGTACATATATAGTATCATTGTTATTGTTTTAATATACCACTCCTGCAGGCAGATGCAGAATCAGAGATCTCTCCTGCATATTGCAGCAAGCAATAGGGGGTTGGACCCCAAAATTCCTTTCAGGCAGTCTTGAGCAGCAAGAAGTCTTCGTCTGGGTACTATTTTCAGACTAAGACTCTAAAATTTCACCCATAGCAGGCAAAGCGTGAGACGGTTGTCATGAAAAACATTCCATGTTATAAACTACTACTCTAAAAGCACCAGAGATTGGGCCAGGAATTCAAGCCCCAAGTGATATCAAATGACTTATTATGCTATTTCCTTCCACCAAAGAAATTACATCTTGCAAGAAAAACCAAAACAGATATCTGAAATTAAACAAATTCTGTCTGGCAATTAAGCAGACGGTAAAACAGCAAAAAGAGGCTGTGAGGAAAGATGGGTTAGGTTTATCCTTTATACTGACATGCTGCTTCCTTCCTTGATGAGCCTGAGAAATATTGCTGTAATCATCATATCAACATTTTTTGGCCTTCCAGTAATTATGCCACTGTATAATTGAAGCTCCTGAAATTGATGTAAGCACAACTCCATAAAATATAGTAAGAACCCATGGGTGGAAGCTAAAGCAGTGAAAATCAGTCAAGAAATAAAGCACAATTTTTCTTCTTTATCAGAATAATTGACCAGGTCAGAGGTAAATCCTCCATCACTGGCTATCTTTTATCATGACGTTCTTCCAGAAGATAAATGCACAGATGCAGGGAAGCCCTACAGCTTGAAGAAAGAAGGGGACAGTCTAGCCGATTGCAAAGATACTCTGACTTCATTCGCTAAGAGTAGGTTAAGTACCTGGAAAAACAGTCTAAGTCAAATACCTTACTTTGCAAGAGCTAAATATTTGAAAGTTACCATAGCACCTCAATATTCCCAAGATGTAACACAAGAGGACAGGAGAGGAACTTCTGAAATACAGCCTCCAAATGCGGTCACCGCAACGCTCGCCGCTCTATCCTGGCAGGAAGCTGATGGGCACTTTCTTCAGGAGCACAAGATAACAAATTTTGGGGACAAAATGTCTCTCCCTCAAGCTGGTGGTGCCACACTGAAATTATTGGCTCTTGATCAGAACTAATAGTAAGCACAGAAATATGAACTGACAAATTGATCATCACTAAGCAGTGAGCAGCTCTCCCAGAGGATGCATGAACAAACAGAGTAAGTACAGGGAGGACCATCCAAGCACTTGGGATGCACACACTGGGAAAGACATGAGGTTGAGAAATTCAAGCCTGACAAATTTCCCACCACTGAGCCAGGAAGTAGAGGGCTGGAGGAAAAAAATATTGCCATCCCTCTCAAGAAAGTATTACATAAAGTATAACCACGCATCTAGACTATTTCAACATCCCCTTACGTTTCACTGTGGTGTTTATACCTGTGTGTAAGGCACCACCATTACAGGCTCAGCAGAACACAGAATATCCCTGAAGAAACTGCTCTCCAACCTGTGTTTTTCTCTCACAGGCGCTTGACCCACAAAAACTGACTCACTGGGTACAAGGCAGGTCCTAAATTTTTCAACTCTTCAAGCAAACACACAGATTTCCCTATCCAAAACCCACAGTTTTACTAGTCACAGGTTCTCTCCCTTCTTCCCATTTACACACTTAAATCAAACGAGGTTCCAGCTAAGTCAAGTTACATGGACTTTGCACAAGGAGGTCTATAGCAGGAATCACCTGCACTAGATCTTCCCCCCTAGAGCAGCCAGAGGCCATCCAGGGTGCTCAAAACTCGGAAGGCACAGACCTGCCAGGCTGCAGTGACAGCAGCCTTATCTTGTGCAAGACACTGGCTTACCAGCAAAAAACCCAGCTCAGTTCTGAGTGGAGCACAGACTAATGGGCTGGGAATAGTGAACCATAAAAACGATCAGCTCACACATCTCAATCCTAACAAACCAATATGTACAGAGCCTGTAAAGTCTCCTCTGAGAGCATCGGTTATACCATACATCTGATTTACATTTTTCAAGGAAATAATTGAAGCTGTTCAGCTGGTTCCAAAAGGCCCAACGGGAAGGAGAAAACCCTCAAGACACCTATGTGGCAGCTTTGCAGCAGCATGAGACTAAACAAATGGAAAAACCTAAAATAGGTTGCGACAGTTTATCATTAATCAGTATGAATTACTTGGAAGAATGTGGTATCTTAGTGGCACCTTTCCCAAAGAACTAACACAAACACGAGTGCATAACAAGAGATTCAGGGAGCAGGGGAAAAGGGATGTCATCGCTGATTAAGTTGCTGATGGCAAAAACAAAAAATGAGACTACATAGGGCAGCACCTGTGTGGCTGAAAAACATGACTGGCATGTTACAGCTACTTCATTTGGCAACGTTAAATTCGCCACAGAAGAATCATAATCATACAACAAAACACTGAAGTCTTCTGAATTGTCTCCGTGCAGTCAGACACCACTTCTCCACCAGTTCTACTTATTTCAGCTCTTGCCCAGGACAGAGAGAATATTCTGAACCCTTCCTCTTGTTCTCATAAAAGAATATTACTGTTAAACATATGAAGGCATGAGGATATAAGAGAGAGAGGTGTTATCTTTGTTTAGAGCCAGCTATAAATGGAAAACTGCAGACAAAGCTTCCAGCTCAGGCAACCTCTATCAAGCCTACAAAGAAGCCCTTGTGCTGGCAGGTCCTGGCAAAGGATCTAAGCACCCAAACTATTTCATTTTTCCAACTATATGAAATGGTCTAATATAAAAGATAATTTATGTATATGGATTTGGTAATCCGAACATACAGTAATCATCACAGCTTTAGTGAACTCTGATTTGGACTCTTGAATACCTATCAAAGAAATTTTCATTTGACCCTCAAAATTGGTTTTGAGAGCTTACAAAGATACAAGCAGACCTCTTCCCTGTATATCCCTATATACAGATATACCTGTAATATCTTAGATCCCACTTACAATTTCCTTTTCCATAAGGTATTGACATATGTAAGTGCAAAACTAAATACTTAGGTCATTTACTCATTTTATGCATATTTAAAATGAAAAGACAAGTTCTAATATGTTTCAAACCATCATTGCAATTAACATTAAACTGTGAAAATAGAAGGTTCAGTGAATGAGGCTGAAGACTTTGCATTTGCAAGACTAAAATCACATAACTTCAAACAAAGACAGGCAGAGAAAGCAGCTACAATGAGGAAAAAGCACCAGGCCAAAGTAGTTTACAACAGTCCCCACCCTGCTGGAATCACCCTCATTATTGCTTTTGTTTAAAGATATACAGTAGTCTTTAAATTCTCAATAAGAATTCAAAAAAATATGTTTGGAAAACAATTTTTGACTGTTCTGTCGTGCTTCCACGTAAAAACCTGTGTTACAATTGCTAAAGGTAGCTCACATCTCCCAGCAACTAAAGAACTTTCCTTGCATAGAGGTCTTACAAGGTAAACCCACAAACAAGATAAAGTTATCCAAATGTTTGAGAGTGATCTTAGCTAAATTCTCAGACATGAAAATTAAAAACGGTTTTGTCCCACATTTGCATTGCTCCACTCACTTCACATGCTCTTCATTCACGTAAAGAAGAGTATTACCACAAAATCTGGCGCTCTGACAAGGTAAACTTTCCATGGACTGAGGATCCACAAATTAGAGATTTAGTCATTACTAAAACCTTGTGAACAGCACTTGTCAAATACATAAGCCATTGCAAACACCTACACAGAGGCTATTTAATGCCACAGCATGAAGACAGATAAATAAAGAATCAAAAGTCACTCTGACAACCATGCTTTGAATCAGCCTTGTCACCAGACTTCTCCATACAGTGATAAAGATTTTGCCATTCTGTGCAAAGAGTGAGGTTTCAACCTTTTAGGTATTGCTTCTTCCAAACACTGCAGTGGATAAAGTTCATCTACATCAGCATAAACCACAAATGAGCTAATCTGATTTGTAGGAAATTCTCTATTCTCTGTCTCAGGCCCTAAGTTTAGTGAAAAAAAGAGTGAAAAAGCTCTTTCTGTCAAATCACAGAAAAATATACCAAACTGACCTTCCATTGCTCCTTGGGAAGCAATTTCACTGCCACGATGTCACCATTCAGGGCTCTGTTGCGAGCAACCACTCCATCAATAAAGATATCGCGAGTCCCATCCTAGTCAAAGAGGAAGAAAAATAAACACCAGACCAAAACATATTAAATTACAGTTGTTATGAGGTTTTAAACAGTGTCATCGAAAAAGACACACACCCTGGTGAGACAAACATCCTGCAGTTGTACACAGAAATGAAATGGATTCACCATATGCCCTTCAACATGCAATATCTTTCAGCAAATAAGCTCCTTTGTATGTATGTGCCAGCACAGTAGTTCCACACTATTTATTCAAGACAGAGCCAAGCCCTCAAGATGTATTGTCTGCAAGCTCTGTTCAGTTCCTCTGCAGTTACTCTTGGGAATGGGTTGGGATTTTTCTGCAGTCACAGTTCTTCACACACTGAGTTCCCAACTCAAGCGCTCCCAGGTATTGTTCAGAACACGTTTACAAGATGGTCTCTGCAAAGTGCCCTGTGCAGAGGTGCCCGCTGCTCTCCTGGTGAGATGGGAAAGCAGGGTCACACAGCTCCGGGATGAGCAGGTCAGTCTGTGATGGTGGCCTGGAGAGAGGCGCTGGGGATGTAGTCTCTTTTTTAAAATGAGTTAACACCCTATATTCTTCATTTGGCACAACTAATGTTAGAAGAGTTTCCAAAAAAATGGTGGCTACAGATGCCAACTGCAAGTCAGAAGATCTTTTACTGTAACAGACATGTTAGGACACCTTCTCTCAATACTCTGGGTTAATGTCCTTGCACAAGAGCCTCTACTAATTGTACGCACTATGATTATCCACCCCAGACATGTTTGGCATTTGGCTAATCTAGATTTAGTTTGGAAGATTTTCTTCATGGGGTGAATAAAGATGAAATTTCCTGAAGATGCCAACACAAAGGTTTCAGTTTTTAAAGGATTGCCAGTTTTGTCCCTTTTTTGGCTAATTATTGACAGTGCTCTTGCTGCTTTCATTTCTGTTTCCCATAATTCAGTATATAAAAAATGTCATGTGTCTGTTTACAGTGCCATGAGCGTGTCAAACCATGTGAGCATTTAGTATCAACATTAGCAGCCAATATAGTTTTTCTAGAGAGAGCTATCTTTGCATAATTTTGAGATACAAAAGAGGATGAATTTCTTAGATTCGTACTTCATTGTCTTTAAATGAAAAAAACCAGCCTCACAAGAATTAAAATTTTAATCACAACTTTAGTCGCTTCTCAGACACATACTCCTGAGTCTCATGTGCTTGAGTAAATCCAATCAGAACTACCAGTGTGCTCAGTCTCCAAGAAAAACTTCTTTTATAACCTGAAAACATGAAGCCCTAATATCACATAAATATCTTAGTCTGCTTAGATACCAAAACAATAAAACGGCAGAGCCCTGCCATGATGTGAAACTAAGGCTGTCCTCCAAGAGACCAAATTACTCTTAGAAAGAAAAGCAGCAGCAGCTCAACAGCTGTGTGAAAGCTGCCTCCCATGACAAGATGCAGAAAAATTGCAAAGCCTCTTGGACCAACATAATTCAAATTGGAAACTGTTCTTTTCAAAAAGCCAGATTTTTTACACATGGTCTTATTCATCATTTCTCCTCACCCTCTCCCTTCTGCCCCAACTCTTCACTTAAATCCACCACATACATAAAAAGAAAAGTTCAAAGTCCCTTTTTAAGGAAAATGCTTGCTTTTTTTTTTTTTGGCTGTACCTGTAGCTGCTCTGTGCTGCAGGACACAGGCTGGCATTCTTGATAATTTGTTTGTTCTACACTTTTTTCCCTTTTCTCCTGTGTCCAAGAAAACCATTTCCCCCACCCCCTATAAAAGCCCCTGATGCATCACACCATCTAGTTAAAGCTGTGTCTCCACACTCTGCAAGAGTCTTCTCCTGAATTGCAGCCAGTCACTCATCTCAAACAATATACCCCTCCATATATATACATTTCTATATGTGTATGCACACCTATTCTACAGCAATTAATTTCAATATGTGCAACAAAGCTGTGATCAGTCATGGATTTTCTCCAAAAAGAAACACCTCTGTACCTACAGCTCCGGGCTCCTGACTGTTAAGGGAACTTAGGCACTTCCAAGAACATTTGCGCGTCCCACTTTTTCCGTCTATGTCCCCCACTCTGCAAAGCTGGCACTCCAGATTATTAAAGCAATTTAAATGGCACAGAATACAAATCACTTGCAAAGTCTCAGCTGCTCCCAGGGTGCATATACTGTGTTGGCTGCAATGGCTTCAAGAGTTCTGCAGCCGCCTCCAGGGAGCACAGCACTTTTACTGCCCCATGGGCCACTTACGAATGTCACGGGCCCTGCTCTCTGCCCTCCTCTAAGAAGAGGGAGATCTGCAGTGCTTTCATCTGCTCTGGAAGTGTCTTCCACAAGCACAGCACAGCCACAGTCACTTCACCACTCATGCTCAGCAGTATCATTCTTCACCTTGACAATGCCGTCATTTCAAACCACGCTTCCGTGTGCAGGGAAGACACGAGATACAAGGCAGAGATTTAAATGCTCGGGTCCATCC
Source organism: Limnodromus scolopaceus (assembly GCA_028565335.1). Classification (NCBI taxonomy): domain Eukaryota; kingdom Metazoa; phylum Chordata; class Aves; order Charadriiformes; family Scolopacidae; genus Limnodromus; species Limnodromus scolopaceus. The sequence continues at coordinate 11,352,356 of JAOXNO010000052.1, forward strand.
TCTGCATGGCTTTCAGGAGAAAGGCCCCGGGCCTTCTCCTCAACTCTTCATGCAACAACGAGACAAGCAGACAGAGCACATTTGCAGCAAGAAACACCCTGGAACTTCTGGTGTTAGAAGGTGAACAGCTGTTGCATTTGAATTTCATGAAGCCACAGCCAAGTCAGAGCTGAAGAGAAAGGGGTACAGCACCATAGTCAACAGCAGAGAGAAAGGGTGATTTTTCACAGCTGCAGCTCTTGCAACATTGGGCAACGATGGGAAGTTCTGCAGAACATGAAGGCTGCAAACTCTTAATTATGGCAAATAATGGTATACCAAGGATGAGCTTTCTAAAGCATCTGTCTTAAAGTGAGGACTGTGTTCACACCAGCCAGTCATCTTCATCCAGGTGTTGATCCTGTTTATTATCACGGACAAGGCTGGTTCTGGTGTTCAGCTCCACAAAGGGCAGAAAAGCAGAAAGCGAGCTGAGAGAACAACCTTGGCTAAACCTCCTTCACGTGTGTCTTCCAGCAGCACAACAGTGAGCAATTGACTGCACGAGGCTGGACACTAGGGGCAATTGAGGTAAAGCTTCACATCCAATTAAACTCACGTGAGTAGCTGGATTTCTCATTTAACCTTATGTTTTGTAATATCAGAGAATATGTTTAACATCTTACACTTACAACACCTATGAGGACACCTGTAAAGGAAGGATCACAGCTCCCTTCCCACTGAGACACACATTGCTGCTTTACTGGTGTACTGGAGAGCTGCTCTGTACTTCTTCCCCTCTTTAACCTTAATTTACTTTGTGCACCCCCGACCTTCCTGCACTCCTGGAATGCCAGCCTTCTGTAACAAAGTGGGCTCCAAAACATTATCCCAAATGAACAACATGAACTGACAATGCCACGAATTTCAAGCCTTTCAATCCAAGCCCCAAAACAATAGTGCTGTCAGTAGCAGGGACAACAACGGAGTCAGTGTTTCCCTGTCTCTGGGCAGGCTCCGTCTTATCTCCCCCACACCAACTAAATGTTTCTATATGAAACTCTCTCTCATTGAGGGTAACATTTTCACCAAGTCAGTTCCAGATAAAAATCCTTGGCCGTGCCAGCTGTGAGGTCACCTTCCCTACTGGAAGTCCCTGAAATTGCAAGAGCCCCTCTTTTCTGTCAAAATAAGGAAAGAAGAGAGAAGAGGCACAAGCCAGTCCCATGCGACAGAAACACATCCCAAGCCAACCAAGATACAGTTCACGCAAAAGTGGGCACATGAAAAGGAATCATGCGTATTATTTCTGGAATGACTTTTCAAATTAGCTCATGCAGCAGATCGAAAATGGAGAGCATATTTGTTTAGGGAAGATTAACTTAAATCAGTGGAAAATCTATAAAACCTCGGCAGCCATAAACCAAGGGTTTCCAATTACGGTGTTTGGTGGTCCTCAAACCTGAGTTCAGCTGGCTTCCGTGGGACCTAGCGGTATCCCCAATTTCAGTAAGTAGTTCTCTGAGGTATGAAAAAGCAGGATTTGTTTGGGAATATTTGATTCAAAAGAAAATCCAGACAACGTTCATTTATTCCAACTCATTCACCTCTGAGTGACCTTTCGTGCACAGCATAACTCCTATCTTAATGCACCTTTACTTATGAACTTTAAAGCGTTATAAAATTACACTTACTGGAGATGGAATGAAGGCTTCATGGTACTTTTTAGGATTTATTCTCAAGGGTCCCTTAAAAAAAAAAGAGGAGAAGGAGAAAGATTATGCCTGAATCTTATTAATTTTATATAACATCAGTTAAATTAGAGACCTGTGGGTAATATATCTACTGTGAAACATGAGAGATACATCTAAATTTCCATTATACATTTCAAGTCTTGACAACTTAGCATCCGAGCAATTTCAAGCCAAAAGGCAGTTTCATGATAGGCTTAAGCTGATCTACTGCAGTCTGTCACCAAAGAGATGTTGAATCATTAGTTGCTGCTGCTACTGGGTGAACCGAGGATCCAAGCCCTCCTGTTCCCTTCACACATCTTCTGCTGAGCATCCACCAACTTTGTTAACAAACAGACAATAGGAACGATTTGTTTCGGAAAAGGAGAGTGTTGGTTTTGCTTATTTTGGAGGACAGGAGGAAAGAGGAAAAGCTGACCTGCCGAGCTTGCCTTATGGGGCTTTGGCTGCTTAGGCTGTTTCTGCAAACAGAAGGTAGCAGTAACTCTGGGATAAAGAACACTTCCAAAGAAGAATCAAAAGGATTTTCCAAAAACAAACATTTGAAGTCCACAGGATTAAATTCTGTTTAAACACGTTTAAAATCAAACTATCTTAAATCCATTTGAAACTCCGTGGTCTATCTATGGCTGCTTTGTTATCTGCCAACTCAAGTCACCTGTAACAAATTCTTATCACCCCTCCAAAGTAAACCAACCAGTTCTGCTGCTTGTGCTCACGTCCATCCAAGAGAAAGCGAGAGCCAACCAAGGAGTTACAGAGGCTATGCAAGAGCACCCTTCCTTCCCATCCCAAGAGGGGCCTGGGATTCGTGATTCAGGCGGCTGCAGTTACAACTGAGAACGTTTGATTCTTATGGAAATACAAGGAGATATCTGCCTTCAAGACAGGCTTCTGCTTTGGGCTGAAACTTGAAAACTTTCTCCACTTGTGTATTTGAAAGAACGTTGGCCAATTTGTTATATGAACAGATTCCATCTGTTTGCACTTCTGTGTTAAGCAATCACAGGAACCTCTCACAGGAATTGCTTCCTTAAAAATTTACTGCGGCATATAATTTTTTTATGTATTCTGGGAAACACTCAGACGATAGGAAAATAAAGCTGATTACATGTGAAAGTTTTGCTGCCTTGAAGAAGAATTTGCAGATTTATGGAGGTTTTCCATTGTTTTTATTTGCTTAAGTTTGGAAATACCAGCACCGTATATCCTATATTCTTTATGCGTTATTTGAAGGCTTTGCTGCGATGTCTTATTTTGTGCCTTACGTAACTGGTATTAACGAGCACACTCGCCACATGGCAGGCACAACTCAGGACAACGGCACGAAAACAAAGACGACCCACTGGGAGCAACCCTGGGGATACTTTATGCTTCGGCAAAGTGAGAGCTAACTCGCTGTCATCAGCCTCTATTAGCGCTGGTACCCACTGATGGAAAACTCTCAATGATCGTTTCCCCCCCCCCTTATTTCCCAGAATCAGCCATCAAAAACAACACGCTGTTAATAAAGGAAGCTGTTACGAGAGCGAAAGGAAAAAATGAAAATGGATGGTTGCTCTGCTTGACAGCGAGTCAAATAATTCCCATACCAGCATCTACCCACCAGCCCAAAGCAGATGAGGGGATATCCTGTGTGACTCCGCAGAACCCCCTTGAATTGTTTGGGACAGCTGTCAATCAGCCAGGTGCAAATGCCCGTTACACGCGTGAAAAATCAGGTTTTGTGTCAGTGGCCCAGAAGGCGCCAGAGTGGCTCTGTGCACATGGATGCCCAGCTCAGGCGAACACACAGAGGAGCAAAGTGTTACCATGTTTACCACGCAGAGGGTTTCTCTGCATTTTATATGCACTACCTAATTATGATCAGCATTAGAATTCTTACGTCAAGTAGCATTAAAATACTTCTGCTCTGTCCTTTAAGCAAGGAACTCCCAAAATTTATCTTAGAAAGCAGATGGGCCCTATTATCTGTGCCTATGAAAATTCTATTTACAATGTTGTACATTTCACGCTGTGATATCATATCTGGAACCAGTCACTCTCCCCATCTGCAATGAACAACTGTTCTCATATGTGTATTAGGGGGTGAGGACCTGGCTCCAGAGTCTCATGATGTCACACTAATGTTGTATTATTTTACAATAGCTCACAAATAATAGCTGCTATATTTATCATTGTTTTTATGTCAGTTGGGCCTTTGTTTTGAAAGGGAAGAGAAAGGTTTGCAGGAAGATTTCTAAAACGCTTTCTAATGATTCAAGTCAGCTTCACACACACTTGCCAAAAAAGTTTCTAACCTTATCGAGCTTCCCCAACAAGATACAAAAGGGTCATGATTTCTCAAGTTGCTCTGCTAGAACCAGGGTAGGCAACCGCTCAGAATAAACTTCAAGCATCTCAAATCACGCCAGTTTAACAGCTCTCATAACACATATGCCTAAATTGGTTTGTATGTAAAAAAACACCAAAAAAGGTCAGGGTTCAAGCATCCCGCTTGCTGCCGAGGCCACCTTTGAAAAAAACAATCCACAAAAACGAGGGAAACCCCAGCCTTCATACCCACAAAAGAACAGCTTTCTAAGGAAAACCACCCTCTCAGTGGCAAAGCAGGCTCTGCTCCCCTGTACGCCGCGCACTCTCGCTCCACCTGACCCCAGCATCCCTGCAGGGAGGGTCTGGGAGATGCTGGAGGCGTGGAGCAGACATGAGTTTCTGGCTGGTGCTTCACAGGATGATTACGGTCCTTTGGGTCAATGTTCCTTAATACATAACCTGACTTCATCTGTTGTGTATAGCCAACACCAGTCGCTTGCGTAACTACGCAGAAGTTATTCAATCTTGTTTGCCTTCAGACCAGCCGATGCGATTCCAACCAACCTGATACGCTTGGTGATTGCTCACTGCCGACAGTTTTACGGGCGGTGAAGTGAGAAGTCTACGCACTCTTAAGCGCTTGAGCTCAGATCCCCTTTTCTTGTGGAAGGAAACTTCCGCACACGTCACATGATTAAATGAATCCAGGAATCCTGCAGGGCACACTTCTCCATACTACTTATCGAAAACTGAGTTATGTCAGATACAGTACCAGAAGCCATTAAGACTAATGTATTGACAGACGTCAGCACCCATAAAGATAACACTTTTGTTCTTCCTGATCTAAGACTGCTTAATCTTCATGGCACTCGTGCTTTATCTGAGCAATCTCCACATCTGCCAGCAGTTTCCGTAGGCTGGCCTTTCAGGAGCATTTAGTTGCTTAGTTTCATTTCCAGGGTCCAGCAACATCCTCAGAGTTCACGGTAGGGTCTTTTCTCTCTAACAGATCTCTCACATTCTCACACAAATATATGCAGATCCAGTGTTACCAGGATGCTCCAGGTCACACCTCTGCTCAGAGAGTCATGCTTCTGGCTAGCACTGAAGTTTGCTCAGGACCATCAGATTCAGACCAATAGGTTTTTTCTCCTCTTCCACAGGCTCTTGTGGAACATTTTTGCTGGTTACCATGCCAGACCAATGCCCTGCTTTTGGGGATTAACACAAGAGGTATTTGTTCACTATGTCTCTTGTCCTTGTACAGGGCAGTGCTGAATATTTGCCTATTCACTAAAGCTGCTTCCAGGATCTCACCTATCCTGTTTGAGATTGCAATGATGAATGGTCTTGATGAGATCATAAGGATGAATGAGCTGAAGATGAGAGATACTGAGCTGGGATGCCCATGACACTCAGCCTTAAATGATTAAATCCAGCTTCTAAAGCCTCAACTGTTTCCCTGAGATGTGAAACTGGATGAAAAGAAAACAGATAGAGCCTAAGAAAGCATGTATGACTCTTCCAGTTACGCAGCACATGACCTGGAGCAGACACTACGCATTTACAAGAATTCAGGATTCTTGTGCCAGAGAGCATGCAATCACAGGTCCCCCGGGACTCAGCATTTCGTTGGGATTCTCAGGTAGTAGTCATAGCCTGATGTGCCTCATCTGCAGCTGCACTCGACCTCATAGGCAGTCTACACTATTGGGCTGCGTTACCAAAAAAACAGTGCCAAAACCACCCTTGAAGGTAAGGCACCAGCTTTAGTTGGTGCCAAATGCCACTACAGCCATGGGGAGAAGTCACAGCTTGAGGCTCCCATTTCTTCCCTCATCATTTGCTTCCCAGTCTGGATGTCTGTGACAATCTATAAAAAGGCCCTGGCCTAAGGTCTGGGTAGTCCAGTGAACCAGTCTGATCATCAGCATAGACATTTTTCTGAAAGCTAAGAGCCAATCAGATTGGTCTTCGGGAGGGAATCAGGCAATCTTATATGTGGAATCCTCATCACACCTCCAGAAATTATGCCATTACGTCATTATACAAGAATTACTATCCAATTATAACAAGAAATCAGACAAAAAAAGAAGTGGTCTCACAATACATTGCAACTTTAATGTATTGATGAAAGTAAGTATAACAACCTCACGAGCATTACAACACTAATTAAACAGCAAAGCATCAATGTGTGTTTGGGTAAACGATGCCTCAGCATGAGTGTCCATCATGCCCTCACTGACTTCCACCTGCCCTTTTTTTCCCCAGCCAGTCTGATCTCACTGGGACACTGGGTGTGTCCTGAAGAACATTACATCAGGCTGAGGACTGTGGGACGCCATCCTCTTCTACTCCTCACTGAACCCCAGCCCTGCCTGCCTTTATGCCAAACTCCTTCTGAGATCCAGCTACCCACACAAATGGTAGGTCCACCCCAACATTTTGCCAGATATTGAGAGAGAAACTGCTGCCTAATTAAGGCTGCAGTTTTATAGAATCACAGAATCATAGAATGGTTCAGGTTAGAAGGGACCTTAAAGACAATCTAGTTCCAACCCCGCTGCCCTGGGCAGGGACACCTCCCACTAGACCAGATTGCTCAAGGCCCCATCCATCCTGGCCTTGAACCTCCAGGGCTGGGGCATCCACAACTTCTCTGGGCAACCTGGGCCAGTGTCTCACCACCCTCACAGTAAAGGATTTCTTCCTAATATCTAATCTAAATCTCCCCTTTCAGTTTAAAACCATTCCCCCTCATTCTACTGCTCCACTCCCTGATAGAGTCCCTCCCCATCTTTCCTGTAGCCCCTTTAGGTACTGCAAAGGACTATAATGTCTCTCTGGAGCCTTCTCTTCTCCAGGCTGAACAACCCCAACTCTCTCAGCCTGTCCTCACAGCAGAGGTGCCCCAGCCCTCTGAGCATCTTCATGGCCCTCTGCCAGACCCACTCCAACAGGTCCATGTCCTCCCTTTTGCTATTCCAAATCGAAGCATATAGCTTGATCTTTGATCTTTAGAATCTGTAAAATGAGAACATGCTTATTGCTAGCCGTTCAGGGCAAATAACCATATGCATGCATGCAAATGATTTTCTGTATCTTGATGGGCTTTTCAGCTCCATCTACTATCTGTGCCTTACTTCAAGTAAACCACACACTGTCATCAGTGGCTGGGTCAGCCCTATGACCTTAAGGGAGTGCAAAGAAAATTATGAAAGTAAATCAAGGGTCGAGCACCACTACTTGGCCTTTTGAGATTAATTTAACCAGTTGCATCACAGTTTATAACACTTTACTGCAATGCCCTGGCAGGCACAGCCCTATGAGACCCCAGGGACCACACCATTACCTGCATCATCACTCTCCTTTTTTTTTTTTTTTTTGTGGGAGGTAGACTTCTGGGAAGAGTTGATAGACTGAAAAAAGAAGAGTAGATCTGGAAGCTGAAGCGTTTGCACATCACTGCTGAGAGCTAATGAACATCTTTGCAAGAAATTTCAGCAAGAAGTATCTTGCTAAAGGCATCCATTTTTACTTACACTGGCAAAGACAGAGGTTGCCAGCACCTGCTGTGGTTTTGAGCATCATTTGTAAAATTAAGTGTCTCCACGATAAAGACTATCATGGCTAGTAGACCATCAAACCAGAACTCTGCAATTCATCATGACTGTGGATCAGAAATTTTACAGAAAATGCAATCAAACCAAAACCTATGTCAGCTGAACTTAAAAGGTTTCATTCCACTTCTAGAATCTCCCGAGAACAGGAGAAAATCTTCCTCTAACATCTGCAAACGGTACATCAGTTCCCTGTCATGCAACCAACTGACATTAATTTTCAACAAATGCCTGCGACTTCCACAGACTTATCACAAAGAGCATGGACGTATGTTCTAAGCACCTGAATTAGCTCTCCCCTTTTCAGTCCTGCTGAAACATCTTCTTTTGACATGTAGGCTTCAAATATGCTCTTCTTTCTCCCTCGAGTGGGTTTATTTCGATTCTTTCTATCCCCTGGTGTTGCGACAGCAGCATAGGGTCCTCCTGCAAACAAAAATTCATAAGTGTTATCTTCCCCACCAAACTCGTCCATGTATCTTAACAGCTGCTGTACAGAGGCTTTGTACTCAAAAGTTGAACTTCTGAGAACAGATTGCCCAGAAATACTGGCACCCAACTTCAGAGCACCAAAAAGTCTGGAATAATCATATTTTACAAATAATCAACAGTCTTTTACAGCTCATTTTAGAGTTAAGAGCATTCATCCCAGCCCATCTTTTAATAATGCTGAGCACATGCTTCAAGGCAGCTTATTCCTGAAGCGTGTACGCACTCTGCTTTAATACCTCTGGGAGTTCCCAGTTGTCTAGGATTTATTCTGCTGTCTGAATTGTTCATTGTTTCTGTCTGCGATTCAGAGAGTTGCCTCTTCCTATCGAAGTTCTGGGGAGTTCTTGCAGATTCAGAGTTGTTTCTGGTCCTTGAAAACCCTCTCTTTTCTGCACCTGAAATCAAACACAGGTTTGAAATAACAGGGGAGGGAAGAGGAACCCCATTGCCAGCTTGTGGTCCTGGTGAAACTCATGGTCTGCAGTACCTCAGTACAAATCACAACTGTGAGTCATGCTCTTTCTCCAAAAGAAACCATGTCTCCATTAGTTCATTTGTAATCTGTTGGATCTTTGTGCCTCTTAATCCACCACTAATTTATTTTAGCATAAATAAAACTCTGGAAATTACGATACTAAAATTGGACAGAACCCTTCCAAAATCCTGGGAAATTCATTAGAGCATATAAAATGTGAAATTGTTAAACTGTTTCCAAAGCCCCTACATCCACCCCATTAAACCCCCAAGTAGTGAGGAAAATATAACTTCCCTACAACTTAATTAAGTAGGGCAGGAATAAAGAAGAAAAAAAAATTCTCAACAGCCCACCCTGTAATAATTAATTTTTGAGCTACCAGAGGCAGCATGGCACACACCGACACCCCAAAGAATCGCCAAGGCTCCAAATGTCCAGCCTGCTCAGAATAGGCCATGATCATACGAAAATATTCTGCAAAGACTCACCCCTTCCTTCCCTGCCATCACCTCAGCCCCTTCCCTACAGCCAGGAGAGCAAGCAGCAGCTTCCAAAGCGTATGCCAACGCTGTTCCACGGATCAGCACATTGGAATGCAACCCAGCGCCGTGCAGCTGCCCTCTTGGCCCTCCACCTGGATACTGAACATGTCATCACAGCTTTGCCTTCCAGCCCCTCCTGGCTACGCTCCCTGGGTCCAAGCTTGTACCTGCAAGTCAGAAAACGCGCAATGCCAACTTGTGTGCTATGGGGCTGTCCAAGTTACAAGGCACATTTTAATCTTTAATTTATTTTTTTACGTATGGTACCCTTCACAAACAAAATTGCAGATTGCTTCATAGAATTCAACTGAAGCAGTGAGGAAGAAAAAAATGTTTAAAAAGCTGTACTTAAGCAGAGATATTTTAAAATACGGTACAATAAGAGAAAACTGCTACTTTACTCAGTCACAGACAAAAAGTAACTTCCATATATAACAAGTAAATCAGCAGGAAGACGGAAGGATTAATCAAGTCCAGCAGAGAAGACACCAAGAGGGTGTTGAGGGACAAAACTCAAGGTGCCGGTTCAGACCACCCCAGAAGGAGATTAAATTCCACAGCAGAGTCTCCAAACAGGACACTGAAAGGCAGAGGGGTCCTCTGTGTTCAGTGATGATGAGGACAAGGGCAACATAGTTTGACCGCTTTCTCCATGACCAAGCTTTTCATACTCTGCACTTGACTTCAGGGAGGAGACTGCCCGTGGGAGGCTGCGGCTCTAACGCAGCAAGAGCTGCAAATTTGGGTTTCAACCAACGTGAAGGAGGCAACACTACCTGTACGGACCACAGGATGAGATAAACTAAAATTAACTCATTTGCAAACGCCTAATGAACTGATTTGCAAATTCCCTAAGGGTCAAGTGATTTAAGTTCAAAAACAGACACTGAAACTAAAAGCATGGACTAGAGAGATCTGAGCGGAACAGCTTTAGAATTGGCAACGTGGTTTGCTCTGGAGAGGTGTTTCAGAGGCATTTTGGTGAAAGAATCTGACTTAAACTGCACCAGGAAGGACCTTAGGAACACTAGTGAAAAAGCAAGGCACTAGACTGATCACCCAGAAAGGTCATGCAATCTGCTTCGTTGGAGGTTCTTAAAAATAGGTGAGACAGACGGCTGCCAGAATTGGTCTAAAAAGAGTAGTTTTTTCCTTGAGGTAGTGAAATGGATTACACGAGCTCGTAAGGTCTTCTAAAGCCCTCGTTTCTATGACAGCAAGTCACAGAAAATACTACTATGAATTAAAGAACTCAGGATAAAAGGAAGGCTAAACCTTAATGTGCAATTAAGAAGGAGCTGCAAAAAAAAGAGCAGAAAATTAAAATGCAGGGGCGGAAAAAAAAAAAAAAAAAAGAGTTGGGAAGTGAGCTGAGAGCCAGAATTAGACATTGCAGAGCAGAGCTGTCCCAGCACTTGCCGTGGCCATCGGTTCAGAAAGTTTGGGGCCACTACTGCCAAAAATAATGCACAGCAACAGCAGAGGGTGGGGAAGCACCTTGCCGTGCTGAAAGGTAGAAAGCCTTTGGCTTACTCTCCAGTGGGATTTTTCGTCCGCTCAGACTTGATCACAAACTCAAAGAAAAAGTGTACTCGAATGAACAAACTCTGCTTCTACGCAGCAGTTTACACACAGCCACTTTGGAGAAGTACTTGACCCCATTGGCCATGGTGTTTATGGCTAAACAAAACCACCCCCGTTACAAAGCCACAGACAACTGTCACAATTAGCATTCAACTGGAACACATCGAATTCCGCATGACTGTAATTTCTTGTATTTCTCCTTTTAAAAGGAAGAGAGTTAACTACAGGTTGCCATCTGTTTCAACTAGATTCAATATTTGCTTCTGTAACGCACCTGTCCCCTAAAATTGGAAATTAGAAATACTTCACATGATGGGCTTTCCTCCGGTCCCTGCTGCCCAGCATTAATATTCTGACAGATAAACAGACATCATTCCACAAAGCAAACCGTAGCTTGACTACTCTATAGATAGCGTAGGATATATTGAGACTATCCTTTCTGAAATAACTGCTATCACTGACTTAGTTAAACTCTAATTCCGGCACCAGGTGTGCCAAGAAGTCTGACTTTTTCTGTGGTGTTACAGTGGTGTGAATTGTAAGATAAAATAAAATCCTTTAAGGTAAGATCTTGCACCAAGGAATAACACATTCTAGACATTAAAATAATCAATTACTAAATAAATTAACAAGAAAATAAATTAAAAATTAAAAATAACTTCAGTAGAGGGGAGACTAAAGTGCAGTGACCAGGAGTGGAAGGTGGTGGATATGTCCCAACGGGAGGGCTGAAGGAACCACAATGCCCCAAACACATCTGCATGTGCAGAACCACTCGAGCTTGACCGCAGACACGGATGTATTCACAACACACAGCAAATGCAACATGTTTGGGTATGTTTATCTGGCTACACAGACGATGTAGAGCTGCTCTCCATGGATGCAGCTACCACTTGCCTGGGATTTCTAGCTGTTCTGCCATTTCCGATGGGAAATAATACAGGAGTGACAATTTGAGGAAAGGCGGTTGACTGTTCACTGCCTGAAGTCCTCTGGAGAGAGACAGGTTGAAATAACCCCAACACCTGTATCAGGCGAGGAGGCTGCCTATAAAGGTGACAGAGGGACACCTAAATAGGACCAAGTATTCTACAGGCGGAGCAGGGAACCACCTCAAACTAGCCAAGGGGAAGCACCAGTGGGAAGCAGAAACACACCACCAGGAAAAGGAGCAGAAAGGATGGAGCTGGGGGCTGGCTCCAACCCAGGAGCCCATTCCAGCATCCTGCATGCCGGAAAGCAGAGGCTGGTTGAGATCTGCTGGGAGGACAGCGCTGGAGCTCAATCTAGAATCCAAACCATCACACTTCATCTGCGCCACAACAAAAACGACATCACACAATGGCACATTTTGGTCTTTAAACTTAAGTACCTATTAATCTTTTCTTATTTTGGAAAAAAAATATGCACGCAGGAAGCTTCCCAGAATAATTGATCTGGCTTACAGTAAGAGAAGAGGCTTGATGTTTTAAATCAGCTTATTTTGACATGATTTATACAAAATCATTCTATAGTTTAGGTTTTGAAAAGCACTGCATTTAATTAAATTTACATCTATTAGTCAGTTGATCAACTAGATGGCCAACTAAATCAGCCAAAATGTTCAACTAAACATGAAGTAAGCAGGGCCAGAAAGGCTTTAATTTTGTATTAAAATTTGCATATTGCTTTACACAAGAAAGAATCAAGACCCTCAATTTTATTTACCTAAAATAAAACATTTCCAACTGCCCTCTAACACCTGACAAGCTATTTGATTACTACCAGCACAGAAGGAAAATATTCCTCACTGAATTTTCATCAGCACATCCATGACTCCTTGAACACCTCCCATCCAGGATCCAGCAAGAACTAGTTTTACTTGAGAGATCTAAGTAAATTCCAAGATACGGACAACTTGGTACAGCTTTCCCCTTTCTTGTCAAAGGGAAGCCACCCTGTCAGTAGGCATTTTTACCTCTAACTAAGCTTCCAGCTTTGTTACCGTCTACATTACTTATATTTATCCCAACTCCCCGGGATGGGCAGGACTGTGAGAGCATCACAACAATTGCACTGGTAACACCTCTACACGTTTAGGACTCTCACCCCGCTGACAGCTGTCTCGACATGCAATGATTCCTTTTAGATTTAAAAAAAAATAATTAGGTTGACAGCATTGGACAACACAATATTATTACAAATTTTTCCAACACAAAATATTTCCACCTACTACTTACCTTTATCAGTCCATGACTGGGCACCAACACCTCCGCTAACTCTGCAATTGCCAAGAGGATTTTCCATTGCTTCCCAGCATTAGATCATGATCTAGATATGCAAAGGAATCTTTCAAATATCCCTGCTTTACAGTTAGCACAAGCGTGAGAAGAAGCAGAAGTCTACCTCCAGAACTGATAACATGCAATAGAACAATTTGTTATCGGTTAATAGGACACTCTGGACAAATGGTTACTAAATATTTGTCCGTATTTCTACAATGTTTCATTTCATCCCTGACACATTTCAATGACTTAAACCAATTTCCTTCTACCCTTGTTAGAGGTTCCCTGACATTTAATTCTTCAAGACAACCCAGCTATGCACTTAGGAAAGCACTGTAAGGATACACCCATGACCTAGAAGACATGGCAGATACCAAATGAAGGGTTTACCCAACACTGCCCTACCTCCAAAGCAGGAATTAACTGACTAAAGGCAATGAGAACTTCTCTGATGCCAACCCCTGCTTAGTCCTCACTCCCATTTTTAAGTCAGACTAGGTTAAGCATGGCAAGAAAGTTAAATAAAGCATGTTCCTGCTTATCCTTACTAAAGACTCAAGGAATTAGAGTTCAACCACGTGTTAGCCCAAGGTGTCACCTCACAGATCTACAAGTTCAAGATGGCCTTTGGCTCCTGGCAGAGGTGGAAAAGCAAATTTTAGAAACCATCAAATTTGGTCTTTTACAAAATGAATATTCTCTGTGACCTGCCAAGAACTCCCACCTGCAGCTTTATGAGCCATTATGGATGCTGATGCGTTAAGAAGGCATAGTCATAGTCTCAATACAAGAGTTCAGCTGACGGAAACTGCTCCCTGTTTTGCAAAAATGTCTAGGACCCCAAATATCCCAAACCCTACATAGCCCCTGAACAACACAACCCAGGTACTTCTGTGAATCTAACTCAGCTTTGCTGAGCTGGGGGGGGACAGTTTCTGGCTGGTAACTCCAGATAGGCACAGACCTAGTGTTGATACTGTTATACCAGGAAACTATTCTTTTCATTCTCCAAAGTCAAATAAGTCCTACAAGCAAAAGCACGCTTTGCCAGTACAAACTACATTAACATCAGGGAGGTTTTGTGAGGATCCCCATGTCTTTCCCTTTCATATGCTTAAACAGGCAATTTAAAAGCTATTTGATATATTCTACTGCTCAAAGAAGCCTCTAAAATAATTTCCTCTCAAATTTTAAAAGCCAAAATACATTTGTTAGATTGTTTTTAATTTCTAATGCACCAGTGACAGCCAGTATAGGCCATATTATATAAGTAACCAACTCAAAAACTCCGACCACTTCAATGACTACTACAATATCCGGGATTGAATTACCACACACAGGCAAAAACAACAGGCAAAACCAACAAACACCATTGAAGTGATCTCAAATCTGAGTTATGTCAACACAAAAGACTGGTCATAGACAGGCCAGAAGTAACTAGCTATTTATGTTTTGCAAAATATTTTGCGGATTTAAGAGATTAAATGTCCTACTAATGGTAACAGCCAAGTACTTTTTTTGTTCTATTTTCTTTTAAAAGGAAATACACAAAGACAGCTGTTGGTATAGCTGCTCAGGGAAAGAGTTCTGTAGCAGGAAAAAAAAAAAAGAGAGAGAGAGACACTCCTTGGAAGATATTTCAAGCAAAACTCTGTGCTAGAGCCCCAATAACAAAAACAGGACCAAAATCCATCCACCACACTCCCTGCGAGCTCAGCTCCGCTCCAGCCTGTGCTAGGAACAGCCGTGCTTCAACGCTGCTCTCGACATGAATTAAATGAGTTCAGAGTTTTCCGATAGCCTTGGAACAGAACCACCACCGTGCACTTTACAGTATCTTGAAGCAAACCGGTTAAATAAAGTAGATGGCTCGAGATTAAAGACAAAGCAATAGAGAGAAATGAGGATGCCACGGGAAAGAATTCATTAGAGATGTAGGAGTGGAAAGGCAAGACTTTGAGATATGTTATCACTTCAGTGAGGTTTCATTGCAGCAAAGAGACATTCAGAAGATAAACCTGGTAGGCACTATTTCAGATGCTCAATCTGGGGGCTAAGAGAAAGCCTGAGAGCACATTCTCCTTATCATGAGCAAATAAAAAAAGAGATCCTCTCCTTCTTTGATGAAATGTAAACTCAAAGAATCCTGAACTGGAGGTTCTGCAGCACACTCCTGTGCTCAGTCCAAGCCTGACCACAGAGCTGAAGGGAGATCCTACAACGCTGCTGTGAGTCGGCCTCGAAAATTATCTGAAATTATCTTAATGACTGAAAAGTAGGGCAAACTTCCGGGAAAGGGAGTATCTTGGCGGAAGTGGAAAAGGATGGTGATATGACAGCACTGTAGGGATTTAGCCAGATGGCAGATTGCATAATTAAGCTTAAAGTTAATTAAACAGTCATTCAAAGAAGAGAAACAATGCAGACCTACATTTACATGCATGGGCTCAGCCAAAATGTAAATTCTATGCAAATGTCCCAAACCAAGGGGAGGATGTATTGAAATCCAGCTGCCAAGACTGGCTCCCATGCCCACCAGTCTCCACTAATTGACCCATTATGATGAGCCACCAGGGCCCAGCCACGGCATAAATCTGATCTGTATCTTTCCACCATCAAGACAAATCAAAATAAAATGAGAAGACAGTGCTCAGAGTGAAGGCCTGTCCACACAGCTCTTGAACGTGATTTCAGGAGTGATTCAACGCAACCGGTTCCTCCAGCAGCAGCCCAACTGGTTACCAGCAACCCTGCACAACGTGACACAGCTCCTCCGCCTATGCCAATCACCAGCTTGTCTACCAGTGCAACTGTGTTCATGGACCAGGACACGCTCCGGCCACAAGCCATCTGTGCACCCAGGAACAAACCTGGAGAGCTCTCTCGCCCTGCCTCTTTGGAGAAGGTGATGCTCTAACCACTTTTGGCAGAAAGTCTGCTAAAATCTGCACAAAAGAGCTGAACATCCAAGAAAAAAAAAAAGCACAAATGGAATTCTTGGCACATGGGGGACACGCTGGTCCCCAGCGGGTGACTCCCAGATGGGGAAATACCGGCTATCTGTGAGTGAGTTTAGAGGGCCATGAACTGCTTCTGGAGGTGACCGTGCCCCTGGTTGTAAAAGATTCAGACATTCAGCAATCTTACAATATGCCATTGAGGAAGAAACATTCCTATTTAAGGATGGAGGTAGCAAAAAAAAGTGAAGTGGCATGTCCATGGATACCCAAGAAAATCAGGAGCAGGAACAACCGCTCACTTTCAGACTCATGGAAATGAGGTGGGAAGCACATACATGGTGGGAGGTACATGTTGCCACAGCTCTTTTGCTTTAAGCTGTGGATACTTATTTAAAACTTTTGTGCTGCATGTCCCTAGATTTCGATATGAAAATGTTCTTGCTGACTTTGGCCTTCTGAAAGGGCCTATGCTTTGAAAAACTGAAATGAAGAAAAATGCACAATGGATTCTTTCTGCTGCGGAAAACAATGCTGTGGAAACTGCTCCCAAGCGCCAAGATCATGTGTCCACAACACCATGATTCCTCTTCCAAAACACTTCCAAGCATCCTGATGCTTGCAGGATTTTGACTTCAGTAACTCAGACAGTAATCGCAGTTTTATTCAATTCCTCAGCAGGGTTTGTGTTGTAGGAATACTACATGAGTGCAAGAGCCAAAGATACCATTCCAGGCTCTGAACTAAGGGTTGGTGACGAAACTCATTTAGTAGCAATAGACTAAAAGTTTATCAAAATAGTTACTGTGCTCCAGCTGCGTGCAGCAGCACAGCAGCGTTGTCAGGGAGGGGATAGAGCTCTTCTGGTTTTCAGGACTCTCTGTGAACCTGCTCCACCCTGCTCCTGACCTCCTAACTACCTACTCCGCCTGATGACTGCACTCCTCCAGGCTTCCACTCCTGCCTTGGGATGTGGGTCAGGGCTGCCTCCACTGTCCCCTCGACCTTCCATCCTCCCCCAAGGCATCTTCCACGATAGCTTTTGCTCTTGGTTTTATCCAGCAACTACGCCATGGAAAAGGCTTCCTCAAGACTTCAGGCAAAACGCTTTAAAAACGTAATATTGCGGAAGTTCTTTCTTTGATTTCTCTGGGCTTCAGTAGCTTGAGGGAAGCAAGGTGCTCGATGATCAGAGGAAGCCAAGAGGCTTTGAAAGGCAAAATACCTGTTGGGAGGTGCTAGAAGACATTAACAGCTGAAGAAAGGAAAGAACCACTTTCAGATTCACACATATCCCGAGGTTACCAAAGGTGCTGCAGAAGAAGAAAACTTGCTGAGGAGCTGTTCCCCATACTGCCCGTTCAGTGTGGTAGGTACGTAATTCACAGCCCTTAGCACTGTGAGGAAAAAAATGCTTAAAACCATACAAACTGAACAAAAATACATTACCACTGGAGGCTTATATCTGTAGAGCACCTGAAATACTCTCCAAGGCATGACCTGCCCCATACATCTGTGGGCTGCAGCTGCTAGTGTTGACATTTTCCTTCAGCACCCTGGAAATTCTTATTTTTGTTACAAGACACATTATTTTATGCAAGAGATCCCAACATTTTGTTTTCCATCCTACTCCAGCCAAGTTTGAACTCTCCGTAGCTTGGATTTCCCCACAAGAGGGAGTTAGGGACATGCAGCCCACAGCATTTCATGGAGCTAGCTGGTAGGGTACTTGGTGGGAGAGCAAGAGACGGACACCAGCAGACAGATCAGGAGACGGAAGCAGAGGCTGGAGAGAAAGGCAGCAGTGAAAGCCCTGC
Source organism: Limnodromus scolopaceus (assembly GCA_028565335.1). Classification (NCBI taxonomy): domain Eukaryota; kingdom Metazoa; phylum Chordata; class Aves; order Charadriiformes; family Scolopacidae; genus Limnodromus; species Limnodromus scolopaceus. The sequence goes on from JAOXNO010000052.1 coordinate 11,370,156, forward strand.
AGCAGCCATGGCATGGGGAGGAATCACAATTAGCCACTGAGGCCAGCTGCAAAGCATCTGTCCTACCTACCTGGGTACCCATGATGAAGGAGGTACTTCAGAGATTATCCAAACAACAGGCCAAAGCGGACTGGGGCGTGCGGGCTGCCTGACCTCATGGGTAGCAGAGGACAGAGGGCTTTTGCAAATTAATTCCTGTTTGAACTACAGCATATTTTGGGGGTAAAATCTGTTATCAGGGCTTTTAAACATGCCAGCGACTGCACACATACCACAAGCCTTGGTAAAACTGTTCCAATGGTCATTTACCCTCACCGCTAAATTGTGCTGTATTTCAAGCCTGGATTTGTTTAGCCTCAAATGCGTTATATCATAATCTGCTCAGCTGAGTAGCCTATTATTGAACATCTGTTCCCCATGTAGGCAATTTACTGAAAGCTCCCTTCCCCCAAGCATCTCTTTGATAAGTAAAGCAGGGTTCCTCAAATCATTCACTCACGATCCCAGCGTTTTAATCTTCCTTGTGGCCGTCCTCTGAGTATTCATCAATTCATCACCATCCACCCCGAACAGAGGGCATCACCACAGGATACAATACTCCAGAAGCTGCTGCTGCTGCCGTGCCAAAGGCACACACAGTCCATACTCCATCTTCCAATTCCCATGCTCATACATTACCCTTTTGGCCACATTTCACAGGAGGGGGATGTTCAGCTGATTAATCCATCAAAAGCGCACAACTTTTTTCCAAGCTGTTGCTTCCCACACGGGGTTCCTCCCACTGCTAGCATGGCTCTATGCTGGCCCGATAAATGGATTTTGTTTTGCCTGCTCCCAGTCCACCAAGTGATCCAGACGGCTGCCAGTAACTGCCCCCATTATTCAATACTCCCTGCGGTCTCCAAGCCATCCAAAAAAACTTTCAATCCTACTTGTATATTTTCTTCCTGACGATTGACAAAAGTATTAAACAGCACAGGGTCAGAACATGACACCGCAGGAACCAGACACACCTGTTGGTAACAACTCTCAATTGATTGCTGCATTTAATTAGTTCAGCTAAACAGCTTTTAAACCATTACACCCGCGCTGTGATTTTATTATGCTAACACACTTGCATCCCTACTCGCACTTTTATCATCAAACTCCGAAGAAACTGACACTAAGGGAGCTCAACAGGACCTTTGTTGCATAACTTGATGACAAGTCACATTAAAGTAAAAATTTAAAATTCATTAAAAAATTAATTCAGTTCTTCAGCTTATTATTTTCCTGGGACCAACATCACACCGACAAGCAGTTACCTGAGCTACATAATGGGGGTCTCATTTCAGAGAGTGGAGCTAAAGAGAAGAAAAAAACCACAGGTTTCAAGTGGGGTTTTTTTGAAAATAGCAGGTTAACAGCAACAAGTGTTTCCACTGATGAATATTATTTCACTGGCAGGTGAAGGAAGCTACTTCATGGAGATTAAAGCTTTGCTACCAATGCAAGGGCTCCTGCTGCAGAGCTCGGTCCCGCTGCACCACGGTGAGCTGAGGGCTCTAGTACAGGGCATGGAAGACGCTTATTAGATCACATACAAAACCCACAGTCCCTGCAAGGGCAGGATCTCATCTCCCCAAGAGAGGATACATCAGATGTTAACTCGCATACTGTAGCTGATGCTAGCCAAAAACACAAGTTGCACAAGATTCAGGAATGCAACATTTTTTTCTATCAAAAGCAAGAGAGAAATTTATGTTTGTGATGACGTTACTAAACCATTAGAGAAAGGAGCATTCTATTTTTCATGTGCTTCTCAGATGGGGCCATACAGTAAATCCAGTTTTGCCTCCTCTCCCATATCTTATTACTACGATTAACGTCATCTAAGGAACGTTACATTGGACCTGGCAAGATTAGCTACATTTTAAAGATTTCCACAGCAACCAACATTCTCCATTTATTGAGCTGATTCTGTGGCCTTTACTAGATCACTGGCTCATATTTGCTGGTGCCAGATAGGGAGATAACAGCATTCTTAAGTACTGAATTTCACCACACAAGAATTGGAGGGCTCACCACTGAAAAGTAGCATTATCTTAAATTTGTCTTAGAAGAAGGGAAAAGCAGAAGCTGTGGTTCTTCCTCCAAAGTTCCCCCAGAGGAACAAAGGCAAATACAAAATTTACTGCAGTGTATGACGGAAAAACAAAACCCCTAAGATTTTGCCATCTTGTTAAGGCTGGTATTTCTTGACCATCTGTGCCCATCAAACATGCAGGAAAGCCATTCCAGGACATTTCCTTCGCCTATCCTGAACCTTTTAAATGTCAGGATTACAGCCACAAACACAACATCACCATCCAACAGCAACAATTGTTTTTAAAGCTATGATGCTAAACACCAGCCTGCTTGCCAGCGACACTCCTCCGTGGAAGCCACCCAAGTTGGTTAAGTATCACAGGCTGGGCATATAAATGCCAAGCGTCAGACAGATGATAAATCAGAAAGGACTGTGGAAATCTTACGCTGTTTCAAATGAGGCATGTTGTTACCCAGGAATTGTCTGTTTCTACTCAGGGGGCATGCCGACCCTGACAGATAGACAAGATACCTCCATCACATCATAAACCTGTGAAGCTTGTAGTGAGAGGAGCCTCAGGAGGCTACCTAGTGAAGCTGGCAGTGGTGTTCCTCCCGAGGAGGACATCTGCAGATACAGACTGAGGCTGTATATCCAGCCCTGCAAAATCTAAACCTATTTCATAGCAATCAGCCCTCACAAGCATCCTGCTCCTCCCAAGATTTCAGCATCAATAAAGCCACCTCACTCCCAGGTACTCTTGCTGCCGTGATCCTCTGAAATCAAATGAGGCCGGGAGATAGTGTTCACAAAGACCATGCTGCGCCCCATGTTTGGAGGACAGTTCTCTTCTGCAGGTGTCTGTTTTTTAGGCTGTCAGGCTTAGGAATGTGCTATCAAACAGCAACGTTCCCTCAAAAACAGGCTAAGAAGTGCACGTACTCAAAAAGTAAACAAAACTGTGCTGTCCTGAATAAAACATGTAGCTTGGTCTAAACTACTTACTGATAAATCAATGCATCACAGATATTTAAGAGGAAGTTCCGCCTAGCAGCCATGCAAATCTCAACTACTAGCATGTGACAGACAGATGCCGCAGAAAGAGTCAATACTTCTGTCCTCAAGGAAAAGGGCGTTTTAAGCCCTTTTATGACAGAAACATCAGTCAGTCTGAAAAGAGATTTTGATGACTAACTTTGGATTTAAGTGGGAAAACTCTTAGAGCCTTTGATCAAAACCAGAAAACAACCCAGAGGACTTTTATAAAATACTTTGTTAAGGAAGTTTAACAGAATTTTAGCACCCAAAGGACCTAGGACTGGAGATTTAGGGGGAAAATACCAGCAGAGAAATTGTATTAGATGAGAAACTTCAAGCATCACAATTTAATGTGGCATTTTATGATTATTTTCTGTCTTATTGGGGTTGGTTTGAGAAGAAACTTCAAAACAAGAAGCTTTATGGCAATTGTCCTCACTGAAGTTAGAGCTGCACAGAAAGGAGCACCAATCTGTGGAATCTATATGCAGCTTTGTCTTCCCAAATCCAAGAGTGCTGATATCGTAGAGTGACTCCAACGTGCAGTTTCATGACTACATCACGTTTCAGACAAGGACAGTGGAGTTTTGTTCACACTCAGCTCTCTCAACTGCAAAGTTTCCAACACTTAGGAAAAGCAGTTACTATATGGAACACCAGGAGAGACTGCTGTGGTCAATCTCCTAATCAGCTGCTATGAAATTATTTCTATCCCCCAAGCCTTGTCTTGGGGCCTTATGGTACAGAATGACAAAGGCAACCCTCAATGCTTCTCACAGATAACAACTCACGATCAGCAGTGAGCTCCAGGCTCAGCGGCACTTGCATGAGGCTCCACAAAGCACTCTGCTTTCCCCCAGGGCCACAGGAACTGCTGCTCCTCAGGACACTTGAAGGGTGTTCTCAGCCCTCCATGTTTGCCTTCAATTTTAGTACTGTCAGTTTTAGGGTCATTGCAAACCTGACCTTGGCTAAGCCTGAGCTGAAGGGCTGTTAAGAAGAGGACAATGAAATGAAGTGATATAAAGAGAGATGCTTGGCTTTGAGATTAGCTCAAAGAGCCTTTTGGAAAGCATACAACAGCCTGAACAGAGTTAATTTGTAAGGAAATGTCACCACTGAAAAGATGATATGCCTCACCGCTATGACAGAAGCAATTCTTGCCATCACAGTTTCACAAGCCTTGATTTAAACTGATCAAACCAGACACCTGGCTTTGCAAAGTAATATGACTTACATCAGCATCAAGACAGAAAGACAAGCTTTGAAGTGAGAAAATATTAATCTGGGACTGTGATGTGTGAGATCTTATACCTAAGCACTTGCATACTGTAAAACCTTCAGTTCACTTATACAAAGAGTGCTAAAAAATACTCAAACGAAACTGCAGAAAAGACATAACTCTGAATCAAGCTACATACATTTTTTTTCCAATTTCTTTCCTCCCCAAGAAACCATTTTCATGTCCCTGCAAGTGTTCTGGAGAGTAACCAGCCTCAGCCACACAGGAGGGCAGCTGGGGAGGCATGCAGGGGGAGGAAGAGGAAGGGTGTCATTGTTAAGCAAGTAATTTTCCAATAATCTTCCCCACAGTGTGAGTTTTCCACCTGGGAGGTCAAACACGAGGGTCAACATTTTCTGCTCTAGGTCTTTACACTAAACAAACATCTAGTTTTCCAAGGGTTTGTGCAACCCCACTCCCAACTAGAGCAGGAGGCAACTGCAGCTGCTTGCTTTTGAAAGAGAGTAGTTTTATTTTAGACTAAAATCCATGTAGGCACCTATTGTTTTCATGGCTACAAACTGTAAGCTTTTTAGACTCTCTATCTCTGTTAGCTGTTCTCCCCTACTCTCCAAAAAAAAGCTGAAGGGTAAAAGGTAGCAAAGTCTATTGTAACAGGCCAGCATAATAAATAGTGTTAAAATGAAGCATGAAAAAAACCCCCACCTCCCAAAAATCAAGCTCATCGACAAGTTTTAGCATAACCTTCTTGCGTTAAATCTCTAACTATGATCTGTCTTGCAAGAAGTCATGAAAGTTTATCAGCCTTAGCACATAATCTACTGTCACAGCCTCAAAAATACCACAAACCTTGTAAAAACCATATCACTTGCTACTCTTGAATGATAGGGCATAGTTTTGTAAGATTGATTGAATTAAACATTTACTTGAATTTCAATCCAAGAGTCATGATAGGCCTCAGGTCCATCCTACTCATCTGAGAAATCGATCTCTTTTCTGCTTGTTACAGAGAATTTAATACAGTGACATTTATGAGTTCCTCCAGTAGCTCGTAAGATCAGGCTATCCAAGTATTTCACCGTGAAGAACATGGAGAGGAAGCTTTAACCCATTACAGTGAGAGATCAAATTTAAACTGCCTGGCTTTGGTTGCATGTTGATGCTGTGTGGTGGGTGTTTGTTGGTTTCGTTTTTTTAATATAATATCCTGGAACAGAGATATTCTGTTTCAGCTGGAACAGAGTTGTTTCTTTTTCTAGCGGTTGCTGTATTTCAGATTTGGTATGAAAGGAAGATCTGTAATGCGTATTGTTTGAATTGTTGCCAGGTGATGTTTATATTTTTCAAAGACCTTTTTCAGCTTCCCACAGAAGTTGAGAAGGAGCATAGACAGAATGATGGAATGGCCAACAGAATATTCTGTACCATAGACATCATGGTCAGTACAGAACCGGGGTTGGGAGGGGGTACTCATGATCACTGCTCGGGACAGTGCCAACTCACCAATTTATTGAGTTGTAAGAGTGACTTGTGTCTTTTGCCATTATTATTATTATTATTCCTTTTCTGTTATTGTCTTACTAAACTGTCCTTATCTCAACCCAGAAGCCTTTTTCCCTTTCCTTTCCCCCTTCTATCTTCCCCCTTCTCTCTGCCCTTCTGGAGGAAAGGGGAGAACTGCACGAGTGGCTACCAGACGGAGTTAAACCACAACATAAAGAATGTTTTTATCTCCATAAGCGAGCTTTTTGCCTTGAACATCGCACTTAGGAGACACATTCACTTTACTACTGCAAGATGTGGTCTCTTAGTTACTAGCAGCAAAATTTACTGGAGTCAACACTCCATATCAGGAATTAGATATTATACAGGCATCTTAGTCCCTGAGTATTAGATGGACTTAGACCCTCCAGAAAGGCAAACCAGCACTCCAGATCCAAAGAGGCAATGCAGAGGATAGCATGACTCTGCCCTGAGTCAGCTCAGATCCAGCAGTCTTATTAATTTGGACTCTACACCACAGAAATTGGGCTCTCCTAGTCTTGAGCTGATCCTGGAAGCAGCACAGCCACATTCACAGAGCTCAGGCCAGGGGATTAGGTCCTGCCAGCACCAAGCTGGCTCCACATGAAGCCGTTTGCACATGCTGGATGACTTACTTGTAAAACAGGACAAAGCCACCCACAGGTAACTAAGAGCTGACTAACTTGGACAGAGTAGAACTGGCTTAGGTTAACTCACTCATGACTAAAACATCACATTCAATTCCACAGTAATTTTAGCAAATGGACCAAACAGTTCATTAGCGTGAACTCACCTTGGACTTGACCGGGAGACAAGTGACTGTATTTCCTGGCATTTATTACCAGCACATCCTCACTAAACTGCTCAGTCAACAAGTGTCCGGCTGCTGTATCTGTATTGGCAGGACACCTGCCTCGTTTCTTATGTTTCTTCCTCCACATCTCCTCCTCGTCCTTTTCATCAGAACCAGAAGACTTCTGCAGAGCTGCACGGTGTCTCAGGCTGTTCGATACTCTCCCACCCAGGGCATCACTCACATTTAATAAGTCAGCTGCAGCTCCACGCTGATGTACATGGTAGTCTTCCTCCATCTCCAAGTCTCCTTCTGGGCTAATGATGGCATGTTTTTTATGAGGACATCTGTTCAGAGCAGTTTGGGGTTTATCATTTTCAAATCCTCCAGGCATGGGCTGTTCCAGGTGAGATGTTCTGACTGGTGAATAGCTGTGCACATTCAACCCATTCCTGGCTGGATTATCCTTCCCCAGGCCTCTCCTCAGGGGCGGATCCAGATCTGAGCTGGGGTCATTGGAGGTGCTCTCTTCCAGCTGCATCTTCTGCGCAATGTGATTCAAGTAGGACCGGAATCGGCCGCTGTGGTGCTTTTGCACAAGCCTCGCATAAGCGTTCTTCTGGGGGGCAGCGGGCTTGCTCACACCCTCTTTGGCACCTTGGGCAGAAGTAGTACTTCTCACATACCCCAGCTGATCCATAGTGCAGTAAAAGGCCCAGACTTCAAAGAGTTACAAATAGACACAGGGGAAAAAAGGGTTATTTTCTTGAAACAAAGTGTCAAATAATTGATTACCTTAAAAGACACTAAAAAAAAACAGTACTAAATGAGAATGTATTTACCTTTACAGAAATTCTGGGTTGGTAAGTCACTCCATTGGGGGGAAGGGGTTTCATGACGTACTCAACATCTGCCCTGTACCATGTATCCCCGTCAGTGACCTAGGAATGACCAGGGCCTATTAGCCGTACTTGCCCATACGCCACACAAAATGGGGATTTTTGTCCTGATGCTGACACCCCAAACGTAAGGGATTCCTTTAATCCACTCTTCCTTGCCTTTGAAAAAGCCAGGCAAATTAAGGCTGTAACTGACAGACTGCATCAGATGCATCAGTTTAGCCGTTAGCGGGAGTGAAATCTTGTCATGTCCAACCTCGAGTCTTCAAAAATAACTGCATCCCTACTGAAGCGCTTCAACATTGCAGTAAAAAGCATACATTGCGTGTTACCTCCCCACACCAGTGACTGACGCTTCTGGATTACACAGGACATTTGCTTCAAATACAAAGCCTAACCATTTCAGCTTGTCTTTCTGGCTGTAAACTCACTCCCTGTGCAACTGACATACAATAACTTCCCCAGCACAACGAACTGTCTCGCAGGAGCTCCTAATTCTTAGTGATTGAGACACACTGGCTGCCACTCCATCCAGCCCCAGTTTCTGTAGATGGTATATGCCTCCACCTTTGCGGTATGACTTAAGTGGAACTTAAGTAGACGAAGCATCTTTCAATCCTGTTTCAGCTGTTCTATCTTTTAAGTTTTTGGAGCAAAACAATCTAGTAAATTGTCCTCAGCTACTATCAAGGTAAATTATAGGTATGGACAGGACATAGCAATGAGAGGAAAATAGCATCAGAGAGGAAAATAAAAATACATTCATAATGGAGCCCAGTGCAACTGCTGTCTTCTGGGGGTTTTCATGAAAATGTCTTTTTTCCTTCAAGACGTGTTTGAAGCTGAACAGCTGAACTTCACCCCAAATGGTATGTTGAGAACTTCAGGGCTCACACTCATCTCTTCTACGTCAGAACTGAGGGGCACTGGACTCTAAAGCTAAAATAAATGATACTGTCCATTAAACCTCCCTCTCTTCACTTCTCTAAGCACAGGGGTGTTGGCAGGACTGAATACAGACCTCAGCAGAAGAGAAATTTATATCTCCTTCCCTACTCCCACCATGCTTGGAATTTTTCTTTCGCCCTCACCCAGCCTTCTTCTCCCTTTTGCTGCAGTCGCACAGAGGACAAGCACCCAGGCAGTCTCCTCCACACACACACTGCGTGGGAACTGGGCATCATCCAGCAGGGACCAAGGACTGCAGCACTGATGACTCCTCAGAGTGCCCGCTCTGGCCCTTTCAGAGAAATAACACATGTTGCAGCGAGATTTACTTAAGTAATTGAGCACGGATGTGAATAGGCTTCACAATACAAAGCAAAAATTAAAAATCCCTGAATACATAGGAAAAATTCTTTGTGTGGTTTGTGATTCTTGTTCCTAAGATTTTCCATTGGCGCTGGCCAATTGCTAAACTTTTCTAATAGAATGACCTGCTACAGAGCTATTACAAAACCCTCACACGGGTAGGTCTACAGCAAGCTTTCCTTTAACGTCACCTTCTCCCGGTTGCCAGTTCAACAGAAGTAGATAACATTTATAAAAGCCAGCAAGACTACTCTCCAAACACTGGTTCTGGAATACAAGAGTTTGCCATCTTTATTTACAAGCAAAGAATAAACATTAGCACCTCGCCTCCACTGCAATTTCTGCAACCTTAATCACATTAGCAGCAAACAACAGGAGCACTGACGAAAAAGGGCTTACAAGCCCCCACGCATTACAATTTCGTTATAAGTTTTCCATGGGCAACCAGGAATCGACAGCTCCCTGGCAGCCAGGGAGCAGAGGGAAGGCAGAGGTGGGTACAGGGTACACCCCGCTGCCCCGCTCAGAGACAGGACAGCCACAAGGACGGGTGAAACGCCGGGAGGGAAGGAAGGAAGCGCCAGGGGAAGGTGTTGGCTTAACCAGGCCCAGGATAAACACGACCCCTGTTATTTCACCTGGCTCGTTTGGAAGAGTTGCACCAGCCTCCACCACCTGCCTGTCACCACGGTGGACATCACACTCTGGGGGTGCCCAGACGCCCCCGACCAGCGCGCAGCAGGAGGGTGGGTGAACCCGCTCCAGGACCCGGAGCTCGGCCTGGATCGGGGCCGCAGGGCAGTCCCCGCACCCCCGGCACCGGGGGCGGCCCCTCGTCCGCCGCCTCCCCTGCCCAGAGCACTCCCGACCCCCTGGGGAACGCACCCCGGGCTACCACCCCCCTTCTGCAGGGGCCGAGGCAGGAGCTGACGGGCAGGACGAGCCCCTCGCCCCGAGACGAGCCAGCAAACCGCCGGGCCCGGCCCCCCCTCACGGCGGCCGTGCCGCCACGGGGCTGACAGTGCCAGAGCGCCGCCGGGACCGGCCGGGGAGCCTCTCCCTCACCTCCACCAAGGTCCCCCAGGTGATGAGCCTGCTGAGGGGACACCGCGCCTGACCCGGTCCCACCACTCACCGGCCCAACCGCTCCCCCCGCCGCGCCGCCCCGCTCCGCGCCGTTTAAATGTCCCAGCGCCCCCACCGTCCGCTTCCGGGTCAGAGGCGGCCTACGGGCCGCGGCAGGGCCCAGAAGGCCTCAGCCGCGAAGCGCTGGCTCTTCCGCCCTCTCCGACGGGCCGGGGCAGCCCCGGGGTCGGGGCAGGACCCCAGGGGCAGCCTCCAGTGGAACGGGGCGAGCCGCCGTCCCCTGGGTCCCTTTGTGCAGCGCCGGGCCTGGGGAGGGGCCTCGGGAAAGGGCCTGTGAGGGAGGCACCGTGGTGAGGGTGGGCAGGGTGGCCCGTGAGGGGACAGCGTGGCAGGCAGGGCCCGTGGGTCTCTACAGCCTGCCAAGAGAAGGGGAGCCCCCAGGTAGCTGAGCCTGGGCCCCCTGCCTCGGTCAGTCATGGTGGGTGAGGGTGGGAGGCCGCCCAGGCTGGGGCTTCTCATGCAGGAGGCTGAGCCAGGGCATCTGAGGGGGTCCCTGTGGGGCCAGGGTGCTGCGGGGAGGTGGGAGACGGGAGGTACTGTCGCCACAGCGGGGCACCCAACCCAGACTGTCCCCAGCCTTCCAGGTTTGCAGACACCTTGATTCCTGGGGTTTGCAGACACCCCCTTCCAGCCAGGGCCAGCTGAAGCCTCTGTGATGGTTTGGTCCAGTTTGCTGCCAGCCCTCCTGCTTCAGCAGAAGTTTCTAGCCAGATAGGTGGGGGAAAAAAAGCATAGTTTAGCTGATTTAATATTGTAAAGAACTGAGACTGGTGGTGTCCCTGTGGAAACTCAAAGCTTCACAGGCACCTGTACCTCCCAAAGCCACGCAGAGAAGCCTCCTTCAAGACCTACATGGCCTCACCTCACCACAGAGGAGAGCAGGCTCCTAGGCTCCTGTTCCCAGCATTGGAGGTTGGGCACCTGGCAACCTCTTGATCCCCCAGCCTACCCACACCACAGCACCCAAGTAATGACCGACTCACGTGCTGAGCAACAGTGGCCTGATCTTCTCCAGGATAAGTCAGAGTCTTCGCGTCAGAGGGTGACATTAAAGCATGAGACCAGAGTCAGGAGCTGGAGACTTTCACTCCCTGCTCTTTCTATGGCTGTAGACCTCCCACGGGGCTTTGTAGCAGGAGGCAGATCCAGGGTCTGGCTGGCTGGGGGTAGGTGGTTTGGTCACCCCAGCATTACCTGCAAACTCAGGCTGGGTTTGCCAAAGAACTTTAGCCAGAAGGAAAACTGGAGAGCAATAAACTGGCCTCATGGCACCCCTGGTCACTCCCGTTTGAGCTGTTTGCCTGGAGCAGCTCCTCAGGGGGTGGAAGAAGGGTACGAAGGGACTTAAGCTGGTGTGTCCAAGCGGGGGTGTGGTGGGGAAAGGCTCTGTTAAGTCTTCAGCAGGAACACAGGTCCATGCTGCCCCTTCACTTAGGGTGGGGAAAATGCCTGCCCCATGGTGCTTGTTCCTCATTTTGCATCCTGCAGGTCAGTGTCCACAGTGCCTGTCATCGGTCACCTCTAAACACCGAGGCTGTATCTTCTTAGTGTGTGGCGGCCAGCCTCTCCTAGACACAGCCCTAAGGCCACGTTCCCAGCCAGTGCTGCTGAGCCTACACAAAGCCATGGTGAGCCCTCTTGAGATTGAGCTGCTGAAGGTGAAGCCCCCCATGGCAGCTGTGGCAGGCACAGACCACTCCAGCTCTGGCGCTTGGGTCAGGCAAGGGAGCTGCCTGGAGACAGCACCGGGCTTTTGCTGTGGGACCAAGGGGAGCAAGGACAGAGGGCCAGGGTGCCACTGGCAAAGGCAGTGTCTCATTTGCATGAGCCACAAAGAGCCACCAGGCTCTGCTGGTACTGCTGCCAGCTCATCAGCTGTCCCCACCCTGGCAGCTCTGGCCACCTCAAGGAGGGAAGCAAGGACTCAGCTCTGCCCCTGCATGGCCAGGAGGCAGCAAGCTGCCCCACGCTGGCCACGCAACCGCTGCACAGCCAGGACGGTGAGGAAGTGAGCAGCCCTCCTCCATGTGAGCAAAGCCACCAGTTCCACAGCAGCTGGTCCCCCCCGGCCACAAAGGCAGAGGGTGGATGCCATTTCCACTGGAGCTGGCCCCAGGGTGACCATGGCCGTGTGGGATCACCCTCTCAGTGGAGGGGTGCATGCTCCCCTGCTTCCTCCTGCTCCCTCAGCTGCTGCTAAAGCAAGGCGTTTGGCTTCTGCTCTGCTAAGGCACATGGTGGCACGTCCCCAGATGTGCAGGACTGGCCCGTGCCATGGCAAGAGTGGGAGATGGGGCTGGGGGGACCCAGGAGCGCCCAGCCCCACTGCCCCCTTCCCTGTGCCAGCCAGGTGGCAGCAGCAGCTCCTCTCTGTGCCACTGAGTCACACCATGTCTCTGCTCTTCTTCACCCCTGTGGGGATGAAGCTGCACTTGGAGCTTGGCTGGGCTCCCTCCTGCACCAGGTGGTGCCACCAGCTGCAGCAGCTTCAGCCTGCCCCGTTCCTTCCACAGGAGACAATAGATGGGGGGAGGAAGTGGAGAAGGATTCGGTGTTTGTTAGTGCCGCTGCCGGCCCTGGGGCTTGCGGTTTCGCACTGATATCATGCGTGGCAAGGGGGATACGGCTCCACGGCTGGACGCCTCTGTCATTCTCACCTCCTGCCTCCAGCTGGGCCCCTGCTGCACAAGGGACTGTGAGCCCCAGCAGATCAGCAGAGTGTTTCTCAGCCCTTCTCGCCTGGTAGCAGCCAGAGATCTGGAAATCTGGTCTGGTCCATGGGGCAGAGCCTGCGTTTTTTGACCCCTTTTGCTCTGCCCCATCACTGGCCCAGACAAACAAGAGATACAGGAAATATGTGTTGCCCTCCCAGTGCCCTGTGGGCACACAGCAGATCCCCGTTTGGCTGGGACCAGCTGCCTGCCCATCCTTCACACCCTTTGAAAGAAGCCATGTGCAAACGTGGCAGCAAGTCGGTGCCTCAGGCAAGATCTCACCAAATGCAATCCCTCCAAGGGAAGAGCTGGACTGCTTCAATCATGCCTTTGGCTCCACCTTTCATCTACACCATCCTTGTGGCTGCTGAGCAGAAAGGAGCAGTCACTTCACAGCTGCTTCCACAACCCTCCATGGAGACTCATGGGCTTTCCATCCCTGAAAGTGTTCAAGGCCAGGCTGGATGGGGCTTTGAGCAACCTGCTCTAGTGGAGGTGTCCCTGCCTATGGCAGGGGAGTTGGAACTCAGTGTTGGAACTCGATGATCTTTAAGGTCCCTTCCAACTCTAACCATTCTATGATTCTATGATTCTATGATTCCAAAAGGGAATGGGCAGATTTTTCCCCTGTGTTCTCGTTTCCTGGGGTCCTGTAGCAGCAAGCCCAGCCTGGTGTCCTGGCTTGCTTTTCCACAGCACAGGATTATCTCACCATCTTGCCCCCAGGCAGTAACTGGTAGCTGCTCCACAACGTTGGAGGCTGGAACGTGTTGCGGCACCTCGGCCGAGGCGAGAGCACCGCATGGCTCCTTGGCCAGGAGCACCCCGCTTACAAAGGCTTTGGCTCCTCTGCTTGCAGTTTCAGTGAGGAGTAAAGGCCCGCCCGGCGCTCGTTTACATCAGTGTTAATCAGGAGTGACTGGCCAAAGGGCTGGAACCGCCCCGAGATGACTCAACGAGGGGAACCCTGGATGGGAGCAGAGCGGTTCCTCTGACACCTCTCTTCACTTCCCCCAGCCCACCCGGCGTGAACCGACACCATACATGGAAATGTCACCCCCGCCAACCCAAATGTCACCTCTTGTTGATTCTGGGTTTTTCAGGCCATGGCAGGGGGATGGAGGGCAGCAGAGTCCTCTGTCTCTGCCCCCCTGATGTTGTCCAGAGGATAGACCCACATGGCATGAGGATATATCCAAAAGCAGAGCAGGGCCGTGGGTTTGCTCTGGAGCTTCTGAGCATCCTTGGGAATGTCTCGATTGCAGCAGCAGCACCCAGAGTTAGGCCAGAGTCTCACTCATTTTGACATTGCTCAGGCACTGGGAGACGTCTGGGCACCTGGCCTGAGGGCACAAGCCATGCTTGGGGGGGTTAGAGGGGAGGGAGACAGATTTATTACCATAAATAAGCTAAAAAACATCTCTCTCCGCAGTAGATAGATACCCATCTACTAACTGTGTCACAACACGTGGTCTTGCCCCACCCGTCCTTCAGCTTCTAGTCTTCTCCTGAGCCCTCCATACTTCTGGTTGGGAAACATACCACCCAAGATCAGGACTGGTGGGTTTCCATCTCCTTCAGATGTGGCAATGCCTAGAGGAATGCCTGCAGCTCGCCCCGGGCAGGGGTGAAGGTCTGGTTTGGCTGTGTTTGTCCAGCAAAGGAAAGGGAGAACCAGAGTCCAGCAAAGGGGGAGAGGCAGCCAAGAAAGAGGTGAAGGAAGCAGCAGAGGACAGAGGTGGGGTGCCAGGGTAGGACATTGAAGCAGCAGGGTTAGTGCCTTGATCCTGATCTAACTGGGGTCTCCTGGATTTCCCTCCTGGATACTTTAAGTCTTAGTTTAAGTCTCTTCCACAGTAATCCTACCTGATTATAACGGCCAAATCTCTTTTAAAACCCAGCCCTCGGTTTCCCTGCACCCTCCTGCCCTGCCAGAGCAGGGGACTGAGCCTCCCAAAGGTGCATGAATTGGTTTTGGATGACACCAAAGCTCCATGTGTCCCATCAGGAAACTTGAGCAGGGAGCTGCCCTGCACTGCTTGAGCTTGTGGGCAGCGGGACCGGGGGCTTGGGGGGGACAGGGTGCACAGGACAGGGGACGTACAGTGGGTTCAAGCCCTGCCTGATGCTCCCAGGGAGGCAAAAAGGTGCCTTTGAAGCAGGCAGGGACTAATGGACCATGCTGCTCCGCAGTCCCGGGGTTAGGGACTCACCCCACATCACCTCCCCATCGCTGCCACCCCATCCCCACCCCATACACATGGGTTGGGGTCGGAACAACCCCCGTGGGGGCTGCAAGCCAGGTGAGGACAGCACGCCAAGGGTGAGCGGGAGGTGATGCTCCAGCGGAGACCCCGGGGTCAGCGGGCACATCCCCGCAGCTCGGTGAAGGCAAGTGGGGCTGCTGCTGTCCCCACTGCTGGCTGGCAGGCGGAGTGGTGAATGAGAGCGTAACTTATCAGTATTACCTCATGTGAAAGCCCTGTGCCTTTGTATCTCAAGCAAACACCGGCCATTATACCCCAGCGGGCCGGCATTGTTATTCTGTCTGGTTGCAAAAGGTTAGGGCTGTGGAGCCCCGCACGTCCACACCGGCTGCCTGTGGGGTGGCAGAGGGGCCACCACGTCGCCCCACAGCCGGCAGTGCTCCCCAGCCACAGGAGTGGTGGCCCTGGCTGTTCCCAGCCCCAGCCGAGGCCGGGCCAGACCGTTATCTGCTCCGCAAGGCTTCCCCACCATCCACAGCACCGAAATCTGCCCCTTCCTTCGCCAGCCCCTTGCCCTGGCCAGGGCCACCCAGTGCTGCTCAGGCTGGCGCTTGCACAAACCCTCCTGTGGGACACAGCCAGACCCACTCCCAAGAAGAAGAAGAAAAAAAAAGGACAGAAAGCCTAAATTAGGCTTCAGTGGGATCACAGCCCTGGCAGGAGGTTGAGGGCTCTACCACCAGCATCCCCAAGACCAGCATGGATTTGGTTCCCCGCATCCCAGTGCTCCCCTGGGTTTTCCCACATCCAGGATGGTCCTGGGAAAGGCCTGGGAAGCCCAACGGTTTTGCCCTGAAGGACCAGTGCCAAAAGGGACTTCCCGCTGCCTGGTGCTGGGCTCCTAGGAAGCCAGCTCAGAAAGGCTGGGGGGTATTTGGGGCTGGGGGGGGGGGGCACAAAGGAGCTGCTGACAGCATCTTCAAGGACAGGGTTTCACCCAGATGAGCCAGGTGGAAGAGGCTCCTGCCAAGCTGGGGCATGTGCCGCTGCCGCAGCCGCGGGGCTAGTGAGTACCTGCTCACCCAGCCCGGATGCCACGTAGCACGTTAGGGCACAGACCTTCCCCGGGGCTGCGTGGGGTGACGCGTTGTGGTGGTGGCATCCGGCTCCAGCACTGAAATGGGGTGTCCCCCTGGGTACAGGCTGGGGGTCTGTCCGCCCTGCCCTGCTGGATCCCTGCCTGGGACCTGCACAAGGCACAGCTCCCTGTGGGGACAAGTGTGGTGACAATAACTTACGCTTTGGCTTTTCCAGGCTGTCAACTCTTTGGGCAGGTACCTCTTCCCAAAGGGATGCTCAGTGCCAAACACAACAGCCAGCCTGGGCTGATGTAGGGACCCTCAGGCTGTGGGTGAAATGCTGCCAGACCCCCATTTCTGGGGGGAAGGCATCTGAGGAAGGGAGGACAAAGACGACTGTGGCATTTAGCTTGGAAAATCCCAACAACCTGCCCCTACATTAGCTGCGGAGCCAAGGCTGCCGGCAGCTGGGGGCGACGCAATTCATATCCTCTGAGGACTGACACAGAGCGAGACTCACAGCGTGGACTCACCCGTGCCTTAGAATTGCTTCATTTTCTCAGTGTTCAACAAAA
The DNA here is from genome assembly GCA_028565335.1 of Limnodromus scolopaceus. Classification (NCBI taxonomy): domain Eukaryota; kingdom Metazoa; phylum Chordata; class Aves; order Charadriiformes; family Scolopacidae; genus Limnodromus; species Limnodromus scolopaceus. The sequence goes on from JAOXNO010000052.1 coordinate 11,386,753, forward strand.
GTCTTGAGACGTCATGTTCCCGCTCCCGTCAGCCCGGTGAGGCAGCCTGGCCCCAGAGCCTGGCCATCCCAGTGCTGCCCCAGGGAAAAGAAACACCCAGAAAGTCAGGAGGAGACTGGAGCATCCCAGAAAGCCCAGGGAAAATGGCAAACCCCAACAGGCAAACCCCAAAGCAAGCCCCTGGGAGGAAAACATACTGTGCTGAAACACACTAACGCAACAACATGCTAACGAAGACCCAGGAGTCTCTGCCTGGGGCTTTCCCTTTTCTCCTTGCCCTTGCTGCCCTGGAAAATTCGGGAAGGGACAGAGATGCCCTCTTAGTCCTGATGTCCTTGCTCCATCTGCAGCCCCGTTCCCACCTGCCCCATCAGGGCAGTTCTGCGGGGCCTCTCCCCATCACAGTCCCAGTTTAGAAAGAAGGGATGTTGGCCCCGAGTGTGTCCTTGGCCAGAGCCCTCCTCCAGATCCAAAGGAGACAGAGGAAAACGTAAAATCAGGCAGTGTTTCCTGTAGTGCCTCATTCAGCAGCAACATCCAAAATAAACACCAGGGATGTTCAAACAGGCTGAAAGCTCCATCAGCGTTTCAGACATGGAGAGCCAGAGGTGCTGCTGTAGTGCCTGAGGAGCATCGCACCCCAGCGTGCAGGGCCATCCTGTCCCCATGATGGCCTAGTGGCTGCCCAGGCCTCAGGGCTGTTGGTGGTCACATCTGAGCCCCCTGGCCCAGTGCTCCTGCCCTCGGGGGCTATCGGGCTATTCTCCAGAAAAGCTTGCTTCAAAACATCCTCGGGAGGCACATCGCCTGCTGAGTCCTGCCACAGAGGTGGGACCAGACGGTCCCCTGCCTCTGCGTGTGCTTGTGTGTGCTCATTCATCCCACAGACAAAACTGATATCCCCCCAAAAACTGCTTCTTGATGAGCCTGCTGTCACCGGACCCCTAGAGAGGTACTGTAAAACCTGTCAAAAAAAACCCCATAAACTGTAAAAAGCTCCTGCTGTGTCATCTCAAACCCTCAGTGGCAAACACCAGCGCACGTCTTGTTCCTGAGGACTGGTAGCTGCTGGTTGCACTGGTTAGCTCCTCCATCCTTGTGCCTCCTCCACCCTTGTACCTGCTCTGCTCCCCTGGCCCTGCCCCAGGTGGGTACTGAGCAGAGAGCAGCAATATTTTGGGGCTTGTTCCAAAGCCACCAAGAGGCTTTGGGATGGTGCTTGACCAACAGCTCCTCGGGTTGGCCACTGGTTGTGGGAAAAGATTGGCTGCTCCAGCATCTCCATCACACACACACGCAGCCTTCTGATGTCTCCATTTTTCAAAGGGACAAACGGCCCCCGTGAGGCATCAGCTGGAAATCCTCACAGCACAGTTATCCATCGCTCTGTCGGGAAATGCTCCCTTGCCCATGGCAGCAGGAGAGACATAAATCTGGGCAACGATTACCCCAAATCAATACAGAAACATGCTCCCTAATGAAGAGCAAGTGGAAGAAAAAGAAGATGGATAGCTAGTTGTTCACTGCTGCAGTGGCACAGCCTTCTTCAGGCCAGAGTCCATGTTTCTGTCCTGTAAACCTCCTCGGGGTTATCCTCTGGAAGGTGCCCGAAGCCTGGCTCCTGACTCCAGCTGAGAGAGCCAGGGCCCCAGCACTGCCCAGAAGGACCCAGCCTCATCCAAAGGCATCACTCACCCCTTCCTTGTGATGGGGCAGAAGCATCCCATGCTGCTGTCACACGTACCCCCATGACCCATCTCCTCCCACCCTCCAAATCATGCTGGCACCAGTCACACTTCGATGAATCCCTCTCCATCCTCAGGCACGGGGACCCGTGTGCTCTCTCGCACACGCACACGCTCCTCTCCCTTCCCCACTCCCTACACACCGACAGTCCCCCCAAGTCCCCTGTCTCAGGCATCACCCCCACTTTGCTAAGACTTGGCCGTATCTCCCTGTTTTTAGCCCTGCAGCAGCGATGTTCTCTGCTTTGGGGCATTTTCCTGCACATGCAGCTTCCCAGCCCACCCCGGGAGCGAGCTTTCCGGAGGGCGGGATACATCCTGGCTCTGGGTGATGCCCAGCAGGACCCAAAGGGGTGAGAGGCTCGAATCTGGAGTCAGCACCGCTGCCACCACAGGGACACTTCTGAATGGCCCTTAGTCTGCTGTCACACGGGAAACATTACGTGACACAGAGCAGTCAAAAACAGATTTTCATGCCTTTCTTAGGTCACCCTGAGCCACCCCCTCACCAAATGCACTGCAGCCCATCTCCCCATAACCCTTGGTTGAACGCTGGTGTTCCTTGGGGCCACCCAGCCCTGGAGCCCCTCACTTCCCCCAGCGATGGGGAGGGGTGTCTTACCCTCCATCCCACCCGGGGGTCTCCATCCCTCCTTGTTCCCATTGTGCAAGATCCTCTTTGCTCTCCAACCCCTGAGGGAAGCTCCCAGCGAGCGCAGCCCTCTCTCTGCCCCACGCTCCCAGCTTCCACACATGCCCTGAGTCTGCCAGTTCTCAGCCTGTGTGAGCATCATCCAGGGGTGGGCAAACGAAGGCACATCCCTTCAAGGGTTAAAAGCTTTCAGGCCCCCACCCCACGAAGAAAAAAGGCTTCATGCTCTTAACCCTTTCCCATCCACCTCTTCTCCCCCTCTGAGCTTTTGCCACCCCGGTGGATTCGATCTGGTTTGAGTTAAGGGAAAGGCTTTGTGTGCGCCCAGCTCTGGCTCCAGCAACTGTCAGCTGAAAAGGCAGGGTAATTTGAATAACAAGACTAATTGGATTTATAAAGCACAGCCCCCTCCCCTCTTCCCTCCTGCACCCCCCCCCAAACCCGAGGCTCTGCACAGTGTGACAAAGAAAACACACTAATGAAAACCACGCTGGTGAAAGCCCAGGGCGAGGGACGAGCCTCCTGTGGGCAGGCGCTGGCTGAGACCTGACCGCATTGTGGCATTTGTGGCAACGCTCTCATCCTCTGGGGTGAGGGGCTGGTGGAGAAGCTCTGAGGCAGCTCCTGACCCCACGTCCCGCAGCATGCAGGGGCGCAGGTGACAAGCAAGGCAACCTCCCTCCCCATGCTGTGACATTTCCCACCAGCTGACCACCCCATCTCCTTCCCCATCCCTGCAACCCCCCCGAGAAGCTGCAGAGCAGCGCTGCCCACGGCATCCGCCAGTGCAACTGGGACGGTGATGGCAGGACCCCGTGTCAGCTGCCATGGGGCTGGTGACCTCACGCACCCCACCAGCCCCAGGTTGTGGAGCCCTAGGGCTCAGCTCCCCGCTGCTCCCCTTGCCCCCGCACAAGCCCTGCCGAAGGGGTTAGTGCTGCAGAGCCCCCTCCCGCCCCCACCACCTTGCACCCTGGAGAGGCTGGATGTCACATCTCAGCATGCTTTTTGGGGGGACAGGAGCTGAACCCCAAGAGAAGGTGGGCTCCAATCCCGACTCCATCGCCTCTCTCTGCCTGCACGCAGACAAATGCCCAAGCACAACTTTACACTCCAAAAAGTCCAACTTGTCTCCACCTGGCAGGCACGATGGAAAAACCACCGAGACCGTCTCCTTCCAGCTCCCGTTCACATGGAGCTGAAAAGCCAATCTCCTTTGAAGTGTCCCGTGCCCAGTAGCCCGGGCTGTGGAGGAGGAAACATCTCCCTGCTCCCAAGCAGGGAAACCACAGACCCCCAAAGAGCCGTGGCCCCCCAGCAGGGGCAGCTCCCCAGGAATTTGAAGAGCAGCAGAACCCAGAAAGACCAAGAAAGGGAGCAGGAGAGAAGAACCAGCCTGGAGCTGACCCCGGGGAGAGCGGGAAGAGCAGAGAGCATTTCCCTGGTTCCAGGGAAGGGATTTGGGGTGCAAATCCAACCTGGCACAACCTGTCCCTGCGTGCTTCTGCAAAGGGTGGGGGTCTTTCCTTTGGCCTGATCCCAGTAAAAGCATCCCCCCCAGGCCAGGGTGCCAGGGATGGGGCACTGGAGCAACCAAAGCCCTGGAGCTGCCTGGTGCCAGGTACACCAGCACAGGCACAAATCTTGTCCTCCCAGCTGCTGAAGGGGAAGATGAAGGGCAGAGGGGAACACCTACTGGGTCCCCAAAGCCCTTGCAAGCCACTGGGGTTAATCCCGGGATCACATCCCTTTCCTGCACCCTCCAGCTTCTGGAGAAGGTGGGAGGAGGCCAGGCTGCACAGCCCTGCAGTGGGTTAGCCCTCGGGGTCCTGTCCCCAGCAGGGACCCTGTGAAACTGACTGTGCCTGGCAGAGGACATCCCCAAGGTGTGTGAAGAGCCCCATCACCAGGGACACCATCCAGCTCCCCTAGGAGAGCAGAGGGTGCAGGTCCCCCCCTCCATGCCAAGGGACCCACCTGGGTGCCCTCAAGCAGCACCACTGCCCCCCACATCCCCCTGTGTCCCCAGCGTCCCTGACAGGGAGGGCAGTGTCCCCCCTCCTATCAAGCAGGGACCTGGGAGAGAAGTTGGGGACAGACAGGTTCTGATTTAGTTCTGGCTGTGAAAATAAAGTGCTTTTCACACTTTCACACTTATTCCTGTCTTTTGGACTTAACCCCCCGCTGGGACCCCCCCGAAGCCTGTGACAGCCACCCCCCCAGGCTGGCCCGTGTTCTTCCGCAGGGGGTCACCAGGGAGGTGGGGGTGAGCGGAGGGACCGTGGGGCAGCCGGGCAAGGGGAGGGCAGGCAGCTTGCAGAGGGGTCTGGGGGTGGTTGAGAGGGTGTGTGTGGGGGTGATGCCAAATGCCCCCCGCTTTCCCTTTCTCCTCTCCAACTCCCCGAGCCCGTTGCCTTGGGCTGATGTGTCATTTGTTCCTGCCAGGGGAGAGGGGACACCCCCACCACCCCCCTCTTTAAATTCCTGCTATTGTGGAGTGGGAGGCCGGGTTGGACCTGGTTGTTTAGATGACATCACCGAGCAGGTTGGGTTATAAAATGAATGAAGCAGAAAGCCCAAGTTCACTAGCTCGGCACTTCGCAGGCGGCAGGAGGGACCTCGGGGCTACGCTCTGAACTTTGACTCCCGCCGGTCTCTGCCTTCCCCCCCCCTTCCCGGGGCTCCCCTTGGCTCCCCGCT